>OU342633.1:319875-1519875 GCA_910589415.1 Malachius bipustulatus
TTTAAAGAAAATAAGACCAAGGAACTTATTTGCACGGCTATTTGCATGGGGTTCCCATGTAATTTCAATACATTTCACGTTAAAAAAAAATTCTGCTCAATTTATAATTCACTTACTTGACGCCTAGTCTCAGTATATCGCCTTTTTATTCGCTTCACTGACTATACACTTCTTATTCGTAAAAGACTGCAATTTGTAATTTCAAACGAATATATATATATAGAGATGTTTTTGTATCAAGGTGAGATCTTTTGGTTACATTTTGTAGACAAGCTGAGATCCATTTTTACAAGACGAGATCCTTTTCGGATCTCGACTTGTATCTATGTGTATATCAACTTTTTTCACATAGGAGGGGTCAGGGGGGGGTGGTGGCAAATTTTCGTCTGGATCTCATTTTGACCATTTTTTATCAATTTTTATACAGAAATAGTTCAACTGTTCACGCTTAAGAGGGCGCTAGAGTTGTGGTCGTGTATATTATTATTTCTGTACAACTCGAGATCCGGTAAATGTGGCACTACTGCAAAGCAGATCAGGTTACATTTGGCACTTAAATTGATGGTTATCTCGACTGTAGAATAAAATTCGTATTCCTAACTCTTGCCTTGCCGCTTTGAGATAGCTCCCTCACGGAAATGCATTAAAAAACAATTGAACATGGGTCCCTAATAAATTTTCTAAAGAAACATCAAAGTTAATTAGCAAATCCATATTATTATTGCCGTACCTATTTGTGTTAAATTAACTGCATTTTTATCAATAAGATAATTGAAGATTGAATAATTGAAGATTCAAATGAAATCCAATGATGTAGGTACATACAGTGAGCGCCAAAAGTAAGAAATAAATTCGATAAAACGGAAAACGTTGTTTTTTTTATGAAATAAAAAACAGGCCGATTTTTCTTTTAAGCTGTTCAACTTTTGAAATAATATTCGGGTATACAAGCTGATACGTGAAAAAATTGTGACGTCATCGGCATTTTTTTTTTTTAAATAGAAAACCCTTACTTTTTATTCCATTTTTTGATACTTTATTCTATTGCCAATACGGTGATGTAATCAATTTGTAACCTTAAATGAGCAAATTTTTGAGAAAATGAACTTAACTTAGACAGATTTAATAGATTAATTTAATTTAATTTAACAGATTTAATCCAATAGACTTACAGTAGATATTATAAAGGCTCATTAGGTTAACGTACAGATTTCGGGGGCCGTTTCTAGAAAATATGTATCGACTCTGGGTGGAAAATATAGCAATTCAGTGATTCTTGGCCGGACAGGGATTACAAAAATGTTAATAAAAGTAATTTGACGTCGATATTCACTTTGAAAACGGTCACAAAAATCTGCCCGTTAACTTAATTGGCCTTTATAATACCCACTGTTAATTTAATAGACAGATCTTATAAAATTGCCATGGAAACTGTTATTTTTGTTTGATATGGTTTTAATTTTTTTCGTTAATGTTCCGATTTTCACATCACTAACAAAAAGTGCACACTCTCGACTTCACAAGCTGTTTTCTCAGAAATTTCCTTATATTTAAGGTTATAAATTGATTACATTACCATAATAACATTGTACTTATGTTCTAAACTCATTAAATTTAATAGTTTTATCCGAATCACCCGGAAAATGCGTCTTCTTATCTGCATCGCGCTTCTCTTTATCAATTTTTTGCTCGAAATTGAGCGTTCAATAAAACATTTATTATATATGTACAGGGTGCGGCGCGAGAACCTTAGGGCATTTTTATATGGAGAAGTCCAAGGAGTAGAAGTCTAAAAATTTGTACGTGTATAATTTTGGTTTTGACGAGCTGTAAAATATTCACAACCCCTCACCATTTCCGGTTATACCGAAGTAGCCATCAACTATCTTATTTTAAACGGGACAAGTTGTATATTATTACATTTTCAGATTGCCTGAAAAAATATAATAAAAATGGTGTTTGTAGTTCAAAATTGGAACGAGTGGTTTATGAGTTATAAACAAATGAAAATCGCAATTTTTCATTTTCAAAGCAGCTTAGATCGAAAACGGGTCAAGATAGATGAAAACGGCTTACATGTCCCTATCTTAACTTTTCACGTAGTATCCTATGGTGCTGATGAAATTTGTATACAAAGTGATGAAAAATCAGCGTTTTCAAAAAGAAAATTAATAAAAAATATTTTTTTTTTTTAGGTACTCCAGCATAATAGTATACAAAAAGTTAGGATAGGGACATGTAAGCCGTTTTCCGATATCTTGACCCGTTTTCAAGCTAAGCTGCTTTGAAATGGAAAATTGCAATTTTAATTTGTTTATAACTCATTAATTGGTCGTTACAAATTTGAACTGTAAACATCATTTTTATTACTGTTTTTCAGGCAATCTGAAAATGTAATAATATACAGGGTGTACCATTAAAAAAAAAAAGAAAAATATGGCAACTTCCGGTGTAACCGGAAGGGCTGACCAAGGGCTGACAAAAGTTACAGGCCTTTGAATCTCAGATTTGTGATATTTTTTCACGAGTAAGAGCTTCGCAAAATATTTTTTTCTCCGTCACCGGTTGACATTGGGGACTCTAGTTTTGTTTTTCCATTATAGTTATGATTAGTGAACGAAATGACGTATTTAAAATGCAAGAAGTTTGTTCAATTTTTTAAAATATTCAGTGTTTTTGTCCGATTAATCACACAGTTTCTGCAAAGTTCCGACTTTGAACACCTTTAATTTTTTTTCACGATATCGATTTCAGTTTTTTTGTTACCATCTGATAAAATGAAGTTTTGTGAACATTTTATTCCGCATAACATATAGTCGCGTTTCAAAAATAAACTTTCTAGAGCCGTTGATATGAAATCCTGAAGTTGACCAGATATGTTTAGCATAGAACGGACAGAGTGCGTGTTATAGCGCGGCGACGGCTGTTGAACAAGGAACGGCTGAGAATTAGATTGTTACTGTTATGTAACCTATTCAATAATAATTTAGGGACGTTTATTTAATGTAATATTGTTTAAATAAGGATTTGATATTTTGGAAATATTCATATTTTCAATTACATAAGTACATAGGTTAAAAAACTATATTTTATACATAATAGGTATACTTACATAATCTCAATAATATCATCATTATGCATGTGAGATACTTACTCAGGCTTACGCTCATTAATACAGCAACTCTTTTACTTCTTCTTCCTCGGAAAAATTGCTGTTTAGTTTGTCTTCAAAAATATTTTCAGTGATTGCAAAAATCTGATACAGCTGATGATTTAGACAACATTTCCACATCTAGGCATAATCTTTAAATTGACTGCATTTGAAACTATTTTTCTAGTATTCTCACCAGTGCCTGTGCTAATAGAAATGAGTTTCTTCTTCTTTTTTCTGCCATCTTTGTTGCAAATGAAGCACATCTTTCTAATATCAAAATTTATTTTGATTCGTCCCTTATTTGCAGTGCGCTCATTATAGTGGAGCGGAAAGAGCCCGCTATCTCGCTTATTTCAGGTAGAAAAATTTTTCGGAGTAGAAAGATATGGGACCGGTACCATCATATTAAGGGATCTTTGGGGCACTAGAATCTCCTTTTACGACAAGCTCCCTTGGTGCTGACAAAAGTTACAGCCCTTTGAATCTCAGATTTGTGATTTTTTTTCACAAGTAAAAGCTTCGCAAAGTATTTTTTTTCTCCGTCACCGGTTGACATTGGGGACTCTAGTTTTGTTTTTCCTTTATAGTTATGATCAGTAAACGAAATGACGTATTTGAAATGCAAGAAGTTTGTTCAATTTTCAAAATATTCAGTGTTTTTGACCGATTAAACACACAATTTCTGCAAAGTTCCGACTTTGAACACCTTTAAATTTTTTTTTCACGATATCGATTTCAGTTTTTTTGTTACCATCTGATAAAATGAAGCTTAGTGAACATTTTATTTCGTATAACATGTAGTCGCGTTTCAAAAATAAACTTTCTAGAGCCGTTTATATGAAACCCTGAAGTTGAACAGATATGTTTAGCATAGAACGGACGGAGTGCGAGTTATAGCGCGGCGACGGCTGTTGAACAAGGAACGGCTGAGGATAAGATTGTTACTGCGAGTGTTACTGTTATGTTACCTATTCAATAATAATTTAGGGACGTTTATTTATTGCAATATTGTTTAAATAAGGCTTTGTTATTTATTAAATATTTTAACACGCTTGAAATTTATTCACCTAAAGGGCAATAGAAAGCAAGGTATGGTCTCAGTCTTAACATGATGGTACCGGTCCCATATCTTTCTACTCCGAAAAATTTTTTGTGCATATTTTCAGCCTCTTTCCGCTCCACTATTATTTTGGGATTTGCTTTGTATCTGCCGTTGGTATTCGGTATTTTGGTAACTAGTATAACGCTTGTAACATTCGTGATGATACTTATAATCATACTTCATTGATTCCAAAACTTTTTTGTGAGGTTCGAGTCTTGTCCAAAGATTGTCATGTCTTTTTTCTGACGCGTTAAGAATGGCTGAGATTCCTCTACTCGTGGGTCGTGGGCGTCTGAATAACTGTTCTTGACAAATCATCGAGACTTCCGTCACAAATTATGCAATGATTCAAATTCATGTTACTTTTTCTCCTGTTGAGGAGGAATAAATATTGAATTATTGGTCATAATATACATACAATATCGGGGTGTATATTTTTCATTATTATAAAATCTGAACTTGAAATGAAAGAAAGAAAAAAAAAAATTAATGAAAAATAAATTTTTTAATAAAACTTTGACCTCTTTTCTAAAATTATCTTTCTTGAAAATTATGCAAATAACGACACATGCTTATTTGAGTATTTTCTACTAAGAAATAAAAGGAATCGCCATTCTAATTTAAAGTCACCACTTTGTTACACCCTCTATACCTAATACAATAACTGTGTGTAAGTTGTAAAATTTCTCTAGCAAATTCGACTGTATTAGACTAATTATTAGAAAATATATTCAAAATCCTTCCTTACCTGAATTTCACGTTGGCATCAAAATTAAACATTGTTGAGTGTTGATACTAACACTATCAATGTTGATTAAAATTAATACTAATGACACAATTATTAAACATATGATATTAAACACCGCCTATATAGATAAGAAATAAACCTCGCACGCGTGTGTTCGGCTTACACCCTTAAACTGAAATTATTTTGTATATTATCGCATTTCACCAGGGCTTTAAACTACAGCCACACGATGATATTTATTTATTGATGATGAATAAAACATTAATGTTTTAAAAATATTTATTTATTTTTTACCAGTTCATCACAACCCCAAGAAATTGCAGTTGAAGGAAATACCTACTAAGGTACAATAATTGTACTTCATTTCTAGGTAAATAGGTGTAACCGCGTGTAGATAAGATATTATACCTTAAATACCTTGCTTCCTATTGCCCTTAGGTAGGTATATTAACCAATTGAAAATATGAATATTTTCAATGAATTTCAAGCATGTTAAAATATTTAATAAATAACAAAGCCTTATTTAAACAATATTACATTAAATAAACGTCCCTAAATTATTATTGAATAGGTACCTACATAACAGTAACAATCTTATTCGCAGCCGTTCCTTGTTCAACAGCCGTCGCCGCTCTATAACTCGCACTCCGTCCGTTCTATGCTAAACATATCTAGTCAACTTCAGGGTTTCATATCAACGGCTCTAGAAAGTTTATTTTTCAAACGCGACTATATGTTATGTGAAATGAAATATTCGCAAAACTTCATTTTTATCAGATGGTAACAAAAAAACTGAAATCGATATCGTGAAAAAAAAATTAAAGGTGTTCAAAGTCGGAACTTTACAGAAATTGTGTGATTAATCGGACAAAAACACTGAATATTTTGAAAATTGAACCAACTTCTTGCATTTTAAGTACGTCATCTCGTTCACTAATCATAACTATAATGGAAAAACAAAACTACAGTCCCCAATGTCAACTGGTGACGGAGAAAAAAAAAATTTGCGAAGCATTTACTCGTGAAAAAAATCACAAATCTGATATTCAAAGGGCTGTAACTTTTGTCAGCACCAAGGGAGCTTGTCGTAAAACGAGATTCTAGTGCCCCAAAGATCCCTTAATATGATGGTACTGGTCCCATATCTTTCTACTCCGAAAAATTTTTTGTGCATATTTTCAGCCTCTTTCCGCTCCACTAATAGGTACATACCTACCGCTCTAGTGGAGCGAAATTCGTTATAAAAGTCGCTCCGTTATCGATTTTTTTTGACGTATAACCAGGTCAGATCGAATAAGTTTTGTTCATTGCATAATTTTGCATTCAAAACGGCTCTTTACAACCTTTTTGGGTAGGTCGGGACTTTTATATTTGAAAAAAACCATAAAAATTTATGATTTTTAAAAATTGTACTTTTGAACATTTACATGAATATATCTTAAAAAGTAATCAAGATATAAAAATGATTTTCTCATTAAATTAAAGCAGACAAATGGGCGCTTCTAATCGTGTATCTTACTGCCCTCAAGTATATAGTATAGCTGATTTGCAAAAATAATACAAACGGTGCATGTTGCAAAACGTGTATTGATATTTTCACTAAGCGACAAACTTTTTTAGTTATGAAAATTTTTGTACACATGAAGTGAACAAAATGAAGCCAAGATATAGTAGAAGTTTTTGTATAAAAATTATTCTTTGTAGCGATTGCCGTTTGGTAGCTATGACCTTTTTTTCAAGTGATGTCGCGCCAATATCGTGCGCTAGCCCTTACATAGAGAGCGTCGAGTCAAATGCAAGGCCTACATTAATCCAAATATAGGAACAAGGTATAATATAAGCTATAAAACATATTTTGTTTCAGTCTTATACACAAGCTATATAGTCCCACTTTACCTGTCAGGTAAACATTTAAGGTATTACCTTCAATTATTGTAGGAAATAATTATTGCCCTGGACACGTGTCCTTGGACCAGGTTTCTGGTCAGTATGACCAGCAAATACAGCAAATACACGTGAAGTTCTCAAACGTTCCCAAAAAAGCATACTAAATTTTTTTAATATTTGGGCTTCAAGAACTAATTAAATTTAAAGTAGAACGTAGGTATTATTATTGTAGGTATAATAATAATAATTGTACGTTAATGTTAATAATTATTGTTATTGGACATCAAAATGAATATGTAATCCAAATTATGTTTATATAAATTATATAAACAAACTATATAACTAAATGTTTAAATGTTTTTTCTTCATCTAAAGTCAATATATCGATCTGTAATCAAAAGTATAAAATATCAACAGGTCGTTTTGAAAATTGTAGAAGAACAAAAATAAAATAAAAATTCTGATTTCATTTTGAAGCTAAATTTTATTTCAATAACATTTAGTTTATAATAATTATTGTTTGCGTAGCGCACCCTGAAAAGTAACTTATAAAAATAAGAGGTAGGTACATGAATTATCTAGAAAGAGCTTGTGCATATTATGGAATTTTATTATGTATTTTTATAAATTTTGAAAACTTTGTAGGTTTCTTTAATCACCTACCAACCCACCAAACTTATAAATTACAGTAGCTAACTACAAAGAATTACGTGAGCAACTCTTATAGTTATCACCAAATTATATTTAATTAAGTATGATCTTGTGGTCAGTATGAGGAAGTCTGCAGTAAGCAAGGTAGGTAGTACATGCACCTATTTAATGGTAACTGTATACCGAATAATAAACTTCGAAAAAATATGTGAAATAAAACAAAAAATACGAACTAAGTACATCAATACCTGAATTGATATAAATAGCCAATAAAAAATATGGGATGGGACGTCTTTATAGGGAGATACTTTTTTCGACCGTGTATTATAATTCATCAAGGCAAACAACTTTTTCAAATAACTTTTCTTAATTAAAAAACTCAAAAAGAAACGAGATACAGCCTTTAGAAGGTAAAAAAAATTAAAGTCCAGACCTACCATAGTAAATTCAACTACTGACTTTGCCAAACTGATTTTGCTCAACAAAAAAAAAATTTAATACGTAACAAAACCAAAATAACAGGAAATAAAAATGAAATAAAATGAAAATTTCCAGCCTTTGTTTTTCATTTAAATTACCTAAACATTACCTACTTCAGTTATTTTCGTTTGCTTCCTGTTAGTTTTCGTTTTGTTTCCCAGGTAACCTTATGTGTTGGAAGTGCTTTTCTGATTGTTGATTGAAATCAGTTTTCAGTTTAGTTACATTAATTTATCACAGGGCTGAACTTTAATTTTTTTTTTAACTTACAAAGGCTGTAATCTCATTTATTTTTTACTTTTTTAGGAAAACTTATTTGAAAAAGTTATTTGCCTTGATCAATTTTATAAACAGTCAAAAAAAGCATATCCTTAATAAAAAAACTCCCAGTGGAATTAGGTTCTGAAAATGTTTAACTGGTTAGTTTTGGACCATGCAATTACACATATTTTTATCCTTTTAGAGTTTTATTCAACAACGTGTGTTCAATGATTTTTTTGTAAAAAAGCTATGAGTGTTGAAGACAAAACAGTTGTACAAAAACCAAGAATATCTACAAGGTATGTTGTCATTAATAATTATATTACCTACTTACTTGCTTGTGGGGAAAAACGGCAAGCTGAATGCGGAAAGCGAATTATGTTAAAAAAAGAAAGCATTTTAAGTGGAAAGTTTTTACCTAACTATATATCATAGGGAATGCTATGATATATAAAATAAAAAGCTATAAAAGTAATAAAAATATTTCTTCTCAGCCCGATGATACTACAAAAATACTAGAGAGGCAAGCGACCCGTGCGTAATAAGCTTAGCGTTCAGCCATTGCGCGAATTAGATCACAATTAAAAATTCATAATTCAATAATTACCAAACATGCGACAAAAATTTATCTTTTAAAAACTTTCTTAATACTTTGGCTCCAATTTCTTCGCTGCATGTGTAAAGAATTTTTTTTAAATAAAAAAGTTTCTCGCTGACTAAAAATATCAATACATTTTTGCGTAAAGTTTCAATTACCTTTTGATTTCACAATCAAATATAAAAGTCCTAAAAACAAGATTACCTACCGCCAAAAGAAGCGCTGATGTATGCACTTCAATTAAAAAAAAATAGATTCGTCGATAGCTCAATTAGTTTTAAAGATATGACAATTTACATTTTTAAAAAGCAATTTTTCCGAATTACTAATTTTTCAATTTTTTCGAATTTAAAAAGTGGTGACCTACGGAAAAAGGTCGTAAAAGTCCATTTCTTGTTGGAAGTAGTCAAATACACCATACGTATAAGTGGCAGCTGGTTATACGCCGAAAAAAAAACAACACATTTTTCGTCTCATTTCGCTCCACTACACGTATATTAACTAACGTGTCTGCGCACTAACCAGTTCTGGCCAAGCTCTCGCCTTACTATAAAATTTATACCGGACCATTATTATTGTACTTCCTTATTTCAAGAGTTACCGATTAGGTTAAATTAGCAAAGTTGTGCAAAATTTTGCTAATACTTTTTAAGAATTTGAAACAAAATTTAGGATAACTTCAGTCGTTGCTGAAATATCCTGAAAAAAACTGAAAACTCGAGATTTATTTATTTTAAAAATATCTCTATAATATCTAGAATATCATTTTTATCATCGAAAGTAAGTTAACAATTTTTTGTAGGTTCATAAAAGTCGTTAAGAGCTGGGTGAGGCGAAAGAAAGATTCGGTGGAAATATTTTCTTCTTTTCTTAAAACAAAAAGAAATAAAATTTTCATAAATAAAGTATTTAAATTTATTTTATTTTTTAAATATTTAGTAAATTGATTTTTTTATATCGAATGACATTCAAAAACAGTACGGCGATCATAAGAAAACCAAAAGTTGACTATGAAAACTCTAGGATCTAGTAGGATTTGAAAGTTCTTAAATCAGTCAGAGCTCATGACGATTTATGAACCTAAAAAAATTAATTAATTCAATATCGAAAAAGATATTATTTCTAAAATAAATAAATCGATTTTTTGTTTTTTTCTGCATATTCCAACAATATACACAGCTGCCCTAATTTTTTTTGCAAGATTCTGGAATAAGTATTCTGTACAACTTCGACAATTTAGCCAATCTGTAACTCTTAAAATAACAAAAGTTTTCAATGCAACAATAGTAGACTAATATCACCTATACATTAGTATGGAAAATGTGTACAGTAACTGACAGTACTAAAAAAGCAATTTCGGAGAAGCGGCAAGCGGAAAAATTTTCTCGCAACGAAAGTTTCTGCTTACTGCTTCTCTGAAATTACTTTGTTGGAAATGTCAGTTACTGCACACAATTTCCGTACCGATGTATAGTCCTAATCATTATAAATGATTAGAACAAAATACAAAGTTTTTTTTAAGCAGAGATTTTTTGCTCTCAAAAGTTTTTTTTTTACAAATCAAAAATAAAGACTTTTCATTAGAAAATTGTATATATTGAAACAATTGCCGACGAAGTATATTATTATTTAGATTATTATAGGTTTTAGATTCCGACTTGATAGTTTTAAAGTTATTAATCGAAAGTTTCAACGTTTCGGGACTGATTAGTCCCTTGATCATATTTCATATAATTATGTATTTTATATTTGAATCTTTATCTTACTGTATAATTTTTTTATTCGTACCAACTTAATAAATGTGATCTACGCTACGGACTAATCAGTCCCAAAACGTTGAAACTTTTGATTAATAACTTAAAACTATCAAGCCAGAATCTAAAACCTATAATAATCTAAATAATAATAAAGATTTTTCTTTCTCATAATATTCTGATAATATTCTCATAATATTATGATGTACTGGTATACACACAGTGTCCAGTTTAAATGACAGTACCTACATGGGGGTCTTAACAACGGTAAGATATACCTATACGAAATCGGTTAGAGATAAAACTGCACAATTTTCTGCTCAGTAAGAAACTGAAAAAATTTAGAATATTTTCATTGGATTCTGAAAAATCCTGGAAAAACTGAAAATTAGAGATTTCTTATTTTAGCCATATCTTTTTTATTATTGAGAATGTATTACCTAATTATTTTTTGTTGGTTTACATAAGCCGTCATAAGCTACCGATTTGACATTTCAAAAATTTTCAAAGTCGACTAGATCCCAGAGTTTTCAAAGTCAACTTTTTTCTTAAGGCCGCCATATTATTTTTTTATGTCGTTTGGTCAACAAAAAAAGTGAAAACCTAAACTTTAACAAAACAAAACAACTTCTTTCACCGAATTACGTGAAAATATAAAGTCATATTACTGGTCTTAGTTGACTCAACGATGAAAATTGTATAGGCAGCAGAATGTCATTTGATAATCTAAAATCAAATTATTGTTTCCGAATTTTTTTCAAGCATGCACAGTTACTGAAATAATGAACTTAGTAGTTCATTAGAACAAGTAGAATCTCGCTGTTCTACGCTGTACGATATGGGGGCAAGTTGTGTATTTTTGTGCTGATTAGTAATCTGAAAAAAAATCTTGGCTCTGATCATTAGTTGTCAAAATATTGGAAAAATATACGAAATTACTTTTTTTTATCTAACGACGAATCAAGCTAGCCGTTTCTAATCGAAACATTAGGACACTTTTTTACAATTTTTTTTTGTAATCACTTTTAGATGACGAAAAAACAAGTCGAGGTGCGAGAAGGATCTCGTCTTTTAAAAATGGATCTCAACTTATTTACAAAATATCATCAAAAGATTTCGCCGCGTGATACGCAAACATATCAGCTCTAGTTGCTTATATCTATATTTTCAGTGAACTGAGAAGTAAGTAATATGCGAGGTACCTAATATGAAAAAAAAATTATATAAAAAACAATATGGCTATAAAAAAAATTAAAGAAGAAAATGAAAATCGTAGAATCGACTTTGAAAAATCTTGAAATGTCATATGGATTTTTACTAATGGTCATTACTAATTTTCTGTAATAAAAAAAGTTTTGTCTAAATAAAATAAGAAATCTCGAATTTCATATTTTAGCATCTGGCTTAAATTCCATTTCAGATTACAAATTGGGACAAAAATACGCTAATTTCACCCTTAACCTACTTTCTTTAATTTCCTAATAAAAAAACCGAGATCCCAAACATTTTTTAAATTTTTTATAATAATTTTTTTATTTTTTTCTTATAATGAACTTTTTATCTTTTATAATACAATAAAGTTTCTGATGCTCGACAAAGATTTCATAAGAACTAGTAAGTATCGACACCCACAATTATTATTAATCGATTTTTATACTTCGGTACTTATAAATTTCTCGTTCGCACACAATACGCAATAAGAGTAAAGAAAGATTCTGGTCAATCTGAAATCCTGAAGGGCTGGCAGGTGTTTATTTAATAATTTTATGTGACTTTACATCCGGTCTGCGTGTAACGATCCTGTAAATCACTACTATTCACCCCAACATACCCAAACCGACCTGACAACAATGTCGGATCTGATCTTATAGATAAATTATAAACATATACATATCAAACATCGACATATACAACTTCAGATCTCGGCTTGATTAGTTTATATCACCGGATCTCGTTTAGTCTAAGTTTTTTGAAGAAAAATTTAAATTTAAAAATTGTTTCCCCTCTCTTGAATTTTATATTGCTAATATAATTTATTAACTATTTGTAAAAAATATACTTCAAAAAGTCTGCTCCTTCTGGTGGATCTCGGGTTGTCCTCGATTTAAAACGGATCTCAACTTGGTACAAAAACGTGTATATATATATATATATATATATATATATATATATAGCGCTATAGTACCATCCTGAACCAAATGTATGCTTCCGTACGGTTAATCCTGAACCAGTCGAACAAACCTGAACCATATATGTGGTTCAGGATTGCAGACCCTTGTTAAACGGCTTAGAGTGACCTCTAGATAGCGTGGTATGAATATGAAAATGGTTCAGGATGGTATGAAACTCCAAACTTTAGTTCAGCCTATTTCCGCATTTTGTGATGATGGCGCTGCAATCGCGTCGTTCATATATACATGTATATGTTTGCGTATGGGGGACAATCCTGAACCATGCGAGAGTGCCAGGGCGACAGCTCGGCTCGAGTCTTCGCCGCATGGCTCAGGATGGCCAAACCCGTTCCCTCTTAGACTATTAATATTTATTTAATAGTCTAAGCTAAGCGTTCCCTGTATAAAACTCTTTTGTTCACGAATTGAATGGAATGGTGTCAGATTTCAGCGAGATGCCATGATACTTAAGATTATGGTTTCATTTGTTGTCCTGTTCATCTAAGATTGTTGTTCGTTTTTTAATCAAAATAATGTACTTATACCTACCTACCTATTGTTATCTCCTTAGGTATTAGCAAGACGATTTGAGGTATTTTTCGGAATTATTTCACTTTTTCTCACTTTTTAACCACATAAAAAAAATTGCAAAAATTTTAGCATAATATAATGACAACATAAAAACAAAATATGACGTGTGCTATATATTTTTTTTATCAAATTGAAACATTACCGAGATGAAATTTCTTGGTAAAACGTTAATGTTTTTGATTACAATTATTACAGTAGAACATTCCCACCAATGAATCAGTCTAATAATTCTTTTTATAATTTTAAACATTTTGAGAAACAGGAAACTTTCCGTTATACGGATAATAAAAATAAAACACGAAAAATGAAGACTTAGAAAGATTTATGATATTAGTCATTTCCAAATTTCGCAAAAAGTCACAAATTGTTTAGGACTTTGAATACAACTTTTTTAAAGCGATGATTTAAAAGGATACAAAACAACTTTTGTAAAGTAGTGTTGTTGTAAGGCTGAGTCTTTTTATTGTATTTCGTTTCGTTGATCTTTTGCAGACATCAACTTGCGCTTATTTTTAAATGGCATGGTAAAATATTATTTGCGTTTTTTGAGATTTTTGCTACATACAGCCCAAAGGACCCCGCATAATCCTTATGGGAATTGACTACCGGTTAAATTTGATGTAACTATGATGATCGGTAGTATTCAATGAGTAGCTCAGATGTCTCCATGAGCGTAGCTTCCCAAAAAGTCTTGTTCTCGAGATAAAAGTCTAAAAATTAATTTTTTCTATGACTAGGGATGAAAAATTGCGTTTAATGAAATAAACTTGTAAACAGCCGTATTAAAGGTTTAAACGCGAGAAATCTTAGATACCTAGTTCATTTGTTAAGATTGAAAAGCTACTTCTGTATCAGTGGTTACATTTGAGGTCTGATGAGTAATTTTCGAGAATAACGGGAAAGAGTTTTCATTTTATGTTATCATAGCCTTACCAATAGCCTTGGCTGTGACTTTCAAACTGGATTTTTTTGCGCTTTTGTTTGTTGTAGTTTTTATTGTTAAAATTACGAAAATGATAAGACAAAATGAAAACTTTTCTGTTTTTCTCGAAAATGACTCAACATACCGAAAATGTAACTACTGAAACATAGACAGCTTTTTAATCGTAACAAATGATCTCTTTAATTTTCTCTCTACAACAAGTAGGACGGCTAACACTTTAAAATATATCCGTGACTGTCATGATAGGAAAAAATCCATCTTCAAGGGTGAATATCCCGAAAACAGAACTTTTGGGGGGGCTAAGCCCATGGAGACTTCTGATCAACTCATTGAATACTACCGATCACCAAAGTTGCAACAAATTTAACCGGGAGCCAGTTTCCATAAGGATTCTGCGGAGTCCTTTTGTAAGAGCCTTTCTTTTCATCTATTTTACTTCTTTTTTACTTTTTTTTTACTTTTTACTTGGCTACAAAAATTACGATATTATCTCCTTTATGGTTCATAATTTAGAGACAATATTTGACTAACCAGAAGTTTTATTACATCAAAAAAGTTAAATATGCAGGGTGTCCCTTGAGTCCCTTGACTCGACAGCCATAGTCTTAATAAGGTCCTTTTTTTAAGATCCTCCAAATCCTTGAACTGTTTTGAAAATACCTTATACATATTTGTCCAAAACTCGTTTGCTTTCAAAAGCGAAAATAGGTTTTCAAGGGGAACATAAAATACAACTTTTTTGCCAAACTGGTGTTCACATATACATAAATGTTATAGATTATCTTTTAGGTCAAGGCATGACCGCAATGTGGAAAAAAAAATTACTTGAGCTGGCGGTGGCCTCGGGGTTTAGCGTGCAAACTTCTAAACCGTTGGACTCCCTCGGACTCAGTTCGATTCTCAGTCGCGCTCTGGTTGTCTGTGTCGTCTATTGTTAATTGGCAAACTTGTGTCTGGGTGGAATGAGCTTGTTCTCGAATCCGATAATTACTGGAGTGGAGCGACTTTGTTTTACCTACATAGTTAAGACCGAAGCTCCCTCCTTTAAAAAAAAATACTTTTTGACTAGTAATATTATAAAATTTAGCAAAATTTTGGCAATTTTTTTTTCATATTTATTCCTATAAAATACAGCTAATATTTTTTTACGTAGGTACATCTTATCGTATAGCAATATTTTGTAATATTAAAATAAAATTTGGCTACTTATTATTTATTTATTTTTTTTATTTTTAGGAAATAATAAAAAATTACCAAATTTTTATAACTTTAATATGGTGGTAAAATTGCTATTTCTTATTTTTTTAATTTTTAACTTTTTCAGCATTGAGGTAAATTATTTTTATCAGGCCTGCAAGTACTTAAAATAGAAACCAACAGACAATAATTATTATTGCACTATAATACTAATATTGTAATATCTATATAAATAAATACTTACTATAAATTATTCATAATCAGTGAGTTTGGCAAAAAAATGTTGCACAATTCAAAACCTATTTTGATTTTTCTTCGTAGGTTGTTTGGTTTTCGAGTAATTTAATTTTTTCTATAGAGGCTGGGCGCTAACAATTAATTCGAAAGCTTGACAGAGAAAAAAGAGTTTTCTTTAATTTAATTGACTGCAATCCCAAATAATTCCTAATATCATTATACATAACTGGACAGTCGAAATTAAACTACTAATCCATTTATGATAATATGATATATTATATTTTATGATATACCTACGGATAACTCGAGGGACTCTACGGATAACCAGTTATTAGAAAAAAAATATTTTTTTACTAAAGCTTTTTTTTTGAGGGGGGGGGAGGGACGGGCTGCACTCTCAGAACTGATTTTTGTGGACTTATGTTCTATAACCTCTTCACTAACAGTTACTGAAGGAAAATCTTAGATAATATTTTTTATGAAATTTTGGTACATTTTTTACTTTACCGACTGGGCTAATAATACTATAATAGAAAAGTAACTCGTCGGCTCATCCATCAGCTCTAACCGAACTGGGGTTGGGGTTGAAAAACCAATACACTATTGAATCTTGTTTTTCTTATTCCTATTTTCCCGCGTTTATTGCTCATTGCCACAGAAGTGTCTGATAAATCAAATGAATATTCCATAACAATTTAAATAAAAAAAAAACAATCCCTGCCGCAGTGGCGGCTATGAAGTGATATGAAGTAACTACCTACCTCTTTACCTATTTTTAATTATAAATAATGTATTTTTAAATCGGAAAAATGTTTTTTAAAATTATAATTTTTTCTTATTAGTAAAGGTATTAGGTAGGTAATTATTATTATTCTTTTTAATTTGAAATTTTATCGCATTTATATATAGCATTTTATACGGTACCTAAATAAAGGTAATAAAGTATGGAGCGCCAGTCTATTTATGTATCGTAAATTATTACATATTGGGATCCAGGGTGTGATTTGATGTCGAATACTGGCGCACTGGCGGTAGGATTTTTTCTGAAAGACAAACATTGTAAACATTATAATAATAATAATTAAACTAGAGAAGTGTTGCAGCCACGGCGGACGAACCGGTCTAGCACTTCAGAATAACCCATCACTTCTGTTTACAACATAATTCCATATTTTAAGGGTTCCACATTTGAAAGAGCATCATTATTATATTGTAATAGTTCTCCAACGCAACCTCAAGTTCTTCTTCCCGCTCGTTCTTCCCGCTCGTTCTTCCTAAATAACCAATTTTTTTTAAGACTGTATAATAGTTCTCCAACGCAACCTCAAGTCCTTCTTCCCGCTCGTTCTTCCTAAATAACCAATTTTTTTTAAGACTGTATTTTTTACTTTTTGTTCATTTTATACTTACCTACCTACTGACTTTTGCGTTTATCTTCATGACAGTTTAAATTTTGTATTTTATTTAGTACGGATTTTGATTTCAATCAGGACAGGTCTAGGTGTTATACACCAGGGTGATTTATAATCAAGAAAAAAATTACACAAGTACCTATTCAGTATCAGTATTCAGTATGACACTTGAAACAAAAAACTGGTATACCTACATTTTTTTATTTAATTAGCTTCCTTACAAAGTTATTTACAAAAACATTTTTTCTTCTTATGTAGTATTTTAATTGCATACAGAAAACCAAAAACTAAATTCTTTATCTCAAATGGCATTCTGAACACTTGTATAAATTTATTACATAACCTACCTAATTTTAATTATTATAAATCACTACATGTTTTTGCTTAAAAATATGCAATCCAGTTAGTGATATTGGTATAATACATCAGGGTTAGAACTATTTAAAGGGCCTCTACAGGGATATCATAAACCATTAAAGATACGAGTTCGGTTAAATTACAGAAAAGTTGCGCTATTTTTAGATGAGTATTTTACGAAAAAAATTTTGAAATACTATCGCCAGTATTTTCGGAAATATCCTGAAAAAACTGAAAACTCTAGAAATCTAGTTTTTGACATATCATAATTTCTTATATTCACCCATATTATTTTTTTATGTCGTTCGATATGAAAAAAATAATTGAAACCAAAAATTAATAAACTTCAGAAAAAAAAATTCCAAAATTTTTACTCTAATTTTTTTCAAAGAAAAACAGAAAATTTTTCGCAGAAATAGGTCAATATGAAGTCATACTGCTTGCCTTATAGTTTTTTTAATTTCTCTATGATATTCGGTCCAAAAAGTTGTCTTTGCTTTTAAAAGAAGAACAAAAAAAATTTAAATTTATTTTTTGAAGTTTATTAGTTTTTGTTTTCCATTATTTTTTCATACCGAACGACATAAAAAACAAGGTAGGTAATTATTACATCCGCGTGTCCTAAGTTCCATCAATTTTTTCGGGACCGAGGAGCGAAATAGGGGTGCTGGGTGGGTAAGAATCTAAAATAATAGCCATTGCAAACTAATATTAAGGTCAGAACTAAGGCCTCTTTGACACTACGGTCGAATTGCAATTTTTTTCTTCACATTCAGGGCAAGGGAAATCTTCGAGATCAACAGTAGCACGATTATTATTTTTCATTTGCATTTATTTTGCATTTGCATTCCAAAAAGCGTGACATTTGATCACTATTATTATAGTCTGGATACGTTATGAGTGAGCTTGGGAACTTATGCCGGTACTGGAGCGTTCAGATGATGAATCTGCCGCCGCCTTGCATGTTTATATATGTATTGTTATGGTATTCCTTTTTCCTCCCTTATCTTATTTATTATTATTAATTCTATTTTTTTTAAATGTAATACCATCAACAAAAAATTTGAATTATTCTATGAGGGAACTCTCTTTCGCAGGTGGGTTCAGATAGATATTTCAGTACTATTTTCCAAGTTTGATCAAAATAAAATGTAGAAGAATTAGTTTGAAATTATTATTATTTTTTTTATAACTTGTAACTTACAAACTGTTTTTCAAAATGAAGGAAAATCTAACCTACCTAGAGCTCTGAATCTGACTATTTTCTATCTAATAATTTAAATCAATAACTATAAATAATTTGAATTAAATAACATTCAATTTTGTGTTATCTACCCTACCACCATCAAACTTCCTTGCACCTTTCTCCAGGAAATTTACTCCAATTCTCCTTCTATTCTCTAACCAGCTATTGTTGTATAGCTTTAATTTTCTATATAATTTCTTTCTACTTATTATGTCTTCTTTTCAACGCTCGTAGTATCTATATCTTCTTTATTATTTATCAAAAACCTTACTTCTTCTCTTCTTCTATAACAGCAACAGCTACCATCTCCTTTTCCAATTTCTAGTTTTCTGAATAATTCCTTTTCCCAATATGATTTTACGTGTTCTTCTATTTTTTACTCGTCAAGATTCTTTCACCTGCTCCTTTAATTTAAAAATTTTCTTTTCGTTGCTTATATTATTCCTTGGTTTAAAACATCTCTTTTCTCCTCTATTTTCCTGCTTCCTTTTGTTCTTGCAAAATAATTTCTTTCGTCCTTTTACTTTTTTCTCGACAGATACCTACTCTTCAAAATTTCTTATTCATTAATTATTATCCCCGTGCTATCAACATCCTTCCCCTTCACTTTTTTTTATGCACTCATTTTTTAAACAATTCAAATATATTTATTTTTTACATTTATAATTATTAATTACTAATAATTTTTATTTGTTACAAGTCCATAAATTTAATTGTCATAATATTCAAATTAGATCCGAAAACTTGAAATCACCGGTTCTTACAGCTGAACCCAATTTTTCATTACAGTATACAGGGTGTTATGTAATTGAATGTCAATATTTAAGGGGGTGATTTTTGGGTCCATTTTAAGAAGAAAACTTCATAATAACGTATGTCCTAAGAGTCTTAACTTTTGAGATGCAGGGCGGTAAAGTTTAATTAAAATAAATAATTTTTTCGTAATATCTGTAATACAATTTTAAACGATTTCACCAAGATTTAAATAATGACAGTGATATTTAATTGACAGTTGGTGGAGTGTCTTTATAAGATACCATTTCTCACCCTGGCAGGGATTATTTCTTTTTAAATTTTACCGACTAGTATTTATTTAATTCCTCTGGCACTTCTTGTCAGTCCCGATAATAAACTGGTATGGCAATAATACATTGGCGGTTAGTAATCAGGACAAAGTGCGGGAAGAATTATTATGACATCGGGAAAATAGGACTTATAGGATAATAAACAAGTTGAGGTTGTGTATTATTGCTTTCAAGGATGAGAAGAATATGTTTGTATTGTTTATATTGAATTAACAAAACAAAAATAATATTATTTTTTCAACATTTACCATTTTTGTGTCTTTTCCAAAGCGAATTTTTGAATCTACAAAAATGTGTTTCTAAATAGAGTAAAATAAACTGGAGGACGTGTAGATAAAGCTAAAATATTTAGAAAGTTTAAATAATTTTTTTTCCGAAAATGCTTTTTAACCGAGATACAGGGTGTTTAATATAAGTATCGTTATTACGAAACTGGTTTTTATTTTATCTTTTTACAGAGTGGACCAATAAAGGGAAAATTTCTATAGGTATAACCGAAGCACCGCCCAGTGGAGTAGAATCCGAGGTCACCGCTTAGGGCAGCTTTTTTCTCGTTGAAAATTTCTGAACCGGTTTTTTAATTATTTTTTATCGTTTTTCAGAATGCCAGATTTAATTGCTATAAAAAAGCAATACTTTCAAAATTTTTAATAACCGTTTTCAATAAAAAACCAATTGTAGCGTTTTAAACATTTTTTATTTTTTTATTAGTTTAAGATAAGTCCCATGAATTTTGAGGCTTGTAGATAAAGCTGGAATACGAAGAAAGTTTATTTTTTTTTTATTTCCTATCCACTGATTTCGATAAAAATTCAAGTGAAGCTTTTTTAATAACATTTTTTTATTAATCATATTTTAATTTAATCGTCTAAGATAAGTACCCTAAATTGAAGGGCTTTTAGATAAAGCTAAAAGATGAAGAAAGCTCAAATAAATTTCGTTTCGAAAATGTTTTTTAACCGAGATACAGCGTGTTTCAAGTGTCATTTACAAAACAAGTTTTTCAGCACCCTGTATCTAGGATAAAAACAACATTTTGGGGAAAAAAATTTGATGATGATGCGGTGCGCGTCCTATCAAAATTTTGAAAGTATGGGTACTTTATAGCAATTTAATCTGGCATATACCCACAATTTTTCCACATACGAGTTATCAAATAGAAAACCTGTAAGTATACAAAAATTCAGAATTATTGATCCACTCTGTAGAAAGATAGGTACAGTACAGGGTGTCCCGTATCGTTATGTTCAAAATTTTTGAGCATATAGTACTTAGGCTTAATTTTCAGCCCAAAAAACCCAAAAGTGACAGGTCTATCTCGTTACGAAGTTACAGGTCTAAGAAAATGATGACTAGTAAATAACAAGATTCAACTTTGTAAGCCACACAAAGACATGTGTTGTGGTTTAGGCTAATAATTTATTGTAATGGTAACGACATGAGTAAACGTCACCGAAATAAACATTAGTAGAGGTTTCCCTGCTCATACGAAATGGCATTAGGATTCAAAAGGATGCGGCACCAGCATATTTCGGAATTGGTGTTTGTAACTAAATACCAGAGAGAAATTATTATTTGATCGTATTCAGCAAGCTGGTCAAGAGATAGGTACGCGAAAAAAGACGAGAAAACTGTTACTTTTGCAATAGGCCTTCGAGCATAAGCTTGTATTCAGCAAGGAATAGGACATTTTAAACACATGATAAACTAAAGATTTGGTCAATAAAATAAGTTTTATGTGGTTTTAAAAGTTAAATCTGGTATTTACTAGACAGTATTTTCTTAGGCCTGTAACTTCGTAACGAATGCAGATAGACCTGCCACTTTTGCATCAAAAATAGAAAATTTAGTATACGAAAAAATTACAAAATACCTTTTTTTGGAATCACTCTATAATAGCTTTCTGCTTCTTTTCTCTAATTCGTATTTTTTTTTAATTTTCCAACGATTAGGTAACGAGTTACTAGCAAAAAAAAATACTTTTTTAACCAAAGGGATGGGTTTTTTTGGTGAAGGGGGGGACGCCCCACACCCCCAGAACTAATTTTTGTCTATTTATGTTCTATAACCGGTTCATTACCAATTATTGAAAGAAAATCTTAGGTAAGATTTTTTATGAACTTTTGCTATATTTTTTACTTTACCGACTGGACAATGTGTTCCGTTATTAAGACTTTCCCCCAATTTTTTTTCGCAAAAATTACTTTGTACAGGGTGATTCATTATAATGTCGCCCCCCTTTAACTTTGTTATTTCATGTGTCCCAAAAAAATTAAAAGTGGGGTTATGTAGGTGCTAAAAAAGACTTTTTTATACGTGTAACAAAAATTTGAAAGTAGATCAGTATACAGGGAAAACCAAAAATTTTTTTTTTTTTTCAATGGATCACCCTATATATGAATTTATTTTTCGATTCCTCGTAAAATTCTAAGCATAACTTATATAACATACCGTATACCTAAATTCAAAGGCTTCTGAAATATTCGCATTTGAAACATCATCAAATATTTTATAAAACACCTGTTGCAAATCAAGAAATCTAACAATAAAATGCTCTACTGGGCCTCCATTTTTTTCAACACATTTTATAAGGGTTTATAAGGGTTGTTCGCATTTTCTCCAATGAATCTGTTATGAATTCTGGGTTATTTTAATTTAAATTATTAATTTTAATCCGTATCAAATCTTTTAGATGATCGAGGTTTTCAATTTGGTAGTCATACACACGGTTTTTTCAATAGTTTCAAATGCGAATATTTCAGAAACTATTGAATTTAGGTATACGGTATGTTATATAAATTATGCTTAGAATTTTACGAGGAATCGAAAAATAAATTCATATATAGGGTGTTCCATTGAAAAAAAATTAAATTTTTGGTTTTCCCTGTATACTGATCTATTTTCAAATTTTTGTTATACGTATAAAAAAGTCTTTTTTAGCACCTACATAACCCTACTTTTAATTTTTTTGAGACACATGAAATAACAAAGTTAAAGGGGGGCGACATTATAATGAATCACCCTGTACATACAGGTATCTGTGAGAATTCCTGTAAGAAATTATAAGCTAATCCGAATAATGTTTTTATTTCAATCAAAATTAGGTAGGTCGGTACTATTACTACTATTTAACTATAAGTTGTTTTTTTACGCTAGTTTATTTGCCTAAGTAAATATTCCTGAAATGAATGGAATTTTAGAGCGCGACAATAATGTGATATAGGGAGTATAATATTAGAAGACACAATGAGCGTGTATAGGTATTCCACTAGATTTTTTTTTCTTTGTTCATTGGCTAGAACAGCAATAAATAAATATCCGAATATCCGGAACATCCCCCTGGAGCTGACAGATATTGGTCTTGCTTGGTCATAAACTACAACCGGTTCATTCTGCATAGTACAAAATTACAAAAATACAATAATTCACTATCATCTACATTATATAATTCAGTTCTAAATGTTAATTAAAATATGGAAATTGTGATTATTAGATTTATGCGATTTGATTCTGGTTTATTTTAATTATACACGTCAATTTAAATGAGATAAACTATGTTGCAAAGGTTTGTGTCAAATGACCCTAGAATTGGAAAAATGATTCTGAAGTTTTCTGTGATAATACTTGATGATGACAACTACATTAAAAATACAAACCTCGAAAATACAAACATACCTGCTAGAGTCATAATTCGAAAATCCACAAAAAAAATCCACAATGTTTGTGGAAATTTTGTGAACAAATGGTTATTTAATAACCACTTTTAAACACTTAAGAATAATAATAGCATTATATGTGCGCAAAAATTTTAATTTTATTTTTACCCTTTTGCGAGATACAGCCCTTTAAAAGTAAGTATCCAGTATCCTAATACATAATTTGAATCGGCGGAACGCTCTACTATTGGCTTGACGTCACTACCTCTGTCTGAATCTGGTGGACCCGCGCCCCACAGTTCTCATGCATAACGCCGTAAACCAGGCATTCCGCTTCGGTGTCGTGTGAGGTGGTTTACGTTAAATGCGCACATTATTGCTAAGAAATTTAAAAGTATAATACAAAATATAAAATTACACGAATATGGAAGAAGATTTTCAAAAGGCCGACTCACATAACTTACCAACTGTCGATGTTACAACAATGGTACTTAACACAGTGGTTCTAAAGCAGACCCGAAAATACAGGGTGTCCAATATTCCATGGACATGGAGCAACCACAGATTACTGAGGTAAAAAAAAGTCGCTCGGACCAAACTTATCTCTATATCAAAATGCTCCGTTTGTCCGTTAGAGGGCTTCAAAGTCTTTTGAAAATTTTAGTTTTTTGAAATAGCTCAAAGTCGGCTGATTCCAATTCGATGAAATTTGGTAGGTAAATTTCTTATTAAAAGTACTAATTTCTGATGTACATGATAATTTGATGGAAACCCTGGAGGGGTGAAACTACCCCTACCCTCCATTAAAATCGATCGTAATTGTTGATAGGGTAGCAGGAACGCTATTCATGTTTTTTTGTTTGAAAGATACATCGTTTTAGCCCATTTTTGGTCTCTTACAAAAATCTATATCTTTCCGAGGTGCTATGTGATAAAATAAATTAGTCGATGATAACTAAATTTTTATTTCATTCTTTTAATTTGAAATCAACTTTTCAATTGTCAGGTGATTATTTGATCTAATCTCATAAAAGATGCTCGATGTGGGCGCCGGTTTGGACCCTAGAAAGTTCCATCCTGCGCAAAAAAATGATTTTAACTTTTCTTGGAACCTCGTCGTTTTGCAAACTGTTTACTGCGTTTGAAAAAAATCGTTTGCAAACACCTGAAAAAAAACCGAACCATACTAAACATCTTTTATGAGATTAGATCAAATAATCACCTGACAATAATTGAAAAGTTGATTTCAAATTAAAAGAATGAAATAAAAATTTAGTTATCATCGACTAATTTATTTTATCACATAGCACCTCGGAAAGATACAGATTTTTGCAGGAGACCAAAAATGGGCTAACACGATGTATACCGAGTGACAAGTTTCAAAGCAGAACATAGGCGAATAGCATGGGAAATCACATATTTGCAGTTTATTTCTCACCACTTTCATCTACAAGAACGGTAATGGTGTCTATCGAAAGAGAATTGTTTTCTGAGCATGCTGATACCAAACACTTAATAATTAACAGTTTTTTTATCGTGTCAGAAGAACTTAAACATTTTCAAAATTAAAAAATGAGCAGCCATGACATGCTAAATTTGGATAAATTTTTGGCTGTCAAAGCAAATATTTTCGATTATTTAATTTATTCTAATTCTGATTGAACATCACTAAACAATTACAAAAATCTTCATTTACCATCATTTTGTTTTACCAAAAATTGACTATGAAAAATAAACACGTACAATAATTGAACTAAACCAATAACAGAGTACAACAAATATTCAAATAGTCCTTCATTTTGATATCAATATTCCCACCCTTTTATAAATTGTGTTTCGGGCTTCAGACTTGTCCGAATTGTTGGCTATTAACGAGTGCACATTCAGCAATGACTAGCTCTGTAAATTTTGTTTTTGGTAACCCCAAGATCCCAAGAAAAATCACAACAAGGATAAGCTGCTAAATCGGGAGATCTGGCCGACCAGTTAATAATACCACGGCGATAAAAACGCGTTTCGCATTAGAATAGCCATTATTATTATTATTCATTGACAATCTTTTCAGGGAAACGCGTATTGGTAATTAAAAATGTTTGTTTTGACAGTAACAAAATTATTCGAATTAGGCATGTCATGGCCGCTCACAATTTTAATTTTGGAAATGTTTTAAGTTCTTCTGGCATGGTAAAAAAACCTGTTAATTATTAAGTATTTGGTATCAGCGTGCTCAGAAAATAATTCTCTTTCGATAGACACCATTACCGTTCTTGTAGATAAAAATGGTGAGAAATAAACTGCAAATATGTGATTTCCCATGCTATTCGCCTATGTTCTGCTTTGAAACTTGTCACACGGTATATCTTTCAAACAAAAAAACATGAACAGCGTTCCTGCCACCCTATCAACAATTTACGATCGATTTTAATGGAGGGTAGGGGTAGTTTAACCCCTTCCCGGGTTTCCGTAAAATTATCATGTACAGGGTGGGCCAATAAGCGAGGTAAGCGGCTGTATCTCAGAAACTAATAATCGTAGAGAGTTACGGTAAAAAATTTTATAGGTTAAGTGGGCAAGGGAAAATGCTGGAAATTATTTTCAAGTTTCCAAGATGGCTGCCAGAGGGCGTTTGCACCATCTTGAATTGCATAAAGTTACATTTCTTGTGATTTTCCCCAATGAATGTAACAAAAAAGTATTTGCGTTTTAATGTCAACTTAAAGTCGAATATTTTTTGTAAAAACAATTTTTCTCTATCTTTCGAAATAAAGTGGTGGGGGGTATTTGAATGTTGTTTTAAACAAATGCCTGTAACTTCGAAACGGCTTCAATGGATTGGATAAATTTGGTATCATAGGAAAGAGCATTTCTTGTGCTTTTAAGTTTTTTGTGATAATGACAATTGTCACTTACACGGTCGCCGATAGAGGGCGTTATTCGATATTATAACCAAAATATTGGATTTTCTCAAAAAATTTAAATGCAATGATATGACTTTTTTTGACTAGAAAATAGACAAATGATCAACCAATAAGCCTGCGTAAACCGCATCTTAATATCTTTTTCCTAACTCAAATTATTAAAAAAATACCAAACCAAGAAAATTCATACATCCCCATTTAAAAATGCATCGGTCGCTTTCGATAAGAAGGCAAGTAGTAGGCCATGGAAATAAAAGACAGACTCCTAACTCAAATTTTGGCAAGTAACGTCAAACTTCTGTCACACGCAGCCCACTATTATTGTTGATTGCATATAATTTGAGTACTTTTTAATCAAAATGTCTCTAACAAATAATGAAGCCGTTGACATGATTGCGATTTATTTCGAGTGTTTTCAAAATGCAGTTATAGCTGCAAGACAGTACGCGGCACGGTATTCAGATCGCCTTTCATTACGGAAGAATGTTTCCGCGCTTGGTACAGCGATTACGCGATACTGGAAGTTTTTGTTGTCCTAAAAGTCGCAGTTGTCGCAATGGAAGGACCGAAGAAAATATTATCAATGTCTTGGCTTACACAGAATTTTATAGACATGTAGAAACTAGAACATTGTCTCTAGACTTGGGAATAGCACGAACAACTGTTAGAAATATTTTGAAAGATTATAGGTGAATAATTTTATCTTATTCCAAGTATCTTAGCACATATATAGTTGGCCCAGAAATACAACGAAACGACTTCTGTCATTTTATCAATTTTTGGATTATTGATATATTGTTGAAGTGATAAAATATGGCAATTTAATAATTAGATCATTTCGTTATATCTCTTGGTCGACTATACCCTCAAATACAAATTCAGTGTTATTCTGGTTATATTATTTTTTACTACTGATAATGTTGTTTTTTACTTTTATATTACATCCTTACCACATAGTCTTGCACCAGGCGCTAAATGAACAAGATTTCGATAATAGATTAAATTATTGTCAATGGATGCTAGGCATGCTTGAGGAAAACAGAAATTCCTTAAAGGAAATTCTCTGGACCGACGAGGCTACCTTTAATAGTGATGGTAGAGTAAACGTTCATAATGCATTATTGGTCCGCTGAAAATCCGCGTTGGTTAAGAGAGAGAAATGCAGCGCCAGGGACGCTGGAGCCTAAATGTGTGGTGCGGTATCATTGGGGACAGAAGTATTGGACCTTACTTTTTTGATCAAGCTTTAACTGGTAACCGCTTCTTAGAGTTTTTGATCAACGACTTGCCAATTTTGTTGGAAGATGTGCCACTCGAAACTAGGAGAACTATGCTTCTGCAATTAGATGGTTGTCCGGCACATTATTCAATTAAGGTCCGAAACCATATTTACGGGACCTTTCGAGGACGCTGGATAGGAAGGGGGAAGCCTATTTCCTTGGCCGGCAAGATCTCCCGACTTGACACGTCTTGATTTTTACTTCTGGGGACGCTTAAAAGACATTCTTTTTCAAACTCCACCAACAACACGAATGGGTATGGAAAACAGAATTCGAAATTCAATTCCTCAACTATCAGCGGAAGAAATCGAGGCTGCGGTTCTGTCGACACAAGAAAGACTGGAACAATGTGTGGAATATGACGGAAGGCAATTAAAACACAGAACATTAATCTTTTTTCAAAATGGGTCTTTTTCAGGACCACAACTTTATTTAAAAGGAAAATCGTTACGAAAACGCGTGAGGAGTTTGTCTTTTGTTTCCATGGCCTACTACTTGCCTTCTTATCGAAAGCGGCCGATGCATTTTTAAATGGGGATATATGAATTTTCTTGGTTTGGTATTTTTTTAATAATTTGAGTTAAGAAAAAGTTATTAAGATGCGGTTTGCGCAGGCTTATTGGTTGATCATTTGTCTATTTTCTAGTCTAAAAAAAGTCATATCATTGCATTTAAATTTTTTGAGAAAATCCAATATTTTGGTTATAATATCGAATAACGCCCTCTATCGGCGACCGTGTAGGTCACAATTGTCATTATCACAAGAAACCTAAAAGCCCAAGAAATGCTCTTTCCAATGATACCAAATTTATCCAAATCCATTGAAGCCGTTTCGAAGTTACAGGCATTTGTTTAAAACAACATTCAAATACCCCCCACCACTTTATTTCGAAAGATAGAGAAAAATTGTTTTTACAAAAAATGTTCGACTTTAAGTTAACATTAAAACACAAATACTTTTTTGTTACATTAATTGGGGAAAATCACAAGAAACGTAACTTTATGTAATTCAAGATGGTGCAAACGCCCTCTGGCAGTCATCTTGGAAACTTGAAAATTATTTCCAGCATTTTCCCTTGCCCACTTAACCTATAAAATTTTTTACCGTAACTCTCTACGATTATTAGTTTCTGAGATACAGCCGCTTACCTCGCTTAGTGGCCCACCCTGTACATCAGAAATTAGTACTTTTAATAGGAAATTTACCTACCAACTTTCATCGAATTGGAATCAGCTTTTGAGCTTTGACTTTGAGCTATTTCAAAAAAACTAAAATTTTCAAAACACTTTGAAGCCCTCTAACGGACAAACGAAGCATTTTGGTATAGAGATAAGCTTGGTCCGAGCGACTTTTTTTTTACTCAGTAATCTGTACTTGCTCCATGTCCATGGAATTTTGGGACACCCTGTATAATAAATTTTACTATTTAATATTAAAATTTTTTTATTAAATAGAGAATACTAATATTGCGGCACCGTGCATTGGATGAATTTTAAAGTCTCGTATCTTTTTTAGTTTTTACGTTAGAGCAAAATCATTTTGAAAAAATCTTGGAGCACATTATTATGCTAAAACTCGTTTCGGTGAAATTTGGTTGGTGGGGGGGGGGGGGGGGGGGTGTAGCTCGACGTCAAGCCACACCTCACATGCAAAAAATTAAAAAACATATAGGGGGTAAGTGTTTTCAATGTCTAGTACTACAAGTGATCTTGTAAACTACTTCTGTTAGAGGAACAACGGTGGTATTTTATGATCAATTAAGGGATTAATCGACTTACCTTAAGGAAGATCGATCCTAATTATTCGAACTCATATTCTGTCCACTTTACTAACTTCGTAGTATGTAAGGTATCGTGCAGTGATTCACAAGTTGAAAGATAAAAAACTTATCAGTTCAGTCATCCATCGCTGGGCCTCTCATTATTCATTGTATCGGATTGATAGTACCACAGATCGTTAAGGGTGGGTGAGGGTGGGACGTAAAGTGGACAGAATATGAGTTCGAATAATTAGGATCGATCTTCCTTAAGGTAAGTCGATTAATCCCTTAATTATTCATCACTCATATTCTGTCCACTTTACTAACTTCGTAGATGTTGAAAGCAATAATTATTGAAAATACAACAAAAGAAAAAATAAATAATAACGATCTGTTAACGCCATAATAATATATTAATAAATTATTACCACGTACAACCTTTTTTGAGAACACAAAAATTTAATAGGTATATAAGTACAAGATAAATCCACAAATTTTAACAATTTAACATTTAACTACAAATTATTATGATAACATAATTTTTAATGACCCATAAACAGAATAACGCTTATAAAATTGATTATTGCTCATTCATGGTCAACACTGAATTTGCAAATTCAGTGGGATCTACAGATAAAGGTTTATTATAAAATTTACTAAATACTTCCGAAGTTCTAGACCATCCAGCCGTCTGTCTGATAACATCTATACTAACACCAGCCCTTTTTGCCGCCGAAGTGGAGGCATGGCGGGTACTATAGCCCTTAAATATCTTAGTATCTACACCGCTGAGTGTAAGAACCGATTTAAGCCAACGACTAATTGTCTGAGCTGATGCGGCCCTATATGGTTTCTTAATAGTTATGAAAAGATAATTTTCATTTGCTGGCCTCAACTTTTTAGTTCTTTCGAGATAATGAATCAAGGTGGATGCAACACAAAGGCCAGGTTTAGCAGTAAAAAATGGAAGATGTAACACTGGATTTAAATTCTTAGGAGCAGTTGTCTTAACTCGACCTGTTATATAAATTTCAATCCAGGTTGGTTTTATGACGATATTACCAATTTCAATTAATGAAAACGTCTGCGTTCTATGCCCGGAAGCGAGTGCAATCAACATAATAAGCTTAAGCGTTAATACTCCCAATGAGAGCTTATCCAATGGATACTGTTTTTCTAGATATTGAAGAACAGGGTGTGGGTCCCAAGTGGTGGAGTATTTTGGCGATGGTGGATTTAAGTTAAAAATGCCTTTAAACAGGCGTTTGATTACCCTCTCATCCGAGCTGGAGAAATTCATGATTAGTGCCAAAGCTGACCTCACTGTGTTAATTGAATTGTAAGAAAGGTGAGAATCAACAAGTGATTTGAAAAATTTTACCGTAGTAGACAAATCATACCTGAAAACGTCCTTATTACGTTCATTACAATATCGCCACCACCTTTTGAGAGCTGAATTATATTGTTTGAGAGAGTTATCTGTTAAGGATGCTAACAGTACAGGAATTCCATCTTCAGGCACTCCTTGTCTCATAAAAGCCTCCCTGACAACCTCGCGGCAACCAGGGTAAGGTGTTGGTGATTCGGATACGGATTTCTGAAAGGGGATAAAATTAAGTCTTCAGTTGGACCAAAACAAATTTTATTTCCCTTTATCAAACGAAAAAATAATGGATACCAGGGCTGATTCGACCAATCAGGTACCACCACTATACCCTCAGCATCGTCGGCTACTATTTTTTCCAGTACCCTTGATATCATTGCAAAAGGAGGGAAAGCGTAAAATTTCAATCCATGCCACGAGATGGAAAAAGAATCGACTGTAACTGAATCCGGATCCGGTTTCCAAGAGATATATGTCGAACACTTTTTATTTAATTTGGATGCAAATAGGTCGATCTTCGGAAGTCCTAATTCAGTCACAATAGCATCAAAATATGCATTACCTAACTCATATTCCGTTTCAATGTTAGAGATACGAGATTCAGAGTCTGCTATACTGTTTTGTTTTGATGGAATGTATGATGCAAAAATGAAAAGTTGCCTCTCCTCGCACCATTGCCAAATCTGTCTACTAATGTGATTTAACTGATCATACTGTACACTTCCCATTTTATTAATAGAGGCTATAGCCGTGGTGTTGTCTATCCTAAGCAAAATGTTGCAGTTCTTCAAGTTCCTTGCAAATGATTTTAGCCCATAAAAAGCTGCTAATAGTTCCAGTATGTTTATGTGTAAATTTTTTTGAACATCGGGCCAAAAACCATGAGTTTTACCTGTTTGGCAGTACACGCCCCATCCTGAAGGGGAAGCGTCAGAAAAAATTTCTAAGACATAAGTTCCATGTTTTATATTTTGGAAGCTACTAGGTAAATTTTTAAGCCACCATTGCAAATCATTTATTACTGTTGGTGAATTTTTCATTATCGCGTCAAAATTATTATTATTATTCTTCAATGCGTTCCATTTTGCATTTTCCAGATTTTTTGTATATAGCCATCCATACTTCACTGCAGGGCAGGCTGCTATTAATTTGCCTAATAGCATAGCAAAAACTCTAATCTTAAAACTAGATTTCTTAATTAATGCTGTTATGTCCTTGCATATTTTTATTTTCTTCTCATTACAGAGGAAGAAAGTCAAATTCATCGAATTATAATTAAATCCTAAGAAAGAGATTTCCCTTGACGGTATTAATTGACTTTTGTCGAAATTTACTAAAAAACCTAAACTGGATAGTAAATCTGTTGTTTCACGAATATTATTGCGACACTCTGTTTCAGAGGTAGCAAGCAACAATATATCATCAAGATAAATAACAGAAAGATAACCTTTTGATCTTAAAAAACTTATTACTGGTTTTAATAATTTAGTAAAAGTATAGGGCGCGACATTTAAACCGAATGGTAAAACATTAAATTGATATAAAATGTCTTTGTATTGAAAACGTAGGAATTTTTTAAAATTTACATCAATTGATAACGAGAAATATGCATCTTGTAAATCAACTTTTGCCATATAAAAACCTTTATTTATCAGTCTGATGACCGACCTGTAATCCTCGATCTTAAAATGAGATGTAGCAATAAAGGTATTTAATTTTTTCAAATTCAAAACAAATCTATAACCACCGCTTGACTTAGCTACTAAAAAATAGGAAGAAATGAATTCCCCCTTCTCGTGTATACACGGTGAGATTGCTTTTTTGTTGATGAGATCTTGAATTGCAATTTCATATAAGATTGATTCCCTAGAATTACATTTAACAACAGGGGTGGACCACTGTTTGGGTTCTTTTATGAAACATATCTTAAAACCCTGTATCCAGTTTAATATCTTCTTATTCGAGGTTATTCTTTCCCATTGGTGGTAACAGTATTTTATACCCCCGACTCTTCCCTTACCTACCTTTAACGACGACGAGTTTGTGTGTAATTCTGCCGTGCCGGTCTTCCCTGCGGTGGAGGTGCTTGCCTTGGACCCCTTTGCCTGGTTGTCGACTCCTGGTTGTCCCTCTCCCTGAGTTGTCTTATTTTTGGTCTGTTGAACTGACTTCTGGATAAAAAATTCTTTGGTCCTGGGTTTGCTACCCTATTATTACGACCATATGCTTGAATTTGTTGCGCCGGTTTCATTATAATTTTTGCCTGTGAAGTGGACCTTGATGCTTGAATTTGTTTTATTTTCTCCATTAAATCTTTTCCATAAAGATACTCGTCTATATCCTGACTTTCTATGCGTTTCTTATATTCTGGGTTCAATTTAGTATGCACCGAAAATCGCCTGTGCATCGAAAGTTGGTAGAAAACATCTCCGAAAATCTTCGCACAGTCTGCTAATCGACACATCATAGACTTATGACTGTCGTCAGAATTTGACAATATGCTATTCACTGGGTTACTCAATGCCGACAACCCAGCTGCCATTTGTGATTGTAGTTTCTGGAAATATTTGTCTTCTCGCAATTTATATTCATCCATATTAATAGCAATTTCATCATTCAGTATGGGTGGTACCAAAGCACAGCAATTAATTGCAGGTGGGTATTGCTTTATTAGGGTTTCTCTCTCCTCCTTTGCTAAGCCTTTTCTAATTATATGGCTCCAACGTAAAGCAATGCCCTCATGCATTACCTCTCCCTGTGAATTAGATGTGGATGGATCCAACCCAAACAAATCTAGAAAGCAACGAGGGTCTTTTTCTTCAGTCTCCAACTGGGAACTATTATCCTCGTCTATTACCTGGAGATGATCCGAATCGAAAAAATTAACATTTCTTTGAGGTGAGTCTGCCTCAACTGATTTCATAAACGAAATATCATCAGTTGGGGTCATCAATAGCGTACCACCTCCTGAGGAGGCATGGACCTGAGCCTGAACTACTACTTTCTTTGGCAAGACAGTGTCCTCACCTAGAAAAAACACCTAATTTAAACAACCGTTTAGGTGGATGTAAAAAATACTCCGAATTCCAGAAAAGGGGGGCTGCTTTGAAAAGCACCCTAAATAGAAGCAAAAATTGAGTCATGCAACTCGCTGGGCTATTTAGAAAAATACCCAATTTGCTTTAAGTACTTACAATCACTTCCGGATGAATCAGATAATTCTTCCACTTGTTTTTGTAACATTTCCATCTTTTCCTTTAATACATGGTACTTCTGAGCCTTCTTAGCCCTGGAAGGGTTTGAATAATCTACTTTAGCCGGCCTCTTGGGCATCGTGTAATTTTATTTCACTATTATTAACGAGAAACAAAATTCACGTCAATCTCGCACTGCACAAGACGATACAATGAATAATGAGAGGCCCAGCGATGGATGACTGAACTGATAAGTTTTTTATCTTTCAACTTGTGAATCACTGCACGATACCTTACATACTACGAAGTTAGTAAAGTGGACAGAATATGAGTGATGAATAATAGCTGTCAGCTCCCGGGATTAATTTATTGCTTTCCTTTTAGTTGGCTAGTGGCAATAGTGGCATCCTCATACCTACCCTCTGCCTCTTGATGCTATTAGGTACATATTACATATTGGTATTTCTGAAGATTTAAAACTATGAATCTGTTTGTTATTTACTTTGCTCTATTTAGTCACACTATCAGATTGTTGAATTATATTTTAAAAATACGCCCTAAATTTCCATTAAATTTATTAAACAAAACATCAAAATAAGAATTCTCATTGTATTCATAACATATTTTATTTAGTTGAACAATGGTCACCAAATTTTATTAGAAGCCATTTAAAAACCCAGTGACCAGAATATCTTAAATTTCCTCTTACTTCTAATGTCAGTTACAAACATCTCAGAGCAATAAAATTATTTAAATCAAAAAACCGCCGCATTAATTTTGGCGTATTATTTTATACGAGTATGTAACTGCATATTATGGTCTACTAAGGGCCGGTTGTTCGTACGTCAGTTAAAAATTTTGAGATAACTACTGATTTTAAAATGCCCTGTATTATCAAACCATTGGTCTGATATTTCTGAAAATGAATTCTGCTCGCTTTAAGAAGAGTTAATCACTGATTAAAAATACAAGATCATTAATTATATTCGCCGTATTTTCAAAATTTGCAATTTAAAATCAGTAATTATCTCAAAATGTTTAACTGACGTACGAAAAACCGGCCCTTAGATAATATTTTTTCAAAGGAAAGATATTTAACCCGTCAATGATCTGACCGGTCAGGTTCTGGTCAGGTTAGAACACTTTCTTTGAAAAAACAATTTCAAATGAGCCGTGTTGGGAAACACTTTTTGAGTTCAGATAGTTCAGTTTGTTAGCTGCGTTGAGCTGCACTCCCGCCCCCCCCCCCCTCCCACTCCGGGAATATTAAAAATGAACTGCATCAGAATTATCTGCTTATTATGTGCTAATTAAGTTCCAAACTCGATGGTTTGTGCTCCTTTATTTATATCTATTTTAGGGGTGGAGAATATATCTATAGTAACACCAGGAAGGTATTCATTTGCTTTGCAAATGCATGGTTAGCCAAAAAAAAAAACGGCACTAAAAATAGGTTTTCAGAGTACGGTCATGGCGAGAATTGTGAATAACTATACGTCGAGTCTCGGAAGTAACAACTTGACGACAATGCGAACTGCTTCGAAGCCTACGGAGCAGGACCTGCATTATATCCGCTTTCTCATATCGCATCCAGAATACAGGGATTAATGTCACGCTTTTTGGAATTCAAATGAAAAATAAATGCAAAATTCAAAATAATAATCGTGCTACTGTTAATCTCGAGGATATTCCTTGCCCTGAAAATGAAGAAAAAAATAGAAATATAGTCAAAGAGGCCTTAGTTGTGACCTTAATATATTAGTTTGCAATAGTAGTTTTTAGCTTCTTACCCACCCAGCATCCCTATTTCGCTCCTCGATCCCGAAAAAATTGATGAAGCTTAGGATACGTGGATGTAAATATTTACCTTTTTTAATTTTTAAAATGGGGTAAGTAGTTTTTCGAGCGACATGAACATGCGTTTTACAAAAAAAGTGAATAGGCAGTTGTGAGAAAAGACGTGGTTCAGAATTGTATGAACCATCTAAAATATATACAGTGGTTCAGCTCAGCACAAGTATGATGGTTCAGGATGGTACGGTTTTTTTTGTATAAAATAATAAAAAATAAATTTCTTTTTTCGTGACGTATATGTTCAAAAATATGATATTATAATAATGACAAATAAATATACGCCGAGAGACGGGCTCCAACTGCTTATTTAAGCCATGGTTCAGGATGGTATGAAATTTCGACTGGCTCAGGAAGGATATAAAGATCTATATATATATATAGACATATAAACGGTCCTATACAGGCCCGTACAAGATATCTTTAAAACGTTCTGAAACCCGAGGCGACGCTTATTCGAAGCCCAGCAGCGGGCTTCACAACGAAGCCCGTGTATATAGCAACCATTCGATTCCCCTTGCCTCCAGTACCCCCCTCATAAAATTTCTCGGGGGACTTTAAAACGTACTGTTTCAGCATTCGCTTATACAAAAAGTTTCGAGAATCTCACTGCAGAGGGCGCTTTCCTGTATAAGTTTTATACACTGGAAGCATTACAAACAAACGTCTCGTTACCTGGCCCTACGCATGGCAACACGGCTGGGCCCGACAACGTACATAAAATATATTTTCATGAGTAATATACCGCCGGGCTTTAGATCGCACATAGTAGATATATTTTTATTAATACCTACCTGTGTGAAAACAGCTGTTCTTACAAATAGATGTATGCAAATAATAATGTACAGTTGCGGCCATCCAAATGTGAACTTCAATACCGCATTTTTGAATCTTTTATTTGGTTATACAAAAATTGGTGGGTACATCATCAAATAATGTAGGTATTTTTTTAAACAAACCAAATTTTTAGGGTGTACCTTGAAAGTAATTTCTTTTAACATTAAAAATTCGGAAAATAGATCATGTACCTCACATTTAAAATTTTCTTTCCTATACCTACTTATAAAATTGAAACTAAATTGAGTAAATATTGTAGTTTGATTTATGTGCCTAAAAAAATCACAATAATCTGCTCTACATTTTATTAATACATATTTCTGATATTATTACACTTCAGGCAATTGGTTTTACGATGTGCAGAGCAAATAAAACAATATTAAAAAACACGTAGATTAAAAAAAAACTTATTTTTTGAAGGGAAAATAATATGAAACTCAAGCAGTGACATGCAAATTATATTTTTATTCCAATATCAAATTATTATAAAACTCAAAAACCTAAAATTAATGAATGAATCTTTGAAAATATAATGATAGTAACATAAAAAAAATAATAACACTATTTTGATTCGCCAAATATAAACTTTAAACTTAACAAACCATATTTAATAACTTAACATTAAAATCCTTCAACTCGAAGTAGAAAAATGTTTAAAAATGTACCCGTGAGACAATATAAAAATTAAATGGTTATTCTTAAAAAGGTTACACCATATTATTTACTTTAACCGGTAACGATGACTGTAAATGTCGTTTTACTAAAGTTAAGAAACAATTGTTATTATAAGAAGAGGAGAGAATTTTATTATGACATTTTTTTTGTAATATATATGGTGGGGCGCGACGAACGCCTCGGTCTGTGTAAAAATAAAACTGGGTCTTATACAGAGTCGTAGTGCCTACTGACTATACAGAATGTTCCATAATATGAGAGTGGCATTTCAAAATTATGTTTTTTTTTAATGGAATGCTCCTATGTTATTGCATTTTTAGATTGTCTGAGAAGAAAAAATAAGATTGGCTTTTACAGTAGTTGGTGTTTAAATTCAGGGTCATTATTTACATCCGCGTGTCCTACAGTTTCACTATGGCACTTGTATAGCGGTGGAGGACGTACCTATAGTAACACCAGGAAAGGTATTCATTTGCTTTGCAAATTAATGGTTAGACCAAAAAATGGCACTAAAAATCGCTCTAAGGAGTACGGTCCTGGTAGCCCGCATATAATATCGTGGGCTACCAAAAATTATACCAACAGGGTGATAGAAAATTTGAAAAAATCTGAGATTTCTCCACCCGTCGCTAAATAAAAAAAAAAAAAACAAAGAAATTACAAATGTTTCTATACCATAGGATAGTAAATAAAAAGTTAAAATAGGGACATGTGAGCCGTTTTTCTCTATCTTGAGCTGTTTTCGTTGTACAGGGCCTTGAACTCCAAAAATGACCGTTTTCACTTGTTTATAACTCACAAACTTCTGAATTTAAACAAGCATTCCATTAAAAAAAACTTTGATTATGCCATTCTCATATGGGACACCTGTACAGTCCAGAATAATTTTAATTTGTAGGCACTATGACCCTCTGTATAAGACCCAATTAATTTTTTTTTTGCACGATTTAGGCTAAGAGATTGTTTGAATTTGACCGCCATTTTGATTTAAATTCTAAAAAAAGGACACCCTATATCTCGGTAACGAAGCCGAAGAAACCATTTTTGTTTTAAATTTACAGTCTTTCTGAACATCCTCTACAACACCCTGTATACCGTGTCCGCCATTTCGGGATCATCCTGTATAGCAAAACCGTCGAAGTAAGTAGGCATACAAAGAAACTATTCTTAAAGAATGTTATAAGTAAAATTTGTATTGCTGGAAAATTGCGTGACCTTCAAGATTGCAAAAATATTGCTGTGGAAAAGGTCACGAGCCCTTGAAATCTACACAGTATTATTTGCAGGGCTTAGATATAATTATTTTATTAAAATTCAAGAATCGATCAAGAATTAAACTTAATACCCGCACGATTAGGAATTGTAATTACATCAATTCATATGTGCAAGAAAAACAAAGAGTAAATAAATTAATTCAACAAGAACATTAACAAAACGTTAATTTATTAAGAAGTATAATAAAGGTGGGCAGCGTCCAGGAGCCGTGATGTGCTCTCGCCGAGCTTTGTTGATACAAGTTTTTCAGTTATTTCGTCCCTATCTTATTACAATCGAATGATTCAATCCAATTTAATTTAATTTAACTTAACAGTGATCACTGCTGATTGAACCGGGGAAGCGCCGACGGTGGGACGCAACGGCGGTTATACCTGTTTCCAAACTGCCATCGTAATCGATTGCCAACCATAATTATTTCTTTTGGGTACATGATATCGCAATGGTAGGTGAGACGACGCTTATAACAGAAAAAATCACAATTTGGATTTTTTTTGTTAAGCCCTGCTTTGTTAAAAACTAATTATTAATATCTAACATATGTAATAATTTTAGTTTTGAAAAATCAAGCATAGGTATACCTTAGAAGTTTAAAAAAAAAAAATAATTCTGTGGTATGAAGCGTCTTCTATGTAGCAAACAAATACAACGAAAAGTTATTTAGAAAAGTTGTTTATTATCAAAACTTAAGTATATACAGTCTGTCCCATGATAAGTGATTTTAAAGGTAACCTATAAATGACAAAAAAATTTCACCATTTGGGCCCAGGTCTGCTTGTTTAGATAATAAATTTTTCTAAAGTAGGTATTTTCATGTTGAATAAAACAAGCATGAATTGACAGAGCATTTTTTTGTTTTCTGTGTGGGTAAAGTATTAAAAAAAAAAAAAGTTGCTCAGAATCCAAAATTAGGTATGTAAGAATGCTGAGTTTCATAATCATTGATAGTAGAGTGCTCCAGTATACTTAATATGACTTCTGTGGGGGTTTCGTTGTCAAAAGCTAAAATTTTCACAAAATGGAACCTAAGTGCTAATATTTCAAAATCCGGAGGCCGTCAAAAATCGTCACGTGCAGAAGGGCACTATTGTAAAAAAAAATCGAGAAAATCATATGTCCGGATAGTACAGGACAAGTAGAATATTTTAACATACTTTCTTACTAATTTTTTGTACTAGAAGTATTTTTAATAAACTCTCAAACGTGTCGACTACCTAGCATTGCACCTGATGGGACAAAAAAAACTTAAAACGACGATTATCTTGATTTCGAACTTCTTAAAATTACCTACCACAATTTCGGGCAGTCTTTTCGTTTACATCTTAAAAGCTCAGAAACAAAAGCCTAAACTAACATTTTTCATTCTTAATAAAACGTTAGTATACGTCTTGTGACTACGGTGGTTTTTTATTCATATTTTTAAGATGAAAGGTTTATTAATAACAAATGAAAATGTAAACAAATGCACATTTTCTGCTGTCTCCAAGAGTTTATCGGTCATTTTGTAACACCCTGTACATTATTTGGATATTAATTAAGCTTAATCATAGGAGAAAGTGACAGAAATTTAATTGTAGATTGTGGTAGGTAGTAAAGAATGCACATGCAAAAATAATAGACTATGCTGCATAGGTAGGTACTTGCAAATGTATGGCTCAAAAATCGTTCAAAAATCCATTTACAAAAACAACAGTTCTGTAAAAAAAAGTACAAATTGCACCTACCTAAATAATGTACCCACATATTACTTGTTTCTTCTTACAATTTATTAATTTAATTTGAATTGAAATTGAACAATTACAATTAAAAATTATTACTAATTAGTAGAGAACGGATTATTGGCAAAGTGCCTATCTGTGCCTTTTTTGTCTATTTGAGTATCTGGTGCTTATTTTCACAAAAATGACTATTCTTGTCTATTCAAATAAATTTAAATTTATCCACCTTTTCTGAGCCCATATTATGAAATTTTAATATACCTACTTGTATAAAAATCAGTAAGTCAAGCAACATTTCTTCGTGGATTAAACCATATTCTGAATTAATTAATCTTGGATGGCGAGGGCGACACAATATTTTTCAGAGCTTGTAGGAAAATGGTGAGTGCAATATTTGTAATTTTTTATTCATCAAACAACGTGCTTGATGTAAAACAAAATCTTAGGAAAATTGCTGTAAATTTTTGGAAATCGGCAGGAAATTTTAAGGCACATATAAACGTAAATTTGTGTTAATCATTTTTTCTATGTAGTGAGAATTTGGTAGTAAAATTTGCCTATTTTATTGCCTATTTGGTTCAAGTTTAAGCCTTTTTATCCCAAAAAATGTGCCTATAAAGGCGCCTATTATGCATTTGTTCTTTGTATATAATCCGTTCTCTACTAATTAGGTACTAACGTTTTTTTTTTTGTTTTTTTTTAAAAAAGAGGGAGCATCGGTCTTAACTGTGTAGGTAAGACATAGTCGCTCCACTCTGGTAAATTGGCTTTGAGCACGAACTCTTTAGCCACACACACTTTTAAATTATATTTGCCTTTAAAACCTTCGATCGCTTGTTTTACTTTTCACAGACATTCGAAAATGAATCTGAAAAGTAAAGCGGGCCGAGGTGAGTTTCGAACCCGCGATCTATGGCTTCGTGAGCCAGCGGAGTACCACTAGGCCACGCAAGTCACTAGGTACTAACGTTCTCAAATTTGTTTGGTGTTGTGTATAATATAATACTTCACTGCTGTCGAGTGCGACGGAGCTATGGAGAAAAGTGAGATGCAACATCCTCCGTCTAGTGCAAACGCGGAGTCGGTGGACTGACCGGGACGGACCGGTGTGAATCTAGCAGCCATTTTTCAGCAGCCAAATTTCCGAATATTACCGAACGCGGACCTTACTTCATTCAACATGTCTTTACACTGTCTCTAAAAATTTGTCATCAAATTTATATATCTATATTAAATATCCTATTTATCTATATCTATAATCTAAAATAACAAAATACAGGTGTTAAACTTACCTACTGATGGGTCATTTCGGACGTTAACTCAAAATATAACTCAATATATAAGTACCTATGTATTTTTATAATTCACGTTCTAAGCTTGACTTCTTTAAATTATTAAGCAATATTTATCTTATATAATGTAAGACGACAAACGCAACGCAACTAAAAAATAGCTTATATAAGATCATAGCGAAATACTCTTGGCGAAATTCAATGGAGTTGCGAACCGCCCCCGAATGTTAAGAAAATTCATTTCGACAAGAACGCAACGGAAGATTGGGTTCTAACTAGGCTCAAACGATTCTGCTGTGAATTTTGCTTCGGAAAATGATGTCCAAAGTCTCTTAGCGAATTTCAGAGGGGTGGAGAACCGCCCCCGAATGTTAAGAAAATTCATTTCGACAAGAACGCAACGAAAGATTGGGTTCTAACTAGGCTCAAACGATTCTGCTGTGAATTTTGCTTCGGAAAATGATGTCCAAAGTCTCTTAGCGAATTTCAGAGGGGTGGAGAACCGCCCCCGAATGTTAAGAAAATTCATTTCGACAAGAACGCAACGGAAGATTGGGTTCTAACTAGGCTCAAACGATTCTGCTGTGAACTTTACTTCGGAAAATGATGTCCAAAGTCTCTTAGCGAATTTCAGAGGGGTGGAGAACCGCCCCCGAATGTTAAGAAAATTCATTTCGACAAGAACGCAACGGAAGATTGGGTTCTAACTAGACTCAAACGATTCTGCTGTGAACTTTACTTCGGAAAATGATGTCCAAAGTCTCTTAGCGAATTTCAGAGGGGTGGAGAACCGCCCCCGAATGTTAAGAAAATTCATTTCGACAAGAACGCAACGGAAGATTGGGTTCTAACTAGGCTCAAACGATTCTGCTGTGAACTTTACTTCGGAAAATGATGTCCAAAGTCTCTTAGCGAATTTCAGAGGGGTGGAGAACCGCCCCCGAATGTTAAGAAAATTCATTTCGACAAGAACGCAACGGAAGATTGGGTTCTAACTAGGCTCAAACGATTCTGCTGTGAACTTTACTTCGGAAAATGATGTCCAAAGTCTCTTAGCGAATTTCAGAGGGGTGGAGAACCGCCCCCGAATGTTAAGAAAATTCATTTCGACAAGAACGCAACGGAAGATTGGGTTCTAACTAGGCTCAAACGATTCTGCTGTGAACTTTACTTCGGAAAATGATGTCCAAAGTCTCTTAGCGAATTTCAGAGGGGTGGAGAACCGCCCCCGAATGTTAAGAAAATTCATTTCGACAAGAACGCAACGGAAGATTGGGTTCTAACTAGGCTCAAACGATTCTGCTGTGAACTTTACTTCGGAAAATGATGTCCAAAGTCTCTTAGCGAATTTCAGAGGGGTGGAGAACCGCCCCCGAATGATAAGAAAATTCATTTCGACAAGAACGCAACGGAAGATTGGGTTCTAACTAGGCTCAAACGATTCTGCTGTGGATTTTACTTCGGAAAATGATGTCCAAAGTCTCTTAGCGAATTTCAGAGGGGTGGAGAACCGCCCCCGAATGTTAAGAAAATTCATTTCGACAAGAACGCAACGGAAGATTGGGTTCTAACTAGGCTCAAACGATTCTGCTGTGGATTTTACTTCGGAAAATGATGTCCAAAGTCTCTTAGCGAATTTCAGAGGGGTGGAGAACCGCCCCCGAATGTTAAGAAAATTCATTTCGACCAGAACGCAACGGAAGATTGGGTTCTAACTAGGCTCAAACGATTCTGCTGTGGATTTTACTTCGGAAAATGATGTCCAAAGTCTCTTAGCGAATTTCAGAGGGGTGGAGAACCGCCCCCGAATGATAAGAAAATTCATTTCGACAAGAACGCAACGGAAGATTGGGTTCTAACTAGGCTCAAACGATTCTGCTGTGGATTTTACTTCGGAAAATGATGTCCAAAGTCTCTTAGCGAATTTCAGAGGGGTGGAGAACCGCCCCCGAATGTTAAGAAAATTCATTTCGACAAGAACGCAACGGAAGATTGGGTTCTAACTAGGCTCAAACGATTCTGCTGTGAATTTTGCTTCGGAAAATGATGTCCAAAGTCTCTTAGCGAATTTCAGAGGGGTGGAGAACCGCCCCCGAATGTTAAGAAAATTCATTTCGACCAGAACGCAACGGAAGATTGGGATCTAACTAGGCTCAAACGATTCTGCTGTGGATTTTACTTCGGAAAATGTTGTCCAAAGTCTCTTAGCGAATTTCAGAGGGGTGGAGAACCGCCCCCGAATGTTAAGAAAATTCATTTCGACAAGAACGCAACGGAAGATTGGGTTCTAACTAGGCTCAAACAATTCTGCTGTGAATTTTGCTTCGGAAAATGATGTCCAAAGTCTCTTAGCGAATTTCAGAGGGGTGGAGAACCGCCCCCGAATGTTAAGAAAATTCATTTAGACAAGAACGCAACGGAAGATTGGGTTCTAACTAGGCTCAAACGATTCTGCTGTGAACTTTACTTCGGAAAATGATGTCCAAAGTCTCTTAGCGAATTTCAGAGGGGTGGAGAACCGCCCCCGAATGTTAAGAAAATTCATTTCGACCAGAACGCAACGGAAGATTGGGTTCTAACTAGGCTCAAACGATTCTGCTGTGGATTTTACTTCGGAAAATGATGTCCAAAGTCTCTTAGCGAATTTCAGAGGGGTGGAGAACCGCCCCCGAATGTTAAGAAAATTCATTTCGACAAGAACGCAACGGAAGATTGGGTTCTAACTAGGCTCAAACGATTCTGCTGTGGATTTTGCTTCGGAAAATGATGTCCAAAGTCTCTTAGCGAATTTCAGAGGGGTGGAGAACCGCCCCCAAATGTTAAGAAAATTCATTTCGACCAGAACGCAACGGAAGATTGGGTTCTAACTAGGCTCAAACGATTCTGCTGTGAATTTTACTTCGGAAAATGATGTCCAAAGTCTCTTAGCGAATTTCAGAGGGGTGGAGAACCGCCCCCGAATGATAAGAAAATTCATTTCGACAAGAACGCAACGGAAGATTGGGTTCTAACTAGGCTCAAACGATTCTGCTGTGGATTTTACTTCGGAAAATGATGTCCAAAGTCTCTTAGCGAATTTCAGAGGGGTGGAGAACCGCCCCCGAATGTTAAGAAAATTCATTTCGACAAGAACGCAACGGAAGATTGGGTTCTAACTAGCCTCAAACGATTCTGCTGTGGATTTTACTTCGGAAAATGATGTCCAAAGTCTCTTAGCGAATTTCAGAGGGGTGGAGAACCGCCCCCGAATGTTAAGAAAATTCATTTCGACCAGAACGCAACGGAAGATTGGGTTCTAACTAGGCTCAAACGATTCTGCTGTGGATTTTACTTCGGAAAATGATGTCCAAAGTCTCTTAGCGAATTTCAGAGGGGTGGAGAACCGCCCCCGAATGATAAGAAAATTCATTTCGACAAGAACGCAACGGAAGATTGGGTTCTAACTAGGCTCAAACGATTCTGCTGTGGATTTTACTTCGGAAAATGATGTCCAAAGTCTCTTAGCGAATTTCAGAGGGGTGGAGAACCGCCCCCGAATGTTAAGAAAATTCATTTCGACAAGAACGCAACGGAAGATTGGGTTCTAACTAGGCGCAAACGATTCTGCTGTGAATTTTGCTTCGGAAAATGATGTCCAAAGTCTCTTAGCGAATTTCAGAGGGGTGGAGAACCGCCCCCGAATGTTAAGAAAATTCATTTCGACCAGAACGCAACGGAAGATTGGGTTCTAACTAGGCTCAAACGATTCTGCTGTGGATTTTACTTTGGAAAATGATGTCCAAAGTCTCTTAGCGAATTTCAGAGGGGTGGAGAACCGCCCCCGAATGTTAAGAAAATTCATTTCGACAAGAACGCAACGGAAGATTGGGTTCTAACTAGGCTCAAACGATTCTGCTGTGAATTTTGCTTCGGAAAATGATGTCCAAAGTCTCTTAGCGAATTTCAGAGGGGTGGAGAACCGCCCCCGAATGTTAAGAAAATTCATTTCGACAAGAACGCAACGGAAGATTGGGTTCTAACTAGGCTCAAACGATTCTGCTGTGGATTTTGCTTCGGAAAATGATGTCCAAAGTCTCTTAGCGAATTTCAGAGGGGTGGAGAACCGCCCCCGAATGTTAAGAAAATTCATTTCGACCAGAACGCAACGGAAGATTGGGTTCTAACTAGGCTCAAACGATTCTGCTGTGAATTTTGCTTCGGAAAATGATGTCCAAAGTCTCTTAGCGAATTTCAGAGGGGTGGAGAACCGCCCCCGAATGTTAAGAAAATTCATTTCGACAAGAACGCAACGGAAGATTGGGTTCTAACTAGGCTCAAACGATTCTGCTGTGAACTTTACTTCGGAAAATGATGTCCAAAGTCTCTTAGCGAATTTCAGAGGGGTGGAGAACCGCCCCCGAATGTTAAGAAAATTCATTTCGACAAGAACGCAACGGAAGATTGGGTTCTAACTAGACTCAAACGATTCTGCTGTGAACTTTACTTCGGAAAATGATGTCCAAAGTCTCTTAGCGAATTTCAGAGGGGTGGAGAACCGCCCCCGAATGTTAAGAAAATTCATTTCGACAAGAACGCAACGGAAGATTGGGTTCTAACTAGGCTCAAACGATTCTGCTGTGAACTTTACTTCGGAAAATGATGTCCAAAGTCTCTTAGCGAATTTCAGAGGGGTGGAGAACCGCCCCCGAATGTTAAGAAAATTCATTTCGACAAGAACGCAACGGAAGATTGGGTTCTAACTAGGCTCAAACGATTCTGCTGTGAACTTTACTTCGGAAAATGATGTCCAAAGTCTCTTAGCGAATTTCAGAGGGGTGGAGAACCGCCCCCGAATGTTAAGAAAATTCATTTCGACAAGAACGCAACGGAAGATTGGGTTCTAACTAGGCTCAAACGATTCTGCTGTGAACTTTACTTCGGAAAATGATGTCCAAAGTCTCTTAGCGAATTTCAGAGGGGTGGAGAACCGCCCCCGAATGTTAAGAAAATTCATTTCGACCAGAACGCAACGGAAGATTGGGTTCTAACTAGGCTCAAACGATTCTGCTGTGGGTTTTACTTCGGAAAATGATGTCCAAAGTCTCTTAGCGAATTTCAGAGGGGTGGAGAACCGCCCCCGAATGATAAGAAAATTCATTTCGACAAGAACGCAACGGAAGATTGGGTTCTAACTAGGCTCAAACGATTCTGCTGTGGAGTTTACTTCGGAAAATGATGTCCAAAGTCTCTTAGCGAATTTCAGAGGGGTGGAGAACCGCCCCCGAATGTTAAGAAAATTCATTTCGACAAGAACGCAACGGAAGATTGGGTTCTAACTAGGCTCAAACGATTCTGCTGTGGATTTTACTTCGGAAAATGATGTCCAAAGTCTCTTAGCGAATTTCAGAGGGGTGGAGAACCGCCCCCGAATGTTAAGAAAATTCATTTCGACCAGAACGCAACGGAAGATTGGGTTCTAACTAGGCTCAAACGATTCTGCTGTGGATTTTACTTCGGAAAATGATGTCCAAAGTCTCTTAGCGAATTTCAGAGGGGTGGAGAACCGCCCCCGAATGATAAGAAAATTCATTTCGACAAGAACGCAACGGAAGATTGGGTTCTAACTAGGCTCAAACGATTCTGCTGTGGATTTTACTTCGGAAAATGATGTCCAAAGTCTCTTAGCGAATTTCAGAGGGGTGGAGAACCGCCCCCGAATGTTAAGAAAATTCATTTCGACAAGAACGCAACGGAAGATTGGGTTCTAACTAGGCTCAAACGATTCTGCTGTGAATTTTGCTTCGGAAAATGATGTCCAAAGTCTCTTAGCGAATTTCAGAGGGGTGGAGAACCGCCCCCGAATGTTAAGAAAATTCATTTCGACCAGAACGCAACGGAAGATTGGGATCTAACTAGGCTCAAACGATTCTGCTGTGGATTTTACTTCGGAAAATGTTGTCCAAAGTCTCTTAGCGAATTTCAGAGGGGTGGAGAACCGCCCCCGAATGTTAAGAAAATTCATTTCGACAAGAACGCAACGGAAGATTGGGTTCTAACTAGGCTCAAACAATTCTGCTGTGAATTTTGCTTCGGAAAATGATGTCCAAAGTCTCTTAGCGAATTTCAGAGGGGTGGAGAACCGCCCCCGAATGTTAAGAAAATTCATTTAGACAAGAACGCAACGGAAGATTGGGTTCTAACTAGGCTCAAACGATTCTGCTGTGAACTTTACTTCGGAAAATGATGTCCAAAGTCTCTTAGCGAATTTCAGAGGGGTGGAGAACCGCCCCCGAATGTTAAGAAAATTCATTTCGACCAGAACGCAACGGAAGATTGGGTTCTAACTAGGCTCAAACGATTCTGCTGTGGATTTTACTTCGGAAAATGATGTCCAAAGTCTCTTAGCGAATTTCAGAGGGGTGGAGAACCGCCCCCGAATGTTAAGAAAATTCATTTCGACAAGAACGCAACGGAAGATTGGGTTCTAACTAGGCTCAAACGATTCTGCTGTGGATTTTGCTTCGGAAAATGATGTCCAAAGTCTCTTAGCGAATTTCAGAGGGGTGGAGAACCGCCCCCAAATGTTAAGAAAATTCATTTCGACCAGAACGCAACGGAAGATTGGGTTCTAACTAGGCTCAAACGATTCTGCTGTGAATTTTACTTCGGAAAATGATGTCCAAAGTCTCTTAGCGAATTTCAGAGGGGTGGAGAACCGCCCCCGAATGATAAGAAAATTCATTTCGACAAGAACGCAACGGAAGATTGGGTTCTAACTAGGCTCAAACGATTCTGCTGTGGATTTTACTTCGGAAAATGATGTCCAAAGTCTCTTAGCGAATTTCAGAGGGGTGGAGAACCGCCCCCGAATGTTAAGAAAATTCATTTCGACAAGAACGCAACGGAAGATTGGGTTCTAACTAGCCTCAAACGATTCTGCTGTGGATTTTACTTCGGAAAATGATGTCCAAAGTCTCTTAGCGAATTTCAGAGGGGTGGAGAACCGCCCCCGAATGTTAAGAAAATTCATTTCGACCAGAACGCAACGGAAGATTGGGTTCTAACTAGGCTCAAACGATTCTGCTGTGGATTTTACTTCGGAAAATGATGTCCAAAGTCTCTTAGCGAATTTCAGAGGGGTGGAGAACCGCCCCCGAATGATAAGAAAATTCATTTCGACAAGAACGCAACGGAAGATTGGGTTCTAACTAGGCTCAAACGATTCTGCTGTGGATTTTACTTCGGAAAATGATGTCCAAAGTCTCTTAGCGAATTTCAGAGGGGTGGAGAACCGCCCCCGAATGTTAAGAAAATTCATTTCGACAAGAACGCAACGGAAGATTGGGTTCTAACTAGGCGCAAACGATTCTGCTGTGGATTTTGCTTCGGAAAATGATGTCCAAAGTCTCTTAGCGAATTTCAGAGGGGTGGAGAACCGCCCCCGAATGTTAAGAAAATTCATTTCGACCAGAACGCAACGGAAGATTGGGTTCTAACTAGGCTCAAACGATTCTGCTGTGGATTTTACTTCGGAAAATGATGTCCAAAGTCTCTTAGCGAATTTCAGAGGGGTGGAGAACCGCCCCCGAATGTTAAGAAAATTCATTTCGACAAGAACGCAACGGAAGATTGGGTTCTAACTAGGCTCAAACGATTCTGCTGTGAATTTTGCTTCGGAAAATGATGTCCAAAGTCTCTTAGCGAATTTCAGAGGGGTGGAGAACCGCCCCCGAATGTTAAGAAAATTCATTTCGACAAGAACGCAACGGAAGATTGGGTTCTAACTAGGCTCAAACGATTCTGCTGTGGATTTTGCTTCGGAAAATGATGTCCAAAGTCTCTTAGCGAATTTCAGAGGGGTGGAGAACCGCCCCCGAATGTTAAGAAAATTCATTTCGACCAGAACGCAACGGAAGATTGGGTTCTAACTAGGCTCAAACGATTCTGCTGTGAATACATCCAATATACAGGGTGTCCCGTAAGTAATGGTCCGTGGTGAAATGGGAGATTCTTGGTTCAAAAATATTACGATCTGACACTACTTGCTCTAACAAAATCTTGATAATAAAAAAGATACAGGGTGGCAAAGTTGAGATTTAAAAATTTTCTTTTCAAAATATCTCGAAAAATTGTACAGGTACGAACGTGAAAACTTGGGGATAGATGCTTTACGGTATGAGAAATCATAATTTGATATCCGTGTCGATGTATTTTATAGAGGGCGCCACTTACGTCATGTTGATGACGTAAATGAACACATAACTTTTTTATCCTTCAGGATATCGCGCATTTTATTGTGATATATATAAACCACATCATTGATGAAAAAAAAAGGTATACTGGTTGTGAGTCTCAAAAGTTAGTGGTTTTCGAGATAATCACGTTTTAATAATCTCCTGCATTATTTCTATTTTTTTTTATTATCAGAAATCTTAATGCATTAGGTTGAGATAATAACCAGCATTTTGGCAATTAAACATTTTTCACTTTGACATATTAAAAATGCAAACAAATTAACCATATTCACCTAAATTCCTATACAGATTCTGAAATAGTCGATTACTTACCAGGTTGCAGTCTGTTTGGATATCGTGGCAGGTATTCTCGTTTCGCAGCTTGCCCATTGAAGTTTTGTTTGCAATAAAGAGAAATCATATCTCTCTTATCTGAATTTGAAAAATTATTATGTCTCGGCATTTTTTAATTTTCCAACTACTAGCAGTAAGCAAAAAATTCTGAACAGTATCAGAAGAGAAAATCATTAACTGTCAATTATCTCGAAAACCACTAACTTTTGAGACTGACAATCAGTATATCTTTTTTTCTCAAGAATGATGTAGTTTTAATATTTCACAATAAAATGCGCAATAGCCTGAAGGATAAAAAAGTTATGTCTTCATTTACGTCGTCAACATGACCTAAGTGGCGCCCTCTATAAAATACATCGACACTGATATCAAATTATGATTTCTCATACCGTAAAACATCTATCCCCAAGTTTTCACGTTCGTACCTGTACAATTTTTCGAGATATTTTGAAAAGAAAATTTTTAAATCTCAACTTTGCCACCCTGTATCTTTTTTATTATCAAGATTTTGTTAGAGCAAGTAGTGTCAGATCGTAAAATTTTTAAACCAAGAATCTCCCATTTCACCACGGACCATTACTTACGAGACACCCTGTATAGTTACGCTATTCGCCGCGTCAGCGCTATGATCGGATATCAGAAACTGAAATCTGATATCACACGGTCACGGAGGCTACATAAAATCCGCCGAGCTTCGATTTGGTATATCAAAAATTAAACGGAGATTTGTTCGCGATGTATTAGTTTATTTAATACTGCTCGCCTACGACTTTTTTCAAAAAAATGTTTCAAATAAAAGTTTCACGAAATAAAAAGCTGCACAAAACGATACCAATTACAACTATAGAGGGTGTCCCAGAATTGAAATACAATGATATTATCGTAATGTATTTATGAAACTTAATTTCTTTGTAGTGTACAGTAATTTGGGACCATCCTTTACAGTTCCAGGTTGTATCGTTTTGTGCAGCTTTTTATTTCGTGAAACTTTTATTTGAAACATTTTTTTGAAAAAAGTCGTAGGCGAGCAGTATTAAATAAACTAATACATCGCGAACAAATCTCCGTTTAATTTTTGATATACCAAATCGAAGCTCGGCGGATTTTATGTAGCCTCCGTGACCGTGTGATATCAGATTTCAGTTTCTGATATCCGATCATAGCGCTGACGCGGCGAATAGCGTAACTATATATTGGATGTATTCACAGCAGAATCGTTTGAGTCTAGTTAGAACCCAATCTTCCGTTGCGTTCTTGTCGAAATGAATTTTCTTTACATTCGGGGGCGGTTCTCCACCCCTCTGAAATTCGCTAAGAGACTTTGGACATCATTTTCCGAAGCAAAATTCACAGCAGAATCGTTTTAGCCTAGTTAGAACCCAATCTTCCGTTGCGTTCTTGTCGAAATGAATTTTCTTAACATTCGGGGGCGGTTCTCCACCCCTCTGAAATTCGCTAAGAGACTTTGGACATCATTTTCCAAAGTAAAATCCACAGCAGAATCGTTTGAGCCTAGTTAGAACCCAATCTTCCGTTGCGTTCTGGTCGAAATGAATTTTCTTAACATTCGGGGGCGGTTCTCCACCCCTCTGAAATTCGCTAAGAGACTTTGGACATCATTTTCCGAAGTAAAATCCACAGCAGAATCGTTTGAGCCTAGTTAGAACCCAATCTTCCGTTGCGTTCTTGTCTAAATGAATTTTCTTAACATTCGGGGGCGGTTCTCCACCCCTCTGAAATTCGCTAAGAGACTTTGGACATCATTTTCCGAAGTAAAATAAACAGCTGAATCGTTTGAGCCTAGTTAGAACCCAATCTCCCGTTGCGTTCTGGTCGAAATGAATTTTCTTAACATTCGGGGGCGGTTCTCCACCCCTCTGAAATTCGCTAAGAGACTTTGGACATCATTTTCCGAAGTAAACTCCACAGCAGAATCGTTTGAGCCTAGTTAGAACCCAATCTTCCGTTGCGTTCTTGTCGAAATGAATTTTCTTATCATTCGGGGGCGGTTCTCCACCCCTCTGAAATTCGCTAAGAGACTTTGGACATCATTTTCCGAAGTAAAATCCACAGCTGAATCGTTTGAGCCTAGTTAGAACCCAATCTCCCGTTGCGTTCTGGTCGAAATGAATTTTCTTAACATTCGGGGGCGGTTCTCCACCCCTCTGAAATTCGCTAAGAGACTTTGGACATCATTTTCCGAAGTAAAATCCACAGCAGAATCGTTTGAGCCTAGTTAGAACCCAATCTTCCGTTGCGTTCTGGTCGAAATGAATTTTCTTAACATTCGGGGGTGGTTCTCCACCCCTCTGAAATTCGCTAAGAGACTTTGGACATCATTTTCCGAAGTAAAATCCACACCTGAATCGTTTGAGCCTAGTTAGAACCCAATCTTTCGTTGCGTTCTGGTCGAAATGAATTTTCTTAACATTCGGGGGCGGTTCTCCACCCCTCTGAAATTCGCTAAGAGACTTTGGACATCATTTTCCGAGGTAAAATCCACAGCAGAATCGTTTGAGCCTAGTTAGAACCCAATCTTCCGTTGCGTTCTGGTCGAAATGAATTTTCTTAACATTCGGGGGCGGTTCTCCACCCCTCTGAAATTCGCTAAGAGACTTTGGACATCATTTTCCGAAGTAAAATCCACAGCAGAATCGTTTGAGCCTAGTTAGAACCCAATCTTCCGTTGCGTTCTGGTCGAAATGAATTTTCTTAACATTCGGGGGCGGTTCTCCACCCCTCTGAAATTCGCTAAGAGACTTTGGACATCATTTTCCGAAGTAAAATCCACAGCAGAATCGTTTGAGCCTAGTTAGAACCCAATCTTCCGTTGCGTTCTGGTCGAAATGAATTTTCTTAACATTCGGGGGCGGTTCTCCACCCCTCTGAAATTCGCTAAGAGACTTTGTACATCATTTTCCGAAGTAAAGTTCACAGCAGAATCGTTTGAGTCTAGTTAGAACCCAATCTTCCGTTGCGTTCTTGTCGAAATGAATTTTCTTTACATTCGGGGGCGGTTCTCCACCCCTCTGAAATTCGCTAAGAGACTTTGGACATCATTTTCCGAAGCAAAATTCACAGCAGAATCGTTTGAGCCTAGTTAGAACCCAATCTTCCGTTGCGTTCTTGTCGAAATGAATTTTCTTAACATTCGGGGGCGGTTCTCCACCCCTCTGAAATTCGCTAAGAGACTTTGGACATCATTTTCCGAAGTAAAATCCACAGCAGAATCGTTTGAGCCTAGTTAGAACCCAATCTTCCGTTGCGTTCTGGTCGAAATGAATTTTCTTAACATTCGGGGGGCGGTTCTCCACCCCTCTGAAATTCGCTAAGAGACTTTGGACATCATTTTCCGAAGTAAAATCCACAGCAGAATCGTTTGAGCCTAGTTAGAACCCAATCTTCCGTTGCGTTCTGGTCGAAATGAATTTTCTTAACATTCGGGGGCGGTTCTCCACCCCTCTGAAATTCGCTAAGAGACTTTGGACATCATTTTCCGAAGTAAACTCCACAGCAGAATCGTTTGAGCCTAGTTAGAACCCAATCTTCCGTTGCGTTCTTGTCGAAATGAATTTTCTTATCATTCGGGGGCGGTTCTCCACCCCTCTGAAATTCGCTAAGAGACTTTGGACATCATTTTCCGAAGTAAAATCCACAGCAGAATCGTTTGAGCCTAGTTAGAACCCAATCTTCCGTTGCGTTCTGGTCGAAATGAATTTTCTTAACATTCGGGGGCGGTTCTCCACCCCTCTGAAATTCGCTAAGAGACTTTGGACATCATTTTCCGAAGTAAAGTTCACAGCAGAATCGTTTGAGCCTAGTTAGAACCCAATCTTCCGTTGCGTTCTTGTCGAAATGAATTTTCTTAACATTCGGGGGCGGTTCTCCACCCCTCTGAAATTCGCTAAGAGACTTTGGACATCATTTTCCGAAGTAAAATCCACAGCAGAATCGTTTGAGCCTAGTTAGAACCCAATCTTCCGTTGCGTTCTGGTCGAAATGAATTTTCTTAACATTCGGGGGCGGTTCTCCACCCCTCTGAAATTCGCTAAGAGACTTTGGACATCATTTTCCGAAGTAAAATCCACAGCTGAATCGTTTGAGCCTAGTTAGAACCCAATCTCCCGTTGCGTTCTGGTCGAAATGAATTTTCTTAACATTCGGGGGCGGTTCTCCACCCCTCTGAAATTCGCTAAGAGACTTTGGACATCATTTTCCGAGGTAAAATCCACAGCAGAATCGTTTGAGCCTAGTTAGAACCCAATCTTCCGTTGCGTTCTGGTCGAAATGAATTTTCTTAACATTCGGGGGCGGTTCTCCACCCCTCTGAAATTCGCTAAGAGACTTTGGACATCATTTTCCGAAGTAAAATCCACAGCAGAATCGTTTGAGCCTAGTTAGAACCCAATCTTCCGTTGCGTTCTGGTCGAAATGAATTTTCTTAACATTCGGGGGCGGTTCTCCACCCCTCTGAAATTCGCTAAGAGACTTTGGACATCATTTTCCGAAGTAAAATCCACAGCAGAATCGTTTGAGCCTAGTTAGAACCCAATCTTCCGTTGCGTTCTTGTCGAAATGAATTTTCTTATCATTCGGGGGCGGTTCTCCACCCCTCTGAAATTCGCTAAGAGACTTTGGACATCATTTTCCGAAGTAAAATCCACAGCAGAATCGTTTGAGCCTAGTTAGAACCCAATCTTCCGTTGCGTTCTGGTCGAAATGAATTTTCTTAACATTCGGGGGCGGTTCTCCACCCCTCTGAAATTCGCTAAGAGACTTTGTACATCATTTTCCGAAGTAAAGTTCACAGCAGAATCGTTTGAGTCTAGTTAGAACCCAATCTTCCGTTGCGTTCTTGTCGAAATGAATTTTCTTTACATTCGGGGGCGGTTCTCCACCCCTCTGAAATTCGCTAAGAGACTTTGGACATCATTTTCCGAAGCAAAATTCACAGCAGAATCGTTTGAGCCTAGTTAGAACCCAATCTTCCGTTGCGTTCTTGTCGAAATGAATTTTCTTAACATTCGGGGGCGGTTCTCCACCCCTCTGAAATTCGCTAAGAGACTTTGGACATCATTTTCCGAAGTAAAATCCACAGCAGAATCGTTTGAGCCTAGTTAGAACCCAATCTTCCGTTGCGTTCTGGTCGAAATGAATTTTCTTAACATTCGGGGGCGGTTCTCCACCCCTCTGAAATTCGCTAAGAGACTTTGGATATCATTTTCCGAAGTAAAATCCACAGCTGAATCGTTTGAGCCTAGTTAGAACCCAATCTCCCGTTGCGTTCTGGTCGAAATGAATTTTCTTAACATTCGGGGGCGGTTCTCCACCCCTCTGAAATTCGCTAAGAGACTTTGGACATCATTTTCCGAAGTAAACTCCACAGCAGAATCGTTTGAGCCTAGTTAGAACCCAATCTTCCGTTGCGTTCTTGTCGAAATGAATTTTCTTATCATTCGGGGGCGGTTCTCCACCCCTCTGAAATTCGCTAAGAGACTTTGGACATCATTTTCCGAAGTAAAATCCACAGCAGAATCGTTTGAGCCTAGTTAGAACCCAATCTTCCGTTGCGTTCTGGTCGAAATGAATTTTCTTAACATTCGGGGGCGGTTCTCCACCCCTCTGAAATTCGCTAAGAGACTTTGGACATCATTTTCCGAAGTAAAGTTCACAGCAGAATCGTTTGAGCCTAGTTAGAACCCAATCTTCCGTTGCGTTCTTGTCGAAATGAATTTTCTTAACATTCGGGGGCGGTTCTCCACCCCTCTGAAATTCGCTAAGAGACTTTGGACATCATTTTCCGAAGCAAAATTCACAGCAGAATCGTTTGAGCCTAGTTAGAACCCAATCTTCCGTTGCGTTCTTGTCGAAATGAATTTTCTTAACATTCGGGGGCGGTTCGCAACTCCATTGAATTTCGCCAAGAGTATTTCGCTATGATCTTATATAAGCTATTTTTTAGTTGCGTTGCGTTTGTCGTCTTACATTATATAAGATAAATATTGCTTAATAATTTAAAGAAGTCAAGCTTAGAACGTGAATTATAAAAATACATACTTATATATTGAGTTATATTTTGAGTTAACGCCCGAAATGACCCATCAGTAGGTAAGTTTAACACCTGTATTTTGTTATTTTAGATTATAGATATAGATATATAGGATATTTAATATAGATATATAAATTTGATGACAAATTTTTAGAGACAGTGTAAAGACATGTTGAATGAAGTATGGTGCGCGTTCGGTAATATTCGGAAATTTGGCTGCTGAAAAATGGCTGCTAGATTCACACCGGTCCGGGACGGCAGAAAATGTGCATTTGTTTACATTTTCATTTGTTAATAAGAAACCTTTCATCTTAAAAATATGAATCAACAACCACCGTAATCACAAGACGTATACTAACGTTTTTATCCTACCCCATAAGAAAATTGAACTTTCTCGACTGCATGCCCCCGGAGAAAGTGCCACTTTTCCTGCCTAGGCGGTAAAATTATTTTTATATTTTCACGCTAGAGGGCCACCCAATTGCAATTGAATGCTATTTCCAGAGGGAACCAATAGCAAGCAAGCTTATAGCTGTATGTCAATCTGTCAATGTCAATAGACCAGCAAGACCCAGCAAATTAAATACTAATAGTGAGGTACTGATGTCAAATTTATCCAAACAAGGAATTTCTTTCAATAATAATTATTGTAATATTCAATTTATTCAAAATCCAACGTTCACTATTAATGTTATCCATAAATATATAAATAAATTACTGATTGTAATTTAACTAATCTACGCTTACTGATAGTAATGTATTAAGCAAACATTATGTGTAGGTATTCAATAAATTTTCTTTCAAAACAAATTTTTTTCAAAAAAAAATATTATTATTATTATTGTGTAGGATAAAAAATTATGTGTAAACCACGGCGGTAAAGTGTCTTTTCAGGCCTCAAGAAGATATGGCCAGGCGAGGCGCAGCCAAAAGTGCCACTTTACCGCCTAGGTATACAATATACTATTTATTAAGAATGAAAAATATTCGTTTAGGCTTTTGTTTCTAAGCTTTTAAGATGTGAACGAAAAGACTGAATTGTGGTAATTTTAAGAAGGTCGAAATTGAGATATCGTCGTTTCAAGTTTTTTGTCCCATCAGGTGCAAAGTAAAATATTCTACTTGTCCTGTACTATCCGGACATATAATTATCTCGTGCCCTTCTGCACGTGACGATTTTTGACGGCCTCCGGATTTTGAAATATTAGCACCTCGATTAGCACTTAAGTTCCATTTTGTGAAAATTTCAGCTTTTGACAACGAAACCCCCACAGAGGTCATTTCTAGACGTCTTATACGGCGCTGAGCACTCTACTATGATTGTTTTTACCTTTTTTGAAAAATTTTCAATACATTTTTTTGTTAGAATTTTGTAATTATTGATTAAATTTCTTCATATCCCTTTTCTAAAGTATGGAAATAAGTACCTCGATTCGAATGCTTTATTAATATTGGCGTCGAGGTTTTCTACAATCAGGGTCCCAAACGGAGTGTTAATTTTAAGAATAATAATTAAAACAATAATTCAGTTTCATCCTAAAAGTACCCACCATATACATAGATTTTTTTTTTACTTGTAAGATTAAAAATAAATTAATTGTCAGAATATTTGTGCATTCTCTAAAATTTATTTGACACATACTTATTTCAAGTTACGATGAGTAGATACAGGGTATTATATTCGTAAAATATAAAAACTTTATAAGAAACATTGCTTGTGAAGATATCAAAAAAATGTATGAGAAAAAGTGGTTTAAAATTAAAACTTAAAGTTATAGATATGAATTTGTTAATTTTTGAATTTTAACTCAGTTTTTGATTTTTTTTTAGTTATTTGCCATTTAAAAAATTTAACTTAATATAAGTCAAATTTCAGTTACTTAATTGAAATAAACTTTAGTAAATCTCCATAAAAAATTCTATTTAAATCTCAAAAAACTCGTGACAGACAAAATTCAATAAAAATCAAGAGTAAAAATAAAAAAAAATAGAAAATTCAAATAAAGCTATAGATTCATATCTGGGGCCTGTTTCACAAAAATATGAGTTATTAATAATACATAGTCTATTTTTATGCATATCAATTTTTGTAAAACACTCACCGACTAATATAATTGAAATAAACTATAAATAATAGTTAATTAAGCTATTACTTATAGACTATTACCATTATTTTGAGAAAAACTGTTGAAAATCCCTTATATTATGAGCTCTATTACTATTAATAATAGTTAATAGTGTTTTGTGAAACAGGCCCCTGGCTTTAAATTTAAATTCTAAACCTCCTTTCCTTTCCCATACATTTTTTTTTGATATCTTCACAAACTAGGGTACTTTACTCTAAAGTTTTCACATTTTTCATCCTACCCTGTATGCTTACGCATCGTAACTTTTAATAAGTACGAGTCAAATAAATTTAAGAGCATGCACAAACTTTCTGCGCAACCATTATTACTTTTTTAATCTTACTAATAAAAACAATTCCCATATATGGTGCACTGAGAAAAAAAAATCGTATATCATACTTGATAAAGAGTTGGTTTTACTTGTTGTAGCAGTGAAATAGACGCCAACTTATACATGTGTTTGTATATACCACTACAAAATAGTAAATGTAACATGGTTATGGGATACACTACGCGACGTATTTGTTACTTTTCATTTAAAAGTTAATTTTACCACTACAGGTAAAAGTTAAATCAACCACTACAGCATGTGATTATATTCAGCACTACTCCAAGGTGAAAGAGACACACTTGTAGTATAGTATATCTTACTACATTGTAAACGCAAAGACTACTAGAATTTTAGTTTCATGAACTATCTCATTAATGTTCTTTTTACTTCTACTCCAGGGTAAAATAGACACATTTGTAGTAGTATATCTCACTATATTGTAGTAATAGCAATGACTAACAAAAATTTTAAATATAAACTTTTATTATCATAATTTAAAAAATCACATAAGTAAGATAGGTATTATAGTACAGGTAAAATAACTAAAATGATAAAATGGCATATACGTAATTAAAAATTGACATCATCATCATCAGGCTGCTGGAAAACATCGCTAATTCATCGCTATCGTCTTCATTTTTGCGACCATGCACATATGTTCTAATATCTTATCCTGTCCACTCAATAGAATCTCCTATTCATTCAGCTAACAGGTTAATCAAATTTGCGATCAAGCTGAAAATTGATATTCAGTTGATACCAGTTTCAGAGGAGGTCCAACTATACGATCATCCTTAAAGTCTTGTAGACACATAATGAAGAGGGTGCTGTTGGCGTACATTTTTTCCTGTGTGTTTTACCAGATTTTTTGTATTATCAATCTTAAAAAAAAAACACACACAATTAATCTCCTAAAACCAAAATGGCAGCTTTCCCTAAGAAGAATGAGGTCGCATTTTTGGATTTACACGCATGCACCATTGACCACCCAACACCCACACAAAATTGCGTTTTCCTGTTTTGAATTGGGAACTAGGTACTACTAGGAAAAGGGAGAACCGAAGGAACATGGCTGTGTGGCTGCATGCTGTGTTATAAGCAACAACGGTTTGTTATACCCAGCACATTACCTGCCTGCGTATAAACTATACATAAAAATTATGACGTTTAGGTAGGTACTTACCGTCAAATACAGGGATCAGCTCATGTAGTCCCCAGTCGGTCAGGTTTTTCTCCATTTTTCAATTTTTGGTCACAGGTCACAGAACAGTATACCAACAAGCAACAAGAATGTAAAAGAATAAGAATTAATAAGTTGCGTTGACCGACACCCGTCAGCCATTTTGCTCGATTCTTTTCCTTTCGTTTCGTTTCTCTCCCGTTTACCATGACGCGCAAACGCACAAATCGACACATCCAATTTTCTGCGTCGAACTGATCACATGATAGTAATACGGATACGTGATTGGATAAACGATTGGTAACGTTTGTTAAACTTTTCGGAACTTGGTGTTTCTACTTATTTTGGTATTATGATCAACATTTCTGTAGTGGTAAAGAGAACATTGAGGTTCTAGTTAAAAAATTAACAACTACGGACCGATATATTCTACTGCACGTAGTGTTAAACTTAACTATCTGTTTCAACGATTTTGTTGCCGTAGTTAATACAATTGGTAGACGTTGTAACAATTGCTCGACGAGTTTGGTAAACTTTTTTGCCATGTAATGACAACCTGCCCTTATTTACAACTACAGTTAGTTAATTGGATACTAAATATTTTTCTCAGTGTGCGTACTTTTCGAATGGCACTGTATAGTATGCAATTGAAGGTTACTTTTTTTAAGACTTTTAGACTTTAGCACAGAGCATTATCTTTAGATGTTTTTTATTATCGCCTAACAAATCTCAAATTTGGCCTTCAAATTTTATTTACGAAAAAATTTTCACAAAAAAGTTCTTTACTGGTTTTTCTTAACAAAATTAAAAAAGTAAGGCGATAGCTATCAAACTCGGCAAGCATGACTGATTTTGAATTCTAAGCAGCTTTTTCCAATAAAATTTACAGATATTTCATGCAGAAGAGGTATTGGTACGGGTCTTAGTGGTTATTCGTAATTTTTTCAAAATTTCCTAATTTTGGCAAATAGAGTTTTTTAATGTTTCATTTTAATGGGAATGAACGACATTATTTAAAATACCCGCCGCTGTAGTTGTTTGCAAGAAATTATTACTGGTGTACCCTGTAGGTACTGATCTTAGTGGTTTTTCGTTCTTTTTTTTCAACTAGAATTTTTTTATCAATAACTAATAAATTCGCTTATTCTGGGACGCACCACATCAAATTTCAAGATTATCGGCCACTTGTAATTTTTAAATAAAATCCTTAATTTGTGTAATAGACATTAAAAAAATGAAAAATCATAGTTAGCCAATGGTTTTGAAATTTGGTACAGGGATGTTGATTCTAAACAACTTTTCTAAATAACTTTACGTCCTATTTGATACATAAAAGGCACTGCACTCCACAGAATATGTTTTTTAAAATTTTTCCTGGCAAATTATTTTCTTAAAATTATGTTAGAATTAGTCTTTAACCAAGCAGGGCTGAGTCCCAGAAAATAAAAATTGAAGCAATTTTTTTTATTTTTTATAAGAGTCGTTTCACCTATCCTGGGCACACTTTATGTATATTTTGTTCACCAAGATTTTTTTTGCAGAAAAAATCTGATATTGTTGGGCTACTTGTATGATGAATGATCGATTATAATACGACCGCGGTTTCCCTACGCGACAAATTTATAACTCTCAAGAGCTACTATAATAATAATGGGAAAAGTAATAATCTTAAAATGCTAGTGACAATGAAAAAAATATATACTTAAACTCCTCTGGAATCAGTGTGAGTAAATTTTTGATAATATTATTCATAAAATATGCAGAAAGCATGAGGCACAATTACTATAATCACATTCCAACATTCCACTGCGTGATGCTCGATTTGCAGACAAATAAAACGCTCAACTTGCAGGTGCGGGCCATCCTCCCTTGCAGAATATTTACGTTTAGCTTGAATTTAAACATTTTATGAGTGTTAGATTACCTGCAGGAGTGACAACACCGTTGGGCTTTACAGAAACGCGTCGGTATATAGTTATATACATGTGGGCTTTCTAACGTTTGAAAGATAAATTTGTGGGCTTGACAACGTTGAAAATGTTTCTACAGCCAATTCTGTAGAGAAATAGTTACCCCTCTGCTTTCCCCTCTATAGGTTTGCAATGTTTTTAAAGCCATAGAATAGAAGTATACACGTCCAAACTACTTCCAAGTGCAGGGCTCAGAAGCGGCCCATCCGTCTCCGGGCTCCATTACATACCGTATATCGGTATATATATATTTATATATCGCGGTCAGTTTGAGGTCGGAGTATATATACTCGTGTATATATCTTAAGCATATCCAGGTCACTTTGAGGACAATCAGAGTATATCATCAATATATACACATACGCATACGCGGTGGATACTTTGAGGTCGCATTGTCATATTCATATTCTCATGGTTTCAGACTTAAGACGCTATGAAATAACACATTTTCAAACGTGTTGTTGCCAATTTTCATAATATTTTGCGATCGCACTTACGATTTCACGGAAAAATTAATTTTAATATTGCCAGCATATCAGATTACAATATGCGCAAAGTGAATTTCCGGTCGATTTGAAGTCATCGAATGATATAAAGTATGAAATTAGATATTCTCGATCTTTCAGATTCAAATTACAAAGATATGCGCAAAGTGAATATTCGGTCGTTTTGAAGTCTTCGAATATGATAAAACGTGGAAGTAGAAATTTTATATTCCGATGTTGCTAATTTTGATCTTTTTTTTACGATTCCAATCACAATTCCGCTTAAAAAATTAATTTAAACCCTGCCACCAATTCGAATTAAAATTTTCTCCGCAGAGAGATTTTTCGGTCGATTTGAAGTCATCGAATGGATATAAGGCACGGACTTAGATATTCCGATCTATATTTTGCCAATTTTAATGATATTTACGCCATCGCAATTACGATCCCGCTAAAAAATTTATTTCTATATTGCCACCAAATCAAATTACAAGGATATGCGCAAAGTGAATATTCGGTCGTTTTGAAGTCATCGAATGAGATAAAGCGTGGAATTAGACAATCTAAATTGCGATGTTGCTAATTTCCATATTATTTTTACGATCCCAATTACGATTCTGCTTAAAAAATTAATTTAAACCTTGCCACCAATTCGGATTAAAATTTTCTGCGCAGAGGCATTTTTCGGTCGATTTGAAGTCATCGAATGGATATAAGGCACGGACTTAGATATTCCGATCTATATTTTGCCAATTTTAATGATATTTACGCCATCGCAATTACGATCCCGCTAAAAAATTTATTTCTATATTGCCACCAAATCAAATTACAAGGATATGCGCAAAGTGAATATTCGGTCGTTTTGAAGTCATCGAATGAGATAAAGCGTGGAATTAGACAATCTAAATTGCGATGTTGCTAATTTCCATATTATTTTTACGATCCCAATTACGATTCTGCTTAAAAAATTAATTTAAACCTTGCCACCAATTCGGATTAAAATTTTCTGCGCAGAGGCATTTTTCGGTCGATTTGAAGTCATCGAATGGATATAAGGCACGGACTTAGATATTCCGATCTTGATATTGCCAATTGTAACGATATTTTCGCCATTGCAATTACGATCCCGCTAAAAAATTAATTTCTATATTGCCAACAATTCAAATTACAAGGATAAGCGCAAAGTGAATATTCTATCGTTTTGAAGTCATCGAATATGATAAAGCGTGGAAATAGACATTTTATACTCCGATCTTGCTAATTTTTATCTTTTTTTTACGATCCCAATTACGATTCCGCTTAAAAAATTAATTTAAACCTTGCTACCAATTCGGATTAAAATTTTCTGCGCGGAGGGATTTTTCGGTCGATTTGAAGTCATCGAATGGATATAAGGCACGGACTTAGATATTCCGATCTTGATATTGCCATTTGTAATGATATTTTCGCCATCGCAATTACGATCCCGCTAAAAACTTAATTTCTATATTGCCAACAATTCAAATTACAAGGATATGCGCAAAGTGAATATTCGGTCGTTTTTAAGTCATCGAATTAGATAAAGCGTGGAATTAGACAATTTAAATAATTGCGATGTTGCTAATTTTCATTTTATTTTTACGATCCCAATTACCATTCCGCTTAAAAAATTCATTTAAACGTTGCCACCAATTCGGATTAAAATTTTTTGCGCAGAGGGATTTTTCGGTAGATTTGAAGTCATCGAATGGATATAAGACACGAACTTAGATATTCCGATCTTGATCTTGCCAATTGTAACGATATTTTCGCCATCGCAATTACGATCCCGCTAAAAAATTAATTTCTATATTGTCACCAATTCAAATTACAATGATATGCGCAAAGTGAATATTCGGTCGTTTTGAAGTCATCGAATATGATAAAGCGTGGAAGTAGACATTTTATACTCCGATCTTGTTAATTTTTATCTTTTTTTACGATCCCAATCACGATTCCGCTTAAAAAATTAATTTAAACCCTGCCACCAATTCGGATTAAAATTTTCTGCGCAGATGGATTTTTCGGTCGATTTGAAGTCATCGAATGGATATAAAGCACGGACTTAGATATTCCAATTCTGATCTTGCCAATTTTAATGATATTTTCGAAATCGCAATTACGATACCTCTAAAAAATTTATTTCTATATTGCCACCAAATCAAATTACAAGGATATGCGCAAAGTGAATATTCGGTCGTTTTGAAGTCATCGAATATGATAAAGCGTGGAAGTAGACATTTTATATTCCGATGTTGCTAATTTTCATCTTTATTTTACGATCCAAATCACGATTCCGCTTAAAAAATTAATTTAAACCTTGCCACCAATTCGGATTAAAATTTTCTGCGCAGAGGGATTTTTCGGTCGATTTGAAGTCATCGAATGGATATAAGGCACGGACTTAGATATTCCGATCTTGATATTGCCAATTGTAATTATATTTTCGCCATCGCAATTACGATCCCGCTAAAAAATTAATTTCTATATTGCCATCAAATCAAATTACAAGGATATGCGCAAAGTGAATATTCGGTCGTTTTGAAGTCTTCGAATGTGATAAAGCGTGGAAGTAGACATTTTATATTCCGATGTTGCTAATTTTCATCTTTTTTTTTACGATCCCAATCACGAATCCGCTTAAAAAATTAATTTAAACCCTGCCACCAATTCGAATTAAAATTATCTGCGCAGATGGATTTTTCGGTCGATTTGAAGTCATCGAATGGATATAAAGCACGGACTTAGATATTCCGATCTTGAGCTTGCCAATTTTATTGATATTTTCGCCATCGCAATTACGATCCCGCTAAAAAATTAATTTCTATATTGCCAACAATTCAAATTACAAGGATATGCGCAAAGTGAATATTCGGTCGTTTTTAAGTCATCGAATTAGATAAAGCGTGGAATTAGACAATTTAAATATTTGCGATGTTGCTAATTTCCATTTTATTTTTACGATCCCAATTACGATTCCGCTTAAAAAATTCATTTAAACCTTGCCACCAATTCGGATTAAAATTTTCTGCGCAGAGGGATTTTTCGGTAGATTTGAAGTCATCGAATGGATATAAGGCACGAACTTAGATATTCCGATCTTGATCTTGCCAATTGTAACGATATTTTCGCCATCGCAATTACGATCCCGCTAAAAAATTAATTTCTATATTGCCACCAATTCAAATTACAAGGATATGCTCAAAGTGAATATTCGGTCGTTTTGAAGTAATCGAATATGATAAAGCGTGGAAGTAGACATTTTATACTCCGATCTAATTTTTATCTTTTTTTTACGATCCCAATCACGATTCCGCTTAAAAAATTAATTTAAACCCTGCCACCAATTCGGATTAAAATTTTCTGCGCAGATGGATTTTTCGGTCGATTTGAAGTCATCGAATGGATATAAAGCACGGACTTAGATATTCCAATTTTGATCTTGCCAATTTTAATGATATTTTCGCCATCGCAATTACGATACCGCTAAAAAATTTACTTCTATATTGCCACCAAATCAAATTACAAGGATATGCGCAAAGTGAATATTCGGTCGTTTTGAAGTCATCGAATGAGATAAAGCGTGGAATTAGACAATCTAAATTGCGATGTTGCTAATTTCCATATTATTTTTACGATCCCAATCACGATTCCGCTTAAAAATTAATTTAAACCTTGCCACCAATTTGGATTAAAATTTTCTACGCAGAGGGATTTTTCGGTCGATTTGAAGTCATCGAATGGATATAAGGCACGAACTTAGATATTCCTATCTTGATTTTGCCAATTGTAATTATATTTTCGCCATCGCAATTACGATCCCGCTAAAAAATTAATTTCTATATTGCCATCAAATCAAATTACAAGGATATGCGCAAAGTGAATATTCGGTCGTTTTGAAGTCATCGAATGAGATAAAGCGTGGAATTAGACAATCTAAATTGCGATGTTGCTAATTTCCATATTATTTTTACGATCCCAATTACGATTCTGCTTAAAAAATTAATTTAAACCTTGCCACCAATTCGGATTAAAATTTTCTGCGCAGAGGCATTTTTCGGTCGATTTGAAGTCATCGAATGGATATAAGGCACGGACTTAGATATTCCGATCTTGATATTGCCAATTGTAACGATATTTTCGCCATTGCAATTACGATCCCGCTAAAAAATTAATTTCTATATTGCCAACAATTCAAATTACAAGGATATGCGCAAAGTGAATATTCTATCGTTTTGAAGTCATCGAATATGATAAAGCGTGGAAGTAGACATTTTATACTCCGATCTTGCTAATTTTTATCTTTTTTTTACGATCCCAATTACGATTCCGCTTAAAAAATTAATTTAAACCTTGCTACCAATTCGGATTAAAATTTTCTGCGCGGAGGGATTTTTCGGTCGATTTGAAGTCATCGAATGGATATAAGGCACGGACTTTGATATTCCGATCTTGATATTGCCAATTGTAATGATATTTTCGCCATCGCAATTACGATCCCGCTAAAAACTTAATTTCTATATTGCCAACAATTCAAATTACAAGGATATGCGCAAAGTGAATATTCGGTCGTTTTGAAGTCATCGAATGAGATAAAGCGTGGAATTAGACAATCTAAATTGCGATGTTGCTAATTTCCATATTATTTTTACGATCCCAATCACGATTCCGCTTAAAAATTAATTTAAACCTTGCCACCAATTTGGATTAAAATTTTCTACGCAGAGGGATTTTTCGGTCGATTTGAAGTCATCGAATGGATATAAGGCACGAACTTAGATATTCCTATCTTGATTTTGCCAATTGTAATTATATTTTCGCCATCGCAATTACGATCCCGCTAAAAAATTAATTTCTATATTGCCATCAAATCAAATTACAAGGATATGCGCAAAGTGAATATTCGGTCGTTTTGAAGTCATCGAATGAGATAAAGCGTGGAATTAGACAATCTAAATTGCGATGTTGCTAATTTCCATATTATTTTTACGATCCCAATTACGATTCTGCTTAAAAAATTAATTTAAACCTTGCCACCAATTCGGATTAAAATTTTCTGCGCAGAGGCATTTTTCGGTCGATTTGAAGTCATCGAATGGATATAAGGCACGGACTTAGATATTCCGATCTTGATATTGCCAATTGTAACGATATTTTCGCCATTGCAATTACGATCCCGCTAAAAAATTAATTTCTATATTGCCAACAATTCAAATTACAAGGATATGCGCAAAGTGAATATTCTATCGTTTTGAAGTCATCGAATATGATAAAGCGTGGAAGTAGACATTTTATACTCCGATCTTGCTAATTTTTATCTTTTTTTTACGATCCCAATTACGATTCCGCTTAAAAAATTAATTTAAACCTTGCTACCAATTCGGATTAAAATTTTCTGCGCGGAGGGATTTTTCGGTCGATTTGAAGTCATCGAATGGATATAAGGCACGGACTTAGATATTCCGATCTTGATATTGCCAATTGTAATGATATTTTCGCCATCGCAATTACGATCCCGCTAAAAAATTAATTTCTATATTGCCACCAATTCAAATTACAAGGATATGCTCAAAGTGAATATTCGGTCGTTTTGAAGTAATCGAATATGATAAAGCGTGGAAGTAGACATTTTATACTCCGATCTAATTTTTATCTTTTTTTTACGATCCCAATCACGATTCCGCTTAAAAAATTAATTTAAACCTTGCTACCAATTCGGATTAAAATTTTCTGCGCGGAGGGATTTTTCGGTCGATTTGAAGTCATCGAATGGATATAAGGCACGGACTTAGATATTCCAATTTTGATCTTGCCAATTTTAATGATATTTTCGCCATCGCAATTACGATCCCGCTAAAAAATTAATTTCTATATTGCCAACAATTCAAATTACAAGGATATGCGCAAAGTGAATATTCGGTCGTTTTTAAGTCATCGAATTAGATAAAGCGTGGAATTAGACAATTTAAATAATTGCGATGTTGCTAATTTTCATTTTATTTTTACGATCCCAATTACGATTCCGCTTAAAAAATTCATTTAAACGTTGCCACCAATTCGGATTAAAATTTTTTGCGCAGAGGGATTTTTCGGTAGATTTGAAGTCATCGAATGGATATAAGACACGAACTTAGATATTCCGATCTTGATCTTGCCAATTGTAACGATATTTTCGCCATCGCAATTACGATCCCGCTAAAAAATTAATTTCTATATTGTCACCAATTCAAATTACAAGGATATGCGCAAAGTGAATATTCGGTCGTTTTGAAGTCATCGAATATGATAAAGCGTGGAAGTAGACATTTTATATTCCGATGTTGCTAATTTTCATCTTTATTTTACGATCCAAATCACGATTCCGCTTAAAAAATTAATTTAAACCTTGCCACCAATTCGGATTAAAATTTTCTGCGCAGAGGGATTTTTCGGTCGATTTGAAGTCATCGAATGGATATAAGGCACGGACTTAGATATTCCGATCTTGATATTGCCAATTGTAATTATATTTTCGCCATCGCAATTACGATCCCGCTAAAAAATTAATTTCTATATTGCCATCAAATCAAATTACAAGGATATGCGCAAAGTGAATATTCGGTCGTTTTGAAGTCTTCGAATGTGATAAAGCGTGGAAGTAGACATTTTATATTCCGATGTTGCTAATTTTCATCTTTTTTTTTTACGATCCCAATCACGAATCCGCTTAAAAAATTAATTTAAACCCTGCCACCAATTCGAATTAAAATTATCTGCGCAGATGGATTTTTCGGTCGATTTGAAGTCATCGAATGGATATAAAGCACGGACTTAGATATTCCGATCTTGAGCTTGCCAATTTTATTGATATTTTCGCCATCGCAATTACGATCCCGCTAAAAAATTAATTTCTATATTGCCAACAATTCAAATTACAAGGATATGCGCAAAGTGAATATTCGGTCGTTTTGAAGTCATCGAATATGATAAAGCGTGGAAGTAGACATTTTATATTCCGATGTTGCTAATTTTCATCTTTATTTTACGATCCAAATCACGATTCCGCTTAAAAAATTAATTTAAACCTTGCCACCAATTCGGATTAAAATTTTCTGCGCAGAGGGATTTTTCGGTCGATTTGAAGTCATCGAATGGATATAAGGCACGGACTTAGATATTCCGATCTTGATATTGCCAATTGTAATTATATTTTCGCCATCGCAATTACGATCCCGCTAAAAAATTAATTTCTATATTGCCATCAAATCAAATTACAAGGATATGCGCAAAGTGAATATTCGGTCGTTTTGAAGTCTTCGAATGTGATAAAGCGTGGAAGTAGACATTTTATATTCCGATGTTGCTAATTTTCATCTTTTTTTTTACGATCCCAATCACGAATCCGCTTAAAAAATTAATTTAAACCTTGCCACCAATTTGGATTAAAATTTTCTACGCAGAGGGATTTTTCGGTCGATTTGAAGTCATCGAATGGATATAAGGCACGAACTTAGATATTCCTATCTTGATTTTGCCAATTGTAATTATATTTTCGCCATCGCAATTACGATCCCGCTAAAAAATTAATTTCTATATTGCCATCAAATCAAATTACAAGGATATGCGCAAAGTGAATATTCGGTCGTTTTGAAGTCATCGAATATGATAAAGCGTGGAAGTAGACATTTTATACTCCGATCTAATTTTTATCTTTTTTTTACGATCCCAATCACGATTCCGCTTAAAAAATTAATTTAAACCCTGCCACCAATTCGGATTAAAATTTTCTGCGCAGATGGATTTTTCGGTCGATTTGAAGTCATCGAATGGATATAAAGCACGGACTTAGATATTCCAATTTTGATCTTGCCAATTTTAATGATATTTTCGCCATCGCAATTACGATACCGCTAAAAAATTTATTTCTATATTGCCACCAAATCAAATTACAAGGATATGCGCAAAGTGAATATTCTGTCGTTTTGAAGTCATCGAATGAGATAAAGCGTGGAATTAGACAATCTAAATTGCGATGTTGCTAATTTCCATATTATTTTTACGATCCCAATCACGATTCCGCTTAAAAATTAATTTAAACCTTGCCACCAATTTGGATTAAAATTTTCTACGCAGAGGGATTTTTCGGTCGATTTGAAGTCATCGAATGGATATAAGGCACGAACTTAGATATTCCTATCTTGATTTTGCCAATTTTAATGATATTTTCGCCATCGTAATTACGAATCCGCTCAAAAGTTAATTTCTATATTGACACCAATTCAAATTACAAGGATATGCGCAAAGTGAATATTCGGTCGTTTTGAAGTCATCGAATGAGATAAAGCGTGGAATTAGACAATCTAAATTGCGATGTTGCTAATTTCCATATCATTTTTACGATCCCAATTACGATTCCGCTTAAAAAATTAATTTAAACCTTGCCACCAATTCGGATTAAAATTTTCTGCGCAGAGGCATTTTTCGGTCGATTTGAAGTCATCGAATGGATATAAGGCACGGACTTAGATATTCCGATCTTGATATTGCCAATTGTAATTATATTTTCGCCATCGCAATTACGATCCCGCTAAAAAATTAATTTCTATATTGCCATCAAATCAATTTACAAGGATATGCGCAAAGTGAATATTCGGTCGTTTTGAAGTCTTCGAATGTGATAAAGCGTGGAAGTAGACATTTTATATTCCGATGTTGCTAATTTTCATCTTTTTTTTACGATCCCAATCACGAATCCGCTTAAAAAATTAATTTAAACCCTGCCACCAATTCGGATTAAAATTTTCTGCGCAGAGGGATTTTTCGGTAGATTTGAAGTCATCGAATGGATATAAGGCACGAACTTAGATATTCCGATCTTGATCTTGCCAATTGTAACGATATTTTCGCCATCGCAATTACGATCCCGCTAAAAAATTAATTTCTATATTGCCACCAATTCAAATTACAAGGATATGCTCAAAGTGAATATTCGGTCGTTTTGAAGTCATCGAATATGATAAAGCGTGGAAGTAGACATTTTATACTCTGATCTTGCTAATTTTTATCTTTTTTTTACGATCCCAATCACGATTCCGATTAAAAAATTAATTTAAACCCTGCCACCAATTCGGATTAAAATTTTCTGCGCAGATGGATTTTTCGGTCGATTTGAAGTCATCGAATGGATATAAAGCACGGACTTAGATATTTCAATTTTGATCTTGCCAATTTTAATGATATTTTCGCCATCGCAATTACGATACCGCTAAAAAATTTATTTCTATATTGCCACCAAATCAAATTACAAGGATATGCGCAAAGTGAATATTCGGTCGTTTTGAAGTCATCGAATATGATAAAACGTGGAAGTAGACATTTTATATTCCGATGTTGCTAATTTTCATTTTTTTTTACGATCCCCATTACGATTCCGCTTAAAAAATTAATTTAAACCTTGCCACCAATTCGGATTAAAAATTTTTGCGCAGAGGATTTTTCGGTCGATTTGAAGTCATCGAATGGATATAAGGCACGGACTTAGATATTTCGATCTATATCTTGCCGATTTTAATGATATTTACGCCATCGCAATTACGATCCCGCTAAAAAATTAATTTCTATATTGCCACCAATTCAAATTACAAGGATATGCGCAAAGTGAATATTCGGTCGTTTTGAAGTCATCGAATGAGATAAAGCGTGGAATTAGACAATTTAAATTGCGATGTTGCTAATTTCCATATCATTTTTACGATCCCAATCACGATTCCGCTTAAAAAATTAATTTAAACGTTGCCAACAATTCGGATTAAAAATTTCTGCGCAGAGGGATTTTTCGGTCGATTTGAAGTCATTGAATGGATATAAGGCACGGACTTAGATATTCCGATCTTGATATTGCCAATTGTAATGATATTTTCGCCATCGCAATTCCGATCCCGCTAAAAAATTAATTTCTATATTGCCACCAATTCAAATTACAACGATATGCGCAAAGTGAATATTCGGTCGTTTTGAAGTCATCGAATATGATAAAGCGTGGAAGTAGACAATTTAAATTGCGATGTTGCTAATTTCCATATCATTTTTACGATCCCAATCACGATTCCGCTTAAAGAATTAATTTAAACGGTGCCAACAATTCGGATTAAAAATTTCTGCGCAGAGGGATTTTTCGGTCGATTTGAAGTCATCGAATGGATATAAGGCACGAACTTAGATATTACGATCTTGATCTTGCCAATTGTAACGATATTTTCGCCATCGCAATTACGATCCCGCTAAAAAATTAATTTCTATATTGCCACCAATTCAAATTACAAGGATATGCGCAAAGTGAATATTCGGTCGTTTTGAAGTCATCGAATGAGATAAAGCGTGTAATTAGACAATCTAAATTGCGATGTTCCTAATTTCCATATTATTTTTACGATCCCAATTACGATTCCGCTTAAAAACTTAATTTAAACCTTGTCACCAATTCGGATTAAAATTTTCTGCGCAGAGAGATTTTTCGGTCGATTTGAAGTCATCGAATGGATATAAGGCACGGACTTAGATATTCCGATCTTGATCTTGCCAATTGTAATTATATTTTCGCCTTCGCAATTACGATCCCGCTAAAAAATTAATTTCTATATTGCCATCAAATCAAATAACAAGGATATGCGCAAAGTGAATATTCGGTCGTTTTGAAGTCATCGAATGTGATAAAGCGTGGAAGTAGACATTTGATATTCCGATGTTGCTAATTTTCATCTTTTTTTTACGATCCCAATCACGAATCCGCTTAAAAAATTAATTTAAACCCTGCCACCAATTAGAATTAAAATTATCTGCGCAGATGGATTTTTCGGTCGATTTGAAGTCATCGAATGGATATAAAGCACGGACTTAGATATTCCGATCTTGAGCTTGCCAATTTTATTGATATTTTCGCCATCGCATATACGATCCCGCTAAAAAATTAATTTCTATATTGCCAACAATTCAAATTACAAGGATATGCGCAAAGTGAATATTCGGTCGTTTTTAAGTCCTCGAATTAGATAAAGCGTGGAATTAGACAATTTAAATAATTGCGATGTTGCTAATTTCCATTTTATTTTTACGATCCCAATTACGATTCCGCTTAAAAATTAATTTAAACCTTGCCACCAATTTGGATAAAAATTTTCTACGCAGAGGGATTTTTCGGTCGATTTGAAGTCATCGAATGGATATAAGGCACGAACTTAGATATTCCGATCTTGATTTTGTCAATTGAAAGGATATTTTTGCCATCGCAATTACGATCCCGCTAAAAAATTAATTTCTATATTGCCACCAATTCAAATTACAAGGATATGCGCAAAGTGAATATTCTATCGTTTTGAAGTCATCGAAGGAGATAAAGCGTAGAATTAGACAATTTAAATTGCGATGTTGATAATTTCCATATTATTTTTACGATCCCAATTACGATTCCGTTAAAAAAATTAATTTAAATCTTGCTAGCAATTCGGATTAAAATTTTCTGCGCAGAGGAATTTTTTGGTCGCTTTGAAGTCATCGAATGGATATAAAGCACGGACTAAGATATTCCGATCTTGATCTTGCCAATTTTAATGATATTTTCGCCATCGTAATTACGATTCCGCTCAAAAGTTAATTTCTATATTGACACCAATTCAAATTACAAGGATATGCGCAAAGTGAATATTCGGTCGTTTTGAAGTCATCGAATGAGATAAAGCGTGTAATTAGACAATCTAAATTGCGATGTTGCTAATTTCCATATTATTTTTACGATCCCAATTACGATTCTGCTTAAAAAATTAATTTAAACCCTCCCACCAATTCGGATTAAAATTTTCTGCGCAGATGGATTTTTCGGTCGATTTGAAGTCATCGGATGGATATACAGCACGGACTTAGCTATTCCGATCTTGATCTTGTCAATTTTAATGATATTTTCGCCATCGCAATTACGATCCCGCTAAAAAATTAATTTCTATATTGCCACCAATTCAAATTATAAGGATATGCGCAAAGTGAATATTCTGTCGTTTTGAAGTCATCGAATGAGATAAACCGTGGAATTAAACAGTTTAAATTGCGATGTTGCTAATTTCCATTTTATTTTTACGATCCCAATTACGATTCCGCTTAAAAAATTAATTTAAACCTTGCCAACAATTCGGATTAAAAGTTTCTGCACAGAGGGATTTTTCGGTCAATTTGAAGTCATCGAATGATATAAAGCATGAAATTAGATATTCTCGATCTTGATCTTGACAATTTTATTGAAAATTTTGCGATCGGAATTACGATCCCGCTAAAAAATTAATTTCTATATTGCCACCAATTCAAATTACAAAGAATGCGCAAAGTGAATATTCGGTCGTTTTGAAGTCTTCGAATATGATAAAACGTGGAAGTAGAAATTTTATATTCCGATGTTGCTAATTTTGATCTTTTTTTTACGATTCCAATCACGATTCCGCTTAAAAAATTAATTTAAACCCTGCCACCAATTCGAATTAAAATTTTCTCCGCAGAGGGATTTTTCGGTCGATTTGAAGTCATCGAATGGATATAAGGCACGGACTTAGATATTCCGATCTATATTTTGCCAATTTTAATGATATTTACGCCATCGCAATTACGATCCCGCTAAAAAATTTATTTCTATATTGCCACCAAATCAAATTACAAGGATATGCGCAAAGTGAATATTCGGTCGTTTTGAAGTCATCGAATGAGATAAAGCGTGGAATTAGACAATCTAAATTGCGATGTTGCTAATTTCCATATTATTTTTACGATCCCAATTACGATTCTGCTTAAAAAATTAATTTAAACCTTGCCACCAATTCGGATTAAAATTTTCTGCGCAGAGGCATTTTTCGGTCGATTTGAAGTCATCGAATGGATATAAGGCACGGACTTAGATATTCCGATCTTGATATTGCCAATTGTAACGATATTTTCGCCATTGCAATTACGATCCCGCTAAAAAATTAATTTCTATATTGCCAACAATTCAAATTACAAGGATATGCGCAAAGTGAATATTCTATCGTTTTGAAGTCATCGAATATGATAAAGCGTGGAAGTAGACATTTTATACTCCGATCTTGCTAATTTTTAACTTTTTTTTACGATCCCAATTACGATTCCGCTTAAAAAAATTAATTTAAACCTTGCTACCAATTCGGATTAAAATTTTCTGCGCGGAGGGATTTTTCGGTCGATTTGAAGTCATTGAATGGATATAAGGCACGGACTTAGATATTCCGATCTTGATATTGCCAATTGTAATGATATTTTCGCCATCGCAATTACGATCCCGCTAAAAACTTAATTTCTATATTGCCAACAATTCAAATTACAAGGATATGCGCAAAGTGAATATTCGGTCGTTTTTAAGTCATCGAATTAGATAAAGCGTGGAATTAGACAATTTAAATAATTGCGATGTTGCTAATTTTCATTTTATTTTTACGATCCCAATTACGATTCCGCTTAAAAAATTCATTTAAACGTTGCCACCAATTCGGATTAAAATTTTTTGCGCAGAGGGATTTTTCGGTAGATTTGAAGTCATCGAATGGATATAAGACACGAACTTAGATATTCCGATCTTGATCTTGCCAATTGTAACGATATTTTCGCCATCGCAATTACGATCCCGCTAAAAAATTAATTTCTATATTGTCACCAATTCAAATTACAAGGATATGCGCAAAGTGAATATTCGGTCGTTTTGAAGTCATCGAATATGATAAAGCGTGGAAGTAGACATTTTATACTCCGATCTTGTTAATTTTTATCTTTTTTTTACGATCCCAATCACGATTCCGCTTAAAAAATTAATTTAAACCCTGCCACCAATTCGGATTAAAATTTTCTGCGCAGATGGATTTTTCGGTCGATTTGAAGTCATCGAATGGATATAAAGCACGGACTTAGATATTCCAATTTTGATCTTGCCAATTTTAATGATATTTTCGAAATCGCAATTACGATACCTCTAAAAAATTTATTTCTATATTGCCACCAAATCAAATTACAAGGATATGCGCAAAGTGAATATTCGGTCGTTTTGAAGTCATCGAATATGATAAAGCGTGGAAGTAGACATTTTATATTCCGATGTTGCTAATTTTCATCTTTATTTTACGATCCAAATCACGATTCCGCTTAAAAAATTAATTTAAACCTTGCCACCAATTCGGATTAAAATTTTCTGCGCAGAGGGATTTTTCGGTCGATTTGAAGTCATCGAATGGATATAAGGCACGGACTTAGATATTCCGATCTTGATATTGCCAATTGTAATTATATTTTCGCCATCGCAATTACGATCCCGCTAAAAAATTAATTTCTATATTGCCATCAAATCAAATTACAAGGATATGCGCAAAGTGAATATTCGGTCGTTTTGAAGTCTTCGAATGTGATAAAGCGTGGAAGTAGACATTTTATATTCCGATGTTGCTAATTTTCATCTTTTTTTTTACGATCCCAATCACGAATCCGCTTAAAAAATTAATTTAAACCTTGCTACCAATTCGGATTAAAATTTTCTGCGCGGAGGGATTTTTCGGTCGATTTGAAGTCATCGAATGGATATAAGGCACGGACTTAGATATTCCGATCTTGATATTGCCAATTGTAATGATATTTTCGCCATCGCAATTACGATCCCGCTAAAAACTTAATTTCTATATTGCCAACAATTCAAATTACAAGGATATGCGCAAAGTGAATATTCGGTCGTTTTTAAGTCATCGAATTAGATAAAGCGTGGAATTAGACAATTTAAATAATTGCGATGTTGCTAATTTTCATTTTATTTTTACGATCCCAATTACGATTCCGCTTAAAAAATTCATTTAAACGTTGCCACCAATTCGGATTAAAATTTTTTGCGCAGAGGGATTTTTCGGTAGATTTGAAGTCATCGAATGGATATAAGACACGAACTTAGATATTCCGATCTTGATCTTGCCAATTGTAACGATATTTTCGCCATCGCAATTACGATCCCGCTAAAAAATTAATTTCTATATTGTCACCAATTCAAATTACAAGGATATGCGCAAAGTGAATATTCGGTCGTTTTGAAGTCATCGAATATGATAAAGCGTGGAAGTAGACATTTTATACTCCGATCTTGTTAATTTTTATCTTTTTTTTACGATCCCAATCACGATTCCGCTTAAAAAATTAATTTAAACCCTGCCACCAATTCGGATTAAAATTTTCTGCGCAGATGGATTTTTCGGTCGATTTGAAGTCATCGAATGGATATAAAGCACGGACTTAGATATTCCAATTTTGATCTTGCCAATTTTAATGATATTTTCGAAATCGCAATTACGATACCTCTAAAAAATTTATTTCTATATTGCCACCAAATCAAATTACAAGGATATGCGCAAAGTGAATATTCGGTCGTTTTGAAGTGATCGAATATGATAAAGCGTGGAAGTAGACATTTTATATTCCGATGTTGCTAATTTTCATCTTTATTTTACGATCCAAATCACGATTCCGCTTAAAAAATTAATTTAAACCTTGCCACCAATTCGGATTAAAATTTTCTGCGCAGAGGGATTTTTCGGTCGATTTGAAGTCATCGAATGGATATAAGGCACGGACTTAGATATTCCGATCTTGATATTGCCAATTGTAATTATATTTTCGCCATCGCAATTACGATCCCGCTAAAAAATTAATTTCTATATTGCCATCAAATCAAATTACAAGGATATGCGCAAAGTGAATATTCGGTCGTTTTGAAGTCTTCGAATGTGATAAAGCGTGGAAGTAGACATTTTATATTCCGATGTTGCTAATTTTCATCTTTTTTTCTACGATCCCAATCACGAATCCGCTTAAAAAATTAATTTAAACCCTGCCACCAATTCGAATTAAAATTATCTGCGCAGATGGATTTTTCGGTCGATTTGAAGTCATCGAATGGATATAAAGCACGGACTTAGATATTCCGATCTTGAGCTTGCCAATTTTATTGATATTTTCGCCATCGCAATTACGATCCCGCTAAAAAATTAATTTCTATATTGCCAACAATTCAAATTACAAGGATATGCGCAAAGTGAATATTCGGTCGTTTTTAAGTCATCGAATTAGATAAAGCGTGGAATTAGACAATTTAAATAATTGCGATGTTGCTAATTTCCATTTTATTTTTACGATCCCAATTACGATTCCGCTTAAAAAATTCATTTAAACCTTGCCACCAATTCGGATTAAAATTTTCTGCGCAGAGGGATTTTTCGGTAGATTTGAAGTCATCGAATGGATATAAGGCACGAACTTAGATATTCCGATCTTGATCTTGCCAATTGTAACGATATTTTCGCTATCGCAATTACGATCCCGCTAAAAAATTAATTTCTATATTGCCACCAATTCAAATTACAAGGATATGCTCAAAGTGAATATTCGGTCGTTTTGAAGTCATCGAATATGATAAAGCGTGGAAGTAGACATTTTATACTCCGATCTAATTTTTATCTTTTTTTTACGATCCCAATCACGATTCCGCTTAAAAAATTAATTTAAACCCTGCCACCAATTCGGATTAAAATTTTCTGCGCAGATGGATTTTTCGGTCGATTTGAAGTCATCGAATGGATATAAAGCACGGACTTAGATATTCCAATTTTGATCTTGCCAATTTTAATGATATTTTCGCCATCGCAATTACGATACCGCTAAAAAATTTATTTCTATATTGCCACCAAATCAAATTACAAGGATATGCGCAAAGTGAATATTCTGTCGTTTTGAAGTCATCGAATGAGATAAAGCGTGGAATTAGACAATCTAAATTGCGATGTTGCTAATTTCCATATTATTTTTACGATCCCAATCACGATTCCGCTTAAAAATTAATTTAAACCTTGCCACCAATTTGGATTAAAATTTTCTACGCAGAGGGATTTTTCGGTCGATTTGAAGTCATCGAATGGATATAAGGCACGAACTTAGATATTCCTATCTTGATTTTGCCAATTTTATTGATATTTTCGCCATCGTAATTACGAATCCGCTCAAAAGTTAATTTCTATATTGACACCAATTCAAATTACAAGGATATGCGCAAAGTGAATATTCGGTCGTTTTGAAGTCATCGAATGAGATAAAGCGTGGAATTAGACAATCTAAATTGCGATGTTGCTAATTTCCATATTATTTTTACGATCCCAATTACGATTCCGCTTAAAAAATTAATTTAAACCGTGCCACCAATTCGGATTAAAATTTTCTGCGCAGAGGCATTTTTCGGTCGATTTGAAGTCATCGAATGGATATAAGGCACGGACTTAGATATTCCGATCTTGATATTGCCAATTGTAATTATATTTTCGCCATCGCAATTACGATCCCGCTAAAAAATTAATTTCTATATTGCCATCAAATAAATTTACAAGGATATGCGCAAAGTGAATATTCGGTCGTTTTGAAGTCTTCGAATGTGATAAAGCGTGGAAGTAGACATTTTATATTCCGATGTTGCTAATTTTCATCTTTTTTTTACGATCCCAATCACGAATCCGCTTAAAAAATTAATTTAAACCCTGCCACCAATTCGAATTAAAATTATCTGCGCAGATGGATTTTTCGGTCGATTTGAAGTCATCGAATGGATATAAAGCACGGACTTAGATATTCCGATCTTGAGCTTGCCAATTTTATTGATATTTTCGCCATCGCAATTACGATCCCGCTAAAAAATTAATTTCTATATTGCCAACAATTCAAATTACAAGGATATGCGCAAAGTGAATATTCGGTCGTTTTTAAGTCATCGAATTAGATAAAGCGTGGAATTAGACAATTTAAATAATTGCGATGTTGCTAATTTCCATTTTATTTTTACGATCCCAATTACGATTCCGCTTAAAAAATTCATTTAAACCTTGTCACCAATTCGGATTAAAATTTTCTGCGCAGAGGGATTTTTCGGTAGATTTGAAGTCATCGAATGGATATAAGGCACGAACTTAGATATTCCGATCTTGATCTTGCCAATTGTAACGATATTTTCGCCATCGCAATTACGATCCCGCTAAAAAATTAATTTCTATATTGCCACCAATTCAAATTACAAGGATATGCTCAAAGTGAATATTCGGTCGTTTTGAAGTCATCGAATATGATAAAGCGTGGAAGTAGACATTTTATACTCTGATCTTGCTAATTTTTATCTTTTTTTTACGATCCCAATCACGATTCCGCTTAAAAAATTAATTTAAACCCTGCCACCAATTCGGATTAAAATTTTCTGCGCAGATGGATTTTTCGGTCGATTTGAAGTCATCGAATGGATATAAAGCACGGACTTAGATATTTCAATTTTGATCTTGCCAATTTTAATGATATTTTCGCCATCGCAATTACGATACCGCTAAAAAATTTATTTCTATATTGCCACCAAATCAAATTACAAGGATATGCGCAAAGTGAATATTCGGTCGTTTTGAAGTCATCGAATATGATAAAACGTGGAAGTAGACATTTTATATTCCGATGTTGCTAATTTTCATTTTTTTTACGATCCCCATTACGATTCCGCTTAAAAAATTAATTTAAACCTTGCCACCAATTCGGATTAAAAATTTTTGCGCAGAGGATTTTTCGGTCGATTTGAAGTCATCGAGTGGATATAAGGCACGGACTTAGATATTTCGATCTATATCTTGCCAATTTTAATGATATTTACGCCATCGCAATTACGATCCCGCTAAAAAATTAATTTCTATATTGCCACCAATTCAAATTACAAGGATATGCGCAAAGTGAATATTCGGTCGTTTTGAAGTCATCGAATGAGATAAAGCGTGGAATTAGACAATTTAAATTGCGATGTTGCTAATTTCCATATCATTTTTACGATCCCAATCACGATTCCGCTTAAAAAATTAATTTAAACGTTGCCAACAATTCGGATTAAAAATTTCTGCGCAGAGGGATTTTTCGGTCGATTTGAAGTCATTGAATGGATATAAGGCACGGACTTAGATATTCCGATCTTGATATTGCCAATTGTAATGATATTTTCGCCATCGCAATTCCGATCCCGCTAAAAAATTAATTTCTATATTGCCACCAATTCAAATTACAAGGATATGCTCAAAGTGAATATTCGGTCGTTTTGAAGTCATCGAATATGATAAAACGTGCAAGTAGACATTTTATATTCCGATGTTGCTAATTTTCATTTTTTTTACGATCCCCATTACGATTCCGCTTAAAAAATTAATTTAAACCTTGCCACCAATTCGGATTAAAAATTTTTGCGCAGAGGATTTTTCGGTCGATTTGAAGTCATCGAAAGGATATAAGGCACGGACTTAGATATTTCGATCTATATCTTGCCAATTTTAATGATATTTACGCCATCGCAATTACGATCCCGCTAAAAAATTAATTTCTATATTGCCACCAATTCAAATTACAAGGATATGCGCAAAGTGAATATTCGGTCGTTTTGAAGTCATCGAATGAGATAAAGCGTGGAATTAGACAATTTAAATTGCGATGTTGCTAATTTCCATATCATTTTTACGATCCCAATCACGATTCCGCTTAAAAAATTAATTTAAACGTTGCCAACAATTCGGATTAAAAATTTCTGCGCAGAGGGATTTTTCGGTCGATTTGAAGTCATTTAATGGATATAAGGCACGGACTTAGATATTCCGATCTTGATATTGCCAATTGTAATGATATTTTCGCCATCGCAATTCCGATCCCGCTAAAAAATTAATTTCTATATTGCCACCAATTCAAATTACAACGATATGCGCAAAGTGAATATTCGGTCGTTTTGAAGTCATCGAATATGATAAAGCGTGGAAGTAGACAATTTAAATTGCGATGTTGCTAATTTCCATATCATTTTTACGATCCCAATCACGATTCCGCTTAAAGAATTAATTTAAACGTTGCCAACAATTCGGATTAAAAATTTCTGCGCAGAGGGATTTTTCGGTCGATTTGAAGTCATCGAATGGATATAAGGCACGAACTTAGATATTACGATCTTGATCTTGCCAATTGTAACGATATTTTCGCCATCGCAATTACGATCCCGCTAAAAAATTAATTTCTATATTGCCACCAATTCAAATTACAAGGATATGCGCAAAGTGAATATTCGGTCGTTTTGAAGTCATCGAATGAGATAAAGCGTGTAATTAGACAATCTAAATTGCGATGTTCCTAATTTCCATATTATTTTTACGATCCCAATTACGATTCCGCTTAAAAACTTAATTTAAACCTTGTCACCAATTCGGATTAAAATTTTCTGCGCAGAGAGATTTTTCGGTCGATTTGAAGTCATCGAATGGATATAAGGCACGGACTTAGATATTCCGATCTTGATCTTGCCAATTGTAATTATATTTTCGCCATCGCAATTACGATCCCGCTAAAAAATTAATTTCTATATTGCCATCAAATCAAATAACAAGGATATGCGCAAAGTGAATATTCGGTCGTTTTGAAGTCATCGAATGTGATAAAGCGTGGAAGTAGACATTTTATATTCCGATGTTGCTAATTTTCATCTTTTTTTTACGATCCCAATCACGAATCCGCTTAAAAAATTAATTTAAACCCTGCCACCAATTAGAATTAAAATTATCTGCGCAGATGGATTTTTCGGTCGATTTGAAGTCATCGAATGGATATAAAGCACGGACTTAGATATTCCGATCTTGAGCTTGCCAATTTTATTGATATTTTCGCCATCGCATATACGATCCCGCTAAAAAATTAATTTCTATATTGCCAACAATTCAAATTACAAGGATATGCGCAAAGTGAATATTCGGTCGTTTTTAAGTCCTCGAATTAGATAAAGCGTGGAATTAGACAATTTAAATAATTGCGATGTTGCTAATTTCCATTTTATTTTTACGATCCCAATTACGATTCCGCTTAAAAAATTCATTTAAACCTTGCCACCAATTTGGATAAAAATTTTCGACGCAGAGGGATTTTTCGGTCGATTTGAAGTCATCGAATGGATATAAGGCACGAACTTAGATATTCCGATCTTGATTTTGTCAATTGAAAGGATATTTTTGCCATCGCAATTACGATCCCGCTAAAAAATTAATTTCTATATTGCCACCAATTCAAATTACAAGGATATGCGCAAAGTGAATATTCTATCGTTTTGAAGTCATCGAAGGAGATAAAGCGTAGAATTAGACAATTTAAATTGCGATGTTGATAATTTCCATATTATTTTTACGATCCCAATTACGATTCCGCTTAAAAAATTAATTTAAACCTTGCTAGCAATTCGGATTAAAATTTTCTGCGCAGAGGAATTTTTTGGTCGCTTTGAAGTCATCGAATGGATATAAAGCACGGACTTAGATATTCCGATCTTGATCTTGCCAATTTTAATGATATTTTCGCCATCGTAATTACGATTCCGCTCAAAAGTTAATTTCTATATTGCCACCAATTCAAATTACAAGGATATGCGCAAAGTGAATATTCGGTCGTTTTGAAGTCATCGAATGAGATAAAGCGTGGAATTAGACAATCTAAATTGCGATGTTGCTAATTTCCATATTATTTTTACGATCCCAATTACGATTCTGCTTAAAAAATTAATTTAAACCTTGCCACCAATTCGGATTAAAATTTTCTGCGCAAAGGCATTTTTTGGTCGATTTGAAGTCATCGAATGGATATAAGGCACGAACTTAGATATTCCGATCTTGATCTTGCCAATTGTAACGATATTTTCGCCATCGCAATTACGATCCCGCTAAAAAATTAATTTCTATATTGCCATCAAATCAAATTACAAGGATATACGCAAAGTGAATATTCGGTCGTTTTGAAGTCATCGAATGAGATAAAGCGTGGAATTAGACAATGTAAATTGCAATGTTGCTAATTTCCATTTTATTTTTGCGATCCCAATTACGATTCCGCTTAAAAAATTCATTTAAACCTTGCCACCAATTCGGATTAAAATTTTCTGCGCAGAGGAATTTTTCGGTCGATTTGAAGTCATCGAATGGATATAAAGCACGGACTTAGATATTCCGATCTTGAGCTTGCCAATTTTATTGATATTTTCGCCATCGCAATTACGATCCCGCTAAAAAATTAATTTCTATATTGCCAACAATTCAAATTACAAGGATATGCGCAAAGTGAATATTCGGTCGTTTTTAAGTCATCGAATTAGATAAAGCGTGGAATTAGACAATTTAAATAATTGCGATGTTGCTAATTTCCATTTTATTTTTACGATCCCAATTACGATTCCGCTTAAAAAATTCATTTAAACCTTGTCACCAATTCGGATTAAAATTTTCTGCGCAGAGGGATTTTTCGGTAGATTTGAAGTCATCGAATGGATATAAGGCACGAACTTAGATATTCCGATCTTGATCTTGCCAATTGTAACGATATTTTCGCCATCGCAATTACGATCCCGCTAAAAAATTAATTTCTATAGTGCCACCAATTCAAATTACAAGGATATGCTCAAAGTGAATATTCGGTCGTTTTGAAGTCATCGAATATGATAAAGCGTGGAAGTAGACATTTTATACTCTGATCTTGCTAATTTTTATCTTTTTTTTACGATCCCAATCACGATTCCGCTTAAAAAATTAATTTAAACCCTGCCACCAATTCGGATTAAAATTTTCTGCGCAGATGGATTTTTCGGTCGATTTGAAGTCATCGAATGGATATAAAGCACGGACTTAGATATTTCAATTTTGATCTTGCCAATTTTAATGATATTTTCGCCATCGCAATTACGATACCGCTAAAAAATTTATTTCTATATTGCCACCAAATCAAATTACAAGGATATGCGCAAAGTGAATATTCGGTCGTTTTGAAGTCATCGAATATGATAAAACGTGGAAGTAGACATTTTATATTCCGATGTTGCTAATTTTCATTTTTTTTACGATCCCCATTACGATTCCGCTTAAAGAATTAATTTAAACGTTGCCAACAATTCGGATTAAAAATTTCTGCGCAGAGGGATTTTTCGGTCGATTTGAAGTCATCGAATGGATATAAGGCACGAACTTAGATATTACGATCTTGATCTTGCCAATTGTAACGATATTTTCGCCATCGCAATTACGATCCCGCTAAAAAATTAATTTCTATATTGCCACCAATTCAAATTACAAGGATATGCGCAAAGTGAATATTCGGTCGTTTTGAAGTCATCGAATGAGATAAAGCGTGTAATTAGACAATCTAAATTGCGATGTTCCTAATTTCCATATTATTTTTACGATCCCAATTACGATTCCGCTTAAAAACTTAATTTAAACCTTGTCACCAATTCGGATTAAAATTTTCTGCGCAGAGAGATTTTTCGGTCGATTTGAAGTCATCGAATGGATATAAGGCACGGACTTAGATATTCCGATCTTGATCTTGCCAATTGTAATTATATTTTCGCCATCGCAATTACGATCCCGCTAAAAAATTAATTTCTATATTGCCATCAAATCAAATAACAAGGATATGCGCAAAGTGAATATTCGGTCGTTTTGAAGTCATCGAATGTGATAAAGCGTGGAAGTAGACATTTTATATTCCGATGTTGCTAATTTTCATCTTTTTTTTACGATCCCAATCACGAATCCGCTTAAAAAATTAATTTAAACCCTGCCACCAATTAGAATTAAAATTATCTGCGCAGATGGATTTTTCGGTCGATTTGAAGTCATCGAATGGATATAAAGCACGGACTTAGATATTCCGATCTTGAGCTTGCCAATTTTATTGATATTTTCGCCATCGCATATACGATCCCGCTAAAAAATTAATTTCTATATTGCCAACAATTCAAATTACAAGGATATGCGCAAAGTGAATATTCGGTCGTTTTTAAGTCCTCGAATTAGATAAAGCGTGGAATTAGACAATTTAAATAATTGCGATGTTGCTAATTTCCATTTTATTTTTACGATCCCAATTACGATTCCGCTTAAAAAATTCATTTAAACCTTGCCACCAATTTGGATAAAAATTTTCGACGCAGAGGGATTTTTCGGTCGATTTGAAGTCATCGAATGGATATAAGGCACGAACTTAGATATTCCGATCTTGATTTTGTCAATTGAAAGGATATTTTTGCCATCGCAATTACGATCCCGCTAAAAAATTAATTTCTATATTGCCACCAATTCAAATTACAAGGATATGCGCAAAGTGAATATTCTATCGTTTTGAAGTCATCGAAGGAGATAAAGCGTAGAATTAGACAATTTAAATTGCGATGTTGATAATTTCCATATTATTTTTACGATCCCAATTACGATTCCGCTTAAAAAATTAATTTAAACCTTGCTAGCAATTCGGATTAAAATTTTCTGCGCAGAGGAATTTTTTGGTCGCTTTGAAGTCATCGAATGGATATAAAGCACGGACTTAGATATTCCGATCTTGATCTTGCCAATTTTAATGATATTTTCGCCATCGTAATTACGATTCCGCTCAAAAGTTAATTTCTATATTGACACCAATTCAAATTACAAGGATATGCGCAAAGTGAATATTCGGTCGTTTTGAAGTCATCGAATGAGATAAAGCGTGTAATTAGACAATCTAAATTGCGATGTTGCTAATTTCCATATTATTTTTACGATCCCAATTACGATTCTGCTTAAAAAATTAATTTAAACCTTGCCACCAATTCGGATTAAAATTTTCTGCGCAGAGGCATTTTTTGGTCGATTTGAAGTCATCGAATGGATATAAGGCACGAACTTAGATATTCCGATCTTGATCTTGCCAATTGTAACGATATTTTCGCCATCGCAATTACGATCCCGCTAAAAAATTAATTTCTATATTGCCATCAAATCAAATTACAAGGATATACGCAAAGTGAATATTCGGTCGTTTTGAAGTCATCGAATGAGATAAAGCGTGGAATTAGACAATGTAAATTGCAATGTTGCTAATTTCCATTTTATTTTTGCGATCCCAATTACGATTCCGCTTAAAAAATTCATTTAAACCTTGCCACCAATTCGGATTAAAATTTTCTGCGCAGAGGAATTTTTCGGTCGATTTGAAGTCATCGAATGGATATAAAGCACGGACTTAGATATTCCGATCTTGAGCTTGCCAATTTTATTGATATTTTCGCCATCGCAATTACGATCCCGCTAAAAAATTAATTTCTATATTGCCAACAATTCAAATTACATGGATATGCGCAAAGTGAATATTCGGTCGTTTTTAAGTCATCGAATTAGATAAAGCGTGGAATTAGACAATTTAAATAATTGCGATGTTGCTAATTTCCATTTTATTTTTACGATCCCAATTACGATTCCGCTTAAAAAATTCATTTAAACCTTGTCACCAATTCGGATTAAAATTTTCTGCGCAGAGGGATTTTTCGGTAGATTTGAAGTCATCGAATGGATATAAGGCACGAACTTAGATATTCCGATCTTGATCTTGCCAATTGTAACGATATTTTCGCCATCGCAATTACGATCCCGCTAAAAAATTAATTTCTATATTGCCACCAATTCAAATTACAAGGATATGCTCAAAGTGAATATTCGGTCGTTTTGAAGTCATCGAATATGATAAAGCGTGGAAGTAGACATTTTATACTCTGATCTTGCTAATTTTTATCTTTTTTTTACGATCCCAATCACGATTCCGCTTAAAAAATTAATTTAAACCCTGCCACCAATTCGGATTAAAATTTTCTGCGCAGATGGATTTTTCGGTCGATTTGAAGTCATCGAATGGATATAAAGCACGGACTTAGATATTTCAATTTTGATCTTGCCAATTTTAATGATATTTTCGCCATCGCAATTACGATCCCGCTAAAAAATTAATTTCTATATTGCCACCAAATCAAATTACAAGGATATGCGCAAAGTGAATATTCGGTCGTTTTGAAGTCATCGAATATGATAAAACGTGGAAGTAGACATTTTATATTCCGATGTTGCTAATTTTCATTTTTTTTACGATCCCCATTACGATTCCGCTTAAAAAATTAATTTAAACCTTGCCACCAATTCGGATTAAAAATTTTTGCGCAGAGGATTTTTCGGTCGATTTGAAGTCATCGAGTGGATATAAGGCACGGACTTAGATATTTCGATCTATATCTTGCCAATTTTAATGATATTTACGCCATCGCAATTACGATCCCGCTAAAAAATTAATTTCTATATTGCCACCAATTCAAATTACAAGGATATGCGCAAAGTGAATATTCGGTCGTTTTGAAGTCATCGAATGAGATAAAGCGTGGAATTAGACAATTTAAATTGCGATGTTGCTAATTTCCATATCATTTTTACGATCCCAATCACGATTCCGCTTAAAAAATTAATTTAAACGTTGCCAACAATTCGGATTAAAAATTTCTGCGCAGAGGGATTTTTCGGTCGATTTGAAGTCATCGAATGGATATAAGGCACGGACTTAGATATTCCGATCTTGATCTTGCCAATTGTAATTATATTTTCGCCATCGCAATTACGATCCCGCTAAAAAATTAATTTCTATATTGCCATCAAATCAAATAACAAGGATATGCGCAAAGTGAATATTCGGTCGTTTTGAAGTCATCGAATGTGATAAAGCGTGGAAGTAGACATTTTATATTCCGATGTTGCTAATTTTCATCTTTTTTTTACGATCCCAATCACGAATCCGCTTAAAAAATTAATTTAAACCCTGCCACCAATTAGAATTAAAATTATCTGCGCAGATGGATTTTTCGGTCGATTTGAAGTCATCGAATGGATATAAAGCACGGACTTAGATATTCCGATCTTGAGCTTGCCAATTTTATTGATATTTTCGCCATCGCATATACGATCCCGCTAAAAAATTAATTTCTATATTGCCAACAATTCAAATTACAAGGATATGCGCAAAGTGAATATTCGGTCGTTTTTAAGTCCTCGAATTAGATAAAGCGTGGAATTAGACAATTTAAATAATTGCGATGTTGCTAATTTCCATTTTATTTTTACGATCCCAATTACGATTCCGCTTAAAAAATTCATTTAAACCTTGCCACCAATTTGGATAAAAATTTTCGACGCAGAGGGATTTTTCGGTCGATTTGAAGTCATCGAATGGATATAAGGCACGAACTTAGATATTCCGATCTTGATTTTGTCAATTGAAAGGATATTTTTGCCATCGCAATTACGATCCCGCTAAAAAATTAATTTCTATATTGCCACCAATTCAAATTACAAGGATATGCGCAAAGTGAATATTCTATCGTTTTGAAGTCATCGAAGGAGATAAAGCGTAGAATTAGACAATTTAAATTGCGATGTTGATAATTTCCATATTATTTTTACGATCCCAATTACGATTCCGCTTAAAAAATTAATTTAAACCTTGCTAGCAATTCGGATTAAAATTTTCTGCGCAGAGGAATTTTTTGGTCGCTTTGAAGTCATCGAATGGATATAAAGCACGGACTTAGATATTCCGATCTTGATCTTGCCAATTTTAATGATATTTTCGCCATCGTAATTACGATTCCGCTCAAAAGTTAATTTCTATATTGACACCAATTCAAATTACAAGGATATGCGCAAAGTGAATATTCGGTCGTTTTGAAGTCATCGAATGAGATAAAGCGTGTAATTAGACAATCTAAATTGCGATGTTGCTAATTTCCATATTATTTTTACGATCCCAATTACGATTCTGCTTAAAAAATTAATTTAAACCTTGCCACCAATTCGGATTAAAATTTTCTGCGCAAAGGCATTTTTTGGTCGATTTGAAGTCATCGAATGGATATAAGGCACGAACTTAGATATTCCGATCTTGATCTTGCCAATTGTAACGATATTTTCGCCATCGCAATTACGATCCCGCTAAAAAATTAATTTCTATATTGCCATCAAATCAAATTACAAGGATATACGCAAAGTGAATATTCGGTCGTTTTGAAGTCATCGAATGAGATAAAGCGTGGAATTAGACAATGTAAATTGCAATGTTGCTAATTTCCATTTTATTTTTGCGATCCCAATTACGATTCCGCTTAAAAAATTCATTTAAACCTTGCCACCAATTCGGATTAAAATTTTCTGCGCAGAGGAATTTTTCGGTCGATTTGAAGTCATCGAATGGATATAAAGCACGGACTTAGATATTCCGATCTTGAGCTTGCCAATTTTATTGATATTTTCGCCATCGCAATTACGATCCCGCTAAAAAATTAATTTCTATATTGCCAACAATTCAAATTACATGGATATGCGCAAAGTGAATATTCGGTCGTTTTTAAGTCATCGAATTAGATAAAGCGTGGAATTAGACAATTTAAATAATTGCGATGTTGCTAATTTCCATTTTATTTTTACGATCCCAATTACGATTCCGCTTAAAAAATTCATTTAAACCTTGTCACCAATTCGGATTAAAATTTTCTGCGCAGAGGGATTTTTCGGTAGATTTGAAGTCATCGAATGGATATAAGGCACGAACTTAGATATTCCGATCTTGATCTTGCCAATTGTAACGATATTTTCGCCATCGCAATTACGATCCCGCTAAAAAATTAATTTCTATATTGCCACCAATTCAAATTACAAGGATATGCTCAAAGTGAATATTCGGTCGTTTTGAAGTCATCGAATATGATAAAGCGTGGAAGTAGACATTTTATACTCTGATCTTGCTAATTTTTATCTTTTTTTTACGATCCCAATCACGATTCCGCTTAAAAAATTAATTTAAACCCTGCCACCAATTCGGATTAAAATTTTCTGCGCAGATGGATTTTTCGGTCGATTTGAAGTCATCGAATGGATATAAAGCACGGACTTAGATATTTCAATTTTGATCTTGCCAATTTTAATGATATTTTCGCCATCGCAATTACGATACCGCTAAAAAATTTATTTCTATATTGCCACCAAATCAAATTACAAGGATATGCGCAAAGTGAATATTCGGTCGTTTTGAAGTCATCGAATATGATAAAACGTGGAAGTAGACATTTTATATTCCGATGTTGCTAATTTTCATTTTTTTTACGATCCCCATTACGATTCCGCTTAAAAAATTAATTTAAACCTTGCCACCAATTCGGATTAAAAATTTTTGCGCAGAGGATTTTTCGGTCGATTTGAAGTCATCGAGTGGATATAAGGCACGGACTTAGATATTTCGATCTATATCTTGCCAATTTTAATGATATTTACGCCATCGCAATTACGATCCCGCTAAAAAATTAATTTCTATATTGCCACCAATTCAAATTACAAGGATATGCGCAAAGTGAATATTCGGTCGTTTTGAAGTCATCGAATGAGATAAAGCGTGGAATTAGACAATTTAAATTGCGATGTTGCTAATTTCCATATCATTTTTACGATCCCAATCACGATTCCGCTTAAAAAATTAATTTAAACGTTGCCAACAATTCGGATTAAAAATTTCTGCGCAGAGGGATTTTTCGGTCGATTTGAAGTCATTGAATGGATATAAGGCACGGACTTAGATATTCCGATCTTGATATTGCCAATTGTAATGATATTTTCGCCATCGCAATTCCGATCCCGCTAAAAAATTAATTTCTATATTGCCACCAATTCAAATTACAAGGATATGCTCAAAGTGAATATTCGGTCGTTTTGAAGTCATCGAATATGATAAAACGTGCAAGTAGACATTTTATATTCCGATGTTGCTAATTTTCATTTTTTTTTACGATCCCCATTACGATTCCGCTTAAAAAATTAAATTAAACCTTGCCACCAATTCGGATTAAAAATTTTTGCGCAGAGGATTTTTCGGTCGATTTGAAGTCATCGAAAGGATATAAGGCACGGACTTAGATATTTCGATCTATATCTTGCCAATTTTAATGATATTTACGCCATCGCAATTACGATCCCGCTAAAAAATTAATTTCTATATTGCCACCAATTCAAATTACAAGGATATGCGCAAAGTGAATATTCGGTCGTTTTGAAGTCATCGAATGAGATAAAGCGTGGAATTAGACAATTTAAATTGCGATGTTGCTAATTTCCATATCATTTTTACGATCCCAATCACGATTCCGCTTAAAAAATTAATTTAAACGTTGCCAACAATTCGGATTAAAAATTTCTGCGCAGAGGGATTTTTCGGTCGATTTGAAGTCATTTAATGGATATAAGGCACGGACTTAGATATTCCGATCTTGATATTGCCAATTGTAATGATATTTTCGCCATCGCAATTCCGATCCCGCTAAAAAATTAATTTCTATATTGCCACCAATTCAAATTACAACGATATGCGCAAAGTGAATATTCGGTCGTTTTGAAGTCATCGAATATGATAAAGCGTGGAAGTAGACAATTTAAATTGCGATGTTGCTAATTTCCATATCATTTTTACGATCCCAATCACGATTCCGCTTAAAGAATTAATTTAAACGTTGCCAACAATTCGGATTAAAAATTTCTGCGCAGAGGGATTTTTCGGTCGATTTGAAGTCATCGAATGGATATAAGGCACGAACTTAGATATTACGATCTTGATCTTGCCAATTGTAACGATATTTTCGCCATCGCAATTACGATCCCGCTAAAAAATTAATTTCTATATTGCCACCAATTCAAATTACAAGGATATGCGCAAAGTGAATATTCGGTCGTTTTGAAGTCATCGAATGAGATAAAGCGTGTAATTAGACAATCTAAATTGCGATGTTCCTAATTTCCATATTATTTTTACGATCCCAATTACGATTCCGCTTAAAAACTTAATTTAAACCTTGTCACCAATTCGGATTAAAATTTTCTGCGCAGAGAGATTTTTCGGTCGATTTGAAGTCATCGAATGGATATAAGGCACGGACTTAGATATTCCGATCTTGATCTTGCCAATTGTAATTATATTTTCGCCATCGCAATTACGATCCCGCTAAAAAATTAATTTCTATATTGCCATCAAATCAAATAACAAGGATATGCGCAAAGTGAATATTCGGTCGTTTTGAAGTCATCGAATGTGATAAAGCGTGGAAGTAGACATTTTATATTCCGATGTTGCTAATTTTCATCTTTTTTTTACGATCCCAATCACGAATCCGCTTAAAAAATTAATTTAAACCCTGCCACCAATTAGAATTAAAATTATCTGCGCAGATGGATTTTTCGGTCGATTTGAAGTCATCGAATGGATATAAAGCACGGACTTAGATATTCCGATCTTGAGCTTGCCAATTTTATTGATATTTTCGCCATCGCATATACGATCCCGCTAAAAAATTAATTTCTATATTGCCAACAATTCAAATTACAAGGATATGCGCAAAGTGAATATTCGGTCGTTTTTAAGTCCTCGAATTAGATAAAGCGTGGAATTAGACAATTTAAATAATTGCGATGTTGCTAATTTCCATTTTATTTTTACGATCCCAATTACGATTCCGCTTAAAAAATTCATTTAAACCTTGCCACCAATTTGGATAAAAATTTTCGACGCAGAGGGATTTTTCGGTCGATTTGAAGTCATCGAATGGATATAAGGCACGAACTTAGATATTCCGATCTTGATTTTGTCAATTGAAAGGATATTTTTGCCATCGCAATTACGATCCCGCTAAAAAATTAATTTCTATATTGCCACCAATTCAAATTACAAGGATATGCGCAAAGTGAATATTCTATCGTTTTGAAGTCATCGAAGGAGATAAAGCGTAGAATTAGACAATTTAAATTGCGATGTTGATAATTTCCATATTATTTTTACGATCCCAATTACGATTCCGCTTAAAAAATTAATTTAAACCTTGCTAGCAATTCGGATTAAAATTTTCTGCGCAGAGGAATTTTTTGGTCGCTTTGAAGTCATCGAATGGATATAAAGCACGGACTTAGATATTCCGATCTTGATCTTGCCAATTTTAATGATATTTTCGCCATCGTAATTACGATTCCGCTCAAAAGTTAATTTCTATATTGACACCAATTCAAATTACAAGGATATGCGCAAAGTGAATATTCGGTCGTTTTGAAGTCATCGAATGAGATAAAGCGTGTAATTAGACAATCTAAATTGCGATGTTGCTAATTTCCATATTATTTTTACGATCCCAATTACGATTCTGCTTAAAAAATTAATTTAAACCTTGCCACCAATTCGGATTAAAATTTTCTGCGCAAAGGCATTTTTTGGTCGATTTGAAGTCATCGAATGGATATAAGGCACGAACTTAGATATTCCGATCTTGATCTTGCCAATTGTAACGATATTTTCGCCATCGCAATTACGATCCCGCTAAAAAATTAATTTCTATATTGCCATCAAATCAAATTACAAGGATATACGCAAAGTGAATATTCGGTCGTTTTGAAGTCATCGAATGAGATAAAGCGTGGAATTAGACAATGTAAATTGCAATGTTGCTAATTTCCATTTTATTTTTGCGATCCCAATTACGATTCCGCTTAAAAAATTCATTTAAACCTTGCCACCAATTCGGATTAAAATTTTCTGCGCAGAGGAATTTTTCGGTCGATTTGAAGTCATCGAATGTATATAAGGCACGAACTTAGATATTCCGATCTTGATCTTGCCAATTGTAACGATATTTTCGCCATCGCAATTACGATCCCGCTAAAAAATTAATTTCTATATTGCCACCAATTCAAATTACAAGGATATGCGCAAAGTGAATATTCTATCGTTTTGAAGTCATCGAAGGAGATAAAGCGTAGAATTAGACAATTTAAATTGCGATGTTGATAATTTCCATATTATTTTTACGATCCCAATTACGATTCCGCTTAAAAAATTAATTTAAACCTTGCTAGCAATTCGGATTAAAATTTTCTGCGCAGAGGAATTTTTTGGTCGCTTTGAAGTCATCGAATGGATATAAAGCACGGACTTAGATATTCCGATCTTGATCTTGCCAATTTTAATGATATTTTCGCCATCGTAATTACGATTCCGCTCAAAAATTAATTTCTATATTGACACCAATTCAAATTACAAGGATATGCGCAAAGTGAATATTCGGTCGTTTTGAAGTCATCGAATGAGATAAAGCGTGTAATTAGACAATCTAAATTGCGATGTTGCTAATTTCCATATTATTTTTACGATCCCAATTACGATTCTGCTTAAAAAATTAATTTAAACCTTGCCACCAATTCGGATTAAAATTTTCTGCGCAAAGGCATTTTTTGGTCGATTTGAAGTCATCGAATGGATATAAGGCACGAACTTAGATATTCCGATCTTGATCTTGCCAATTGTAACGATATTTTCGCCATCGCAATTACGATCCCGCTAAAAAATTAATTTCTATATTGCCATCAAATCAAATTACAAGGATATACGCAAAGTGAATATTCGGTCGTTTTGAAGTCATCGAATGAGATAAAGCGTGGAATTAGACAATGTAAATTGCAATGTTGCTAATTTCCATTTTATTTTTGCGATCCCAATTACGATTCCGCTTAAAAAATTCATTTAAACCTTGCCACCAATTCGGATTAAAATTTTCTGCGCAGAGGAATTTTTCGGTCGATTTGAAGTCATCGAATGTATATAAGGCACGAACTTAGATATTCCGATCTTGATCTTGCCAATTGTAACGATATTTTCGCCATCGCAATTACGATCCCGCTAAAAAATTAATTTCTATATTGCCACCAATTCAAATTACAAGGATATGCGCAAAGTGAATATTCGGTCGTTTTGAAGTCATCGAATATGATAAAGCGTGGAAGTAGACATTTTATACTCCGATCTTGCTAATTTTTATCTTTTTTTTACGATCCCAATCACGATTCCGCTTAAAAAATTAATTTAAACCTTGCCAACAATTCGGATTAAAATTTTCTGCGCAGAGGGATTTTTCGGTCGATTTGAAGTCATCGAATGTATATAAGGCACGAACTTAGATATTCCGATCTTGATATTGCCAATTGTAATGATATTTTCGCCATCGCAATAACGATCCCGCTTAAAAATTAATTTCTATATTGCCACCAATTCAAATTACAACGATATGCGCAAAGTGAATATTCGGTCGTTTGGTGATTGGAATAGATAGCGTGCGACCTTGAAAAAAAAGCGCCGCCGGCGGAAAATTTGAAAAACGAAAGCGACTTTCTTTTTTAATTTTAATTAGGCCACACAGACCGACGCGTGTTCGTGGCGCACTTCTAATGAAATTAGGCATTCTCGAACTCGGTATTATCATTTTTCATAATTTTATTTTGCGAAATCATTGACGGTTCTGTCATAAAAGTTAATTCATTATTCCCATAGCTACAGATCTAGAACGACGCGCAATGTAGATTTTGAGTCGATTAGAACCCATTGAATAAGGTAAGGTATGACATTAGACATTCTGGAACATTCTATTAGGACGATGACGTCATGGTCCTCAAAGTGTTCCGCGAGAGTTTCGTACATCTCGTGGTAACTTTGGGGACAAAGACCCCAAAGTAACCAGTTTATACTAGGTTACTCTTTGAGGTCCGACCTCAAACAACACAAAGTACCTCAAAAGAACCACCGCATGAATTTTTTCGTCCCCGAACTGACCGCAATACATACATATATTTATATATTATATGTATTTAGTATGAATTAATATATTTTAAATTAGAAGGATCTGGATATAATACAGGGTGATTCAAAATTCAGTGCAAAGATTTTAAGGGCGTATTTACCAGCCAAAAATAAGAAAATTTTTTCATATTTGCTTTATTATTAGTATCATATTTATTTATTTTAGTATGTCCTAACTTGCTTCGTTTTCTAGATACAGGGTGTAAAATTTTGAAAAAAAAAAATCGATTTTTTATTAATTACTCAAAAACCTTTCAGTCGATTTAAACAAAATTTGATGGGCTTATTTGTCGTTATAAGGAACTTTCTTTGATGGGAATAACATAAATTTATTAATTCCAGTGACGTCTCAGGGAGCTACCTACTTGAAACTTATAGGTAAAATTATGGTACGCCACTGCTCTTTTGACAATTTATATTTTTTTAGATTAAGCGGTCAATAATGTAACTTTCTTGCCTCCTGAGTTTTAGTCGTATCTAGGTTTGTTTACAACAAAAAAATCAAAATTTTTGCCAAGCCCTATTAAAACAAGTAATAAATTCACATCGCCATTATTGAGATTCATTTAATTTAATTCAGATAGCCCCCTGAGACGCCACAGGAATTAATAAATTCATGTTATTCCCATCAAAGGAAGGCCCTTGTGACAACAAATAAGCCTATAAAATTTTATGAGAGGTTTTTGAGAAATTGATAAAAATCGATTTTTTTTTTGAAAATTTTACCCCCTGTATCTAGAAAACGAAGCAAGTTAGGACATACGATTATATGAAACAACTTCTTATTTTTGCCTGGTAAATACGCCCTTAAAATATTTGCACTGAATTTTGACACCCTGTATATGATGATTTAGACAATATGTATTAGTATTGTAGAATTTTCTTATTTCATATTATTATGAGGGGTAGGACGTTTCGTAGAATATAAGGATGAGTTGTTGACATCATAAATGTGAACGGTGTACGTGTACACATTAAACAATACCACGAACCCTCAAATGTATACGATCACGGTGAAAGCCCCACTAAGTTCCTCAGACCATAAACTAGTCTCAACATCTTGTGTCCTATCAATTACTAGTGTTTAAAGAAGCAAGTAAACCTCGTGTAGTCTGGCACTATAGATCTGCTAAATGGGAAGAACTCAGGGAATATTATCGAGATTTTCCATGGAGGAGTGTTTGTTTCGGCTCTGATGATCCATCTGTTTGTGCTAGGGAAGTTGCTCAAGTCATCCTAATAGGCATGGAAGCCTACATTCCCTTTTCAAGAAAACAGCCCTCAAACAGCAAACCTTGGTTCAACAAAAGATGCAAGGCAGCTGTCGCCTCCAAACAACTGGCTTTTCGCCAGTGGCGAGAGAGCCCCGACCGCATAAACCACCACAATTTCATCCTTGCTCGTAACAGATGCAAAGAAATAATAGATCAAACCAAGGAAACTCACAACCAAAGAATTAGGAACAAACTTCTCTTCTGCCCTAGCGGTTCGAAATCTTTTTGGTCTGTAACTAAGGCAGTCAGCCAGAACTTCACACCAGATCCACGATTCCACCACTTACACGGACAGACGGGACTATCGCATCTACGGCTACTGAGAAGGCGAACTTGTTGGCGGGAGTCTTTTCTTCATACTCTTCCGTCGACTTTCGGGGAAGAACTCCGTCAATTATCCCTTCGGTGGAGTCCAAAATGTTGGACATTGTTTTCCGACAGCGTGTCATAAAACGCATTATGTTAGCCTTAGACCCAAATAAAGCTTCTGGGTCTGATGACGTACCTGTTATCGTACTTAAAAAATGCGCCACTGAGCTGTCATCTGTCTTTTGTCGACTTTTCAATCTGTCGTATAAAAAGGGAATATTTATTTCCTGCTGGAAATGTGCACGGATCCAACCCATTCCCAAGAAAGGCAAAAAAACTATACCAAATAACTATCGCCCAGTGGCACTGCTTTCAGTAATATCCAAGATTATGGAGAAAGCTATTAACCAACATCTTTTAAAATACTTGGAAGGAGCTAATATAATCAGCGATCGCCAATACGGATTCCGCAAACAGAGGTCAACTGGTGACCTCCTCACTTACGTCACCGAGTTGTGGAACAGCGCAATCGAGCACCATGGGGAGTCTCGAGGGGTTACGCTTGATATTTCTAGAGCATTCGACCGTGTTTGGCATGATGGACTGTTGGAAAAACTGCAGGCCTATGGCATGCCCGAGAAATTCTGCTTGTGGCTTGCGAGTTATCTCGGAGATCGTTCATTACAGGTGGCAGTCGATGGAGTTCTTTCTGAGACCTTTTCCATCAATGCCGGTGTGCCTCAGGGATCCATTTTATCTCCGACTCTCTTTCTAATATTTATAAACGACTTGCTTGAAACAACAAAAAATCCAATATACAGTTTTGCCGACTACAGTACCCTCATATCTTCTTATACGTTAGATGCGCGAACATCTGCCATCGACGCACAGACTCGCAGGGAGCAAGAAGTTGCCATACTTAACAATGACTTGCAAGACATTCTAATTTGGGGCGATAGAAACCAAGTCCAATTAAATGCTGGAAAAACCCAAGCAGCCATCTTCTCCAAAAAGACCAACGTTTTGGAGCCAGATATGATGATGGTGGGACACTCTCTTACCCCAGGGTCATCTCTTCGTTTACTTGGAGTGAGCCTTGGAGCGAACATGTCTTGGCATGATCATGTTGCAGGTCTGGCGAAGAGTGCTTCTCAAAAACTTGGAACACTCTTCCGCACGAAGAAATTTTATACACCACAACAGCTTCTCCTCTTATACAAGGCTCAAATCCGACCATCCTTGGAATACTGCTCACATATTTGGAGCTCAGCTCCTAAACATACGCTGAGACTACTCGACTCTATTCAGAAAAGAGCCATCCGCTTGATTGGGGACCCAGATTTGACAAAAAATTTAGACACTCTCGAACATCGAAGAAGAGTAGCTGACCTGAGTCTGTTTTACAGATATTTTAATGTAAAGTGTTCAAAAGACGTGGCCCGCTTGATCCCACCAAGATCAAGACCGGGTACAAATACACGCCGAGCCGCAGACGCTCATCCGTATCAGGTTCAGCTCGTTACACCTCGTACCACCCTATTTCAGACCTCTTTTATGTATAGAACCGCATCACTTTGGAATAGCATTCCAAAGGGCGTGTTTCCCGAAGTATACAACCTACAGAGATTCAAGGTCAACGTGAATCGACATCTCCGCTCATGCACCGCTCCCAGAGCGTCATAGGGATTTCCCTGCAGTACATGTGCATTTTCAATAAAAAAATAAAAAATAAAAAAAAGAGAAGTGAGATCGGCTGAGAGAGAAGAAAGTACCTGATTGTAGATAGTCCTTATCATCCACCATCTTTCGTTGTCCTACTGTAACCCGTCCCGGAGAATGTCGCTTCACGACATTCGTCCGTTTTACTTGTTAAATTTCATAATTTCGATGTTTTAATATTTAATTCTTTTATGCCGTTCTTGAATTTTCGACTATTGTAAAACTGACAAGTAAAGTACTCTTTCAAAACATAACAAATTATGCACAACAACTGCATTTGTAATTGCAACAACTCAATACCTTACTATCAGTTGTCCTGATGATGGGTGTCCAAGCCCGAAACCGGTAGCTTTGAAATTATACACGTTTAACCTACAATTTTGTTTTATTTCATCAATATAAGAGACGTGTGACGTTACAGTAACGTTGCGACGCTGGAAAGCGACGCCGTAATAAAAGAAAATATTATTCCCACGAAAGGCGGGAAGAAATCTTTTAGGAATTATTCAAGTAATAAAATATTAAAATCCAAGCAGGTAAATCGGCGACAACAAGATAAGGGAGACTAAAGAATAGCTCCAAACTTTCGCGTAGTATGTATAGCGTATGTATGACTGATGTGAAATGCTGACGAGTCCATAATAAGGACGAAACGATACCGTCCATGTCTTCAGTTTCATTTCACATGCTGTGCGAAAGTTTTAAAATTCGTTCTATAAAAGTACATTTAGTGGCAAATTGAATAAGAACCTAAATCCCAAGAATTCTTAGATGTTATATTATCTAAGTGGTTAAATATTATATTATATAAATAGGTATATATTTTTAAATATGCACAATTTTAACATTATTACTTATCTTGTGATGATTATAAGTAGGCGTAACATGTACTTTAAAAAGAAATTATTATTATTATTATTATATTATTAATATACATTTTATTGGATTTAAGATGTCTTTATGGCTTTCAACATGGTCGTCTATGAAGAAAGTGGTTCTGAATTATAATCTAGGATATAAATACTTTACCTGTAAGAAAGTTCTATCATGATTGTACGAAGAGCTACTTCCGAATAGACCACCCCCCACGTACACTGATTAAATTGTGTTCACTCGAATTTCTATCTAAAATCCGGAAGCACTCGCAAATATAATGAGATACCTCTGGTACGCCATCAGCGATAAGGAGAGTTTTTTTGCAGAGTTGGAAATTAGTGGCCAGTGATCGCGCTACCCAGCGTAAACTACATGGTGGGCTATTCCGAAGTGGTTCTTCGTTATAATTATAAGCAAACAAATTAAATGTTATGATAATTAAAGTATTACTCACCGATTCGTGATAGTTGTCGAATAAAGTAGACAAGGGATGGCGAACATCATACTAATCCCCCAGATAATTATTATAATTATTAGTGAACACGTTTTAGACATTCGGGGATGTAACGGGTGGACTATAGCTAGATATCTGGAAAACAAAAATTATTCATTATAGCTAGTTTGCATCTTATAATTTTACAATACATGCATATTGATTTTTGCGTAATCATTCATTTAAATATCACTAATATCACAATTCGCTAACAAAAAAAATATTAGGCCTATATCAAGAAGCAATTATTGTATCAACAACAGACTTATTGAGGCCGTAATCATCACAATGGCTTTAGTGTGGTAGTAAAACAGTATACTGGGTGTCTGGAAAACAAACAGATATCTGGGAAACAAAAATTATTCATTATAGCTAGTTTGCATCTTATAATTTTACAATACATGCATATTGATTTTTGCGTAATCATTCATTTAAATATCACTAACATCACAATTCGCTCACAAAAAAAATATTAGGACTATATCAAGAAGCAATTATTGTATCAACAACAGACTTATTGAGGCCGTAATCATCACAATGTAGTGTGGTAGTAAAACAGTATACTGGGTGTCCCAGACTTAATTGACCAGACCATATCGCATAGACTGCATAGCAAGACCAAGCAACTTTGTTTGGCGAGACAATGAGGGTCACCGTCACCAAAGGATTCCCACAGGGCGGACTCCTATCTCCGTTGCTGTGAGAAATAGTAGTGGATGACCTAATCAACAAGCTAAACAACAAAGGTTATTATACCCAGGGCTATGCGGATGACATAGTCATACTGGTCATGGGGAAATACACTAAAACCATCTAAGAGCTTAGGCAAGGGGCTCTGAATACCGTGGAGGAATGGTTCCTCAGGGCCAAGCTGCCAAGCTTCGCGTGAACCCTGTCAAAACGAAACTGGTCCCCTTCACCAAAAGAAGTAAGATGGAGGAATTAGCCCCACCCATCTTCTTCAACGAACGGCTGCAGGTGAACGACCAGGTAAAATATCTGGTCATAAATCTGGACGCGAAACTGACCTGGAATCTTCACCTGCAGAAGGCGATTATTAAAAATAAAATGGCACTGATGGCCATGCAGAAGACAATTCAGTAAAACATGGGGAATAAAACCACGCATGGTACATTTTGGTTGTATATTGCCGTGGTTAGACCCTTACTAACATATGGCTGTCTAGTCTGGTGGCCAAAGATCAACCAGAAGCAAGTCATTATGAAAATTCAAAGTGCATGCTCAGACATCACAGGAGCCATGTACACTACATCAACGACAGCACTGAAGGCCATACTTGACCTGCCTCTTCTTGACGTTCATATTAAGAGCGAGGCACGTTTGGGTGCCTACAGGCTGAAACAAAACCAAAACTCTGACAAACCTGGGAAAACCGGGCATTCCAGAATACTTGATACCATCGCAGATCGTATCCTAGAAATGCAATCTGATGGTATGAGTCCTATGATATCATTTGTAAAATCATTTAAGGTCCTAGTATACTGGAAAGAATGGCAACAAATGGAACACCTGTGCCTGAAAAAAAGGGCTGGTCTGGTACATAGATGGCTCAAAGACAGAGTCCGGTACCGGAGCTGGAGTGCATGGGGTGGTCCCTAGATGCAGTATTTACGTACCACTGGGGACTCATGCCAGCATCTTCCAGGCTGGAATAAACGCAATTAGGCTATGCGTGGAAGAGAAAACTAGAAAGAACTATCGAGGTAGGGAAATCTACATCCTCTCCGACAGTTAAGTTAGCCTGAAAGCCCTTGCAGCTTAGGAAATCAGATCAAAACTGATCTGGGAATGTCTGCAAAACCTCATTGACTTAGCCAGGTGCGACGTGGTGACACTAGCTTGGGTTTCGGGTCATCGTGGGACGCCTGGTAATGAGGCTGCAGATAAACTAGCCAAGAAAGGCGCTGGGATGAACTAAACTAGACCCGAATCAGTTTTTGGCATCCCGAGGAACACTGTAAGTACGCTCAGTGGGCAAGAATCCAACATATAGCACACTAGAACCGTATAACAGGAAATAAGCATGGTAAGGTGATGATTAAGGAGCCCTCTTAAAACCTTGCCAGACAGATATTGCAACTAAACATACACCGCCACCTAAGAGTACACCTACATAAACTGGGGATATACAGAGAAGAACCAGTTTATAGACGCAATGTAGAAGACGAGACAGCTTCTCATGTGATATTGGAGTGTACAGCAATGCGCTATGCGGTCCTGGGACCACTCAGCCCCAAGAGCCTGCTGGTGGAAAAGACCTTAGTTAGCGGACTGCTGAACCTTGTCAAAGAAACGGAGCTCTTCTAATCAAGGAAAATCTAAGTGTGAGAAATACAATAAGTCCGCTGGCTTCAGCGTTTGCGACCACATAAACCATCTCTCATATTTATTTAAAATACCAATACCAAACCAATATGCCTGGTCAACAATAATTTTCTCATGATTTGAAGGTCCAGTGGGTGGGCTTGGTATACTATGTAATAAATAACTACTATAGATCAATTTCGATGTTATCCTAAAAGATAAAATCTCTTATTATTGCTATTCTTACCTCTCACAAGATATCCCGGTTAATGTGAATATGCTGGCAGCTACCGTAGAATTGGCTATAAAGTTACTAGCGGTACAATACCAACTACCAAAAGGCCAGTTCCTGAAAAAAGAATATACTTGTTATTAGAGATTTAAAACTTAACATACGTAGATTAAATTTGTAACGAATTCCGAGGCATTCGTAGTTAATTATTATTTATTTTAATTAATCGAGGGGTTTTATCAGAAAGATTCAGTTTTTACAGCGGTGATTAGCAGGTTACCTCGCCAGCACCGGCTATATAAGCAGACCCAGCGAACAAGCAAGTGAGAGCTTCCGAGGTATTGACTCGCGAATCATCTCCCTTCTGGTGAACTGAGCCAGGAGGTCCCGAACAGGAGGCATGCATTGAGTGCACTCCGCCACATTTCTCCAGCCGGTAGCAGTGGGTCAATGAATTGAGTTGCACCTAACTGCAATACGGCAACGGGAGATCGATGAGAGTGAATTGAGCTCCCGTCGACTGCCAGTCACAGCAGGGTAACAACCGGGACTGTAGTGAGGTCCCGGGCGGGCCCTTTCAGACGGCGCCTGGCCTGCATTGAGGGCCAGACGTCATAAGCGACGGGATCGCAACGTATTGAGTTGTCGACCCTAAGCTATTACTAATACCCACCTCGGCATTCCGAGAGTGGGCTTATGTTTTTTTCAGATTGATGCATCCTTAAATAATAATTCTCAGAAATCGCCACGGCGCGTATACCGGAGGCCGCGGCCGCTACAAACACGACACGCAACGGGCGATGGCAGTGGAGTGACTGCCGTTGCGAGTACAAAGCCGGAGATAGCCCGTCCGGGCGACCAATCGACGGAGAGGCGCGCTCTGACGCCGATATCTCCATCCAATCAAGCAGACCGCCGAGGGAAGAGGCCGACCCGTATTGTTCAGGACGCAGTGCTAATATTCAATCATTACAGATATGTGTAAATATGTTTAATTGTAAATAAATGCTTTTATAATTTAGACTGAATTGTCACGGGTAAAAGGGGGCAATTATCCATCCCTGTGTGATCATCTCTACCCAGCCGAAAATCCCGTTACAAGATTGGCGCCCAACGTAAAATTTAAAACTCTTCAGTAACAGAACCCAGTACAGTACAGTCACAGGATCAGACAGAAGAAAACAGTAACAGGATCTAGCGGGATGAGTGACAAGATTGGCGCCCAACGTAAAATTTGAAACTCTTCAGTAACAGAACCCAGTATAGTACAGTCACAGGATCAGAAGAAGACAGGAACAGTATCTAGCGGGATGAGTGACAAGATTGACGCCGAATATTCAAGACAGCAGTAACAGAATACAGCACACGACAGAACTGCGACAGAAGGAACAGAACCAAGACAAAAGATGGCCGACAGAAACGGACAAAACAGAATCGCTGAATTGGAAGCCGAGTTAGCACGAATAAAACTGGCTCTCCAGTCAGCAAGAGGACCGGCAGCAGCACCAACGGGGTACCACCAGCCGCCGCAAGTGGAAATAATCAACCAGGCCCTCGAATGGGGACTGCACTTCGACCACAAGCGAGACGACGCAGTCCTCTTCATCGAACGCCTGGACGAGTTGCAGAACACGTACAGCTTCCCGAAAAGCGGCATGCTGAAGGCGCTACCAGTGCTCCTAGAAGGGGAAACGCTGCTCTGGTACAGGGTCAACAAGGACGACTGGCAGGACTGGGACCAGTTCGACAGGAGTTTCAAGGGCGCGTTTCTCCCGTACGAGTACCGATTGGCGCTGGAGGAAGAGATCAGAGCCAGGAAACAGAGGCCCAACGAGTCGATCAGGGAGTACGTAACGGAAATTGAACCGTTTCTTTGTTCTTTAGAATTGAAAATAACAAGCAAAGGCAATAAAGAAAATGCAAATTACCTGGTGAGTGTATAGGTGCGGGTGGTTTGAAGTCGTCCTTCTGGTGTTCTTGCACTGGATTGCTTGAGTTCACTTGCTTTAATTATCGGTGAAGAGAGCGGTTAATTTTCGTTATTTTTGAAATGTTCGCGAAGCACGAGAGAGAGTTTTCTTTCGTTGAGACACGACACGAGCGAGAGTTGAAGAAAAAAGCGCGTCTTGAGTAGAGTGCTGTGGTAGAGTAGACCGACCTTTCGTGGCGAGAGTTGAAAGAGAAGAGCCCTAATTTCTTCTCCGTTGTCGAGGGGGATGCGAGAGAGAGAGAGAGAGGATAAGGGGAAAAGGATAGGATGGTATAGCATTATTACTACCCTTGCTTGACTAAAGACGAGGTTCGTTGTATGCAACCAACTTTACATAAAAATTAGTAAATTTAATAGTAAAATAGTAAAATTAGAACATTCCGCCCACCAAAATACACAGTATTTTCACAAGGAGAAAACATTTAAGAGCGATTAGCTTGCCTACATGGGCGAGAACGAGGGTACCAAATTCCCAAGTTTGAAATTTGGTAGAGCAAATAATGAGAAACTTAAAATACCAAATGAACATGAAAAAAGAGTAATAATTATGTACAGAGGATCTACCATTATTAACTACGCCGAATAATGAGTAGAGAGTTTACCAATAGAGAGTTTAATCGGCCTGTGGCAAAGGACACAACTTTACAAGTGGCCTTTGAACGATACCCTTTGCCGTTTGTACTGTGGCAACACGAGCGGTGCCATCGCGTCCCGAATGAACTTCGAGAACTCGCGCGAGCGACCACTGAAGGGGTTTGGCTTGGTCATCCTTGACTAAAACGACCATGTTGGGTTTGAGAATCCTACAAGGCTCAAACCATTTTGCGCGTTGCTGGAGAGTGTGGAGATATTCCGAGTGCCAACGATGCCAGAAGTCCTGTTGCATCCGCTGAATTAGTTGCCATCGAGTGAGGCGATTGAGCCGAATGTCTGTTAGGTCTTGATCAGGGACCGAAGTGAGGGGGGCTAGAGTCAGAAAATGTCCAGGACTGAGGGCGCAGAGATCATTGGGGTTAGAACTTACGTCGAAGAGCGGACGTGAGTTGAGCATGGCCTCAATCTGAACGAGAAATGTATACAACTCCTCGTACGTGAGGATCTGTTCGCCAATAACTCGAGTAAGGTGAGTTTTCACAGATTTTACCCCCGCCTCCCATAATCCGCCGAAGTGGGGTGCTGAAGGGGGGTTGAAATGCCATTTTATGTTAAGAGCATCACATGCACCTTGAGCATATGATCGGAGTAGCTTGTTGGCGCCAACGAAGTTCGTGCCGCAATCACTGTACAAATCCGTTAACTGACCGCGTCGTGAGACAAAGCGACGTAACGCAGCTAGAAAGGCGTCAGATGTTAGATCAGATACCAATTCGACGTGAATGGCCTTTGTGGCGAAGCAAACAAACACACATACGTAGGCCTTGGTTGACTTAGCACCTCGATGGCGTCCCATTGTGATGGTATAGGGGCCTGCGAAATCAACACCGGTACGAGAAAACGGTTTAACTTGATTGATTCGAGCTGCGGGAAGATCTCCCATGGGAGGTGTAAGCGCCTTGGGATTAGTGCGAAAACATTTATGGCATTGTGACAGATAATGGCGAATAGACGATTTTGCCGACAGAATCCAAAATTGCTGCCGGAGAAGAAAATGAAGAGTTTGAGGGCCAGGATGTAACAGATCCTTATGAAACTGTTCGATGATGAGCTGGGTGAGGCGATGCCTTTTCGGAAGCAAGACTGGGTGCTTCGCATTAAAGGACAAAGAGGAGTGAGTTAAACGGCCGCCCACCCTGATAACTCCCTCACTATCGATGAAGGGGCTTAATTTTCGTAGGGGCTGTGAGGTTACCTTTCCTTTACGAAGAGATTCCATCTCGCAGTTAAAGATCTGACCCTGAACAGATTTTGCTAAAAACATCAAAGCCTTATGCATTTCTCCTTGAGTTAGAACGCCTGTTTGTTTCTCATGAGGCTTCCTCGCGTTGTTGATGAAACGGAATGCATAAGAGATTATTGACTGAATTTTCTTCAACGATGAAAATTTATTTAGCAATGACGCACTGAGAGTAGCGTCTATTGAAGCGAGCAAGACAGTTGTCTTTTGTTCGGCTTGAATTTGAGTTTCTGTTTCTACCGAAGTGGGCAAGAGAGAGAAAGAGGGCCAAAGCTGGCGATCTAAATGAATATATTCGGGGCCTGTCCACCAGAGTTTATTGTTCAAAAGGTCTTGAGGTAGGAGGCCTCTTGATGCGCAATCGGCAGGATTCAACGAGGACTTAACATGCCTCCACGATGAAGGAGAAATGTGTTCTTGGATGAAGCTCACGCGATTGCTAACGAATGTTTTCAATTGGTGAGGTGATTGTCTCAACCACGAAAGTACTACTGTGGAATCAGTCCACATGTAGACATCGGAAATGATCAGATGCTTGGAGTAAGTGGTTTTGACGGAAATGATTAGCTTGGTTAGAAGATAAGCTCCGCACAGTTCGAGCTGTGGAAGAGTGCGTTTTTTCAATGGGGCTACCTTCGACTTGGCAAGGATCAGACTGACGTGAACCTTTCCCTGTTGATCTACCGTTCTGAGGTACACTACCGCGGAGTAACCTGCTTCTGAGGCATCGGAAAATCCGTGGAGTTGGAAACTAACACCATCATTGATATGAAGGTTTCGAAAGATTTCTATTTGTGAGACCAACGGTAACTGGTCTTGGTAACGTTCCCATCGCTCCACGACATTCGGAGGTGGTGTTTCATCCCATTCCAAGTTTAAAAACCACAGATGTTGAATAAGATGCTTCGCAAAGAAGGAGAGAGGAGATAAGAAACCCATAGGGTCGAAAATCCTTGCGAGTTCGGAGAGAATGACTCGCTTGGTGCAAGAGCGACGAGATGGCTCGACTGAGTAGGTAAAACTATCGGTTGAAGGCTGCCATTTCAAACCCAAAACCTTGATTGTTGAGTTTGGGTCAGCATCAAATTGAAACGCGTTGTCATTGCTACACGAATCCGAACCTTTAGCGAGCTCCGGATAGTTACTACACCACTTATGTAGCGTAAAACCTCCTCGTTTGCAAAGATCTATGAGTTGTGACTTTAGGATGGCGGCCTGCTCAAACGAAGCGCAACCAGTAACCACGTCGTCAACATATATGTCCTCCTTGAGCACAGGAGCCGCGATGGGATAGAGAGACTGTTCATCATCAGCTAATTGATGGAGTGTTCGTATGGCTAGATACGGAGAGCAAGAAAACCCAAAGGGGACTGTGGTTAATTGAAAATCTTGGACTGGTTGACTTGGATCGGTTCGCCAAAGAATCCGTTGGAAGTCACGATGTTCAGGTGCCACGAGTATCTGCCGATACATCTGGCGAATGTCTGCTATCAACACTACTTGATGCAGGCGAAATTTCAAGATTATGACCATAAGGTCTTGTATGAGTTTGGGACCCACAAGAAGCGTGTCATTGAGCGATTTTTTGTTAAAAGACTTGGCCGACCCGTCGAAGACCACTCTGAGTTTAGTAGTAGTCTTTTCGGGGCGTGTGACGCAATGATGCGGTAGGTAATAACAGTGTTTAGAAGTGCTGCTATCGACCGGGATCATATGACCTTGTTGTTTATAATCCTCTAGAAATTCAACATAAGAAGATCGGAGTTCGGGATTGCGTGCCAAGCGCTTTTCCAAAAGATGAAAACGATGAAGAGCAATTTCCCTTGAACCGGGAAATTCGGGATTTGCTTCTTGAAAGGGCAAGGACACAGTATATCGTCCGGAGTCATCTCTCTTCACAGTGGAAGAATAGATTTTCTCACACAACTCGTCTTCTGGGGACACGGAACTGGCCTGAGGTGGCTCTTCCACTGCCCAAAATTGCCGTAGTGTGGAGTCTAAAGTTTGTTCGAATGAAACAAAGAGCGAGCTTATAGTGTTTGGAATTATTGGGGATGCATTTCCCATTAAAATCCAACCGAAAATAGAATTGATTGCTGTGGCCTGTCCTTGGATACCCGGAATTTGACCATTCAGCGTGATTTGAGGGAATAATTCCGCTCCAATGAGAATATCAATGTTTGAGGGAATATTGAAATGAGGATCAGCAAGAGTTAAATTTGTGAGATGTTGCCAATTTGCGATGTCAATTTTGCAAGGAGGCATAGCTGCACAAATTTTTGGTAACACAACCGCCTTGAGAGAGAGAGTGGATTGTGAGTTTCCACGAGGGCGAATTGTGCAATCGACTGTCCCTTCCGAGACAGTGGAGTTTAAGCCAAGACCTTGGATCGGCAATTTGGCGCGAGTGCGTTTCAAACCCAGACGTTGAACTCCCTTGGAAGTGATAAAATGAGCCTGGCTTCCGGAGTCTAGAAGGCAACGCATGGTTTGGAAGGTTCCATGACTGTCTTCGATTTCGATCAAAGCAGTTGCTAGGAGAACTGTTTGGCTTGAATTTACGTTGCTATGCAAGGCAGACTGAAAAGAGGGCCCAGGAAGAGGTTCTGAAGAAGCCTTGGCTTCCTGAGTTTGTGGATTACCAGGAGCACTTTGAGAATATTGAGAGTCGAAATGCAGCAGACTGTGATGCCTAGTGGACTTACAGCTGCGACAAGAGCCTTTAGAGGAACAGGGATCATTTGGATGGAAACTAAGACAGTTTGCGCACAGATTGTGCTGTTTAATTAAATTAAACCGATCCCGTGGGGTTTTTTGGAGCAATGTGGGACAATTGTAGATTTTATGCTGTGCTGAGCATAATCCACAGCCTCTAATCACGGTAGCCGAGAACGAGTTTGTTGGGAAAGATTTCCCGCGTTGAGGAAAGATTCTGTTCGAATTAGATTTGAACTGAGGCTTAGGAGATTGCGACCTTTTAGTTGTTTTAGACGAATCGTTGATAGATTCGAGAATTTGACACTGACTGTCAATGAAAGATTCCAAAGAAGAAAATTTAGGAATATCGGTGTTCTCGTTCCTGATTTCGCCTTCGAATGACTTACGAGTTTCTGGATCGAGTTTTCCGAAAAGCAACTGAAACCACATGAAGTCTTCAAGGTTATCTGAGAGTTGCAACGCCTTGAGAGCGCAACGATTTTCCCTAAATTTGTCGAGAAGAGTTCGCAAACCTTTTGCCGATTCAGAGTGGAGTTGAGATAAGGAGTAAATCTCCGTCCAGTAATGTGATGCTAACTTCCGCTTGTTCTCATAACGATCTGTCAACATTTTGTAGGCTATGGGATAATTTTCCACAGACATGGTTAGAGATTTGATGATGTTCAACGGTTCTTTTTGTAATGAGCTTAAAAGATATTGAAACTTGTCAATTGCAGACAAGGAGTCATTGTTATGGATCGCATTGTCGTAGCACTGAATGAATGGAACCCAATCAGAGAAATGACCATCGAAGGTTCTTAAAGGTATTTTTGGCAAACGAATATGTGGGCCAGAGGTAGAGAAACTGTTGTTCACAATGGGAGCACCAGCAAGAGCGCTGCCAGTGTTAGGGAAAAGAGTATGATATATATCCTCAATGGTGAAATACATGGTATCAAAGTTTTTGCGCACTGCATCCTCTGCGTTAAGATCGACATCAACTTGAGCAGAGAGAAGCGATAACAAGCTACCCTGAATTTCAGAAAATTGCTCATGAATGACTTGAACCCGTTCATAACGTCGAGTAAACAGGGAACGAAACGATAATTGTTCTCTTGCTGTTTCTGCCAGGTGTAAGGTTTCTGTTAATTGATTAATTAAACTGTCTCTTTTCGCTTTAGCTTCGCGTATTTTTGCCATCTTAATTTAGATGAGGCAATGAGAATGAGTAATATAGATATAGGTAGTAATTATAACAAACGAACCTGCTAAACCACAAATATCGAGCAGACAAGTAGGAATTTTATTACCCTTAGAGAAAATTTTGATGAGTAAGAATTTATTAAATTAATTAATAAACAAAAGGAACGTCGTAGAAGGAGAGAGTAATAATAATTATCCGAGCATAAAGAGGAATTTATTAAAATTATAAAATCCGTAAATATGTCTCTGAGTGAGCACGTGGTGCGAGAATGTTATACCCACCCTTAAACCGGTAGGCCCTAGGTACAATAATAAGATGGGCGAGCGAGAAAGTAGCCTGAACAACGCACGTGTTGGCTGATGAGATCTGTTTCTGCCGATATTATGGCACCTACCTACGCCAACAACAAAGGAAATACGAATACCTAAATACGTAGGTATAAACAGGAATGTAGGGACCTACCTACTAACGAGCTTTAAATTATGTAGTTACTACTTATTCGATTTAGAATTTGCTGCGAGGGAGACAATAGATTTTGAAGAACGGAAGTTCTTATTTGCTAAAAAACGCGATTTTAAATGTTTAAGTATAACTAATTGAAAAAACTTGAATCGTTTTTTCGAGTTCCGGATACGACACACTTGAAACGACGTGATGTAACCTCGAGTATTATGAGTAGGATTGAAATAAATTTGAGATTTTAATTACCGATATTTAAATTAAACAATTAAGCTAGGTGCATACAACAAAACCAGATCTTCGATGTTTCAAACCGATATCCGGCTCGAAGGACCATCTAATGAACCGTTTCTTTGTTCTTTAGAATTGAAAATAACAAGCAAAGGCAATAAAGAAAATGCAAATTACCTGGTGAGTGTATAGGTGCGGGTGGTTTGAAGTCGTCCTTCTGGTGTTCTTGCACTGGATTGCTTGAGTTCACTTGCTTTAATTATCGGTGAAGAGAGCGGTTAATTTTCGTTATTTTTGAAATGTTCGCGAAGCACGAGAGAGAGTTTTCTTTCGTTGAGACACGACACGAGCGAGAGTTGAAGAAAAAAGCGCGTCTTGAGTAGAGTGCTGTGGTAGAGTAGACCGACCTTTCGTGGCGAGAGTTGAAAGAGAAGAGCCCTAATTTCTTCTCCGTTGTCGAGGGGGATGCGAGAGAGAGAGAGAGAGGATAAGGGGAAAAGGATAGGATGGTATAGCATTATTACTACCCTTGCTTGACTAAAGACGAGGTTCGTTGTATGCAACCAACTTTACATAAAAATTAGTAAATTTAATAGTAAAATAGTAAAATTAGAACAGAAATACAGACCCTGATGCGACGGGACGGATCGATGTCACCCAGCCAGGAACTCGAGATAGTGAAGAGGAATATGCGGCCGGAGTTCCGCATCCACCTCCACCTGCATAACGTCACATCGATATCGCACCTCTTAGATATAGCCTGCGCGTTCGAGTCTCTCGAAAGAGAAAGAACCGCCGCTATATACTGGCCGTCAACCTCCGCGAGCCCGCCGTCAGCGACGACCCTAAGTTAGCCAGGAACACAGGATCCACAGGACAGTCCTTGCTACAGAGGCCAACAGCAGAACGATGTGGAACAAGAGCCCACATACGTCGACGAGGAGTTAATGTTTATTCAGTGCTGCTCCGCCGGACCAGCAGAGCAGAACAAGACAGAAGACAGACCGGAACGGTGCAAAACAGAGAACAGAACCAGACAGTCAGAACAGAAGAAACCAGGAAACAGGCCAGAGCAGGCAAAACAGTGCAGCACAAGGCACCAAACAGAGAGCAGGCCAGAGCAGACTGCGCAGAGCACAGAACAGACAAGACAGAAAAAAACAGAAATCACAGCAAAACCGAACAGAATAGACGAGAACATTCCAGAGAAGAACAAGACAGCAGAAATTAACAGGACAGGACAGCACAGCAAGTCAGAGCGAAGAGGAGTAAAACTCCACAGAGCAGAGCAGCAGACCAGAGAAGTACACAATAGGGGCTCAGAACCTCTACTAAGCGAGACAAAAGCGGGACCCGATAAACGCTTCGACGAAGGAGGAGCCCTGGGAAAAGGCTGCAGGCACGTCAAGGAGGTGTACATACAGGACAGTCCCTGGAGACCACAACTCATCACCGGAAAAGGCGACAGGATATTCCAGGAGAAAATCCTCGAGCATTGTCCCGGGCCACCGTCCCGAGCGTCGGCCGGACTGATACGGACTTCGAACACGGGGGTGTTGTGAAAAAAGAAAAATCGACAAAATGGTTTGGAGTACATTTTGTTTATTTGTTTCAGAATATTTCTTTTATTTTCAGGCGCAGCAATTTTTCTTTTTTTTTCCATTGGGCCGGGGATGTAACGAATTCCGAGGCATTCGTAGTTAATTATTATTTATTTTAATTAATCGAGGGGTTTTATCAGAAAGATTCAGTTTTTACAGCGGTGATTAGCAGGTTATCTCGCCAGCACCGGCTATATAAGCAGACCCAGCGAACAAGCAAGTGAGAGCTTCCGAGGTATTGACTCGCGAATCATCTCCCTTCTGGTGAACTGAGCCAGGAGGTCCCGAACAGGAGGCATGCATTGAGTGCACTCCGCCACATTTCTCCAGCCGGTAGCAGTGGGTCAATGAATTGAGTTGCACCTAACTGCAATACGGCAACGGGAGATCGATGAGAGTGAATTGAGCTCCCGTCGACTGCCAGTCACAGCAGGGTAACAACCGGGACTGTAGTGAGGTCCCGGGCGGGCCCTTTCAGACGGCGCCTGGCCTGCATTGAGGGCCAGACGTCATAAGCGACGGGATCGCAACGTATTGAGTTGTCGACCCTAAGCTATTACTAATACCCACCTCGGCATTCCGAGAGTGGGCTTATGTTTTTTTCAGATTGATGCATCCTTAAATAATAATTCCCAGAAATCGCCACGGCGCGTATACCGGAGGCCGCGGCCGCTACAAACACGACACGCAACGGGCGATGGCAGTGGAGTGACTGCCGTTGCGAGTACAAAGCCGGAGATAGCCCGTCCGGGCGACCAATCGACGGAGAGGCGCGCTCTGACGCCGATATCTCCATCCAATCAAGCAGACCGCCGAGGGAAGAGGCCGACCCGTATTGTTCAGGACGCAGTGCTAATATTCAATCATTACAGATATGTGTAAATATGTTTAATTGTAAATAAATGCTTTTATAATTTAGACTGAATTGTCACGGGTAAAAGGGGGCAATTATCCATCCCTGTGTGATCATCTCTACCCAGCCGAAAATCCCGTTACAAATTTAAAAGCCTTTGTTTGGCATTTTTTTGTATCTGAGTCGATAACAAATACGAAACGGTACGCCCATGTTCTCACTTCACATGCTGTGCGGAAGATTGCTAATTTGTTCCGCAAATAAACTATATTGGCAAGTTAACTTAGAACCTAAATCACAATAAGTTTCAAATCTAATCTAAAATTTAACTTTACATATATTCTTTTGTTGCTAAGATTTGTAAGAATAAATCTCTGGAATTGAAATTACAAAAGAATAACACCAAAAAGGATTTCGTAAATTGGGTTCGTTCATACATCAACCTCAGACTCAAGAAGTTAATTATTTATTTATTAATTACTTATATTTATTACACACAACTAATATTATAATCTATTTACATACCTAAAGAATTAGTGGTAGTAACTAACATATTTATTAACCAACACCAATACCATAACTTATTTATTTATATACCGCTTTGCTTCCACTTTATGAACGAATGCTCTTCTTCCGGTACTTGCTTTTGTATAAAATCCTCTCAGGGAAAGAATATTCAACGGATTATCTGATATTCGCGTTTGGCGACGTGCAGATTTCTAGAGACAGTGCAGACGTTGTAGCGCCATGCACGGTGAATGAAGAATGTATCTTGAACAATTCCAGTCTCATCGCAATTTCCTTATCGCGGGGCGTATTTACCATGCCGGTTCTAGGAACTGGCTCAGTTTTGTAAACAATGCTCGCCCGTCTCCCCGCAGAACCCAGCACCTTTATGTATTTCGTAATCGCCACACTTGCCCCCTTCTTAAAAGCTTTTCGTTACGAAAGATAGTCTGATTTGGGCAGATTGCAAGATAGCCATCGACTCTCTTCTGTGCCACTTGGGTTGAAACAGCATACTAGGATATCAATACCTGTGGATTGGAACAGGACCTTCAACATAGGCTCCTGACAATTCGCTAATTCAAACCATCTGCTTCGCAGGTTAGTGTCGGTATCTCTAGTTTCGTCTGATTCTGGGTCAACAGCACTTCTCGAAGAAGATCTTTATCTTCTTTTGGTTCGATTACCTTGGCGTAGCCTATTTGATCCAGCGTAAGGCGTTAATCGGTTGAAGTGGACAATTTTTGGTAGATCTCGACGTCGTTGCGGATTATGAAGTCCAACTATGTCTCCAGGTTGGTAATCGCCTTCCTTAGCCTTGATGTCGTAGGTCCCATTCATTTTGTCGCTAGCATCTTGTATATGCGCTCGTACTTGCTAATGTATTTCCACCATCTTCTGGCGCAGCTTGCTTACTTAGTCCCCATCAACAACTTCTTTTCCCGGAGGACAACCAAATTCCATGTCGCATGGTAACCTCAACCCTCAACCCATCACTATTCTAGCGGTCGTTTGGTAATTTGGCCTGTAGTCCATGTACAGCAGATCTGTAGGCCAATAGGAACAGGTTCAGATAATGGTCTCAGTCCCAGGAATCTGCAGATGTTTTGGAATACACTAGACTTAAAATTCCTATCCTTATCCGAGTGAAGCTTCAATGGTACACCAATTCGACAGATTTATTCCTTGACCAAAACTACGGCGATTGTTACTGCTTCTTGAATTGGTAATGCATAGGCGTCGACCTATTTGCTAAGACAATCCATAACGACCACGATGTTGCTATGGATTGTCGATGTTCCATGCCTCGACTTTCCAGAAACGGACTAGCTACGGTGATCCTCTCAAATAGGCTGCCAAGATTTTACTGTCTCATTCCTGGCGTCGATTACTTGCCGCAAACTAGCGCATTTCCTGCACCGTTCCTTCACGTCTTCTTTGCAGTTTACCTAGTTGACCGTTTTCCTAGCTTACTGACCGGCTTTGCTACACCGAAATGTCCTCCAAATACTCCATTGTGCATCTCCCTGAGCACTTCTGAGATTCGAATCCTGAGTATTACGATCTGCTAATCAAGTTATCACAATCCCTAGAACCGGATCACCTTCCTGATCGACTTGAATTTCTGCCAGCTTTTGTTTTCAGCTACAACCGTTGTCTGCAGAGTACTTATTATTTTTTCTCAACTCGATGGCAGTGTTTACAGTCTTCAGTACAATGTCTTCTCGATGCATTAGCATTTCTATGGATCTTTCTAGCACGGTGTCAACTCTGGACTCTTGAACTGTAGTAGCTATTTGAGGGATGCAGGTCCGATTCGCAGAACAAAATTCCTTCCGTAAAGATACTTGTGGAAGTGTTTGACGGACTTTACAATTGCCTGTTCTCTGCGAGTGACACAATAATAATTGCGCTCCAGCCTAGATAAGTGCTATAGATTCGCTTTTTAAAAACCAGCGTGAGGTCGCAATAATTACGGAAGATAAGAGAAAAAATGAATTTTCAAGTTTCGGGGGTGGCAGCACACCATTGTTCTGGTTTGCAAGTGGGAAGCTTTCGATATGTTTTAAAGTGGTTTTTCAACTATCATTTGGTGCTATAGATTCGTTTTTTGAATACCGGCGTGACTTCGCAATTAAGTACAAAAATAAGAGAGAAAATGAATTTTCAAGTTTAAATCACTTACGAGGGTGACAGCACTCTTTGTTCTGGTTCACTAGTGAGAAGCTTTCGATATGTTTTAAAGTTGCTTTCCATCTATCATTTTGTGCTATAGATTCGCTTTTTAAAGACCGGCGTGACGACGCAATTAATTTCAAAATATAAGAGAGGAAATGAATTTTCAAGTTTTCATCAATTGGCAGCATCCCTTTGTTCTGGTAGCTTTCGATATGTTTTAAAGTGGCTTTCAAACTATCATTTAGTGGTATAAGTTCGTGGCGTAATCGTCGGCGTGGGTTCGAACTCTGTTATAATAAAGAACAACAGTAAAAAATACTAACAGATTTCACTTGCTGGTTTTATGGCGTCCCTCTGTCCTAGTTTGCAAGTTCAAAAGTCCAGATGTGTCTTTCTGCAGGTTTCCAGCTGTAATTCGAAGTCAGGATCGCCTATAATTTTTCTAATGTTATAAAGCACAATACAGGTAACAATTATTTTCGGAACATTTTCCGATTTCACTCGGCAAACGTATTGTAGGATGGGGAATCGGCGTTTAAGTTGACCAAAACATCGTTCGATTATTACTCGTTCTCTTTTCAATAATATGTTATAATTATTTTGCTCAACACCAGGAGTAGGATTTCTAAATGGAGTCATGAGCCATGGCTCTATACCATAACCATCATCACCAAGAAGTACAAAATCCTCTTTGTTTTTTAATTGCGATCTAATTTCTGAATTCTTCCATATCCTAGAGTCGTGGACTGATTCAGGCCAGCTAACATCGACACTAGTAAAAATTTCTCTAGCATTACAAGTGGCTTGCACATTCAAGGTCTGTTTACCTTTTCGGTTAATGTACTCATCTCCATGATGATTTGGTTTAAGTATTCCTATAATATGATTACAATCAATCACGCCTATTGCTGTGGGAAACATATACTTGCTTTGCCACAACTGTTTTGCATCAATTATTTCAACGTTAGTATTTGGAAACTTTATCCATTCATTTGACTGAACAATAATTTTGTCAACTACTTCTTTCACAGCTCGAGATACCGTAGCTTGACTTACTCCAAGCTCTGCACCAATACCTTTTTGATACCCTGGATTAGCAAGGTAACGCAAACATATTTTCATTTTATGCACAGAGGACAAGGCACCTCCTCGAGTTTCTTCATTTTCACTCAAAAATCTGTGCGCTAGCCACTGTAAATTTTTTTCTTCAAAACGAAATAGTCCTTTGAAATCTCGGGCAAGGGTACTTGAGCGGGGTTTATAATTCTTAACTTCTGTCAAGTAAGTCTGCCATCTCCACGTTAATTGGATCAGAAAAATACCTTTCACTTCAAAGATGAATCTGCTACTGAGCACACTTACATTTTCTAAAGGATATGCTTCTTATTTGATGGAAAAGGTAAACTTTATGAATACTCATTTACTTGAATGCGAGTAGATGAAGGAAATGCTTATACTCTAAACGTATAAGGTTTAGCTTAGAATTTTTATGAATATAAACAGAAGCATTTCCTTCAAATTTGACAAGTATAAGCAAATGCTTCTTTTTATGAATTTGGTCCAATGTGTACACCGAATCCGAGTCAGAATCTAACTTCAGGGACATCGTTCTAAAACACTTTCACCTTGAATTTTAGACCTTGAAAAATATATTTACATTTATTAGGTTAGATCATATAGTTCGACCTTGAAATGACGTGACCTTGAAGATTTACATATGGACAGTTCTAAAACTAGGTGACTTGGTGTTCCAGAACTGTCTAACTCTATCTGTTTGTGTCGAACGTAACGGGGCTGAACGCGCGTTAGATACGGCCGGGATATAGAAATATATTAAAAGTCATATACGTGAGCAAGAAAGGTAAGGAGTAAATTCGATACAACGGAAAGAGCCCTAAATGTCGTAAACCATCATAATAGCTGGGAAAACATGTTATATGGTGCACTGGGCGTACCCCAAAGTTTTTAGACCAATGTTTTTTGTATGCATCTTTGGTATGAACGGAGATGCAACAAAGTACCGCGATAAACAAGCTTAGACTTGCAACAAGCTTAGACCGTGCAAAGACTGTATGCGTTGGAATAACGTGGGCAATGGAAACAACTCCAACTGCAGCAATGGAAGTCCTTCTAGATCTCCCGCGACTTCATTTAATGATAAGGGGAGAAGCAAGAACGGCACGACTAAGGCTGCAACAAGAACCAAGAGGCAAATACGCGTAACTTGGATATAATAAAATAAAAAGCTATGTGGTAGTGGTGTTTGCTAGATGCAAACACAGACGACATGACACCAAAGCTCAAATTCCAAAAGAACTTTGAGATAAGAATCATGGATTGAGAGGAATGGAATAGTACCAACTGATGGATCAGTCCTGTAGGGGTCACTTCAGGCGTCTCGGTCTCCTCACGTTGCCTGCTGTTTATGTCTTCTCTCTTCTCAAACTGATTTACAAACATCAAGCCAAACTTGATCGTTTCCGATTCACGCACCATTATCAGACCAGGCTTAATCTTTTCAAACTACCAACTCACCATCTCACTTACACCGAAAGGACATTCACGTACACGGCCATAAAATTCCTTAATCACTTCAGGATAGACCCCGCAACCTTTGGATTCTCTCAGTTCAAGGCACATCTCCGAAGTTATCTCACAGACCTGGAACCCTATTCTACCATGGATATTCTGTCTTCCTCCCCCCCTTCCTCCACACCCTTATTGATTCATTAACCTAGCACCTTGTCACTAGGATATGTATAATTGTAAACGACAATGTAGTGTATACAATGACTAGCATTAGATTCTGGAAATTTTCCTTTATTTGTTCTTCTCAATTTTCAATTTTCTCTGATGCATTTGTGATTGTGATCAATGTGTTATAATGCCAATCGCTTGCGTATGACCTTTTGATTACGCAGGCGAATTTATGTGTACTACTGCGGTTTGTTCTTTGTTTTGTGAATTATTATCATCGCTTACAACGCTATTGTACTAATCAATGATTGTTGAATTTAATGGTACAATAAAGAGATTTATTATTATTATTATTATTATTATTATTATTATTATTATTATTATTATTATTATTATGGCAACAGGCTGGTCGGAACAATTTGGTATACAGACGGGTCAAAGATCCATCCAGGAACTGGAGCCGGCAGATACAATGAGGTGGACAACACTCAATACAACGTATCTCTTGGGCAGTGGTCAACTGTATTTCAACCATAAATATATGCCATGTAAAAGAAAACAACAAGAGGGCCTTTAGATACAAAGGCAGATTAACCTACTGACATATAGTCAGGCTGTTCTGAGGGCTATAGAAAGCCCCAAGATAACATCCAGACTACTGTGGGAATGCCGTGAAAACCTCTAACCCTAACAGCAAGCAACAAGGTCCCCTTGATGTGGGTGCCAAGACACAGCGGATCAAAGGCAATTAAAAAGCTTACGAGCTAGCAGGAAGTGGATCTTCTGCTGAATATATTGACCCAGATCGGCCCTGGGAGTACCAAATACCCAAAAGTACAGCACGGGGCCATGTTAATATATGGATTAGGCAAAAATACAAAGAATTTAGGGATAAAAGGATCAAACATCAACATGGGAAAGCCATAAAAATGATAACTGAAGAATTACTATCACTTGGTAGAAATCAGTTGCGTATCACAGTGTACTGACGGGATATATTACCCTAAAAAACCACTTAAATAAAATAGGACTGTTCAGTGGAGACCTAAGGTGCCGAGAATGCAGCAAGGACCAAGAGACAGCTAAATGGGCTGTACTAACTTGTTCAAGGGACCAGACTGACGGAATGGGTGATATGAAGCAAAAGGGGTAAGCACAATAAGCCCATGGGGCTGATAAAGAATTAGAAAGCCCTCGAAAGAAAAAAAGGAATAAATTCGATAAAACGAAAAGAATAATATTTTTTTTGAAAAAATGAAAAAAGGTCCAGTTTTAAATTTAATTTACATTCGATTGACCTAACAGTTTTTATGCAGGCTGTTTCTTGGCTCAGTTACCACGACATGGACTATTTTTTTAAATAGGACACCCTGTATATTATTATATTTTTGTATTTTCTGGTAATATCCAATTTACAGTTGCAGTTTAAATTGAGTATGAGCCGGAAGTAGATCCAAATATCGGAAAATGGATTAAAATGTCTCTATCTTAACTTTTTACATGATATTCTACTACACCTCATTTAATAACTAGGAGGAGTAAATTTAAATAAACCGCCAAAAAAAGTCGCTTCTCATTGGTGAATTCATAGGCAAAATTACACCAAGAGTATTTGATTACACCCAGCAAAATTTGTACAGGAAATTGAATTTATGCAACACTCAACACTACAGACGCTTGTTTTTTATTGTTACCTAGGTCATTGTTTACGTTGTCAACGTCGGATGTTAAACATCAATTATTATTCAGTTATTTCCAAAACCCTATAATTTCTTCTTCAATAAGTTCTTAAAAGTTATTTCAAAACAAAATAAGTTCTTTTTGAAGCCCATTTAGTTCTTTTTAGACAACAGACATCCTTTTGAGAATTTTTAAATTATTTTTGGCTTTGCATTTTCATCCTGCAAACGATTTGAAGTGCCATTATGGATAATCCTACATCCAGTACAAGTGAGAGGATGTCTTCTCCAAAGAAACGTTCCCGTTTAAATTTAGGCCATATGTCTGTCAATGAAAAACAGTGCATTTTGAATATGTATAAACAGCAGTTGAGCGACGAGCCATATTAAAAGATCAGTGTAACTGTATTGAAAATTTCCAAGTCATTGGGTGGGTATACAGGGTGTCCCAGCTTATTCGAAGCGGTCTCTGTAGGCCAAACGATGGACTTTTTCAAAAAGCTTTTTGAAAATTCAAGTACAGGATCACAATGGCCATAATTTAAAATTATTTTGGAGTATACAGAGTATCCCATATGACAGTGGCATATCAAAGTTATGTTTTTTTAAATGGAATGCTCCAATGTTATTGCATTTTTAGATTGTCTGAGAAGAGAAAATAAGATTGGCTTTTACAGTTGGTGTTTAAATTCACAAGTTTTTGAGTTATAAACAAGTGAAAATCGTCATTTTTCAAGTTCAAAGCCCTGTACAACGAAAACGGCTGAAGATAGAGAAAAACGGCTTACATGTCCCTATTTTACTTTTTCATGTACTATCCTATCATGTAGATGAAATGTTTATAAAGGGTGATAAAAAATTTGAAAAATTCTGAGATTTCTCCACGCGTCGCCAAATAAAAAAATCAAAGAAAGTAAAAAATTTTCTATACCATAGAATAGTACATAAAAAGTTAAAATAGGGACATGTAAGCCGTTTTTCTCTATCTTGAACCGTTTTCATTGTACAGGGCCTTGAACTTGAAAAATGACGATTTTCATTTGTTTTTAACTCAAAAACTTCTGAATTTAAACACCAACTGTAAAAGCCAATCCTATTTTCCCTCCTCAGACAATCTAAAAATGCAATAACATAGGAGCATTCCATTTAAAAAAACATAACTTTGATATGCCACTGTCATATGGGACACTCTGTATACTCCAAAATAATTTTAAATTATTGCCATTGTGATCCTGTACGTGAATTTGCAAAAATTTTTTGGAAAAAATCAATCGTTTAGCCTACCTCTGTAGGCTAAACGATATAACCGCTTCGAATAAGCTGGGACACCCTGTATTTCTATTTTATATTTTAGAACTTCATTTTATTAATTGAAGTGATGTATTAGGTATTGCGGTGTCCACTGTGTACCGCATCATTAAAGAATACAGAACAACTGGAACAGTTAACGATTCTGCAAAGTGTGGTGCTGGTCGACCTGCTGTTGTTAAAAACTTCGATGAAGGAACGAAAAATTCTGTCAGGCAACTCGTTCATGGATTCTTTTAGTAGTGTAGTTTTTCAAGGCGATTCAGGATCTGGTTTTTAAATTTTCCTGAGGCCCTTCGTTTCGATTATACAGGGTGATTTGTGCAATTTGTCGAAATCTTTGATGAGCGATATCTTTTGAACGAATTGATCGAATTTAACGAAATTTGGTAGATATGCTCTACTAATGACACTTAATACCTCGAATTTATCGTCGACTCGAAAACTGCAGGACCGTACTTATTTTTTTGATATCTTTCGGTTTTGTCGAAAAGTTCACCATGTATGCATTTTATTCAAAGTTTGGTGCCATTTTCTAAAACTACGTGAAAAACGCTACAATTGTGGCAAAAAAATACTTGGCATCATTAAACTGAATCGAGAAGAAAATTCAGTTTTTTAGTTTTTTATTCGGGATTTCTATTCATGTGTTGTTAATAATTTAAGAATAATCAAAAGTGGTTTTTTAAAACTTGCTTATTTCGTAATTATTTCAAATAAATTTTATTATAATGCATATATAAAATTTATTTATATGTTACATTGGCAAATATTGCCTAAAATAAAGTACTTTCAATCAATTTAATATGAATGTTAATAATTATTACCCTTAATATTCTACCAAACATCTAGAAATTATTCAATTTCATTCTATTTATATCCATAAAATTATTCAGCACTATAATACTGATATATTATGCAAATCACAATGATTTGTGATACTGCTGTAGAGTCTCTCCTGAAAAGTAGACTTCCTACACCGAAAACAAGTCCTATCTTCCTTATTAATAAATATTGTTTCAATTAAAATTTGCCGCCAAAAAAATCTGGTGATTTAATCTGGTGACTTTTAGTGGTGTAAATGATACTTTGCAGTTTACTCCTCCTAGTTATTAAATGAGGTATTATATATGGTTTACATTTTAATACAGGGTGATATAAATTATCAGATTTGTACTCACTCAGCATAAAAATTTCATGTACTCTTTAACACATGATAAGTATATTAGGGACATGTAAGCCTTTTTCTGGTATTTTGAGCCGTTTCCGAGGTACACTGCAAAATTAAAAATTGCGATTTTGATTTGCTTAGAACTCATAAACTACTAATTTTAAACTGCAACTGTAAAAAACATTCTTACCGGATTTTCTCAACAAATTTGAAAATACCAAAATATACAGGTGTCCTATTAAAAAAAAAAATTTTGACCCTTTGAATAATGAATATTATTCCATAAGTGCGTTCCACACTGTATAACTCATTGCTTTCTCCAAAATTATGCCTCCAACTCGGTCAGTTACCAGCGGTGTTTTGGCTTGAAACAGCTGTACTCGTTGCTCGGAATTTGTTATCAATTTTGGATTTTACCACAAGATTAATTGACTCACGAATCGAGCAGTAGTCGTAAGCCAGCAGTCGTCGCGAATAAATCCACCAATTGCAAGATATTTTGTTGTTTTCTAAGTGAACCCCTTTTTTTCGCGAGTTCAAGTTGGAGCAGCCTTTTGTATTCCTTGATTCCTTCCCACCCACTGCCCTTTTGCTTTTCCTAGCTCAATAATTAAAGTGCTGAAGAATTGCCGTGTAAGTAGCCGGCACGAAGGTAGGTGAAATTTAATAATTTATCTTTTATTATATACAGTCCACAAATTGCCAAACCATTTTGGTCCTTCGAGCCGGATTCCAATAGATTTTATTATATCTAGACCTATTTTTCCGCTTAATTTAATAGAGTACCGAGTACAGTTGGGAATTGGTTCAATCCTAGTTCAAATTGGAAAATTGCATTTTCTTTCATTATTACTGGTGATATAGGTACCTTGATTGTGATAAGCTACAATTTCGATACCCTTATCGCGACTTTAAATAAAATTCGACTGGAATTTAATAAATTTGCGCTAAAATCGTATACCTGCCTACCGACTGGTTGAGGGGATAATATTAATTACTATAGGTATCTAAATAAATTATTTTGTAGTCTTGCCTAGTACTTGGTTCGTTCTATAATAGTTATATACCTACCCAATATATTTTGCTTGCCACTTTGTTAAAATGCCGCCTAAAGTTAATAAGGAAGAGAACGAATTAAAATTAGATAGATTGAATGCTAAGCGAGAAAATCTGTTTTTAAGAGCACAACAGTGTTATGATGCTGGTGTAGCCTTGGAAAAGGATCCACAGAATGAAGCAAAGTTGCGTAATTTTTCTGTTAGGTACAGTACATTTGAGAGAACTGTAATTGATTATGAGGATATAGGTCAGCAAATTGTTGTATTAAAGCAAGAAATGTCACCGGAATCGAAAGTTGATTATAGTAGCGTTTTGGATGCTTTTTATGAAATTTATTCCAATATTGAGTACTTAGCTGCGCGGTTGTTGAAACCTTCCTATTCTCAGAGTAACAATAATAGTAATGCTTCACATATAAGGATGCCAAAAGTCGAGTTAGTTAAATTTGATGGTGAAGACATATCGCTATGGCCTGTTTTCCATGAAAACTTTAAACAGTTTATACACACCAAGCCCGATTATTCAAAGGCTGAAAAATTACAATATTTATTAGGTTCTATTTCGGGGAAAGCAATGAAAACGTGTAGTTCAATCGAACCGACTCCTGATAATTATGATATTATATGGAACCATTTAGTAGGTAGATATAATGATAAAAAATATTTGTTCACACTTTATATGGATAGAATAATGAACTTCCGTGCATTGTCGGCTAATAATTCTGTAAGTTTAGAAATTTTCTTGGAGAAATTTGACACAAATGTATCTGCTCTTAAGAGGTTGAAGCTAGAGAACCTGGATGATCGTATTTTGACTTATTTAGCTATGTCCAAATTGCCCCAAGAAACAACCGATGATTTTGACTTGATTAGAGATAGTGATGATTGGCCCTCATATGAAGAACTTCTGAAATTTTTGCGACATCGTAGTAAATCGCTTGTTAAACCTGACAGAGCTCGTAATCCAAAACCTATCGGGTCTAGTTTTCCCAAGTCTGACAGAACGTTTCATTTCCATGAAAAACCTGAAAACCGTGTGACTTATTCGTCCCACAATTGTGTGGTTTGCAAGAAAGACCCTCATTATATCAAAGATTGTAAGTATTTTTTGACTCTTCCCTTTGAATCTCGTTTTAGTATAATAAAGGAAAACAAACTATGCATTAATTGTTTTTCGTCCAAACATCGAGTAGCACAATGCCCATCGAAGTTTTGTTGTTTAAAATGCAGATCCAAGCACCACACCTTATTGCATAAACCTATTTTAGACTTGCCTCATAATCAGACCCCTTCTACTGGGCAATCGCTTACCCAAAACTCGGTAGAAAATACTCCAACAGCCCTACATGTTTCAAATAAATCGAAAGTTACTAAAAATCCTAGACTTGTAAGTCTCTTTGGAACAATAATCGTTAATGTCGAAGACAAGTGGTGCCATAAACAGAAAGTTAGGTTTTTATTAGACAGTGGTTCATCCGCTAATTTGATTGATCGCGACTGTGCGCGAAAACTAGGAATAGCCTACTCCAAGTTATCCTTGAGTGTCCGGGGTGTAGGAGGTTCGGAAATACCTATACTGGGACGATCCAACATGATTATTTCGTCACATTTTGACCCTAAAGTCAGTTACCCAATTGAAGTATTGATAGTTGAGAAAATAACAAACATTCTACCGGATCGTCCAATAGATGAGAAATCCCTACCAAAATTAGATGATTTTATTCTAGCCGATCCTAGTCTACATTTGCCCGGAAAAATAGATGGTATTTTGGGAGTATCTGTGTTTTCTAATATTCTCGGTTCAAATAAGGTAAGCGTTCCTGATGGTTCATCTTTAGCGATCGAAACCACCCTCGGCTATGTCGTTATGGGTTCCGTTGTTCCTAGAAGTATCAGTTTTCATTGTTCATTTTATAGTGAGGTAATGGATCTGGATGCATGTGTTGAAAGAATGTGGGAATTGGAAGATTGTTCTTCTTCTTCTTCTGCTGTCAAATTGGAGGATGAAATATGTGAGAAATCATTTGTGAAAACCGTTAGTAGAGAAAGTGACGGGAAATACATAGTTTCGTTACCTTTCAAAGAGGAGCCGAGTGTCCTGGGTGACTCTTTTTCGCTTGCAAAAAATAGATTGGTTTCCTTAGAAAATCGCCTCGATAAAGATGCCGAACTTAGAAAAACTTATAATGATATTTTCCAAGATTATTTAGATCAAGGACATATGAGTTAGATTCCGACCGATAATATCGATTCACCGTCCTACTATATTCCTCATCATTGTGTGTTTAAAAGAGACAGTTCTTCAACTCCCTGTAGAATAGTGTTCGATGCATCGATGAAAACAAGTAAAGGTCCGTCACTGAATGATATTCTGCATAAAGGTCCAAAATTGCAAAAAAACCCAATAGCTATATTATTAAATTTTCGACTTTTTCCCATTGCCGTTGTAGCCGATTTAAAGCAAATGTATAGGCAGATAAAAATTATCGAGCCCCATCGCCCATTTCAAAGGGTCTTATGGAGATTCAATTCTAGTGATCCGATTTCCGTTTTTCAATTAAATACATTGACGTTTGGAGTCAAATCTTCGCCTTATCTGAGCCTTCGAGTGATACAACAATTATGTCAGGATGGATCTACTATGTTTCCTAAGGCCATTCTTCCTGTATCTCGAGATATGTACATGGACGATTTTATAAGTAGTTTCTCCAACATACAAGATGCGATTTCCACGTATACTCAGACAGTCGGTCTATTTCAAAGTGGTGGATTTAAAATAGTGAAGTGGATGTCGAACTCCCACGAGCTGATGTCTCAAATTCCTGAGTCTTTTCAATTATCGAAGACAAAAAATTTTGACAAATCAATTTCGAAAGTTTTAGGTTTGCGGTGGGAAGAAACATCTGATAGATTTACCTTTGGCACCAATATAAGTTTGGGTGATTCTTGCACCAAAAGGAACATACTTTCGGTGGTAGCACGTATGTTTGATCCGCTGGGATTTCTGTCTCCGCTGACTCTTTTTTTGAAATTGTTGATTAAAAGACTCTGGATGCTAAAGGTTGATTGGGATAGTCCTGCTCCGAAAGAGATAGAAATTTTATGGGGTAAGTTCCAGATGGAGTTTCATGTGCTTGAGAATGTGGAAGTTCCTCGTTATATTGCCGTAACTCCAATGTCGAGTTTGTCGCTTGTAGGATTTGCCGATGCTAGTGCGTCTGGTTTTGCCGCGGTCGTATACTCGAGAGTTGTAAATAGTTCTGGAGAAGTCACCGTGACTCTTCTTTACTCCCAATCCAAAATAGCTCCCATGTCGAAAATTAGCCTACCGAGATTGGAATTGTGTGGAGCTCTCCTTTTGGCAAAACTTCTTGTTCGTGTCCTTGACCTTTATACTCCAAGACATAAAGTCGATAAAGTTTTTGCATTATCCGATTCAATGATTACACTGAGTTGGATTAAAAATCCAAGTAAAAGGTTAGATTCGTTTATAGCCAATAGAGCTTTGAAAATCAATGAACTTCTACCTTCCGCCCAATGGTTTTTTGTTCCGGGTAAGGAAAATGCCGCCGATTGCGCCTCGAGAGGTTTAACTCCCTCTTCATTAGTAAGCCATTCAACTTGGTTTTCGGGTCCAATGTGGTTGATGTCGGAACCAAAATTTTGGCCAATTCAATCTTTGGGTGATAATGATATCCGATCAATAGATTCTGAATATTTGTCGCAAAATGCCGTATTTACAATCGTACCATCCATATCCCCCTTCTATCGTCTGATCGATAATATTTCCTCTTGGTCGAAACTATTGAATGCAGCTGTATATGTGCTTGTTTTTGTCAAAAAATTATCTCTTAATAAACCAATCACAGCTGCTGATTTAGAAGCAGCTGAATTTGCACTGATACGAGCGGTGCAGCAAAGACACTTTTTTGTCGAATATAACGCCTTATCCAAAAACCTTTTCGTCAAATCGGGCATACGTCAGCTCAATCCATTCATTAAGGACGGTATTATTCGAGTAGGTGGTCGCCTTAGAAATTCGGAGCTTGGGTTTAATCATAAACACCCTATCTTATTACCTAAGTCGGATCCTTTTACCTATCTATTGATAGATTATTATCATAAATTGCATTTGCATGCTGGTTCCTATCTGCTGCAAACTCTCTTAAACCAGAATTATTGGATCGTTTCTGCTCGTCAAGTAATAAGACGGAGAGTTTGGAGGTGTAACCGCTGTTTTCGACTTAGTCCCAAACCTGAATATCCTATGATGGCCGATTTACCTTCCGTCAGGGTGAATCAAGCAAAGGCATTCTTACATACTGGTGTAGATTACACAGGTGCCTTTTCAATTACCATTGGTAGATATCGTGGAGTGAGAACACAAAAGTCGTATGTTTGTTTATTTGTGTGTATGACAACTAAAGCCATACACTTGGAACTAGCCTCGTCACTGACCACAGAAGCCTTTTTAGCCGCATTTAAGCGATTTGTTTCACGCCGTGGAAATTGTTCAGTTTTATATTCTGATAATGGCACAAATTTTGTAGGTGCCAAGAAAGTCCTAGATGAGGTGTACGAATTTACAAATTCGAGAGGTTACCGAGAATCTTTTCAGCATGAAATCAACATACGCAAGATCGATTGGAAATTCAACACCCCTACGGCTAGTCACTTTGGGGGAATTTGGGAGGCGAATATAAGAAGCGTCAAGCTTCACCTATCCAGAGTAGTGGGAGACCAAATACTGACATACGAGGAATTCGCCACAGTTCTTACCCAAATCGAGTGCCTTCTCAATTCTCGCCCCCTATGTTTCCAAAATAGTGACCCAAGTAACCCTGTTGCATTGACACCCGCTCATTTTTTATGTAGTGATCCCTTAACGTTTTTACCCGCCCGAGATTTGACTTTGGAAAATATTAGTCCCTTAAATAGATATAAACTTTTAGACAGTATGATTCAACAATATTGGAAAAGGTGGCACCTAGAATATCTGTCAGGCCTGCAAGCTCGGCAAAAATGGAATTCAAGATCTAATCCCGCCAAGGTAGGCATGATAGTGATCATAATTCAGGACAGCGTTCCTCCTTTGCATTGGCCTTTGGCCATAATAGATGAATTGTATCCGGGAAAAGACGGAATTTCGCGGACGGCCAGGGTTCGAACTAAGAATGGTTCATATATGCGACCGATTGTGAAACTTTGCCCACTACCAAATCAGTAGCTGTTGGTAGTAATAATAATTTTTTTTTCTTTCGTCATTTCATTTTGTAAATAGTTTAATTATTGTTGTTGTTATTATAGAGCGAACTTTGTCAGGAGATATTTATCCGTATTTAAGTATCTGCTGTACCATTGTTTTTAGATATTGGCAGGAATGCAGAATTATAAATTTGATTTTTTGTTTTATAAAATTGATTATAGAATATTTGGTTTAAACTTTGGGGAAAATTATGAAGTTTTGTATTCTTCGTTTGTTTATTTGTTTTTCTCTCAACCTTTGTGGGGGCAGGATGTTTTGGCTTGAAACAGCTGTACTCGTTGCTCGGAATTTGTTATCAATTTTGGATTTTACCACAAGATTAATTGACTCACGAATCGAGCAGTAGTCGTAAGCCAGCAGTCGTCGCGAATAAATCCACCAATTGCAAGATATTTTGTTGTTTTCTAAGTGAACCCCTTTTTTTCGCGAGTTCAAGTTGGAGCAGCCTTTTGTATTCCTTGATTCCTTCCCACCCACTGCCCTTTTGCTTTTCCTAGCTCAATAATTAAAGTGCTGAAGAATCGCCGTGTAAGTAGCCGGCACGAAGGTAGGTGAAATTTAATAATTTATCTTTTATTATATACAGTCCACAAATTGCCAAACCAAGCGGTGACTCCCGTTTTGGAAAAAAAACGAGAAAATAAAATTGAGATATCTCCATGAGTAATGGACGGATTCACTATTATGACACACCAGGTTGTGCGCACTCGCGAGATCTCGGCTTTTTACCTAATTTTCTTTGTTCGACGACTGAGCTAGGGGCAAAAAAACTCTTTACTTCCGTTTTTTTACCAGATTTTCTCGCCCCTCTCCACCTCCAAGACTTGCGCCAAGTCAGTCACATAACAAGAGTGGTCCACTAAGTTAACTGAAACATAAATTAAAAAAAAACAAGTGTCGTTTTTGGAAGTTTTTCACGCTAGATCTACTCCACTGTGTGATGGATGTGTCATGGACCAATTAAGATTATTAGCGAGTAAATCTTACTTGCAATAAGTAAATATTTTGAAGTCAATTAATTAACTATCTTGTTATCAAAACAAGTAGTATTTGTAATATTATACTGACACACATAAATAATATGTTTAATAACAAGACTCCAACTCAACCTTGCAAGAAATGCTGAATAAGGGTAAGCAATGCCGTTGGCATTGACCCACCCATATATAATGGACAGACACACCATCCGATTATTATTATCAATTATTATCAATTATTATAGTATTAGATATAATTATGTAAGTATTACTAGTCATAGACACCGTCGTTATGTAGTGTGTAAGTGTTACCTAATAAACCAGTCAAAACCCAATCAACTTTAACTATCCTGCACGTCCTCCTTATCTATCAAATGGCGATCCTGCAACATTACTCCTATTAGTTTATCACATGGCGACCCTGCCAGTCCTAGATTATCACAACTGTAATGGTTATGAAATTCGGCATGCATGTGTAATTTGAAATTTTGAGCATTTTTTGTGACTAAAATTTCGTCCAGAAGAGTCTAGCATTTACCTAGTTTAGTTTAGTTAGTTTAGTTGTATAATGAGTGGGTCGATTAGCGACACCTCCACTGCGACCAAGTGGTCTATTGTGGCTCACACCTAAGTGCTTTACATCCATTCCAGCAGGCCACTGCTTTTTAAAAAGCTAATAAATGACCTTACAATAAGCATGGCAGTTACGGACCAACAAATGGGTCTCAGTCCCCAGCAGACCTTAGATGGTCAGAGGCTGCTGAGAATCGCCGGGTTAGCTATTAGAATCTGTACGTGGAATGTTCGTACAATGTATCAAGCAGGAAAAGTAGATAATGCTATTCGGGAGATGAATAGGTTAAACATCGATTTAATGGGAGTAAGCAAGATGAGATGGCCTGGTTCTGGGCACTACACAGTTAATGAAGACCAAGATATTTCTCGGAAAACAATGATGGACAACACCAAAACGGAGTGGGGCTCATAATCAGGAACAGATTACATCGATCAGTGAATAATTTTGTACATCTCTGAGAGAATACTTCTACTTCAACTAAACACTAAGCCAGTACGGGTTAATGTCATACAGGTATATGCGCCTACGGCTGACAAGTGTGATGAAGAGGCAGAGAGTTTTTACCATGACCTTCGACAGTTGATCAGAAAGCTAAACAGAAAAGACATCACAATTATTATGGGCGATTTTAATGCCAAACTTGGCAAAGGAAGCGGTAATGAATTTGTTGGACCATACGGACTTGGTACACGAAATGAAAGAGGCGACATGTTGTGAGAACTTTTTTCTTGCCGTGAGAACTTTTTTAAACCAAAAGTATGAAAATAGATGGATAGGCAGAGGAGCACATCAACCTGACCAGCTAGATCACCAGACCTAACTAAGATTAATTTCTTTTTTTAGGCACGTGGAGGAGTTCCATGGAGGAGTGTTTGTTTCGGCTCTAATGATCCATCTGTTTGTGCTAGGGAAGTTGCTCAAGTCATCCTAACAGGCATGGAAGCCTACATTCCCTTTTCAAAAAAACAGCCCTCAAACAGTAAACCTTGGTTCAACAAAAGATGCAAGGAAGCTGTCGCCTCCAAACAACTGGCTTTTCGCCAATGGCGAGAGAGGCCCAACGGCATAAACCATCACAATTTCATCCTTGCTCGAAACAGATGCAAAGAAATAATAGATCAAACCAAGGAAACTCACAACCAAAGAATTAGGAACAAACTTCTCTCCTGCCCTAACGGTTCGAAATCTTTTTGGTCTGTAACTAAGGCAGTCAGCCAGAACTTCACCAGATCAACGATTCCACCACTTACACGGACAGATGGGACTATCGCATCCACGGCTACTGAGAAGGCGAACTTGTTGGCGTGAGTGTTTTCTTCATACCCTTCCGTCGACTTTCATGGAAGAACTCCGCCAATGATCCCTTCCGTGGAGACCAAAATGTCAGACATTGTTTTCCGACAGCGGATCATAAAGAGCATTATGTTAGCCTTAGACCCAAACAAAGCTTCTGGGCCCGATGACGTACCTGTTATCGTACTAAAAAAATGCGCCACTCAGCTGTCATCTGTTTTCTGCCGACTTTTCAACTGGTCGTATAAAAAGGGAATATTTCCTTCTTGTTGGAAATGTGCACGGATCCAACCTATTCCCAAGAAAGGCAAAAAGACTATACCAAGTAACTATCGACCAGTGGCACTGCTTTCAGTAATATCCAAGATTATGGAGAAAGCTATTAACCAACATCTTTAAAATACTTGGAAGGAGCTAACATAATCAGCGACCGCCAATACGGATTCCGTAAACAGAGGTCAACTGGTGACCTCCTCACTTACGTCACCGACGGGGAGTCTCGAGGGGTTGCGCTTGATATTTCTAGAGCTTTCGACCGTGTTTGGCATGGTGGACTGTTGGCAAAACTGCAGGCCTATGGCATGCCCGAGAAATTCTGCTTGTGGCTTGCGAGTTATCTCGGAGATCGTTCATTACAGGTGGCAGTCGATGGAGTTCTTTCTGAGACCTTTCCCATCAATGCCGGTGTGCCTCAGGGATCCATTTTATCTCCGACTCTCTTTCTAATATTTATAAACGACTTGCTTGAAACAACAAAAAATCCAATATACAGTTTTGCCGACGACAGTACCTTCATATCTTCTTATACGTTAGAAACGCGAACATCTGCCATCGACGCACAGACTCGCAGGGAGCAAGAAGTTGCCATACTTAACAATGACTTGCAAGACATTCTAACTTGGGGCGATAGAAACCAAGTCCAATTCAATGCTGGAAAAACCCAAGCAGTCATCTTCTCCAAAAAGACCAACGTTTTGGAGCCAGATATGATGATGGCGGGACACTCTCTTACCCCAGCGTCATCTCTTCGTTTATCTGGAGTGAGCCTTGGAGCGAACATGTCTTGGCATGATCATGTTGCAGATCTGGCGAAGAGTGCTTCTCAAAAACTTTGAACACTCTTCCGCAAGAAGAAATTTTATACACCACAACAGCTTCTCCTCTTATACAAGGCTCAAATCCGACCATCCTTGGAGTACTGCTCACATATTTGGAGCTCAGCTCCTAAACATACGCTAAGACTACTCGACTCTATTCAGAAAAGAGCCATCCGCTTGATTGGGGACCCAGATTTGACAAAAAATTTAGACACTCTCGAACATCGAAGAAGAGTAGCTGACCTGAGTCTGTTTCACAGATATTTTAATGGAAAGTGTTTAAAAGACGTGGCCCGCTTGATTCCACCAAGATCAAGACCGGGCAGAAATACACACCGAGCCGCAGACGTTCATCCGAATCAGGTTCAGCTCGTTACACCTCGTACCACCCTATTTCAGACGTCTTTTATGTATAGAACCGCATCACTTTGGAATAGCATTCCAAAGGGCGTGTTTCCCGAAGTATACAACCTGCAGAGATTCAAGGCCAACGTGAATTGATATCTCCGCTCATGCACCGCTCCAAGAGCTTCATAGGATTTCCCATGTGCATTTTCAATAAAAAAATAAAATAAAAAATCCAGAGCGGTATTACCTCGGGTATTACAGATATTACAAAAAGATGATTTCATTTGATAAAAATTTACCACCCTATATCTCAAAAGTTATGACTTTTAGGACATACGTTCTTATGAAGTTTTCTTCTTAAAATGGACCCAAAAATCACTTTTCAAAAATCAAATTTCTGGTCAAAGCCGTGAAATTATTAATGACGTATACAGGGTGTCCCGTATCGTTATGTTCAAATCTTGTAAGCATATTTTATCTTAAGCATATCTTTAGGCTTATTTCTAAGCCTAAAAAACCCAAAAGTTGCAGGTCTATCTGCATTAGTTACGAAGTTACAGGCCTAAGAAAATAATGTCTAGTAAAATAAATACCAAAAGTAACTTTGAAAACAACATAAAACTTATTTTATTGACCAAATCTTTAGTTTATCATGTGTTAAAAATGTCCTATTCCTTGCTGAATACAAGCTTGTGCTCGGAGGCTTATTGCAAAAGTACCTAACAGTTTTCTCGTATTTTTTCGTGTACATATCCTTGACCAGTTCGCTGAATACGATCAAATAATAATTTCTCTCTGGTATTTAGTTACAAACACCAATTCCGAAATATCCTGGTGCCGCATCCATTTGAATCCTAATGCCATTTCGTATGAGCATGGGAACTCTACTTATGTTTATTTCGGTGACGTTTACTCATGTCGTTACCATAGCAATAAATTATAAGCCTATAAACCACAACACATGTCGTTGTGTGGCTTACCAAAGTTAAATCTTGTTATTTACTAGTCATAATTTTCTTAGGCCTGTAACTTCGTAACGAATAAAGATAGACCTGTCACTTTTGAGTTTTTTGAGCTCAAAATTAAGTCTACTATATGCTCAAAAATTTTGAACATAACGATAGGGACACCGCCTGTATATAAATATTTTCTTAATGAATCTAAAAATAGTGGTATTATTTTGCCAATTATTTAAGTTTAAAAACGGGTTGCTGCTGCGACAGGTTTTAACCAACGAAATTAGTCAAGTTCAAAGAAAAGTGGTGGAAAAAAACATCGATGGCCAAACTAATAAATTTAGTTCTCCTGATAAAAAAAGAACTAAATTAGCAACAAAAGCCAACTTGGATGACTTTGATCAATGTTTACTGCGTCGAATTATACACAATTTTCATATAACCGAAAAAATAACTCCAACGCTTTAGAGAATCATTGCAATAAATAATAGAAAAGGTTTGATGGAAAAGCAAAAAATACGCTTCTTATGTCTTCAGTTTCTGAGGAGGATGAGATATTTTAGAGCTGAAGATGGAAACATAGTGCACTAGAAACATAGTGTACATAGACGAAACATCAATTCTTTCCATGTTCATCAAAAATGGAACGACGCCAGTGAAGAAGAAACACGTCTCCAACGGACAACGGATGAAATCATTCAAGCATCACGCCAGTGGAGAAACTGGCTTTATTCCTAAAGCTTACGTACGATTCAACTCGGAAAAAAGAGTGGAGACTAACACGACGATATGAATTATTCCATATATGATTTATTCTAACTACAAAAAATGGATGGTGACGAAACTTATTCCAAATTTACCGCCTCACGCAGCGTGCTTGTGATTGACTACGCGCCATAACATAATGTGCAGTTATAAACTGCCTACCCCTGCTTCAAGAAACTCAGATATGCAGCAGTGGTTGCAACAAAAGCAAATACAATTTAATAGGGATTCCTATACACCAGAATAATTGTCTGACCTCATTGAATCGAACAAGCCAAGTTTTAAGACCAACGAAATTGAAGAAATTATGAGAATAAATGGACATGTTTTCAAACAACTCCCTTGAATTCATATAAATAAAATCGATCTGGCAACATCACACAGATCACATCCAAGTTACTTAAGATGGACTAGAGATGGGAAATACTGTTACCTACCGAAGAGTACCGTTCCAACTGGTACCGCGACAGAAAAATCTGGAGTGCTGGAACTGAATTAGGTAATCATAGTTCCTTGTTCCACGTGATGTTTTAGCCCATAATATGGCCTTGTATCTTGTATTGCATCTCTGTCTCTGTCCGTACTTCGGTATGTAGTTCTATAATACAGAGCGGTTTTTTATCTCTCTCTCACCGTTGAGATCTTCGAGATTTTTTAGTTACTAGCAAAGATTTTTTTATTAAATTTTTAAATTAATAATTTTTATAATAATAATTAATTTTTAATAATTTTTTATTTATAATTAGTTAAAATTTTATTTATAATTAGGTAAAATTTTATTTTTATTTTACTAAAATTTCAAAAAAAAAATATTCCTTTTTAGACATTATGTAGATAATTATGTTCTCATCATGATTTTAAGAAATAAAAATAAATAAATGGAAATTTTATGCGACATTATTTAGAAATCGGGAAGTGCAACACACAAATGCGCGGCTAAACGGTAGGTATTTCTAGTAGACGGTTCTTCTATAAGAGGATTAAGAGGGTAATATTTCTAAACGGTATTTTCTTAACAGTTAAAGGGTATTTCTCTAAACGGTATTTCTTAGACGGTTCCAGTTCCAAGATCAATGCAACATTGCAACGCCACGCCGCAGAGCAGCGCGGCGCGCCACGTGACGGTGTTTGTGTAGATAGTTCCATCGGTAACCGGTTACTTTTCAGATGCGGAACGGTTCGCGACGGTACTCGTAAATACCGCGACAAAATACCGTTCCACAAATACCGTCTCATCTCTAGTTTTGGATCGTGACGTATCTGGCCGGTGTACGCGGGGCGACACAAGAGCATACCCCACGTATTCCGTTTACTCCCGCTGTAGTAACAAAGGCCTAAAGGCCATGTTCTTGTCGTGAGATTCCTTACTCGGCGTAGCAGGGGTAAGCTCGCGGTGGCGGCGCGGCTGGGTACTAGTCAACAGCACACCGATACCCGCTGGAGTAACGAAGGTGATTCTTGTCGTGAGATTGCTTACCCGGCGTAGCAGGGGGTCATCTCTCGGTGGCGGCGCGGCCTGGTACTCGTCAAACAGCACGCCACTCCTCCCGTCCGCGTCCATATTCCGCTGTGGCAACGAGGGTCTCGCCCCTGTCGTAGGATTCCTTATCCTGCGGTTCGAGCGTTATCCGGTCCCAGTTAAAAAAGTCCGACGTTCGTCAGCCCGTTGATTACGACAAACGCTCAGCGGATGACGCCCCGGTTTTCGATCCTTGTACATGAAGTAGGTACTCTCATACCTAACATACAGTCATTCCTAATTGAAATTTTATCTCGCCATCGTTGACCGCGCCTCGCTTCCTCCCACTTTGTTTCGTAGCCCATAATAACCGGACCGCTAAAATCAGTTATTTGCATTTATTATTGTATTTATTATTGTCGTTAAGTTTTGGGATAGTCCTGTTCATTTTTTGGTTGTAAATATTAGTTTCTAATTAATAAAAGTGTTAATAATCCAGTTTCCCGGCTCTCTATTATCCCCACCGACCGTGAACCTGAAGTCACTCGCAAACAACTTGGCTCAACGGAAGTGTCATATAAAACGCGGGGAGCGCCTAAAGACCGCCCCTTCGCGTCCGTTTTTTTTTGTGTTAACCTCATCTGACCCCTGGCATTACCTGTCTTCTCCATTGAGCTGCCCTGGGACAAGGTTACGATAAACGTACCAACTGTGTGATAACTCAGGTAATTGGGAAAAGATGGCGAGTTCATTTTCCCGACGGAGTAACCTGTGCAAAAATCTGGCGCCCGAGAAATCCATTCGATTCCAGCCAGGTCCGATTGCGTCTAGTTTCCCAGATAGCCGAGGTTGTCACAATGGCTATATGGCTGAGCAGTGGAATGACAAGTGTGACTTCTCGAAAAAAAAATGAGAACGAATACACGGCCAGAGAAGGAGCTATGAATATTATAGTCGAGGATCTACTTGCTGAACTAGGAGGCATTAATGACGATGAAGATAGTGATAGTGACGATGAGAACTATTCTGATAGCGATACTGATAATGACCTGAATGCGCTAGTACTCTAGCTCGCTAGCCGGTTGGATCTGTTTTTGACCACGGACTCTCAAATACAGGGTTACTGGTAACTGGATACATTCCTTTGGTGATCTGATAAAACAAGAGGTAAGGAGTAAATTAACCCCAACATGCACCATACAAAACTCAATAGATTTTGAGATAATCCGATTTTCAACTTTTCTTAAAAAAATGGTTTCAAATGTCTTGAAATGTAATTTTCAAAAAATCTACTTTAACTTTTTGATTTTTTTTTTTTGCTGGAATACTTGTCCAATACTATGCTTCCTTCTGGAATAAAAAATATCCTGAGGTATTTCGATCGTGTGAAAATTTCAAAGAAAAACTTTCACAAACTATTTTTTTTAAATAAGATTTAAAAGTTTTTACAAGTTATTTTCGCAAAATTGTCAAGGCAACTTGCGTAAAAATTGTTTTAAAAACTTTCTTAGTGTAGTACCTATCTAACAAGGTACGAATCTTGTACAAGAATAACAGAATCTCCCCGCTATGTACCGTTACCGAGGAACAAATCCTTAAGTCGGGACGTTTTAAAAAAAATACGGCCCTGAACGGGGGTCTTAAAATTCTCTGATCCGGCCCATTTTCAATAGGTCGTATTTGGGGGTGACGAGCTTTGTCCCTACCAAGTTTCGTCCCGATCGGTAAAACTTTCAGACACTTAGAGTGGCTATTAGTAGGCTATTCCCGAAAAATCCCGAAATTGCCGAAAAAATGACACTTCCCGGGAACGGATCCCGCTCATTTTCAATAGGCATCGTGCCACGGTGCGCCTCTTCAATTGAGCAAAATTTCAACTTTCCCACATGAAAACTGGCGGCTCTAGAGTGTTTCCTAGCAAAATAACAGACAGACAGACCGACAGACAGACATTTTTCGGGCACAAGACCACGTATACTTACGAAACTTCTGTGACTTTGCTAGGAAACACTCTAGAGCCGCCAGTTTTCATGTGGGAAAGTTGAAATTTTGCTCAATTGAAGCGGCTTGTGTTTCAATTTTTTGCTCAATTGTGAAAGTTTCTCTTTGAAATTTTCACACGATCGAAATACCTCAGGATATTTTTTATTCCAGAAGGAAGCATAGTATTGGACAAGTATTCCAGCAAAAAAAAAAAATCAAAAAGTTAAAGTAGATTTTTTGAAAATTACATTTCAAGACATTTGAAACCATTTTTTTAAGAAAAGTTGAAAATCGGATTATCTCAAAATCTATTGAGTTTTGTATGGTGCATGTTGGGGTTAATTTACTCCTTACCTCTTGTTTTATCAGATCACCAAAGGAATGTATCCAGTTACCAGTAACCCTGTATATGTAAGGAAATAATTCCGTTTTATTCCGTTTTATCTTTACTATGAAAAAGTTAAGAAAAAAGAGAAAATTTTGCTATCAGAAGACTTCAGTAAAATGTTTTTTTTAGGAACCATACATACAAAATTCTGCCACATAGGAATAAAACAAATGCAAAACAAAGACCATACTACATAGCAAAAAATTTAACGAAAAATATAGGAGAGGTTTGTAGGAACTGCGAAATCTGCAAAAAGAATAAATCGAGAGGACAAAAAAAAAATTGGCCTCATGTCTCAATTGGGTCCTGCAGAAAAGCCGTTCGAAATAGTTTCTATTGACACAATTGGTGGTTTCGGTGGTTCACGATCCACAAAAAAATAATTGCACCTTCTGGTAGATGATTTTACAATATTCGCTTTCATTTTAAATTCAAAGACGCAAAAAAAGACTTCATAAGGTTAATAAATTATGTAACTAAAGACTATAATATCGGTATGATATTGACAGATCAATACCCAGGAATAAATTCCAGAGACTTTCAAAATTTCCTGGTCGAGAAAGATATTCCAATTATATTTACAGCAGTAAACGCACCTTTTTCATATGCTTTAAATGAAAGGCTAAACCAAGCCCTGGTAAATAATATCAGATGTGTAATGAATAAGAAAGAAAAAAAAATAGCATGGACAACAATAATAATAGCACATGAATGTGTCAAAAGGTATAACGAAACCGAACATACAGTCACTGGGTTCAGTCCAAAATATTTATTAGAAGGCACAGATACCTCAATATTACCAAACCAATTAAAACAAGAAACAGCAAATAAGGATTTGGAAAAAGATAGATAGACTGCCCTAGAAAATAGCATAAGATACCATAGATATACACCGTTCACATATTAAAAACGCTCTAGGTGGCCATGAACTTTTGTTTTTAGGTTTACAAAAATGAAAACTCCCTAGATTTCGATTGACAATATCAGCTGATCGAGATATTAAAGGTTAAGTAAAGACTGATATTGTCAAATCACTCAAAGTGTCTCAGCTGATTAACAGCCTTGTTGTCTAATTGAAGTTTTAGTACTAGGATACTAGATATATACTTATGTAATTCTCCTTCCTCTAACGATCCTGTAGCACGGTTATCTCTCGCCACTTTGGAATTATTTATAAATCGCATACAATGACCAACAATGCGCTTTATTTTACGAAGAGATGAGAAACGATCTAATAGGTAATGAAAATTGTTATAGGCAACTTGAGACACCAAAACAATTTTCTTTTCTTCCGCATCATTATTATTGCCCAACACTAGTTGAACGAAGATTGTTCATGGAGCATAAATTTGAACGGATGGGATTATTAATGAATTAATCGACGGGAAGAAAATAACAATGGAAGATGGTTGACCTACCTTTTTAACGACGTTAGGTGATGAGTCTAAATACCATAACCAGTTGATTGATTAAATTCAATAATAATCTTGTTGTTCGATGTGGTAGACAGCTTCGCACGGGCCCGGCATGTATTTTCCTGCTTCTGAAGGGGCGAAGACAGGACACGACGAACAGTGAAGAAGTTCACAATACGAATGTATTTTCACTCCGACCACGGTGACGACTCGTTTTCTACTTACTGCCGCACGGTCTCGCGACGCGACGGCGACACCTGTGCCCTTGCGCATAGACGTTATAGGTCGAACCAAGGGACGGGGTAAAAAGGAAGGCGGCAAGGATTTTAAAAAATGAACATGAAACATACCGCCCACCAAAATTACTATAAAATAAAGTAATTTTCTGATGAGAAGAAAAAAAAAAAAAAAAAAAAAAAGAAACGAATGAAGTTAGAATTCTAACTATTTACATGTGTTGTGTCTTGCTTATTGTGACGGTAAAGGACACAACTTAACTAGGGGTCTCTTAAGGAGCCCGGTTTTCGTTTGAAGTGTAGCGACTCGAGCAATTTTGTCTGACCCAAAATGAAGGTGAACAATTCTGCCAAGCCTCCACTGAAGGGGAGGGGCAAGTTCATCCTTGATCAGTACCAATGTCCCGACATCTGCAACATCAAATGTCTTGGTCTTACTCCATTTACCACGTTGATAGAACGTATGAAGATATTCGTTCTTCCACCGTTTCCAAAAATCATAGTGCAAACGTTGCACTAATTGCCAACGAGACAGACGAGAAAGTTTCAAATGGGATAGATCTGGATCAGGTGGTGCTGTTAGGGTTTCAAGAGTAAGAAAATGACCGGGTGTGAGAACGGTTAGGTCATTAGGATCAGCGCTGACACCACACAACGGACGCGAATTCAACACCGCTTCGACTTGAACAAGAAGAGTGTTGAGTTCCTCATATGTTAAGATTTGTTGACCAATGACCCTGGCCAGATGAGTTTTCACGGACTTAATTCCACTTTCGAATAACCCTCCGAAGTGAGGCGAGGAAGGCGGGTTAAAGCGCCATTCGATGGACTCTGCTTCCACAGCGGATTTCATGTATTCGACGAGCAAACGATGGGCACCGACAAAGTTCGTGCCACAGTCACTGAAAAGAAACGAGCAACGTCCTCGTCTAGCGATAAATCGACGAAGGGCAGCGAGGAACGTTTCGCTTGATAAGTCTGAAGCGACTTCGACGTGAATGGCCCTTGTTGCAGCGCAAACAAACAAGCACAAATAAGCCTTTTGGGTACGAGCGCCTCGATGACGTGACATCAAAATGGGAAAAGGACCTCCGTAATCCACACCTACACAACTAAAAGCTTTAACCTGACTTACACGAAACGAGGGCAAATTGCCCATGGGGGGTGTAAGAGAACGTGGATGAACCCGAAAGCAACGGTTGCACGTTTTCAAATAATGACGGATTGTTTGACGAAAGGCGAGAATCCAAAAATTCTGTTGTATCAGATACATAGTTGTTTGAATCCCTGGATGCAGATGACGATTGTGAACTTGCAAAATTATTAGTTCAGTCAAACGATGACGACTTGGAAGTAAAGCAGGGTGTTTGGTACCAAATGGCAATGACGAATTTGCCAGACGACCACCGACGCGAAGAATACCCGCATTATCTATAAAGGGAGACAATTTTTGCAGATATTTACTACAAGGCTGTCCACTTTGCAGTTTGGCAAGTTCTGGCTGAAAGATAGCTGCCTGAACCGCCTTGACGATTAACAACAAAGACTGATGTAATTTTGCATCTGTCAACGGACCAACAATTTTGGGCTTATGACGAGCGTTGTGAAGAAAACGCAGGCAGTAAGCCACAATGCCCTGTATTTTGCGTAGAGAGGAAAATCGAGTTAGCAAAATCTCTATATCTGACGTGACGACATGAGAGTGTAACACGACAACCCTAGCTTCTTCATTTATATCCACACCAGTGGACGACGATGAATTTAAAGGCCAATTTTCCGGAGATTCCGTAAGCCAATGCGGCCCCGCCCACCATAGAGAACTTATTAAAAGTTCGCGGGGAAAAAGACCACGTGATGCTGGATCAGCTGGATTTTCAGCCGACCGAACATGATGCCAACGATCGGGAGGAACTCTTTCTTGAACATATGTGACTCGATTAGCCACAAACGTTTTCCACTTATGTGGAGACGAACGGATCCATGAAAGAGTGACTGTCGAATCACTCCATGCAAATATTTGCTCGATGACGACGCTTTCAGAACAATTCTGAATGATATGAGCAATTAATTTGGCTAGCAAAACCGCTGCGCATAGTTCAAGGCGCGGAATAGAGATTCGCTTCAACGGGGCGACCTTGGACTTGGCCATGACAAAAGACACATGAACCATCCCTTCTGGATCAACACACCGAAAATAAACAACAGCTGCCATGCCAGACTCAGACGCGTCACAAAATCCGTGAAGCTGGCATGTCGATGAAACAAGCTTCAAACGGCGAGGAATGCTCAGTTCAGATATGACAGGAAGTGACGATTTGTAATGCTTCCATTGTTCGCAGACGTCAGACGGGGGTTCAGAATCCCAGTCTAATCCCAAAGACCACAAGTGCTGAATGAGACGTTTCGCAAAAAAGGTGATAGGACACAAGAATCCCAAAGGATCATATATGCGAGCAATTTCAGATAAAATAGATCGCTTTGTACATGGTGACTCAATCTGCTTAACGCTGAATGAGAAAGAATCACTAGACGATTGCCACAGCAAGCCAAGAATCTTAAGCATTGTGTCAGAATCAGAATCAAACGACGATGCATGAATTTGACAATGCTCAGCAGGTAGTCCAAGTAAAAGGTCAGGATGATTCGAAGCCCATTTTCGAAGTTCGAATTGACCCCCTTTCAATAAACCAATGAGTTGCCTCTTCAACTCTGAGGCAGTCTGAAGATCGTCTGCCCCGGTTGCAAAGTCATCAACGTACAATGCATTACGAATCGCATGCGCGGCAAGTGGGAAATCTTGTTCGCCCTCTTGCGCTAGTTGCAAAAGACAACGAATAGCGAGAAAAGGAGAGCTGGACACTCCATAAGTGACAGTGTTCAAACGATATGTGTCAATAGGGTCTTCGGGCGACGAACGCCACCGAATTAATTGAAACGATTGATGGGCTTCTGTCACCAAAATTTGACGGTACATCTGTCGTATATCACAAGTGAACACATATTCATGAAGACGAAAACGAAGTAAAATGACAGAAATGTCATTTTGAAGTTTAGGCCCGACAAACAATGCATCGTTAAGTGAAACATTATTTGACGCTTTAGCCGACGCATCAAACACCACTCGAATCTTTGAAGAGATTCCCTCACCCTTGAAGACGCAGTGATGGGGAATGAAATAGTAATTCGAATCTGACGGGGTTGACGTTAAAAGAGACATGTGCCCAGATGCGATGTATTCCGACAGAAATTCATTATATTTGTCACGAAGCGCCGAATCCTTGGATAAGCGACGTTCAAGAGTACGGAGACGATTGTCCGCGATTTTCTCAGAATCAAGGAATGAAGGCAACGAATTTGGTTCCTTGAATGGCAAGGATACACAAAACCGACCTGATTGGTTACGATAATGATCATTAACAAAAGACGATTCACAACTCTGATCCTCTGGAGATTTGCTAACGACGTTGGGAACTTCTTCAACGTTCCAAAAGGCCTTTAAGGTATCATCAAGCGAAGGATTTGTCATGACGAAGAAGGACCTCGTTGGAGATGGACTGGTACAAGAAATATTTCCAAATAATGCCCAGCCAAAGATAGTATTCATGGCTGCTGGATGATCAGTATCACCAGCGATAAAACCACCACGAACAATATGAGCAAATATATCAGCTCCCAAAAGCATGTCCACCGACGATGGGACATTCCAATGAGGATCAGCTAACGGTAAATTTTCAAACGACCTTGTGTGTGGTAGAGGCACGGCCGGAAGATTAGAACAAATCGTTGGAAGCACAATTGCAGAAACCTTACAAACCTGCTCTGGCGAACCGATCGGACGAATTTGACAGTTAGTACGCCCGTGAGAGGAAGTAATGGCTGTTTGACCTAAACCAGCAAGAGGTATCGATGAGCGATCGATAGCCAAACCAAGGTGTTTGCGACATCGTGCGGTTATAAAAGTAGACTGGCTACCGGAATCACAAAGGGCTCTAACCTGCTTGTAATTACCAAAACGATCTTGAATCTCCAATGCTACCGTGGACAACAAAACCAAAGTCGTATCGGATGAAGATGTCAAATTTACTGTGGACGATAATGTGACTGGTGAATCTGATAAAACACCATTAGGCAACGTATTAGATGTTGCGCTTGACGACGGATTATCCTTGCTACCGGCAAAGTGAAGTAATGAATGATGTGGTTGTGAACAATGTTGACACCTAGACGAAGACGTACATGATTTCATCGTATGTGACGGTTTCAAACAATTGTTGCAATGTTTTGCAGCCTTGATCAACAAATGACGATTGTATGGCGAAAGGTCTAAAAATGAAGGGCAATTCACAATTTGATGTGATGCACCCTTGCAATGGAAGCAGTTAGATCTCACTGAAGATGCATTTGACGCTGATGCATCCGCAGAAGAAGCCAATAACGCCTGAGATCTATGACGATAAGACGAAGATGCGTTTCTAGACCCATTAGTAACTGGCTTACGTTCAACAGTACCCAATTTTGGCGTGGAACTAGGCTGATTAGTAAATGAACTAGCTTCTAAAGCGCGGCATTGATCGTTAACAAACTGTTTCAAATCGTCGAAGGTAGGAAATTCAGTCTGAGCAAATGCCATTTCAAATCGTTTGCGTGTCCCACTATCTAACTTCTGAACAAACACATTGAAGACTGTGAAGTCCCATAAATCTAAATTAGGGATCCTTTCTAATGCTGTGATGTTTTCAACAAACGTGTTCAATAAAGTCCGAAGAGCATGACTAGACTCTGATGAGACCTTCGAAGCCTCAAAGACCGATCTCCAATATAAGGTGGCCAGAACCCTGTCATTTTGATAACGATCCACCAAGGACTGGTAAGCGATAACATAATTGTCAGACGTAAGAGGTAGATGTTTAACCAAAGCCAACGGCTCTTTTGAGAGAGTCGAAATTAAATACTGAAATTTTTCAATATTCGATAATGAACTATTCTCATGTATCAACGCACAAAATAAATTGTAATAAGATGACCAAGATTCCAACGATCCGTCATAAATGGGTAGACTAATACGAGGAAGTTTGACATTCAATGACCTATTCAAAGCGTCGGAAGAACCTGCCTGAGACTCCGGAAGAGATCGAGTTGGAGTCAATGATTCTGACGAATTAGCTTTGATAATGGGCGAAGGTTTCGACGATAATTCTGTGCCAAACCGTGAATGAGCAATCCTGATCCTCCTGAACAACGCATCAATCTCGACAATCTGCCCGCAAACGGTTTCAAAATTCTCGCATGAATCATCATATAAAGTTCCCTTAACGACTAACTGAAACTCGTGGTATAATGATGAAGCTTCATCAAATGACTGGCTCAATTCAGAACAAACATCTCTGTCATCCTTAGCTTTATCAGCCAAGACTGCCAAAGGAGCTAACCTTCCAATAGTAATTTTAGCCAAAATGATGGCTTTTTCCATAGTATAATTACTATCTGTCATGGCGTAACAATTAATCTACCAATTAAATAATAAAGGCCTTAATTAGTCAATGTAGTAACGAGATACAAAAAACAATAATTCAAAAACAAAGGCAATCGGTAATAATAATAATTATTTACTGACGGGCGCAAATAAAATCATTAAAAAAAACCACCGAGACAACAAAGTACATAAAAGTACCTACCTATGTTCTGACCAATCTATTATGAATAAATTTCGATGAGAAGGAATAAATTCGTTACGTAAAAATTCACCCAACCGAGTGAATAAATATTTCTTCTTGAAAGTCAACTAACAAGAAAGAAAATGTTGACGAACAAAAGGTGATGCTCGCGAGGATAATAATTTCAGCGAGAAATTGCTTGAAACGAGACGAGACCACCGTGATAGGGCGAACTCGAGGTCGAGCTACACCACCACTATCACCACTACCCGATGATGCACTACGGCAAATACAAAACACTACTGCGTGCGTAAATAAAGGTACCTACGAAAACGAAAACAGAAGCGCAATGCTGCAGATGTCGAGAAATTGTTTTTCCAAAACTTTCCCTAATTGTTTCTGAAATCAATAGGTATGATTTCAAATGCGATCTTAAAATAAATTACCCATGCAAATCACAAGACAAAACACAGATAATTTCTTTTTTTTTTGACGGTATTAATTTACAAATAATGAGCTGTATGTTAATAGAGCTTTTCAAATCCGGCTCGAAGGACCATAAAATGAACGAAGATTGTTCATGGAGCATAAATTTGAACGGATGGGATTATTAATGAATTAATCGACGGGAAGAAAATAACAATGGAAGATGGTTGACCTACCTTTTTAACGACGTTAGGTGATGAGTCTAAATACCATAACCAGTTGATTGATTAAATTCAATAATAATCTTGTTGTTCGATGTGGTAGACAGCTTCGCACGGGCCCGGCATGTATTTTCCTGCTTCTGAAGGGGCGAAGACAGGACACGACGAACAGTGAAGAAGTTCACAATACGAATGTATTTTCACTCCGACCACGGTGACGACTCGTTTTCTACTTACTGCCGCACGGTCTCGCGACGCGACGGCGACACCTGTGCCCTTGCGCATAGACGTTATAGGTCGAACCAAGGGACGGGGTAAAAAGGAAGGCGGCAAGGATTTTAAAAAATGAACATGAAACACTAGTTCTACTTGTGGCCAACTTTCGACACCCTGTTTAAGCCACAAGGGACCACTCCACCACAAAGGAAGTTCCTTTAACATAGAAGGCAGAAGACCGCGAGAAACACAATCCGCTGGATTATCCGTCCCTTTAACATGATGCCACGATTCAGGGGATATTTTCCCATGGATTTGAGGGATTCTATTAGCTACAAATGTTTTATATTTAGAGGGGCACGACTTAATCCATGTTAACACAATGGATGAATCTGTCCACGCGAATACATTATCGATTCGAAATTTAGAATCATATGTTGATATGATTAATTCTAGTAACTTAGACAGAAGTACTGCAGCACACAATTCAAGTCTGGGAATCGACAGAATTTTAATTGAAGCCACCTTTGATTTTGCACACACAAAGGAAACCTGTACATTCTGACAATCGATAACCTGTCTAAGGAAGACCACTGCTGCATAGCCATGCTCCGATGCATCACAGAAACCATGCAATTCGGACTTTTCAACCGTCATCTCGTTTGCCACTCGCCTTGGTATTCTCAACTCACTCAACATTATAAGTTGTTCTTGGAATTTACCACAAAGATTTGAATGATCTTTTGGTAATGGATCATCCCAGCCTAACTTCAGTTTCCAAGCTACCTGCACGAAATACTTAGCTAAGAGAGTCACTGGACACACAGCACCCAAAGGATCATAGATACGTGCTACATCAGATAGAACGTTACGTTTCGTAGCGATACGAGGAACGATATTAATGTTATAAGAAAACGAGTCCGATCGAGGGCACCACATTAAACCTAACACTTTGAATCAATTTACACCACCATCAATGAACATACACGGTTGTTGTGAATTAGTAGGAACATCTTGAAGTAACTGAGGTACATTGCTGGACCATTTGCGCAATTAAAAACCACCTTTACTGAATAGACCAATTAATTGCTTCTGAACTTTCAATGCTTCCTCCACCGAAGAAGCACCACTCACCATATCGTCTACGTAAATTGATGTCTGAATAATTTCGACGGCTTTGGCAAAATCACTACCATCGTCACTGGCTAATTGTAACAAAACACGCATTGCAAGATATGGACTGGAAGAAACCCCATATGTTACCGTAGAAAGTTTATAAACAGACATCGGATCACTTGCCGAAAATCTCCAAAGATTTTTTTGAAAATCTTGATGATGGTCGGCCACTACAATTTGCCGATACATTTGTCGAATGTTCGATGTAAACACCACTTTGTGGATTCGAAAATTCAACAAAATTGTCGTTATGTCCTTTTGAACCTACCAATAAGTTGTCATTTAATGACACACCACTTGACGACTTTGCAGAGGCGTCAAACATCACTCGAATTTTCGTTGACACACTGTCAGAACGAAACACAGCAAAATGTGGGATATAATACGAAGTCCCTGAAGAAGAAACACTCTCAGATGTAACTAAATTCATTTGACCTGAATCTAGATAATCCTGCATACAATCTTTATAATCATTCTCCAGCTCAGAATTCTTATAAATTCGAGATTCAAGAGACAGTTAACGTTTCAAAGCACTTGTGTAGGAATCACCTAGTTCTTTGGTATTTATTTTGAATGGTAATTCTACAATGTATCTTCCTGTCTCCGATCGACGATAAGATTCACTAAACAAAGTTTCACACCTTAGATCATCAGATGATAGAAGCTCAACACTTTGAGGTACTTCCTCAACCTCCCAAAACTTTTTCACATTGATAGCCAATACCTGATCCACCACTGTACAGAAAGTTTGAATCGGATCTGTACATTTCATGTCTGCCGAACCCATGAGCACCCAACCAAACACTGTGTTGATAGCCACTGGCTCATTATGTTCGCCTTTCTTTAAACCTGGTCTTAGAATGAAGGAATAAACATCGGAACCGAGTAAAATGTCAATTTCCTGAGGAGAACCAAATTTAGCATCAGCTAGTGGCAAGCCTTGAATATGCCTCCATTTTTCACCAATCACCTCGGTTGCCGGTAAGAACGAACATATTTTTGGGACAACATAAGAAGACACTTCGAATGTAGGGTTAGGTTTCTGATACGGTCGTACATAATACCTGACGGCCCCAAGATTTGGAGAAGTGAGTGACTGGTTTAAACCTTGTATGGGAACCGAAGATGGTACCACGTGTAATCCTAGTTTCTGCGCACACTTATTCGAAATGAAACTCGCCTCGGAGGCGGAGTCTAGAAGAGCACGGCACCTAATACAGGGTGATTGATTGAAACGCCACATTAGAAAAAGTTCGACTTCCAAATGATCTAGGAATCTGAAATTTGGAACTTAAGCAACATACCTAATAACGAGTCAAAATGAAATATTACCAAGATGGCAGAACATTAAAAATGGCGAAAGCAATGGCCATCTTTGTTTTTTTAAATGGGACACCCCATATATTATTGCATTTTCAGATCGTCTGAGAAAATGTAATAACAATGGTGCTTATAGTTGTATTTTAAATTGAGTAGGCCATGAGTTATAAACAAGTGAAAATCGTGATTTTCCAACTTTAAAGACATTTATCACGAAAACGGCTCAAGATATCGGAAAACGGCTTTCATGTCCCTATCTTAACTTTTTATAAGGCATCCAAATATGCAGTTGAAATCTTTATACAAGGTGGTGAAAATAGTCAGATTTTTCATCACCCTGTATAAACATTTCAACTCTACAGTAGGATACCAGATGAAAAGTTAAGATAGGGACATGTAGCCGTTTTCTGATATCATGAGCCGTTTTCGTGGTAAATGTCTTTAAAGTTGGAAAATCACGATTTTCACTTGTTTATAACTCATGGCCTACTCAATTTAAAATACAACTATAAACACCATTGTTATTACATTTTCTCAGACGATCTGAAAATGCAATAATATATGGGGTGTCCCATTTAAAAAAACAAAGATGGCCATTGCTTTCGCCATTTTAAATGTTCTACCATCTTGGTAATATTTCATTTTGACTCGTTATTAGGTATGATGCCTAAGTTCCAAATTTCAGATTCCTAGATCATTTGGAAGTCGAACTTTTTCTAATGTGGCGTTTCAATCAATCACCCTGTATAATTATTTCTAGTATCCCTGATATGGACTACTGCAGTCGACAACAATACCGCAGACGACGAAAAAATCTTATTCGTCATGACATGCACTTGCTCAACATTTTCACCTTCCACAAATCCACTAGACTTTTTGACACTACTTTCGACAGACTTCGATACACCTACACTTGCACACATTTCCGCTTTAGGAAAATGAAGTAACGTGTGATGTCTTTTATTACACACACGACACGATGATTTGGACGGACAATTTATTATTCTATGGTTGCCACTAACACAATTAAAACATATATTATGACCAAAAACTTGGCACATCTATTTAGAGTATGACTCTGTTTGCAATATGAACAAGTATTCACAGGGCCTGTGGTTTCTGTCACAAACGAAGATTTAAATCCAGGAGATGGGTTTACCACTACAGTTTTAGGTTTACTCCCTGTAAATTGTGAGGTCTCTAAAGCTTTACACTGCCTTTCTAGGAAACTATAAAATTCAGCATAACACGGTACTGATGAATCGGTCACTTCTTGCTCAAATTGTTTTCGCGTGTTGAAATCAATTTTTTGCAATAACAGATTCAATTTAGTAAAGTCCCACAGGTCCTGATCGTACTGCTCCAACGCCATTATATTCTCATTGAATGTCGCCAAAAGATGTCTCAGTTGCGTACCGGAGTCACCACAAGCTTTCGGCGCACCTTGCAACGATTGCCAGTAATTCGTTCAATAATCGAGTGTTCTGATAGCGAGATACAAGAGAATCAAAAGCGATAACATAGTTCTCAGCAGAGAGAGGCAAACTTTTAATGACCGCTGCAGCTTCTTTCGACAATGATGAAACTAAGTATTGGAATTTTTCTATACTCGATAATTCGTCATTTTCGTGAATCAATGTTTTGAACAAATCAAAAAATGACGGCCACAATTTTAAATTCCCGTCGAATTTTGGTATCTCTATTTTTGGTAATCGCACGTTCCTTCTACCACTATTCGAAACTGCATCGTTTCCTGCTGCTCCACTACCACTGTTGGAAATGGTGTCTACCTTATCTGCTTGAGCATATTGAAATGTTTATTTTTGAATAACAGTATTCTAAATTTCACGTTGTCAAAATCAGTCATAATCTTATCCTGCTGCACCAATAATGTCTCTTTGTCCTCACCTGAGATTAGAGATAATATCTTCAAATGTAAGTTTTCAAACAAATCAACATGATCATTGAAATTTTCAAATCTAACTAAAAATTCATCCTCCCACTCACTTGGATTTTTGTCTTTGTTAGTTTCGACCACGTTAGTTAACTCTTGAATGCGTTTTATCGCTACACGTCTTTTATTTATTAATTCTTCAATCTCCATTTTCTCAAAAATTAATCCACAGATTAATTCAAATCAAAATGTCATAAATGAAATAAACAATAAACCTAATTACTGACAGTTACAAGCAAAATGGATACGAAAATAAAGATTCACAATAATAATACACGTAATATTCTATTTGATACTAGTGATAGCAAGAACAAAACCTTTTCCACTTAACATAACTTGAAATAAGAACACATAATAACAACAATTATTTTAACTCCCATTTACTGATTCCAACCTAACACAAATAATTCACCAATGCGGCTACTCGAAGGACCAAAATGGATCGTACACACACACCGCTCACCGGCTGCAATAGTGGCACAACTCAAAAATCCTTAAAATCGCACTAACTGTTGCATCAAATGTTAAATTCAATACCCTTCCTTGCAACAAGACTGGCACAAAATTAGGTATCATAGATTTCCCGATATGGCGAATTTGTCACTAAAGCATTATAACAATTTGTGCTTCTAAGGCCCGTCTTCATCAATATATAACCCCGGGGTTATATGTGGGCTTAAATATAACCCCAGGGGTTATGTGTGTTTTAACCCACATGGATTATATTTAAACCGGGTTTAAATTATTTAAGCCGGGGTTACTGTAAGCCCGGTTTATATTGTCTTAACCCCGGGGTTATGTTCAAAATGGTATTCATCAAACTATTTACACCTGGTTTATAGAATTTTAACCCCAAAAAATTTAATCCATGCATGCAGTGGGATTATAATATTTAAGCCCAGAACTGTCAAAATTACTGGCACTATTTTTGCGGATGTTTACTAATTTTAAATAAAAACTCAATTAAACCTACTTTAATACTTAAGGCCCGTTTTCAATAAATATAACCATAATAACCAATAATATGATCAATAAAATATGACCACGTGGTTTGGAAACTCTGGGCTTAAATATTATCCGGGTTTAAAGGCAGCTCGGTATTCATCAAAGTTCAGCTTGGGGTTATACGGCGGAGTTACGTAGCTCCATAAAACGTCAGATTTAAACCCGCGCCAACGCTGGCAACATGGTGAAATGCCGTTGACTTACCATTCGAGAGTCGAGTTCAGCGAGAAAAGTGACAGAAAAACTGATGGTTTAATAATAATAGTAATGTGTTAAAAAAAAGACAAATAAATATAAGTTAAGTTGTGGTTATGTATGTTTTGCCAAATGCCCCAGATAGCACCGAGTGTCCTATGGACGTCCGTTGAGTATCCATTATACGTCCATTGGTCCATGGACAATAAATGGACGTCCTACGGACTTCTCCGCACGGACGTCCTATGTACGTCCACAAAAGTACGTCCATTGGACGTCCATCGAGTTATTTTTGACTATTGCGCATGACGTGCTGTCGCAGACAGGAAAAGAATAGCAGCACAAGTGCGCACGCACGCGCTAACCACCCCATCTTCCATTCTTTCACTATCATACAATCCACATTCCACATTCCTACATTATACATTTAATTCGTCCCAAGGAAAGTCTTCCGCCATTCCCATCAAACTCAAGACTGCTAGCGTGAAGATGAAGACATCTGCATTATACAGTGAACAAAAGAAAGAAATTCGATGAATCTTTAATTTTTAGAGTTTGTGAAAAATCCAAAAACGAATATTTTCATTAAGTTTATTAATATTATCATAAACTAATCTACTTAACAACTTTTCAATGAAAATTACCAGATTTTACGTAAAACTTAATGATAGAAACACGTAAGTAGGTAAGTACCTAGTAGTTTTCCTGTATCTTTTAGCCGTTATTAACGTTGTTTTCAAAACAGAAAATTACCGTATATACCCTATACCTATCACTACATTTATTGGATTTTTCAAAACTCTAAATTTCAAGACTTATCGAATATTTTCTGTCTTTTGTTCCTCACTAAGATATTTATCAGCAAATGCTTTGTGGACATCCGATAACGGACTCTCTATGGACATCCGATAACGGACTCCCTATGGACGTCCGATAACGGACATCCTATGGACGTCCGATAACGGACATCCTATGGACGTCCGGTAACGGACATCCTGCGGATGTCCAAAGTTGTGACAAATGGACACTGAGTGGACGTCTCATGGACGTCCATAGGACAAAAACGGACGTCCTATGGACGTCCGTTGGTACATAGAGGGATGTCAATTGGACGTCCATGGGACTACTTTGTGCTGTTTGGGGCCTAATTGTCAGAGCATGGTTACAGACAGATTTCCCTGTTCGTTTCCGTAATAATTAATCCGTATTGAATTGAACATTGCATTAATTGCAAACAAGTGATATTACATAAACCAACAGTTTATTATTATATTAAATCTAATCCTGACTGGAAGGGTGTACCAAAATAGGTAGGTGTCTTCATTCAACTTACTTGCATTACTTTTTATAAGTTTACAAGGATAAATACTGATTTTACCGTGATAGGTACCTATTTAGATTTAGAACGTGATCTTATTGTTACAGATAGATTTAGAATAACGGCTGAACTAAAGAGGATGAAGTCAAAGGATTACTTCTTCGATCTGTGCGTGTGGACCCAAATAATTCCTCATATCGGAATCAATGGATGAAGGTCCCCTGAATGAATTCTGAATAGAAGAATAATCAGACATACTTATGTATTTTATCTAATTACATAATAATTGTAACTGGAATAAGTAATAGTGTAATCGGAATGAATTTTAATATTGACTGGTAACTGGTTTGAACTTCAATATTATCATTTATCAGAGCTCGGGTGCGTTCAGAAATTCACATATTTAATTGGAGTAGGGGTAGGGTAATGGGCATTTATCTTCATCTCATGACCTGTTCATAAATCTACCCCAAACCTACCCCGACATTTGTCAAGACAACTTTCAGCAGTGTCATATGATTTATTTACAGAAGAAACAACACAAAACTTAAAAAAAAATACAAATCAAATCCGGGCCTTGAACCCTTTTACCATACGGAATGCGAATAGCATAAGACTAGTTCTTACTCTATGATAAATGCCGCTTAATTTGACTGGTTAAATGTCAGAGTCTCCTTTTCCGTAGGGTATTCGGAGCATGCCCTAGACCCTAGAGTATAAACTCTTATTTTATGAGCGCCGTAAATGACATTTCCAGGGGTATTGAACGGCCAAGGAGGATGCTCTGTATACTCGGAGTAAGTTTCTGAATGTAGTCCCAGTAGATAAGACCTACATTTATTTTAAATAATTTATTATGAATTACTGTTGTAGTTAAAGGATGAATAAAGACTATAAATTTTTAATTATTGCGTGTTATTTTTCAATTTTCATTAGCCAAATGTAATGTTTATAGAAAAGGTGACAAAAATTTTAAAATAAGGCAAAAATAAACCAACAGAAGTCATGTCTTGAATTTGTTGAGGGTTGAGGTTAAGTTTCCTTGAATCTGTGGTAAGTGCCTAGAAAATAATAAATAAAAGAGAATTTTCTATCAAAACAAGTAATTCTGAAATTTTTATAAGTAAAATAAGTGTTCAAGTAGATTTAAATGAGTTTTCAATTGAATTAAGTTAAAATCTACAAAAATAGTGCCAGACATTTTGACAGTTCTGGGTTTAAAAAGCAGGCTTAAATATTATAATCCCACTGCAGGCATGGATTAAATTTTTTGGGGTTAAAATTCTATAAACCAGGTGTAAATAGTTTGATGAATACCATTTTCAACATAACCCCGGGGGTTAAAACAAAATAAACCGGGTTTACAGTAACCCCCGCTTAAATAATTTAAACCCGGTTTAAATATAATTCATGTGGATTAAAGCAAATATAGGTTGTAACGGGATTTTTGGTTGGGTAGAGCTGATTCCCCCAGGGATGGATAATTGCCCCCTTTTACCCGTGACAAGTCAATTATGATAATAAAAATCTTTATTTACAATAACTATATTTACATATATCTATCCCTATTAAATTAATACTGTCGAGTCCTGACGATGTGGGCCGGCTCTCGTTACGGCAGCCCCTCCGATTGGCGAAAGATATCGCCTCGGTGCACGCACCTCTGTCAATTGGTCGATTATACGGTCGATCCACCTCTGGTCCTGCTGCTTGCTTCAGTAGCTCTCCAACCACCGCACATTGTGTGTCGGATCTACTGCCGCTGCTGTCGCCGGAATACGCGTCGTGACGAGACTGTCGGACCGACAACTCATTACATAGCGATCCGACGTTTATGACGCCTGGCCCTCGATGCAGGCCTGGCGCCGTCTGAAAGGGTCCGCCCGGGACCTCACTACAGTGACTACAGTCCCGTTTGTTACCCTGATGTGGTCGGCAGTCGACTGGAGCTCAATTCACTCCTATCGAACTCCCGCTACCGTGTTACAGACAGGTTCAACTCAGTTCATTGACCTGCCGTCACCGGCTGGATGGATGTGACGGAGAGCACTCAATGCATGCCTCCTGCTGGGGGGTCTGGGGCCTCCTAGCTCAGTACACTAGAAGGGAGAGAGGTTCTCGAGTCAGTTCCTCGGAATCTTCTGCCTTGTTTGGCCGCTGGGTCTGCTTATATAGCCGGTGCTGGCGAGATAACCCGCTAATCACTGCTGTAAAAACTGTATCTTTCTGATAAACCCCTCGATTAATTAAAATAAATAATAATTAACTACGAATGCCTCGGAATTCGTTACAAGGTAACATCTAATATTTATGAATAATTTTAGCAATTTTACTAGAAACATTTAAAAATTACATGTTTTGATAGAAAAATTTCTTTACATATTATTTTCTAGCCATTTACAAAAAAAAAAACAAATTCTCAACAAATTCAAGCCATAACTTCTGTGGGAGGGTATATTTTTTTATGTAAAATGTTTGTGTTTATTACCTATAAAAAAATAACTCACATTGATTTGAAATTTTCTTTATTTTTTATACTACAAACATTACAATAAATATTAATTTTAAATGATTTAAAATAAATGCACCAATTGTGTTCCAGTTTCAAACAATTTTCTTTCAATATAAATTTAACAAGATTAGATTATTATTATAGTTACACTCTAGTTTATACAGTTCCATTTACTTCGGGAAAATGTCTGATTCTTCGATTTCAAACTCATCGATTGAATCTGATGAAGAAAGAAGACCCAGGAGAATTAGGATCCTCAGAGATCGAAGCAATCCTTTTACTAGGTTCGATGATGTGGATTTTCGCTTGAGATTATTTAGATTTCGAAAAGAAGTATTTTTACAAATTTTGAACAGAATCGAAAATCAGATAGCACCAATGTCGAGACGAAGCAAATCCATAAATTCTATGTTGCAACTATTGATTACACTTAGATTTTTTGCTACTGGTGCCTTTCAAAGCTGCATAGGAGATCATATAAATATATCTTAGCCAACTGTAAGTAGAATTATTAAACAGGTATCATTAATTATTGCAAGATTGGGCAGGACGGAAATAAAAATGCCCCACGGCCAGAATGAATTCATTCAAGCATGTGCCGACTTTCACAAAATAAGTAATTTCCCACATGTCATTGGCGCTATTGACTGCACACATCAAAATTTCATCTGCTGGTGGAGAAAATGCAGAGCTGTTTCGCAATCGCAAGGGTTACTTTTCTCTGAACGTGCAAGTGGTTTGTGATGCGAAATTAAAGGTCAGGCACATTACAGCACGTTGGCCAGGATCAGTGCACGATTCAACTATATTCAACGACAGTCCTTTGCCTGTGCGACTGGAAAGAGGTGATTATGGCTTCAGCAACTTTTTACTGGGGGATAGTGGGTATCCATGCAAAACGTTTCTTCTAACTCCAGTGCTCAACCCCAGAACACCAGCAGAGGAAGCATACAATCGAGCCCACATTTCCACAAGGAACACGGTTGAAAGATGTTTTGGAGTGTTAAAACGTAGGTTTCCTTGTTTGGCCCTGGGACTGCCAAAAACAAATTTACAAACGACAATAATGGCTGTAATAGTCGCTTGCGCTGTTCTTCACAATATTGCACATGATCTGGGTGATGATCTTGATGAGGACATTGGAGACTATCTGGAAATTATTGAAAATTACGAAAACATTGGTAATATAGCAAATGTAAATACAGCTGTCAGGACATATATAATTAATAATATTTTAACCCATAAGAACCTAGTTTGCTTTGTCTGGAAAAAATCTTTGTTGAATTTCTCATTGTTACTTCTTGTGTTAAAAAATTTTAATTTTGAAGCTCTGGGACCAATAGTTCGTAATATATGGCCGCTCCGTAATCCAAACTGATCACCTGTGTATTTAAGAATAAAATATTCTTTAAATTTATTCGTATGTTATTCAATATACATAATAATAATTATTATGTAATGTATTTTCAGTATTTTCTATTTAAGAAAATAATTTTTAAAAACCTTCCAGTTTTTTCAATTACTTTAAGGCGCTGAATGAGTATTTCTTAGGGCCCCATAATCCCTCAATGGAAAAGTCTCGAGCTGTATAATCAATATTATAGTTAATTTTGAAGTTATACTTTTTTTTTTCATCTCCCACTCTTTTTTTTTTATTTTTAATTCCAAATCTAAAATTAAGCTTTGCTTTTTAGCATTTATAAATTTCTGCTTAAAATAGCGCTCTCTGAAGCTTAGAGCTTTCTTTGTCTTTACGACGCGTAGGGGAGTTTTCGATTTTCTAATAGGAATGGGCCGGTCAGGTAAAGGACTTGAGGTTGAAGATGAAGGTGCTGACTCTTGAGCAATGTCTCCATCATCACCTGGAAACAAAAATTCACACGTATCAATAATTTATTCTATCATGTGAGCAAATGATACCATAAATTTTCGCAAAAAATTCATGCCTGAGATTGAACCTGTAAAACTGTAAACAATCAGAATTCATTTCACATGCAGTTTTACAGATTCAATCTCAGGCATGAATTTTTTCCAATGATCTAAATTGAGTGTTCATTTTCCTCAAGTGATTAGAATATAATTTTTATTAGCAAAGTAACTAATAATTACCATGATATGATGCAGCCGAATCAAAATCATTTTTTAAGGGTGCGGTTTTGTCCCCCAAGATTCCTAAAACCTGCTGGCTCACTCCGCTTAATCCAGCAGCTTCATTCGCTCCACCTCCGGTTTTTCTTATTTAAACCTAAAATAACAATGCATATTATTATACACAACATGGCTATGTGCATGGAGAAACTTAAATTTCTCATGTATTTGTTTCTTGCTCAGAAGCCGATTCCACAGTCGATGTGTTTCTGTGAAACCGGCATGAACTATGTTTAGGAATGTTTCTAATACCCTTTTTAAACTTAAACTAGACCATTAATATGTGTAGATATTTTTATAACATCGGTAATGATAATCACTTCACCTTACAGCGTGAATTACTTACTTTCAGGATGCGATCTTCTGTTTTGGCATCTTGAACAAGTGCCTCCACATCTTGTTCGGCGGCGTTTGCTACCTCCATTAGCTCCACACTATATTTTGTTTTCTACAACAGGACATAACATTTAAATACTATTAAAACTATTGTTAGTTTGTGTGTTTCTATACTTTTGAGCATTCTCTATTATAGTGCGTGGTAAAGATAAATGTGAGTTAAGTAATTATAAAAAATAACATTAAAATTGTACTTATACTATAATTGAAGGTGACTATCAATTCGAGTTCCGATAAACGAATGTGAAATAATAAAAAAAAGTAACTCAGTCACTTTATAGTAGTATTGCTAGTAAAAACCTGCAACAACAACTATACACTGAGAAAACAGTTTATTGATATTAACGCAGGCTCGTTTAGTTCAAATAAAGTATTCTTTCGGATACGGCGAAAGGAACGTATATTTCAGTACAAGCAGTAATTCGTTGGGGGTAGCCTGCATAAATGTAACATGACGTTTACTTCATATTAATACAATATATTTGTTCATATTTAAAAAGTTTCTTACTAAAAAGTGACGCTGTTTTGATTTATAGATGGCCAATCGTTAACAAAAATCCTAATACCTTTAATATTAGCGAATATTTTGTTCTGGATGATTGGAATTTTAGACCTTATACTGTCATCAGTTAATAATTAACTGATTACTTATTATTAACTAAGGTGAATGGTTAAATCTTATAATGATGAGAGTAAATGAAACGAATGAGTGTTATTCTCTAATCAACCTAATTAGTTTTTAAGCAATATATTTATTGGATTACACATATATGGTATTTTAAACCTAAACTATAATTTACTTGCAAACTCTAAGTTTCTTAAATATTACAATTTATATTGTAATTTGAAATTTATAATTGTCAAATAGAAAATATATATGTTGCCATATCACTTGATAATTAAAGAATATTTGTTAAATTTTAACGAGTTGATTTCTTCCTTTTTAAATATAATGAAAATCACTGAAAATAAAATAGGAAAAGGACATATATATTGAAGAACATTCATAGACATTTTTCGTCAAGATAATTTTATTGATATTTTGTATTAATACATAACTTGAAAATAAAAATCGAATAAAATAAATAGGTAATATCATTTGGATAACATATACCTAAATAAATAAATAAATAAACAGTCTTGTTTGTTCCTGTACTATAATACCTATAAATTATCAGACTTACAGATTTAACATCAGTGTTACCTATAGCAAAAAAAAAAAACACTTCCTTATAAGTCGTTTACAAAGTCACCACCCTTAATAACTTTTGACATGATACGAATTTCTTTTTCTAAAAAGGTCGCTTTAGAAAGTAGATATCTAATTTCGTAAAAATAAATTTATTTCAAAATAAGTACTGTTGCATCTACTGAAATTCCTTTTAGTGTATTTTTTAACAAAAAAATACACTATTGAGGACGACATCACTTTTCGAAAATCACCCAAACTCATCAAATGTCCACCGATCATGACCCCCAGATTACGAAAAAGTGGTTTCCCAAAATTCACCTGCCCACGATATATACCGGGTGTCCCATTAGTGCGGGATTCTTCTCTGGCAGCTTCACTTTTGAAGTTATAAAAAAAGATGAGGGAGAAAAATTGTATGGTTTGAAGAGACCTTCAACCTAAAATAATTTTCAGCTACACAGGATGGCCCAATATCGCTGTATGCCTTACAACTTTGTTATTTTAAATAGGACACCCTATATATTATTACATTTTCAGATTATCTGAAAAAAATCAGTAAGAATGGTTTTCACAGTTTCAGTATAATGTGAATAGTTTTTGAGTTATAAACAAGTGAAAATTGCCATTTTCCATTTTCAAAGCAGCTTACAATGAAAACGGCTCAAAACAGCAGAAAAAGGTTTACATGTCTCTATCTTAAATTTTTACAAGGTATCCTATGATGTGGATGAAATTGTTATACAGGGTGAGGAAAAATCTGAAAATTTTCATCACCCTGTATTAAAATTTAAACCACATCGTACGCAATTATGTGAAAAGTTAAGATAGGGACATGTAAACCGTTTTTAGATATCTTGAGCCGTTTTCATTGTAAGCTGCTTTGAAAATGGAAAATGGCAATTTTCACTTGTTTATAACTCAAAAACTATTCACATTATACTGAAACTGTAAAAACCATTCTTACTGATTTTTTTCAGATAATCTGAAAATGTAATAATATATAGGGTGTCCTATTTAAAATAACAAAGTTGTAAGGCATACAGCGATATTGGGCCATCCTGTGTAGCTGAAAATTATTTTAGGTTGAAGGTCTCTTCAAACCATACAATTTTTCTCCCTCATCTTTTTTTATAGCTTCAAAAGTGAAGCTGCCAGAGAAGAATCCCGCACTAATGGGACACCCGGTATATATATATTTATATATATATATTTATATATATATTTATATATTTCTCCAAAATCGCGAAATTTCGATTTTAAAAACGCTCCTGTGGCTTTATCTTTCAAGATTAGTGAACGAAATTTTGGGTCCTTGTAACACTTTGGAATGACGTTGGATTTTCGTTGAAAAACTTTCCAAAAGTCTCATCACTTCTACAGGGTGCCCCTTCAAAATTCCATGAACCCGGTTTTTGTCATTTCATTTCAGGTCGCAGTTTTGAATCTAGGGGGCTGAAATTTTTGTGGGAGTAAGATATCTATAAAAACTGGTCTGGTATTGTACTTGAGCAAAATCGGTCGAGCGGTTTCAAAATGGCGGTCATTTTAATTTTTGAAAAATTTGCTAATATTTGAACCCCTGTATGAGCAAGATGGAAAAAAAACTTTGAAACCAAATCAACAGGGTTTGAAGAAAATTATTTCAAATTTAATTTAATGTAACAAAATTTACATTACTTTTATTATTAAGCCAGTGGCGTGGATAGGAAAGTGGTAAAAATGGCTAAATTTCCCTAACAATTTATGAGCACATTTTTGAAGCAATTGAACTGAAATTTTTACAGTAGATAACTATACTAATAGCCTTTAACACTTAAAAATTTCAAAAAGTGAGTAAGAAAAATGGCCGAGATATTCGAATTTTTTTTACATGATGTTTATTTCTCTAAAATTTTAAGAACGCTCCAGTAGCTTAATTTTTGAAGATTAATGAACTAAATTTTTTACTTTTGTGAAACTTAGGGATGACGTTTGATTTTCACAAAAAAACATTTACCTAAAATTGCGCTACTTTTACAACGTGTCTCTCCAAATTTCCAAAAAAAAAAAAACGGGTATGAGGGACGGTTTCTGGTCGCTGTTTTCAATCTAGGGGGCTGAAATTTTTTTGGTAGTAAGATGCAAGTAGTCGTATGGTACTGAATTTGAGTTAAATCAGAAGAGCCGTTCCAAAATGGCGGCCTTTTCAATTTTAGGAAAAATTGATAGATTTTGAACCCCTAAATAAGCCAGTTAGAAACAAAAACTTTTAAACGAAATTAACATTACTGGAAGAAAATTATTTGAAATTTGAGTTATAAAATATTGAGTTAAAATATTGCAATAAAATTTGCAATATTTTTATTATTAAGCCCGTGGCGTGGGTAGGAAAAGGGAAAAAGGGTTAAATTTCTATAACTGTTTATGAACATATTTTTGAAGGAATTGAACGAAAATTTTTACAGTAGACAACTACGAGTATACTAATAAACTTCAAAATTCAAAGATTTCAAGAAGGAAATAATAAAAATGGCGGAGATATTAGAATTATTTTACATATTATGTTTATTCCTCTAAAATTTAAAATTTTCGGTTTTCAAAGCTCCCCTTTCACTTTTTCCGTTCTATAAAAGGTAGTCTAAAAAATAGTATTTTTTAAGTAAAGTTAGCCAGTGGCGGGCATAGGAAATGGGCCAAAATTGTTCAATTTTGCCAATGATTTTTTTTGTTTTGTTAAATTTAAAAATTCATTCTAAGGCATGCACGGTTTAAAACGAAATGAAATGCAATTGTCAGTAAGCCACTACGCGAATATCACCTGACTATGTAAAATTTCAGAAAGCTAATTTAAAAAGCGGTGAAAATATTCAGAATTGGATTGCATAAAAATACACTATTTCTGCGATTGATGCGCAAGAAGGTTTTTTTAAAATGATGTAGGTAATATAAATGTTATTTAAAATTACAAAGTAGGGATGGCTGAGGACCAGACCTAAAATTAATTAACGGGGTAGGTATACCTACCGGTTTTGAAGTTTATACATTTGATATATCTAAATCACTATTTTATTTTTTAAAATTCGTAGCACGTCAAATATTAATTTAAATAAATAATAAATCAGTTTATTTTGAGAACAACAAATTTAAAAATAAAGTTTACAGATCTTGCTTGTTTCTAACAATGGCCTTATATCTCGACTTTGAAACTCTATGGCTAACACATGGAAAAACACTAAGTAATGCCTCACTTTCAATGCACATATACGAATTAGTAGATGTTGATACATAGTAAGCGTTTATATTTCTGTCAAAGCCTGTTGTGTCTACTTGGGCGTAAATAAAATGAAAAATTCTTTCATTGTTCATAATAATATACTTTATGATGCCGAAAACAGGATCTCCATAAGAATCTCTATCAATTTGAATGTGAGAATTAATTTTATATTTTATGCCGTTGCATTTGAACCATGTTACTGCTGTACAATTTGAATCAAAGAAGGAATCAAATTTAATTAAATTAACATCATTTATTTCATTAACTTTAAATAAAAAAGCTCCTATTTCAATATTGTTCCGAAATCCATCCTTGCTAAGCAATCTCAAAGACAGTTTGAGCTGATGTCGCATCGCCAATGAATAGATTATATTTCGCCTAGAACTGATAATGTGTGCATTTGTTTTTGCAATTTTATGAAAAGCCTCGTATCTAATACTGGAGAAATATATTAATGGTCCTAGATTCTCGATTATTCCAGGATAATGTATGAGAATATGATGTTTGGGTTTCAGATTCGCACTGAAAATTTTTATATATAGTTCATTGTGTTGCTGAATGAGATAACGTAAGTAACTTATTTCTGGTGAACTTATTTTAGATTTAGTAACTAAAAATATTATATCGTTTAGAATTAAATAAAATTTCCAGATATCACCTTCAGTGTCAACAAGATCTCCCACTAAAAAACCGAAATAAACAACAAAAGCTGACATTTCTGCAGCCGATAAAATTATATTGCAGTTGTCTATATGAGAGCTAACTATAGGAGGAATCCTGTTTCCAATGTCTAAATCATCATAGTCGAAATATTTTATTCGGTTGTTCAGTTGACTGAGAGTAAAAATGTTATATTTTTTAATAAGAAAGTTCAAAATATGTCCCATATCGTAACGGCATATGCCTTCAAAGATATCGTGCATAATGTCACAAGATATATTTTCTGCTACGTGGTAATATTTTAAACAGTTCCAATAGCATATATCTTTAACTCCGTGAGATTTCAAATACAAATCGTCTTCATAATTGACACGATTTCTTAGCAAAGTTGGATTTTCTAATGACATGGTTCGAGATTGTAATTTATCACATCGACAAATCCGGCAAGAGTGCTCAGACGAAAAACTCTCTGTAAAACCAGTGATAGAGTGCACTCCTAGATTATCCCCTAGAATCGAAAACAGTACAAAGATCCACTTCCCTTCCATTTTCAATTTTAATCTTTATACCATTAGTTTCAAGTTCTTTTAGTTTTTTTAATAAATGTGATAAAATGGGCTTATTTCCAAAATTCTTACGATCTGAAGAAAAGAATAAGCTCCACAAAAATATATTTTGCAATGATGCAGAATATTTTGGAGGAATTCCCCCAATAGTAAAATATAACGCACCAATTTTGTGGACACCAGCGTGTGTTCCCAAAGGATTACCTGGCTCGTAATCATCAAAATACACCAGTAAAGGTAATATAACTTTCGAGTTTCCATGATGCTCAGAGAAAATATTTTTCCAAAGATTTGAATTAAATAATGAAGATCTGAAACTCGTCTCTAATTGTTCGTCTTTTATGAAAGCTACAATGGAACTGAAAACATTCGGCAACTCTAAAAAATTTTTAAGAACAGCAGTCATGTCAATGATTTGCCCACTACAAGTCTTGTAACAAATTTGAGTTTCATGTTCGGTTTTTTTATCGTCAAAAATTTCACCTATACTGAATGCCATGGGTCTAATTAAACAATTATTACTTTCGAAACATTTAAATCTTCTATATTCAGTTTTATAAGTCCTCAAAGGATTGGAAAAAATTGAATCGACATTGGAAACATCTGATAATTTTTTCAGACACGACTGAATACTATTTTTATTATTTTCATTAACGTTTTCAATTAAATCAAAGGTAAATTCAACAACATTTTGAATGGTTTTTCTAGTAAGTGTAACATCATCGTATAACTTTGCAAGAAAACATACCACCGAATCATCAACTGATGTCAAGTTATTGTCAACAGTAGGAGAATCGGTACATTCATTATCAACTTCAGAGTCAAAACACATTTCTACATCCCTAGCTTCTGGCGAAACGCGACTGCTGCATTGAGCGGTAGGAGAACTGTTATCGGCATCATGCTTATGGGAAGAAATAATATGTTTTTTCAAGGTAAATCTGTTGTTAAATTGTTTAAAACATTTACCACATATACTAACATTACTATGTTTATGTATGTACTTTAGATGCAACAAGAACTTTGACGAATTTTTAAATGTGTTCTTGCATTCCACACAAGTAAACATTTTGTTAACTTACAAAAACAAACAGAAAAATATAATAATATTTCTTGAAATGAATGATAAAAACTCTTCAAAGAATTCAAAGAAACTTTAAGTGTAATTTAAAAGTTTTACCTTATTAGCAATGTCATATATGTAGGGTATTTTTTTATCGAATTTCGTTTCCAACTCGTATAAACAGCTAATTGTACATATGTCCAAACATGTTCAGCTTCAGGTTGATATGTTAAATTGAATACATGATATGCTTTGAAGCAGATATCAAATCCTTTCAACACTGAAGGTACTTTATACAACGCTTTTTGTATGTTTACAAAAACGGACTTCACTGTTGTGTCTTGAATTTCCACGACGAGGAAAGGTTGTAGCGGTAGTCCCAGAGAATCTAATTTATTTCTCATTTCTTCGATTGACGTTTCTACATGTCCAGGTAGCTGCAAAAATATTTTTAATGAATTTAACGTGCAAGATAAATAATAAATAATAAATAAATGCTTATTGATTAAGTGAAATGTGTCTTTATGTAAATCAAAAAATATTTAAACACTAACATATTTAAAAATTGAACTGTAGGTGGCACGGTTGAAAATTCAAAACATTAGTGTATTTCATCATCAATATACCTACTCCTAATAATCAATAATTATTAAATCTTTGGACAATCGCCTTATATAACAGATAATTCTCAAAATTTACTACTTACATCAACTGTCACTAACAATCCATTTCTTATTTCTCTTATGGTAGGTTTCCATTCCTTTCCCTTGAATTTTTTTGGTGTAAATTTTCCCTTGTAAGGGATCAGCGATGCCAATAAATAAATTTGTAGGTAGTGTCGGTATTCTGAAACATATATATAATCTTTAGTAATCATAATATGTTATAAATAATGTAAGCAGCAAAGGGTCACAGCACATTTTCGCAAAGAACAGAAAAAAAATTAATTTACCATTATCGTAAGTACAAAACATGGGTACCTATATGCATAAACGAAAGGCACTCACCGTTATTCAATGATTCCGATTTTACAATATTTTGTAAAATTCCATCTTCTTCTGTTAGATTACTTCCTTTTAAACTCAACAAATTTCTGAAGGTCTTGTCCCAGTTTTCATATATTGTGAGTTTGTTTTTGAAAGTTTTATCAAAGTCACTGTCAATCTGTTAGAAAAAAATATAGGTATATGTAGAATCACACATAATATAGATCAGGGTTGCTCATTAGTGCATCAAAGTAGCTTTATAAAACTAGCAATAATATATGGGGTGTCCCATTAAAAAAAATGTATGTCAGGTTCATCCTCGTGTTACGAAACACCCTGTATATACAAAAATATTTTTAGGAAATAGGGCGAGTCGTACACGGTCGAACGGAATATGCTTTTTATTATTATATTATGTGAAATTCTAGTAGTAAAGCTACTTTGATGCACTAATGAGCAACCCTGTATAATTAAGATATTTTTTAAGCCATAACCCTCTTGACTTCTTTTTTCAAAAGATGTATTCAATTTAGTCAAGAAATATTTTTTGCATGAATGACAAAAGATTTTCGTCTTTAGTAGTTGATACAACAGTGAGTTAAATTATTAGCAAATAACTTACCAGCAAGTAGCCTCGACTATCTTTGAGTATGGGCCAATTTTCAAAAATTTCATCCAATGTAATGTTGGTCTTTAGCATAGCGAGTCTAAATTCAAACGATTCTTGCCACTTTTGTACAACATCGCTCCATGGCTCGTTATTATTTTTCAGCCAGTTGTAATTTTCATTGGTTGCATCAATGTCTGTAAATAAAACAGAGACATCCACTAATTAAAATTTGTAAAGAACGACTTGTGTATATATCTGCTACAGCTAGTTCAACATATACGACTTACCTGAGCTTCTTCTACTTGGACCCCGATCTAATGCTAACGAATCTTCTATTTCGACAATATCACTTGATAATCTACTAGGTACAAGTTTAGCCGTTCTCAGAAAAGTCAAAGTATTTCTGTATCTATCTACAAGCTTTCCTTTAGCAACCCCAGATTTATGGTCCCGTGCGTGACGCTTTCTTACTGGAGGAACGTAATATACTTCTTTTTTTTCATTTGGAAATAGTTCGGTTATATGTTTGGTTATATTTTCAAAATCCTGGTTTGTTAAACGACTAAAAAAAATACACTAATATCATCAAGTTTCTATAGCAATATGTATTTTAAAGTAGACAAAAATGGTGCATGTCTGTAAGACTTAGGCGTAACTTCATATGAAAATGATATTGAATTTTGATATAATACCTACTTCAATCAATGAAATTTTTAAAATAAAAATGGACTACACAATTTGCAATCATTAAAGATCACCAATAGTCACAATTCTGCTGGACATGAACCCTTTTTGCATCTACAGTTGAATACCGCTTATGAAAACATTCATATAGGTATTATTATTTTCATGGTATACTTACTCAAAGGTTCCATTCAAAAAATATGAAGAAATAATATCTACTAAATAACTTTGGCAACGAGAATCGAGAATTGAAGTTTGACTATACACATTTAGTATTGCTCTACCAATGCAAGTAGACTTTAACAAAGATCTTAGATCAAAATATTTACACGAAATATTTTGTTTCTTATCGGAAGTTGAGGTAGATGGTTGTGGAAACAATAACTTGGATGGCTGAAGAAACGAAGAGGTTGATGACTGTGTGTCCGCTGACGTTGATGGTTTCGGAAACTCTAATGCTAATGGTTGTGAACACAATAACGAATGTTCTGTGATTTGTGATGAGTTATTATCAGAATTTGGTGTTTCATTTATGTTGGGGAGATTTTCTTTATATATTAAACTTTCGTTTACTACAGTACAATCGAACTCTATAGTTTGACTCTCATCAGCCACGTATCTGAAAATAAATGTTATTAACTAATAATACTGTATCATTACATACTATTTGACAATTATTACGAGTACGTATATACTTATAGCAAATTCAAAAATAAGTAAGCTCAAAAATATTGATCTTTGTCCATTGAAAAAGCAATCGGATAGGACCTACCTATTTGGAGACGTTAATATTAATGTGTTATTGTAGGGTGAGGAATATTCAGACCCATAGGAGCTTTCTGAATCAATTATATGATAGGACGTTGTAATTAATTCCGACACCGCCGGCGTGGCCTAGGAAAATGAAAAAATAGTATTATAAATATTATTGCCTTTGCCAACTTAAAAAACAGATTACAAAACCTGAGAGTATTGCTTACCACGGAGTTATTTAAATCCAATATTGCTTTTTTTAATATCAGTCGTTCCCCTAATTTTGGAACGATATTTTTCAGTGCATCGTCATCCGATGTAAGCTGCGGCAGCAAATCCAAAGTTATGGCGTTCTCTGAAATAACACAAACCTTGTTAATATAACATGTAGGTATATCCTTTTAAACAAAACTAATTTTAATTCACTGCAAACGAATCATTTAACAGGAAAATTATGTCAGTTGAATAAAAATCCAAATAAATAATAATAAATAAAAATGTGTGCGCGGTAATAATTATTCACAATTTCCTTTGTTAACTGTTAAAGTATGCTTTTAAATATTATTTCTGTGGCTCATTCTACCGCCATTTTTCGCATATAGCGTCATTTTTTCTTATAATTTTCTCTCTGCGCATGGAAAACACAGCAAGTAGGTAAAAGTAGAAGTAAAGAAAAAAGCAACAAAACCTATCAACGTAATACCTACAACGAGACAATAATTTTGTTAATAGGCCATATATACATTTTTTTTCGTCTGTTGAATCTAATTTTTATTTCTAACAAGTTACCAACAAAAAAAGATTATATTGCGTGAGTATAAGCTCAAATTAATTACTTACCTGCAAATACAGGATATAAATGTGGCAGTTTGGCGTTCTTAAAAAAAACTTCCAAGTCACTAACATCACTCATTTTCCTGCACAAACCGGTACCTTTTTCAAAATAAAAAAGAAAAGCGTCATCACTTCTCAACACGTCCGGATATGGTTGAAGACTGATGATAAAGAGATGGAACTTTTTTAATTCCTTGAATCGTATATACTTAGTATTAGGTAGCAAACTAAATATAAACAAACTGCTTCCGGAACAACTCGACATTATTGTTGTTAACGAATGATTGTAATGTAATAGAACTTGGTTAACAGTTACCGATTTGATTTTCATATTTCAAAAGACCACTTTTATATCAGTTTTAACTGACGATATTTTTTATATATAAAACAACCTCTTTCATAATTAAAGTATAAAACTATTATTAAATTCACAAAAATTAAAAACGTTACCTATCAAAAATCGTTGTTAACAGTTAACTAATGTTGCCTAACGAATCCCCCGTTGAACTTCAACGTTCCGAATCGGGATTTGCCGTTATGATTTAAAAACCTGTCCTTCAAATAAACGAACTGAGCTTTGATTTACAAAATTTATTAACATTGATGCTGTAAAATTTTAAACAATCTACTGCTTTATACCTAATAAACTGTTTTCTCAGTGTACCTACGCTAGTCAGTGTATCTGAATGCTCATATTTATAGCTAAATTGTATAATATTGAATATGTAGGCACTTACATTTTGCTCGGCCAAGTCCTTCCTCGCATTTTTTTTACAATTTTTGTAAAAAGTCTTCAACTGTTGCTTGGTACGCACGTGGTCCGCAGTGGCATTGAAACGCTGAACTATTTTGTCCCAAGCAACACTCTTCTTCTTTATATCTCCGGGTTCTGTGGTCTGCTTCCCTTCGATAATATCCTTTTTGCTAATAGAATAAAATAGGACCATGGAATTAGGATAACGGTAATAAGGAACTGTAAAGGATGGCCCCATAAACAAATCTAAGACATCCATAAATTTTCAGAACTAGGTACTTGGGTTGTAAATGTAAACATTTTGAATACGAAGAAAGAACAAATTACCTTTACATAATAATATTGCTATGCAAGTAGGTATGTGGAACTTTTGATTACTACTCACTGGTAACATTGATGGTTCTTTTACATTTCATCTTTATTTTTATAGCTACATTACTACTTACAAACATTTTTATACCTACTCACTTTTCAATTAATCCCAGGAGAAGATGCTTCTCCCTCTGGCTGAAGTTTTTCGACTTCATCCTCTTCTGCTGCTGGTGGTCAGCCTCCATATCAGCCATTATTCTAAACATCACCAAAAATCAAGAAAACATCATAAATGTGCAAGTTCAAAGTTGAATGACCTTTGCTTTTTGGTATTTCGTTGTTATCTTATAATATAATACAAATAAATCATAATAATACTTACTTGTTTTCGATTTTATTATTCAATTTAATTTAAATTAAATATTAAATAAGAATTCTTTCACTTTCAAGTTTCAACTTTCAATAGTTTCAATTCAATAATAATTAAATAATTCTCTTGAATTTTAAGAAGTGCTATTATTATTATAGATAACCATCACGTCGTTTGTCACTTCTGTCACGGTTACTCGACTATCGAGTGTCAAGAAAGGAATAAACTAATAGCATTTCACCATGTTGCCAGCGCGTGCGCGGGATTAAATTTGACGTTTTGCGGAGTTACGTAACCCCATGTACAACCCCAAGATAAACTTTGATGAATACCGAGCTCCTTTTAAACCCGGATAATATTTAAGCCCAGAGTTACCAAACCCCGGGGTTATATTTTATTGATGAATACGGGCCTAAGTCGGACCAATGCACATTTTCAGTATGCCACTGACTTTGTAGGAGGATGTCTTCTTGTGTACGTACAATAGTGACACTTTTGATTTGTGCCGGTATAGTACGAGTTTTTTTATTTGATATAAATTTATTTATTTATAAATCTTTAAAGTCAAATATCTCCAATATTACTATTTTTGAGTTGTGCCACTATTGCAGCCGGTGAGCGCACAATAATTATTATTATTCCAAATAATACACAGGAGTTTTCCCTTCAATTCGGGGCTGGTGGTTGGATATACAATATCCAACCACCAGCAATAATTGCCTACTAAAGAAGAGGACTCACCTTGTAACGAATTCCAAGGCATTCGTTGATTATTATTATTTATTTTAATTAATCGAGGGGTCTATCAGAAGGATACAGTTTTTACAGCGGTGATTAGCAGGTTATCTCCGTTTAGCACAAACTTGTAACGGGATTTTCGGTATGGTAGAGATGATTACCCAGGGATGGATAATTGCCCCATTTTACCCGTGACAAGTCAATTAAAATTATAAAAACCTTTATTTACAAGTACGGTAGTTGTCCACTGCTGGCCGTCTGATTGGTGAGAGATACCTGCGTCGGGACACGCACCTCTGTTGACTGGTCGGTCTGTCGGCCGATTCACCTTCGGCTCCGCTGCGTCAGTCGCTCTCTTACCACCGCACGCTGCGTGTGCGTGTCTCCGGCTGCTGCGTCCTCCGGAATACGCGACGTGACGGGATTGCCGGATCGACAACTCATTACATTGCGACCCGACGTCTGGTTTGCCTGGCCCTTAATACAGGCCAGGCGTCGTCTGAAAGGACCCGCCGGGACTTCACTACAGCCCCGGTTGATTCCCTGTTATGACCCGGTGGTCGATCAGAGCTCAGTTCACTCTCATCGATCTCCCGACGTCCAGTTACAGCTAGGCTCGACTCATTTCATCGACCTGCTGTATCCGGCTGGGTACTGGACGGAATGCACTCATTACATGCCTCCTGAATACCTCCTAGCTCAGTTCACAGGGAGGGAGATGGTTCGCGAGTCAATACCTCGGAAGATCTGACCTGCATCTCCGTTGGCTCTGCTTATATAGCCGGTGCCGGCGGAGATAACCTGCTAATCATCGCTGTAAAAACTGTATCCTTCTGATAGACCCCTCGATTAATTAAAATAAATAATAATAATCAACGAATGCCTTGGAATTCGTTACAATCTTAAACACCACTGATCACGGGGCACGAGGGGTTGGTGAAGGCTCTGCTTGTTCTTGCTTATAACACACCGTGCACGGCACGATTTTGCTTGCTTCCTTCTATTGAATGTCTCTACACCACGACGTTTTTGTGAAGAAGGAGTCAAAAATACAGGGTTATTCACGGTATACGCCACGGAAGATTATGGCCGTGTCTCTGGATTTTAGGATCTTTTTATTCTTGGAGTGGATAGAGACATGGCAGACGTACGTTTTAAAATTATATTTATAATGTACAGGGTGTCCCAAAAACATGAAACATATCAAAGTTATGTTTCTTTAAATGGAATGCTCCTATGTTATTGCATTTTTAGATTGTTTGAGAAGAAAAAATAAGATTGGTTTTCACAGTTGGTGTTTAAATTCAGAAGTTTTTGAGTTATAAACAAGTGAAAATCATCATTTTTCAAGTTCAAGGCCCTGTACAACGAAAACGGTTCAAGATAGAGAAAAACGGCTTACATGTCCCTATTTTAACTTTTCATGTACTATCCTATGGTATAGAAACATTTGTACTTTCTTTGATTTTTTTATTTGTCGACGCGTGGAGAAATCTCAGAATTTTTCCAATTTTTTATCACCCTGTATAAACATTTCATCTACATCATTGGATAGTACATGAGAAGTTAAAATAGGGACATGTAAACCGTTTTTCTCTATCTCAAGCCGTTTTCCTTGTACAGGGCCTTGAACTTAAAAAATGACGATTTTCACTTGTTTATAACTCACAAACTTCTGAATTTAAGCACCAACTGTGAAAGCCAATCTTAATTTTTCTTCCCAGGCAATCTAAAAATGCAATAACATAGGAGCATTCCATTTAAAAAAACATAACTTTGATATGTTTCATGCTTTTGGGACACCCTGTACATTATGAACATAATTTTAAAACGTACCTTGCCGGGTCTGTATCCACTCCAAAAATAAAAAGATCCTAAAATCCAGATAATCTTCCGTGGCGTATACCGTGAATAACCCTGTATATATTGTTTGTTATTAAACAATTTTCGTCACTATGGATACGTCAATGTTTGTGACGCAATTACATTGTCCGACTAAGTGGCATCGTTCAAAAAGCCTCCCCAAGCAAGCAATTACGTACTTAACTCGTGACTGAACAATCGTATTCAGCAAGCTGGTCAAGAGATAGGTATGCGAAAAAAGACGAGAAAACTGTTACTTTTGCAATAGGCCTCCGAGCACAAGCTTGTATTCAGCACGGAATAGTACATTTTTAATTAATACATGATAAACTAAAGATTTGGTCACTAAAATAAGTTTTATGTGGTTTTCAAAGTTAAATCTGGTATTTACTAGACATTATTTTCTTAGGCCTGTAACTTCGTAACGAATGCAGATAGACCTGCCACTTTTAGGTTTTTTAGGCTTAGAAATAAGCCTACTATATGCTCACAAAATTTGAACATAACGATACGGGACACGCTGTATATTTGGAATGTAAGTATTGAGTATCTGCGAAATTGCTAATAATGCTCTGTCTCTTATAGTAGTCAGACCGTGACATTAGCAAGTATTATTAGACAGGACAAATTTGATATTACACCTTTGGGCAGCCCACATAAAACAGGCACTGATTACGAAATTTTTGTGTTTCCGAAAGATTTGCAATTATCTATTTCCAATACAACGCAATCGAAATGACATGGGGGTATTGTAAACTTCACTATACAAGCACGTAAATTACCAGCTTCCCTCTAAGGATAAAGTAAGGAATGTTATGTCTTGAAGAGCTTTCAAAATGTAAGTACACCTGACATGTGACAAAATTAATAAAATCATTATGAAAAACTTATTTCGGAGAACTGGACGAAACAAATGGACATGGTGAAAATCTTATTAAAATCAGAGCGCTGGAGATGATTCTAATTCTAAGCAGGATGCAATAGTGGTTATTGATAATGGGGGATAATTTTGGGCCAGAAGCGAAAACTGAAAAGTATCTTCTGTAAAACATTCTCAAATCCAGAATCTTTGGCTGGTTTATGACACACTACTACGATACCGAATAACCGACGAATTGACGAAAAATGTTTTTCATTCATCATAGTACCGATATATTTTAATTACCTGCTATGTATTAAAATGTATTTATTAAAAGTAAATTAATATATTGATTCAAGTTTTTTATTTTATATTCAAAACGTACATTTGTGTATTTTCCTAACTTGGCAAAATTACATGAGAACCTTTTTCTTAAACTCTTATGAAAAGCTTAAGATTTTAAGATCTTATATTCAGCGACATTGCGTTCTAGTTAAAGATTGCAATATGTGACTAAATGATTCAAAATAAAAAGCCCCAAAGATGTAAATATAAATATAATACGAAGAATACCAAAAATATCAAAAATTCATATGGCAACTATGTCCTGTTCCTTGCCATAAAACTTCAACCTCAAAAAAAAGAGACATAACCAAACTCCAGCCAATTATTGACAGCGGTTATACCCAGTGATTTCTATCACCCTACACCATAACCCAATTCTTTTATAATAAGTGAACGGTGTATACAATAAACAATTATTTGACAAAAACAGAGTAGATCATGAATACAGCGTGGGAGAATTAGTGTATGTTGAAAATGGACATCGTTTAAACAGGAAAAAACTAGATTAACTAAAAATTGGACCTTGTAAAATAATGGAAAAAATATCGAACTCAATATTCAAAATCGATACGGGCCACAATAAATCAACACTAAAACTGTTCCATGTTACAAAGCTTGTTCCAATTCTCAAAGCTGCAGATCCAAATGGAAATGAAGACTAGTAGCAATTTTGGTAAACAAAATTTCTTCTCCGAGGATCTAATATCTATAAACTCTAATAAACTACAAATACCTACCCATAAGCTACAAAATACGCAAGGTTTGTTCATAACTATAATGTATTATAGTAAGGGCCATAGTTATGATGCAGCATTGCTCTTATGGCGCTCATAGTTGCCGCCTTTGTCGTACTTCTGGGAAGCAAGCTTCCACGAGCGTACGCTCTTCATTTTGAAAATTATTAATTTATGAAATTTATTGCACTTCTGTAACGTTTTGTACCTCCGCAGACTGCCCTTTTAACATTGATCTCGTTCATAAGTGAGGATTGCACAACATGGAAGAGCACAGTAGAGTTTATAACTTTACATTATTACAATATTCAGATAATTATTTATATTCTTTTGAATCCGTCAAAGTTTATTATATTCTTCTTTTTCAAATATGTATCTTTTTTATGAACAAAATAGTTTCGATTATTTAGTTAGTCAGAACATATTCGTAGGTGTAGTATACGTACATACTTCTTGATAATACTGATAATTGATAATAATAATTAATATTGATTTATATTTATACTAAATGAATGTAAATGCTATGACGCGGTATTTGTCATTCCTTCTACAATTCCTTGCGAGAACACATTTCCTAAAGATCTACATTTACTTACTCCACAGAATAATTAGGTAGATGCGGAATTTGAATTTTCAACTGACAGATACTCTGTTGTAGTGGCAATAATTGACGTTGCGTTGGTAACCAAACATTGATAATTAAATTATAAAACTGTCACGTTAATTACAGAGGTCATAAAAGAATTCACGAAGTTTATATTTATTTTTGTATTATTTCTTGAATACGAGCAATAATGGACAACGATTTTGAGTCTTAATATTATTTTTCTGCACTTATAAACTAAAAACCAATACACAAGTTCCTTCTTTCTCGGAGAGAGTGCGTATGTTGTTTTCTTTTTAATCAAAACGAAATATTCTTGGACCGCAACAACAAGTCCTCAGTTCAACAGCAAATACCTAGGCTCCAAGCCAATACGAGGGTTGATGTATATTTTTAATTTAATATTTTGAAATATTTAATTTGAATCAGTACTTACTTAAATTAAAATAAAACTGAAAAAGCACATGTTAACACACTCATTGGTAACATCCCCCTGAGAAGAAGAATAAAGTAACTAGGTATTTGACCTAAGTCCCCTGATAAAAAGAAGTAATTTGCAAGTGATAGGCACTATGAGACATCTACTTGAAGTTGTTTTTTTCTAAAAGTGTTAATGAATATATAAAATGCGAAGGCAGTATACCTGCCTATCTATCAAATTATAGCTGCTTCCCAAATAGGGAAGCCTTGATAAATAAAGTCATCAATAAAGTAGCAAGAAATAAAATTTTATTAACAAGCACTACGACTTTCATTTTACCTACCTGTTTAAATAAGGAATGTGTTCAAATAATATTTTTATAATGTAAAAGCAATACCTACCCTACAAGAATTGCAATATTCAGTCTATACGACGTTATAGAAACATCAAAAAATTATTACTTTTTGACATTTCAACAGAACCAGATTATTTTTGTCTAGAAATGTATGATGAGAGTCGATAGAATTCTGAGAATAGAAATGTAAATTTCCTTTCGATTTTAATATTTTTATATGAACCTGTGCCACTGCTTGCGTTGAGCTGACATCGCTGTCAGTTTCTTACCCATTTAAAATGCATTGCCATATGTTACCCACACTGCATAATTATCTATGGCCATTACTATAGAATATTTATTTGCGAATAATTGTTAATTAATTTTTATAGAAAATAGCATATAATTATACAGGGTGAGTCAATAGTGAGAGATCGGAACATTGCTATTGAACCGTACAGGGTAAAACAAAATTTCAAACGCCATCCCAAATCGTTTGTTACTCTGCACATTTCAAAAATATTTTCACTTATACAGGGTGGACCATATTTTGCCTACATGTATCAATTTTTTTTTTTCAAATGGAACCCCCTATATTTTATGACATATTCTTATTCGACTGTGAAATAGCTTTATGTCAATACATATTGTTTGACATTTAGGTGCGGCGTTGACATTTAAAAAAATATTTTCAAAAAAATTCATCGCATGCATGTATTTACTGAAAAGAAGCCTCAGAACTTAGTTTTGGAGTTTTAAGGTTGAAATTTGGTCTCCACATTGAGAAAGGCCAGTTCTATCATCGCGATATAATAAGACTGAGATCTACTATAGGGGTTAGTCACAAATAACTGTCAAATTTTGCTTACTTCGGAAGGTCATAACTTCACTTTTTCAAATGGCACGCTCGGTATTTTTTTCCATAATTAGATCCAACTCTGATCTGACTACATTTTTCATTTGGTATGTCCTATACCTAAAATGCACAGTTTGAGAGATATTACACATTTTCCGTTGGTCTGACTGCAGAAGATGCAAATGTCATATAAAACCGGGGCTATGAAGAAAATTGTGACATTTCTAGTGACATTTATCATTGCAGCGTAATAGCAACTCAAAGCTCGAGCGAAATTAAATAAAAAATAAAATATAAGATATGACAATATGTAATTTTCAATTAAAATAATATCAAATCAAATGTCATATATGTCAAAAAGATGCAAATGTCATATAAAACAGGGTGCTATGAAGAAAAATGTGACATTTCGCTTGAAAGTGATATGGAAGAATGTGACATTTTTAGTTTTACTAGTGTCACTGTCACTGCATGTTTAAATTCCAAGTTCTCGTTAGTTAAATACAATTTTGGTAAATGGATTTACGTTTACAAGAGCAAGTAGACATGACTTATTGTTTGGGAGAAAGTGAGAGAAATCCTCTCCTTGCGGCAAGAATTTATGTGCAAGTGTGTATTTGACAACTTCGTTGCAGTTTATTTTTTAAATCATATTGTATTTCACTTTATTGTTGTTTTCCTCTAAATGGATTTATTCTTTTGGGCAAATGAATAAATTTTTTGATTTGATTTGATATTACATAATTAATATTTTAATTTAAAAATATTGTCATATCTTGTAATTTATTTTTTATTTTATTTCGCTCGAGCTTTGAGTTGCTATTACGCTGCAATGATAAATGTCACTAGAAATGTCACATTTTCTTCATAGCCCATGTTTTATATGACATTTGCATCTTCTGCAGTCAGACCAACGGAAATGTGTAATATCTCTCAAACTGAGCATTTTAGGTATAGGACATACCAAATAAAAAATGTAGTCAGATCAGAGGTGGATCTAATTGTGGAAAAAAATACCGAGTGTGCCATTTGAAAAAGTGAAGTTATGACCTTCCGAAGTAAGCAAAATTTTACAGTTATTTGTATAGTAGATCTCAGTCTTATTATATCCCGATGATAGACCTGGCCTTTCTCAATGTGGAGACTAAATTTCAACCTTAAAACTCCAAAACTAAGTTCTGAGGCTTCTTTTCAGTAAATACATGCATGCGATGAATTTTTTTGAAAATATTTTTTTAAATGTCAACGCCGCACTTAAATGTCAAACAATATGTATTGACATAAAGCTATTTCACAGTCGAATAAGAATAGGTCATAAAATATAGGGGGTTCCATTTGAAAAAAAAAATTGTTACATGTAGGCAAAATATGGTCCACCCTGTATAAGTGAAAATATTTTGGAAATATGCAGAGTAACAAACGAATTGGGATGGCGTTTGAAATTTTGTTTTACCCTGTACGGTTGACTAGCAATGTTCCGATCTCTCACTATTGACTCACCCTGTATATTATTATCACGAACCTAATTATTTTATTAAGTATTGTACCCAGAAAGCGCAGAAAGTGTCTTTAATAAATTTCACATCCATGGTCTGCATTTTAAATGACTTACACCAATGAAAATGCATACTGGTCTTCTTGTGACAATATTAGATATAAAATTTGATAAGAAACCAGTAAAATTATTAAGTAAAACGTGTTTATTTTAGATATTTATATTAATTTATTGAATGCAGTTAAATTTTCTCTCAGTTCATAATAAAATTTAAATGTCAAGTATCAATGTCAATACATTTTACAAAATTTCTTGCAAAATTTATTACATAGACGCCCTGTAACGTACATTTCGTACGTACCGGCTAGATGCCGGTAACATAGCCGGTAAAACAGAGACAACGGCGGGCGCGCGCAGTTCGTGAGTGATAGTGGTTGTTAGTGCATCAACCAACTCGAGTCGTAACCTCGACTGTCAAGTTGCAATGAGGTGCGTTTCAGCATCATACCTGCGTTTTCACGCTCTTTTCTCTGCTGGAATTCGCGTGAAGAAGGTCGTTTTGGCAAACACCTGAATTTTCACCAAATGGCCTCGTGAACTTTCACGTTAAATATTATAAACATCGTCTGTGTTTTTGGCTTGGTGAGTGACCTAAAGTGGATCTTTTATTATTGTTTTAATTGTATAAATCATATTTCCTTTTAATACAAAGAGGTAAACAGCAATTAATCCGATCGAGTTTCGGCCGCATGTAAAATTGGTTGATCACATTTTTATCGTAAATATCTTGAGGATGGGTCATAATTTTATGTAACCCTGGCGGGCCAGAACTCGATCGGACCGTTAACACCACTAAGAGTGTCTCTGATACATCCTGAAATTTCAGCTTTTTTCCTTGGAGCCAGTTTTTTCCTTGGAGCAAGTTTTTTCCTTGGAGCAAGTTTTTCCCTTGGAGCAAGTTTTCTAAAGGAGCAAGTTTCCCCTACTAGACCGACGGTTCATACCGGAGCACACTCTTCATACCTGAGACCACTTTGCCGATTGGACAACCTTTGTCTTCGTACCGAGTGCACCTGATCCAGGGGTACACATTGGTAGTACTGGAGCTGCTGATCTGACTCCCGCAGCAGCTGAATCAATAAATAGCAGCCGAACCTTGTCCACCCAGAGGCCCGGCTGAAAACCTTCCTCCTCGCACCGGAGAGCCTACGAAGATAAGTTTCACTGGTCCAATTTTACCACCCCTTTCATTCGGCTGATCTCAACGTTTTTATTATTGTTAACCATGCTCAAGAGTCTGTGATAATAACTGTGATTTTTTTAAATAAAGAGTACCTGTTGTTATAATGGCCTACTTGTTATTGTTGACCCTCTTAGACTGACAGCTCAACCCACGACCCTTGTTGCCTCTTATTGGTCTCATGCTCTCAACGGTTATTTTCCCCCTCTAGGGTAAAATAATTCGTTTCAAGTGGCGCCCAACATTTAAGGGAGTTACAGTCTTTGAGGTTCGCAGTGACCGGTGGGTTCGGTGGATATACAGGTGCTCTAGAAGCTAGCGAATGAAACTGGTCATTTAATTTTTAAATTTTCTTATTTACCTTAACGTAAATTTAAATTCATTACCTTTATCGAATTTCATATCGTTACATTTTATACCAGGAGAGCAAGCCAAAAACGAAATTTTTCTCCAGGAGGTGTTTTAACTCTTTTGTTTCGTGTATTTTCGTTACAGATTATTTCGAAAATTTTTATACCCTTTATTTAGTGTTACTATCGATTTATCTTTTATCGTATATTGCTCGTCCCTATTATTTTCACATAGTGAGTACCGCTGACGCACGATGGCTAAATCTAGGATAGTTCCCGAACTTCTTACTTGCATCCAGACCGCCTACGAGATCATGATACGAGGTGTCGACGTCCCTGCTACAGCCGAGGAACGGCGCAAAATTCTGCGAGGCCTTCTCGCACAGGAGGCTGGCGACCGTAGTTTCTCGCGCCCCAAAAAATTTCCATATACAGTCGAGGAGGATACAAAGGAAGTCCAGATAGGGCTCAAGGAGGTCGAGGACGCGGTCCAAGCATTCCAAGGAGATAATAGTGCTCCTGAATGTCGTAGAATTACCTGTAGATTGTCGCATTTATCTAACCGTATTTCCAATATAGTTCCGACTAACGCAGATCAGACCACAGCCAAGGAGTCCCTCAAAACCCGTTTAGTTAGTGTAGAGGCAGATTTCGCCATTAAACTCGATATTGACGTGCCTGGGCCTAATGCCGCTTCTAGCCCACTTCTTCCATCTTCGGGGTCCTCCTACTTTTCTTCCAGCTCGAAGGCAGTCCCAGTTTATAAATGGGGTATCCAGAAATATTCGGGTAAGGAACCCCTGATAACTTTTCTAGAAAAGGTTGAATCTCTTCGCCTGTCTCGAGGCTGTTCAAGGTCTGACCTTTTCTTTTCTGCCGGTGATCTGTTTGAGGGTGATGTGTGGACATGGTGGCATCCAAATTCATTAAAAAAACGCTTCTCATGTTGGGACGAACTAGTCCAGAAACTGAAAGAGACATTTTTGGGTAAGAGCTACGATCAAAATCTCCTAGACGAAATACGTTCACGTAGACAGGGTCCCCGAGAGGACGTATCCCTATACATTGCCGCCATGGAATCTCTATTCTATCGCCTAACACAGCCTCCATCAGAGTCGGACATTGTCCATGCCATCCGACGAAATCTCCGACCTGAATTCATTACAGCACTCGCCCTTCAGACGGTCACTACGGTAGCCGAGCTGAACACCTTCTGTCGTAAAATTGAGGAGTCCTTGTCTGCATGTGGGAAATTTAACGTCGAATATCGGAACACCTGTCAGGTCTCGTCAACATATCCTAAGAGGAGTTTTTCTCATACCTCTACTTTCAGGTGCTGGAATTGTGGCCGCAGTGGTCATCGTTACCCGGACTGTCGGGAGCGGCGAAATAGATTCTGCTTTGGGTGTGGCAGGAAAGGAATCACGAAGTCTTCCTGTCCAAATTGTCCTACGGAGGACGCACCACAGTCTTCACGTTCTTCGGAACCAAAAAACTTGCCAGGCACGGGCGCCAGGAGCCCAGATCTTGGACGCCCAGGAACTTCCGGTTCCCTAAAAGGGAAAGCGACGCCAGGACAACCCAGCAAGTCACAGGGATAAGTACCTCGCCTGTTTATGCAGATAATCAGTTTTTTAAATCTAGCCTTACCTCTAACGTACCTGTATCTCTCTCTTCGACTCCTTCTAACTCTTTGTCTTTATCTTCACCTGTAATACCGTCTCTTCCACCTGTCTCACTTACCTCCGTATCTGATAATAGTGCAAAACCTGTCGTTTGCCCAGTACTAGAGTCTCGAGCTAATGACAACCGTCCGTACCTCACAGTCTCAATTCAGGGTGAACCCGTCTCTGCTCTGTTGGACAGTGGTAGCAATGTGTCTATCTTAGGTTCCCATGGCCTGTATCTTTTAAAAAAATTAAATCTACCCGTTCAATATGATATTTCCTGCCATGTTACTACTGCTGATGGTCAGCTTCAGTCAGCCATGGGCTATGTTTATGCCAACGTTACCTTGGACTCTCAGTCTCAATCCCTGAAACTTCTACTCATACCTACCATCACTCAAAATTTAATTTTAGGCATGGACTTTATTCAATCTTTCAATTTGCACCTTAACTTTGACGATTTTTCATATCAGTGTCCGGCCACGTCCTCTCTCTGTGTAATTAACACTATTCAGGGAGTTGATAAACTTTTACCTAGCCAACAGGTCGAACTCGACCAGGTCGTCAAAGCCTATGCTGAAATCAGTCCAAAAGATCGAATCGGTCTTACCCACCTTCACGAACATCACATTGAGACTGGGAACGCTAAACCGTTCAAGCAACGACAGTACCCTCTGTCCCCTTACATGCAGGAAATTCTTAATCAACAAATCGACGAAATGCTCCGAATGGACATTATCGAGCCCTCAAATTCACCCCGGTCATCCCCTCTGTGGCTGGTAAAAAAGAAGGACAATTCGTATAGAGTGTGTTTCGATGGAAGGAAATTGAATTCAATATCTACCCCTGACTCTTACCCTATGCCGATTATCGACAGTATTATTTCAAAGGTCAGGAACGCTAAATTTCTTTCATCGCTCGATCTGAAGTCCGCCTTCCATCAGATTCCGCTCGATTTAGAATCTCGCCCCAAAACAGCTTTCGCCGTTCACGGCAAAGGACTGTTTCAATATAAACGCCTACCTTTTGGTCTTCATTCCTCGCCACAGAGTCTGGTTCGTCTTTTAGATCGCGTCATTGGCCCCGAACTCGAACCATATGTTTGGTACTATATGGACGATGTTGTCATTGCAACCCCTGATTTCTCTACTCACCTTTCTGTTTTACGTGATCTTCTCGATCGGTTTAAGAAGGCAAACCTCACGCTCAATCTAGATAAATGTCAATTCTGTCTCTCTTCTCTTAAATTTTTCGGCTACGTCGTTGACGAGCAAGGTCTTCGGACTGATCCCGACAAGGTTTCTTCTATTCTGAGCTATCCAAAACCCACAAATACGACCCAGATCCGTAGACTTATTGGCCTTATTGGTTATTATCGTCGCTTCCTGAAAAACATCTCTTCAGTAGCTAGTCCGATCACGGATCTCCTCAAGGGTCGAGCAAAGGGCCAGAATATTGTCTGGACTCCCGAAGCGGATCACGCTTTCGAGGAAATCAAAAGGCTTCTCAGCTCAACCTATCTTAGCTAGTCCCGACTTCTCGAAACCTTTCTCCATCGATTGCGATGCATCTTTGACCGGGGTTGGTGCGGTGATCTGTCAAGAGGAAAACGGGGTCTCTCACCCTATAGCATATTTCAGTAAAACATTAAATAAATGCCAACGTAACTATACGGTTACGGAGTTGGAGCTCTATGCTATTGTGTGTGCTCTAGAAAAATTTCGTTGCTATATTGAGGGTTCCCGTGGACTGAAGATAATCACCGACCATTCTTCTCTTCAGTGGGTGCAAAATTTGAAACAACCAAGCCCCCGTATCTGTCGTTGGTTGCTTAAGCTGAACCAGTATGATTTTCAGATTATTCATCGCAAGGGTTGCGAAAACGTCGTAGCCGACGCTCTGTCTCGTATCTCTAACGTTCCTACTTCTTCTCCTGTGTCTCAAGTGTCTGTTCTTAATCTTTCTTCCCTTCAAACAGATGCCTGGTACCGCAACATGATATCGAAAGTTCAACAAGAGTCTGAAAAATTTCCCTCGTTCCGTGTTGAAAATCAGGTTCTTTATAAGCATGTTACCTCACGATATAGCACCTTCGCCTCATTCGAGTGGAAAATTGTCGTCCCTACCCCCCATCGGAAGGAAATTCTCCATATGTTTCATAACGACCCCTCTGCCGGACATTTTGGTGTAGCAAAGCCCCTCGCTCGAATATCGGAGCTATATTATTGGCCTCAAATGAGGAAATCGGCGTATCACTATATTCAGGCGTGCGAAATTTGTGCGACCTGTAAAGCCGATAACTTACCTCCTGCTGGACTCATGGGGAAGTATCGGGATATCAAGTTTCCCTTTCAACTTATCTCGGCAGATTTATTAGGTCCCTACCCCAGGTCCAGTTCTAATAACCAGTATCTTCTTGTGGTCACCGATTATTTCACTAAATTCGTCTTAGTACACCCTATGCCTCGGGCCACGGCCAAAGCAATTTGCAAATTCATGGAAAACCAAGTTTTTCTTCTATTTGGTCCCCCTCAGATTTTGGTTGTCGATAATGGTAAACAGTTTGTGTCCAAAGAATTTCAATCCCTTGCATCCACTTATGGAGTGCAGAAAATTTGGTATACGGCCAAGTATCATCCTCAGGCCAACCCTACCGAACGGGTAAATCGAGTCATAACAACTGCCATTCGATCCTATATCCAGGATAATCATAAACACTGGGACAAACATATCTTCCAGATCGCCCAGGCGATTCGTCTCTCCGTTCATGAGGCAACTAAATACACACCGGCCTTTCTGATGTTCAATCGCAACGTCCCTGTCAACGGAGGTTTCTATGGCCTTATCGACCCCGATGCCGATAATTTCGAGGAGATTCTAAATAAATTCACGGACCCCAAAATCTCTAATAACTTGCCTGAAATCATTCCTATCGTCAGCAAACATTTGAGGAAGGCATATGATGCCAATGCTCGACGCTACAACCTCAGACGTCGAGAGTTACGCTTTCACTTAGGAGACCATGTTTGGGCTAGGAATTTTGTGTTATCTGATGCCTCTAAAGATTTTTCAGCAAAGCTAGCTCCCAAATTTGTTTCGGCCACCGTGGCCAAAGTTATCTCCCCCCTTGTTTATGAGCTCAAGGACTCTAAAAGGCGTAACTTAGGTCGTTATCACATACAAGACCTCAAGGCACAAGTCCCGCCATTGGACCCTTCCGATGAATTGTAGTCTACCGCTCTACCTACCGCTCTCGTTTTTCTCGTTTTCGTATTTACCGCCCCCCTCTTTATTGTGTCAGGCCAGCTCTGCTGCTACTGTAATAAGGATAAGACAGTACAGCCTGCGTCGTCTCCTGAGGACCTTCCATCTGTCCAAACTTCCGTGTCAGGCCAGTCTCACTGCTACTGTAAGAAGGATAAGACAGTACAGCCTGCGACTCTTCCTGAGGACATCCCATTAACTCATCATTTTCGCTTATCTTTACTCCATTACTTATAAATTTTTTCTTAGTCATATCTTTCTCTTAGTCATTTATCTACAGTTCTCTTTATAGTCCGTCATTTTCTCTATTTAACTCACCGATTTGTTTCGGGGAGACTGTGTCGATTCATTTGGGTAAATCATGTTTCGTCGTTCTATCAGTCTCTTCAGATCTATCTCGGGACGGATTCGTATGTCCTCAAGGCTAACATCTACCTTTCAACTTTTCAACTTTTAATTTTATTTTAACTTGTATTTTTTAAACTTTTCACCCTTCCTTAAATTTTAATTCCATACCTGTATCGTCGTTTTTTGCGTAGGCTTATCTAAAACACCGTATGGTGACCCGGCATATACAGCGTATCTATTTATTGTCCATTTAAATTACTATCTCCAACTTTACCTGTGTGTGTGGCTTGAGCGGTACCAAAATTTTTGTGTGGCTGTTTTCTATCTCTGAGCGAAGTGCGTATCGACAACTAACTTTTTCTATTTTGTTTCAGAACCTGCGTGCCTTGTATCTGTTACTATCATTTCCTTTTCCGAAAACTGATTATCTTGCTCAACAACTGCGAGACTATGTCACCAAGACACTGTCTGGACCACATTAACAAGATCCCTTGCGAGCTCGTAAAATCAACACTCATTACCTTTGCAGTTTGTAACTTTTGTAAAGTCTCTCTTATTATACCGGAAAATTTTTTTCTCTCGTATACCGAAATTTTTTCTCATATCGTAATTATTATTATATCGTTTGTCTATTATTATTATTATATAAACATTTTTATCTTGTACCTGAGTCGACTGACATATCGTTATTATATTTTTTTTTGTATCGTTATTATCTCTAATAATTATTATATTAATTATAGTAATTATATTATCGTTTTTTATCTTTAATTAGCGTAGCAACGCTAAAAGTATCGTATCGCCACGGATTGTCCGTGTATTTGAAATTTGCTTGAGGTTTCTCCCTTCTATGCATTTCGTATGAAAAATTTGAGCGTAGATTGGAGCTACCTTGAGATGTTTATTATTTAATTTGATTGAAGATTGCTTCTCTATGTATTTTATTGTTATTTGATGTAGGGTTAGCTTTCTTTGATATCAGTCATGCGTAGTTCGTCGGTTCAGGTCACAGATTGTTTTTTTAAAGTATCTAGTATCTTAATTTTCTTTAAATAATATCTTAATTTTTAAACAATACTAGTAAAGCTCGCAAGGTTGATAATTTACAGGAGTTATAGGTGCAAGCCCCTCATGACTTGCTGGCGCCCATGTCTCGTTTAATAATTGATAACAACACTCCCCTAACATCTCTTATACACCCTGTTGCCGGAGCTCCTGTCGTGTCGGTCTCGTAGTTGCGGTCAGCCTATCGGATGCCAACGCCACCCAATTCTCGCTAGCCAATTGTCTCACCGCCAGGACATCGTCTCGTAGTACTATCGTCGTCACAGTCATTTTCTCATCCCTATTTTTAATTGTCGACTAGAACATCTCTCTTATTAAGATTCTTACTAAGATCTTAAATTTCTTTAAATTCCTACGCGAAGTAGAAGTAGTCCACAATTAGTTTTCTTTTTACATTTTTGTCCCCCAGTCGTTAAGATTCTTAGTCTCTTTAACTTGCTACTCGGAAGTTGAAATCTCCGGTAGTAAGGGTATTTTCGGGTAGAAACTTTGCCTTTTTTTGTTGTTTTTTTGTACGTCTAGAACTCTTCTGGGTAGCTTTACCCTAACCAGTCGAGCGGAGGAATTCACTTGGGACCCGGAGGCGCCACTGCTTCTTCGCAGTGGGTACGCGTCACCAAGGATCCTAGACGGGTAGCGTTAACCTGCTTTCCCCGGGAATGCCAACGCTTTCTTTGCGTCTTAACTTCTGGTAAACCTCTTATTATTTGATTGTTCCTTTCCTTGTGACGACGATAGAACTGTTTCTTCTCGATGCTGTCCTTCTGTGTCTGTTATGAATCAAATTTTTCTTGGTTGTTGTTTTATTTATATAGGTTCCTTATTGAACCAGGTTACACTTCGACCCTGGTCAGCGGTACTTCTGTGTCGCAGGTGCTCTTGTGTAAATTTTGTATATATGTATTTTCGGTACTCTTATTTTATCTTTGTATATATTGTTCATACTATCATCTGCTTGGTGCCTTATAGTGCACATATTACACGGTACTACTTCCTGTATATATTTCCATATTTCCGCAGAATTTCTCTTTTATGATCACGTCCCAAGCCATTTATACTTCACGTCACCCACGATGTCATTTATTTCGTTCTAGTCCAGGTATCACCCATCGCTCGCGGGCTGCGACGCCTGAACTTGTCTCTTGTGTCACGCTTATTGCTAGTTTCAATTAAGGAAAAAATTTCTCCCTCACGTTCAAAATTTTTCTACCGGGAAGAGGGGATGTAACGTACATTTCGTACGTACCGGCTAGATGCCGGTAACATAGCCGGTAAAACAGAGACAACGGCGGGCGCGCGCAGTTCGTGAGTGATAGTGGTTGTTAGTGCATTGACCAACTCGAGTCGTAACCTCGACTGTCAAGTTGCAATGAGGTGCGTTTCAGCATCATACCTGCGTTTTCACGCTCTTTTCTCTGCTGGAATTCGCGTGAAGAAGGTCGTTTTGGCAAACACCTGAATTTTCACCAAATGGCCTCGTGAACTTTCACGTTAAATTTTATAAACATCGTCTGTGTTTTTGGCTTGGTGAGTGACCTAAAGTGGATCTTTTATTATTGTTTTAATTGTATAAATCATATTTCCTTTTAATACAAAGAGGAAAACAGCAATTAATCCGATCGAGTTTCGGCCGCATGTAAAATTGGTTGATCACATTTTTATCGTAATTATCTTGAGGATGGGTCATAATTTTATGTAACCCTGGCGGGCCAGAACTCGATCGGACCGTTAACACCACCAAGAGTGTCTCTGATACATCCTGAAATTTCAGCTTTTTTCCTTGGAGCCAGTTTTTTCCTTGGAGCAAGTTTTTTCCTTGGAGCAAGTTTTTCCCTTGGAGCAAGTTTTCTAAAGGAGCAAGTTTCCCCTACTAGACCGACGGTTCATACCGGAGCACACTCTTCATAGCTGAGACCACTTTGCCGATTGGACAACCTTTGTCTTCGTACCGAGTGCACCTGATCCAGGGGTACACATTGGTAGTACTGGAGCTGCTGATCTGACTCCCGCAGCAGCTGAATCAATAAATAGCAGCCGAACCTTGTCCACCCAGAGGCCCGGCTAAAAACCTTCCTCCTCGCACCGGAGAGCCTACGAAGATAAGTTTCACTGGTCCAATTTTACCACCCCTTTCATTCGGCTGATCTCAACGTTTTTATTATTGTTAACCATGCTCAAGAGTCTGTGATAATAACTGTGATTTTTTTAAATAAAGAGTACCTGTTGTTCTACTGGCCTACTTGTTACTGTTGACCCTCTTAGACTGACAGCTCAACCCACGACCCTTGTTGCCTCTTATTGGTCTCATGCTCTCAACGGTTATTTTCCCCCTCTAGGGTAAAATAATTCGTTTCACAACGATTTATTCACAAACGATAATTTCCTGAATAATTACGTAATCAATTATCCCCATCTCTTTCTATTGCAAAAAAACTGCATATCTCCATCTCACTCATTTACGTAATTATTTAGGAAATTATCGTTTGTGAATACGGGCATTAATGTACCAAAACTGTTTAGCTAGTGGGGTGGTTTTTGCTTTCTTTCTGGGACTTGTCACTCCTGATTTATCCGCCAAGATATTCCTATCAACCTGTTCGTACTTATTTACAACACAACATATACTTTATTAGACGTCAAATAATGTTGACATTCTTCCATCAATATGCGAATAAAAAACACACATTAACTACTCGGCAGAGCGTGCACGAAGTATTTCGCGACTTTTAGAGCAACAAATATTTCGTGAACTGTATAGAAATCTTGTATATGAATTAAAAAAAGAAAAAAAAATGAATATTAATTTCCATGCGTAGTTTTTATGATTTTTATTTCGATTTTTTCGCTTATTTCAATAAGCTGTCTGAAAAATATTGCATGTATCTCGAGCACGAAATTATGAGTTTTTCTCTCTACTCTGGCCTCGACAAAAAGCTCGCATTGTCAATCGCCAAAGTTCAGTTTCGCGCACTATTGAATAACTTTCAACTAAACGATTATTTTGCCAATACCGGTGTTGGGGTTGCTAGTCCCCCATCGGGAGCCTCCCCGGGTGGCGGATAGGGGAAGGTCGTCCATATAGATGACACCAGGGAAATGAAATACCCCGGGGCTGACCAAAACTATCAAACCAGAAGGTAGAGGACATAGAACCCACACAGCCTCGCCCGGTGCGATACCATCTTTCTGGCTTAGGCGGCGTGAAGTTGCTTTAAAGAGCTGACGTTTCGTTGCTGTGCCAGAGATTCCGGTCCTTGAGGTAAGAAATAATTAATATGCATGGATGGCGTTCCCGGGGTTAAAATTTTCCGGAGTTAAAACGACTACCCATTCGGATCTCCGGGCTGGGGCTAATCCAGGGGCACATTCATGCAAGAGAAAGAATAACAACACCTCCAGAATGGAAAAATTTATAGTCGACTTTTGTAATATTAGAGGTTTAAAAACGAATATCAATTCAGTACATCAACGTCTTCAGACAAATAAACCTCACATTCTAGCACTGTGCGAAACAAAAGTCCAAGCGTCATCAAGCACAGTTAATTATCTTTATCCAGGATATGACTTTCATTCCCGATTTAGACGTAACTTCGGAATTTGCATTTTTGTCAGAAGTGACCTCTCCTGCCAGCTTGAGGAAGCAGTTGAGCCCCATGACTTCGACGTCATGTGGCTTAGGATAACAGACCGACAAACAACGAGATTTATCTGTTGTTTATGCCGACCACCCAGCGACACTCAGTATAGGACACTTTTTTTGTCCCTCACAAAAACTGTTGAATTCATACAGATTAACTATCCCAAAGCTGAGATATCCATCTTGGGTGATTTTAATGTACATAACATCAACTGGCTTAAATATTCAAACTTCACTGATGAAGAAGGCCGTGAAGCGGAATCATTTGCGATCAGCTGTGGTTTTACCCAGCTCGTTGATGAACCAACACGCATTCCCGATCGCGAGGGAGAGTTCGCTAGCCTGTTGGATCTGTTTTTGACCACGAACCCTCAAATGTATACTATTACGGTGAAAGCCCCACTAGGTTACTCAGACCATAAACTAGTCTCAACATCTTGTGTCCTACCAATTACTAGTGTTAAAGAAGCAAATAAACCTCGTGTAGTCTGGCACTATAGATCTGCTAAATGGGAAGAACTCTCAGGGAATATTATCGAGATTTTCCATGGAGGAGTGTTTGCTTCGGCTCTAATAATTCATCTGTTTGTGCTAGGGAAGTTGCTCAAGTCATCCTAACAGGCATGGAAGCCTACATTCCCTTTTCAAAAAAACACCCCTCAAACAGCAAACCTTGGTTCAACAAAAGATGCAAGAAAGCTGTAGCCTCCAAACAAATGGCTTTTCGCCAGTGGCGAGAGAAGAGCCCCGACCGCATAAACCACCACAATTTCATCCTTGCTCGTAACAGATGCAAAGAAATAATAGATCAAACCAAGGAAACTCACAACCAAAGAATTAGGAACAAACTTCTCTTCTGCCCTAGCGGTTCGAAATCTTTTTGGTCTGTAACTAAGGCAGTCAGCCAGAACTTCACACCAGATCCACGATTCCACCACTTACACGGACAGACGGGACTATCGCATCTACGGCTACTGAGAAGGCGAACTTGTTGGCGGGAGTCTTTTCTTCATACTCTTCCGTCGACTTTCGGGGAAGAACTCCGTCAATTATCCCTTCCGTGGAGTCCAAAATGTTGGACATTGTTTTCCGACAGCGTGTCATAAAACGCATTATGTTAGCCTTACGCCCGTATTCACAAACGATAATTTCCTAAATAATTACGTAATTAATTATACCCATCTCACTCTAACGCGTAAAAACTGCATATCTCCATCCCATTTATTTAATTATTTTCGAGATATTACAGGACAGAAACGCTTTGTGAATACGGGCCTTAGACCCAAACAAAGCTTCTGGGCCCGATGACGTACCTGTTATCGTACTAAAAAAATGCGCCACTGAGCTGTCATCTGTTTTCTGCCGACTTTTCAACTTGTCGTATAAAAAGGGAATATTTCCTTCTTGCTGGAAATGTGCACGGATCCAACCTATTCCCAAGAAAGGCAAAAAGAATATACCAAGTAACTATCGACCAGTGGCACTGCTTTCAGTAATATCCAAGATTATGGAGAAAGCTATTAACCAACATCTTTTAAAATACTTGGAAGGAGCTAATATAATCAGCGACCGCCAATACGGATTCCGCAAACAGAGGTCAACTGGTGATCTCCTCACTGACGTCACCGAGCTGTGGAACAGCGCAATCGAGCACCATGGGGAGTCTCGAGGGGTTGCGCTTGATATTTCTAGTGCTTTCGACCGTGTTTGGCATGATGGACTGTTGGCAAAACTGCAGGCCTATGGCACGCCCGAGAAATTCTGCTTGTGGCTTGCGAGTTATCTCGGAGATCGTTCATTGCAGGTGACAGTCGATGGAGTTCTTTCTGAGACCTTTTCCATCAATGCCGGTGTGCCTCAGGGATCCATTTTATCTCCGACTCTCTTTCTAATATTTATAAACGACTTGCTTGAGACAACAAAAAATCCAATATACAGTTTTGCCGACGACAGTACCCTCATATTTTCTTATGCGTTAGATGCGCGAACATCTGCCATCGACGCACAGACTCGCAGGGAGCAAGAAGTTGCCATACTTAACAATGACTTGCAAGACATTCTAACTTGGGGCGATAGAAACCAAGTCCAATTTAATGCTGGAAAAGCCCAAGCAGCCATCTTCTCCAAAAAGACCAACGTTTTGGAACCAGATATGATGATGGCGGGACACTCTCTTACCCCAGGGTCATCTCTTCGTTTACTTGGAGTGAGCCTTGGAGCAAACATGTTGCATGATCATGTTGCAGGTCTGGCGAAGAGTGCTTCTCAAAAACTTGGAACACTCTTACGCACGAAGAAATTTTATATACCACAACAGCTTCTCCTCTTATACAAGGCTCAAATCCGACCATCCTTGGAGTACTGCTCACATATTTGGAGCTCAGCTCCTAAACATACGCTGAGACTACTCGACTCTATTCAGAAAAGAGCCATCCGCTTGATTCGGGACCCAGATTTGACAAAAAATTTAGACACTCTCGAACATCGAAGAAGAGTAGCTGACCTGAGTCTGTTTTACAGATATTTTAATGGAAAGTGTTCAAAAGACGTGGCCCGCTTGATCCCACCAAGAACAAGACCGGGCAGAAATACACGTCGAACCGCAGACGCTCATCCGTATCAGGTTCAGCTCGTTACACCTCGTACCACCCTATTTGAGACTTCTTTTATGTATAGAACCGCATCACTTTGGAATAGCATTCCAAAGGGCGTGTTTCCCGAAGTATACAACCTACAGAGATTCAAGGCCAACGTGAATCGATATCTCCGCTTATGCACCGCTCCCAGAGCGTCATAGGGACTTGCCTGCAGTGCATGTTAAAAAAAAATCACTAAATAACTTATGTCAAATTAAATTTTTATTTGGTTGACGGTTCATGAATTTGTTGCTATGAATATGTAATTGTAATTATTGTTTGTCGGTTGCTTGGAACGCTACCTATAACCAACAGTAAATCAGTGTTGCAGATTTAGACAGTGAATAAATAAAATTGAATGTACTTATGTCAACCAAGAAGACTTATTATATCTAAATTATTATTCGCCCTTAATAATACAGTAGTTCGTTGAATAACTATTATATGTATTGATATATACGATTGCTGATTTTAAGTTTATTAGAAAATAAATAAATAAATAAAAAGTAATATTAATATAAAAATGTAATAATAATTAAAAAGTTTATTGTCTACTAAGTAGGTATGTATCAACTATGGAAAAATCTAAGAATTTTTTTCCAACTAGCCTTTACCCGGTGAATAAAAAATTCACACACATTCACCAAAATCTCGTTTATAATGATTATCAAACCAATTTTCTACTTCACTTGCCGAAATTGATTTACATTTAAAATTTCCAGTCGACAGTAAACTTAATGGTCTCATTGATATTGGAATCTGCATCTTCCGAAAGATACTATAACTGAATAAAATATGCATTATTAGAATAGCAGGATAGCGTTTAAAAAAACGAAAAAAAAATTAACTTATTTTATTTTTCTACCTTTGTATCATATAGATGAAATTGACGGAGCAGTTGAGCGTTATAAGTAAGAGATCTGCTGTACTGAGGTTGACCAAAAAATAGTTCGTAACGGTCCTCATTCTTCGATGGGCTATAACAAACGGATAAATTTCACTAAATAGAATCGATTCACGAACATTGTTTTTAAAATTTTAGCTTCATGTCATTTATGCATTTTATTCCATTTTGAGAATTATTTATTTAAATAATACAATATAAGAAATAATATTATTTTATCTTCATGAGAGTATTAGGATTATGTTTAACACTCGGTTTTGTATCACCAGAATTTTTGTTGGTCCGAGAAAAAAAGTCTGTTTGTTCAGGGATATGATTATTAAGTGGACTCTATTTTTATTCCGAAAGCCAACCAAGATACGAAAAAAACGTAAGAAACAGAAAAGTTTTATTACTAGTTCCATATTCTGAAAAAATACCAAAATTTCAAAAAAGTCAGTGGCGTTCATTTATCTTTGCAATAATATTGGCGAGGCTGTGGCCATGGACACCACTGGACTTAATAATTTTAATCTACGTTGGGCTAAAGGGGCTCCTTATTACCACAAATAACACTGCCAAATTTAAAAAATATCGACCAACTAATGAAAAATTATTGCAAAAAATGGATTTTCAACCCTTAACTTTCAGGAGTAATAATGTCTTTCCACAGGTGTCCAAACGTTATACCTATTTATTTATTTTTTTACCAAATTTACCCAAATCTGGGTAATTTCCAACATATTATGGGACACCCTGTATACAGGGTGCATCAGAGATATTGGGCCAAACTTGAAGGTGTGGTTGCTCTCACAAAAGTTAAAAAAATAAGTTTAAGCTCAAAATGATGTTTCGTTCAAAAGATACTGGTGTCAAAATTTAAAAAAATATAAGAGTTTTTAGTTAGGTATAACTCGTGTAAATTACAATTGATTTTGATAATACTTGGCATGAACAATAAACAAACAAATGCCTTTAATTTGGCTATTTCAGATTTTATGAATGTCTTCCAGTGGCGTAGATATTCAGGGTTGGAGCCACTTTTCTCTCCCTATCTTCTATGCCACTGACTTTATTGCAAAACGTTATTCGATAGCCGATGGATTTTAGAATAAAAAAGTATTCTTTAGTGAATAGGTGTGAGTAGGGGTGGAAATTGTATATTTTTAGAAATATTTTTTCTGATCTTTTTATTCATTTTAAATGTTTGAAAAAAATCACGTTTGATTTTGCGAAAATTATTAACAACCATGAATTGAAATTCTTAAAAAACTAAGTTTTTCTTTTCTTCTCGACTTAGTTTTGGTGCCAAGTAATGCTTTTATCGCAATTGTAGCATTTTCCATTTAGTTTCATAAAATGGTACTAAACTTTGAACAGAATACAGCATACAGGGTGAATTTTTTGACAAAACTGATAGATATCTGAAAAATGAAGTACGGACCTACAGTTTTCGAACCAGCGGAGAATTCGAGGTATTAAGTGTCTGTTCGATATTATAGTGGACTCTATATTTAATAGATTAATTTATTTGCTGATAGTTTTCTCTGCATGTGCTAAAATATATGTGTAATTAATTTAAATTATTTTTGAACTGACTTTTTCTTTACATTTTTCTCTTATCCTTTGTAGCGGCAAGTGGCTATTATTATATTTTGCCTACTTGAAATAAGATTGCTTATTAATTCTAAACAGTGTCATTGGCAGAGCATAGCTACGAAATTTTTCTACCAAATTGATGGACTGTTAATTGGTTATGCAACGACGATGATGATGATGAACGGCATACCCAGACTTCCGCCACTGGATTAAAATTTTTCTATTGAGAGTATCATGTCATTTACTTCAATTAGTAGGTACAACAACTGTGAAAAATTTCGAATTATTCTGATCACCCAGTTGGCAGATATTCAAAAAATATTAAATTTTTCGAAAAACCATGTATCTCGAAAACTATCTAACGACCTACATGTTCCTAGATGCCCTTTAAGTTTTGAAAAAAATTTAACTTTATACTTCAAAGATCTTGAGGAGTGATTTTATACACCTTGAAGCACGCCAATGATTTGGACACTGATATTGTATAGACTAAGAGTGAATTATAGTGAGGTGGGGGTAAAACTAAAGAAAGGACCACCACGAAGCTGGATGGTGTAAGGGAGAAATGCGAGTTTCCACTATTGTGAAGGAAGTCGGGTACTAGCGGTGCTCGATGAAGGTGTGTAGACCCTTTCCTGCAAGATAGGCAGATCGGTGTCTCTCTGCGTGTATCTGTGGTGTTAATGTCCGGTCAACTTAAAAATGTTGCCGGGATAAATGTACAGAAGTGTTAATTTTCATAACAATTAATAAGTGTACTAAGCAAGTACAATTAGGTATACTTCGTGCCTAATCTACAGTATTCATCGTTTAGTTATAAAGAATTAGAAAGCAGCATATTCTTCAGTATAAAAATTAATAATTATTACCAAACAGCGAGTACTCATCAGTTCGAGGAATATTACTTTTAATAATTAAAGTAAAAGTGGCAGTCAACAGCCCCAACCCAGGATGGTACCGTGAGTGTTTAGCTATATTGAGTTGATTTCATGCTAGAATTTAAGTTGTAATTTTGTTGGTGACAAATTTGTAATTCTTTTCTTTTTTTTTCTTCTTTAGGGTTTATGGCCTTTAGCTTTTACCAGCTATTTGGCCAGCACATTATTCTTCTTTGTTATGCTGAAGCCACCAGGGTACTCATTGAAGAGTGTCTGAGATGTCCCATCCCCTGGTTGGACTGTGATTTTATTCTTTAGGAAGTTCTTGTAACTTGGTGATGAGTTGGACATTGGTGTGGGTAGTTAGTAGGGACAAATAGCACACACAAAGGATAAGACTTTTCACGCTTGAGGGCAACGGCCAAGCGACTTTCACAAAACCGAAAAGTTGCCTCGGAAACAAGAACCCAGGAGAGAGTAGAATAGAAGGATCTGTAAAAAATAATTGTAATTAAATATCTTTGTAAATTTTTTCTTTATGCCTCGAGATATATCACTGAGGGAGTTATATATGTTGTTGGAGATATTGCTGGATTATATTTTTATCTTGTTATACTCTATGAATTTTATTAGGATTTTTTGTGATTTTGCATTCATTTCTCTTAGTATTGTTTGTAGGCTAGCTGGTAGTTGAATTCCATTATTTGCTAAATCAAAGTATAGGTCGTAGTTTTGAATTTTGTTAATCGGGCATTCAAGGATTTCATGTGATATGTTGCCGTAACCACCATATTCGCAGTAAGGATTTTCTGTTATTCCTATTCTGTGGAGATGAGCTTGACTTAGGCAGTGACCTGATCTTAATCTGATTATCATCGTCAGATGTCTCTTATTATTTATTTTATTTGTTACGAGCCATGGTTTTTTAGGGAAATTTTCTTGTATAGCGTTATACCATTTGCCTTTTAACTGGAATTGTTGCTTCCATTCGGTAGACCAATTTTCGAATAATGTACTTTTCAGTTCAGGTTCTATGTCACGTACATCTGGTTTGAGGTTTAAGGGTACATTCAAACGTCTTCCTATGTTTGCCAGGGTATCTGCTTTTTCATTTCCCGTTATATTAGAGTGGCCCGGAATCCAGCATAGCTTGAATATATAACCCTCTTTAGCTGCCTGTGTTATCGTTCTTCTGGTGTTTAGGGAAATATAATCATCTCTCGAATTGAAGTTACAATTTTTTAACCTTTCTAATGCACTAAGAGAATCAGTCAATATTAAATTTTTTTTAGAGTTTTTTGAGATTGCTAAATCTACTCCTTTGCTGATGGCTATTGTTTCTGCTGTACATATTTGCAGAAAGTCTGGTAGTTTTGATGAAAAGGATATGTTTAGTTCTGGGCTATGGATTCCTATTCCTGATGATTTGTTAATTTTTGAGGCATCTGTGTAACTTAGGCTGTATTTTTGGTGTTTATATTTTTCTACATTCTGCAAGAATTTTTGTTTAATTTGAGTGTCTGATTTCATAATATTCAAGTCAAGTACATTGATGTCTGCATACTGATGTTCATATTCAATTTCAAAACATGGAAGCACTTTATCTCTTCGTATTATATTTTGATATTTTGATAGCTCTGGCAAGACCGCGATTAGATTTGGGGGTTTTTTGTTTTTCCAATATTTATTATTTGAATGGTACTCCTGATGCAGTGATCTTATAATGGGAATTAATGGATGTTTGTCGTATCTTATTATTTTCAAGTAAAATTTTATGGCAAGCCATTTCCTTCTATTCTCAAGAGACATTTGTCCGCATTCGGCTAGGAGGACATTTGTGGGAGTTGTCTTCAGTAGGCCTGTAATGGCTCTGAGAGCTTTAAAGTGGGTAGAATTAATTTTGTTTTCTAAGGATTTCTGCATTGGATTTATTATAATCCCTCCAAAGTCCAAATGAGATCTCACCATGCTATAGTATATGAGTAAAGATATTTTTGGGTCTGAGCCCCACCAAACTCCCGAGATAGCTCTAATTATATTGATACCTTGATTTGCTTTCTTTATTCCATTATCTACATGACTTTTCCAATTCAAAAATTCATTGAATACTACCCCTAGATATTTAACATTGGATTTTCTGGGTATTTCAGTAGGACCTATTCGTATTGGTGGGATTATACTTTTTGATTTCCGTTTTCTGAACCACACATATTCTGATTTTTCCGGGGAGATGCTAAGTTGGTGGTTATTGAGCCACCTCTGCAGTGAATTTAGTGATTTGTTTAAGAGTAATGACATGGAGTTGATGTCAGAACCCTGAGTCATGAGTAACAAGTCATCGGCGTATGATAGGAGGACTACATCTTTTGGGATTACTTTGAATATTGTGTGGATGTATATGTTGAATAAAAGTGGGCTTAGGGGTGAGCCCTGTGCTATTCCCTTGTTTGCAGATTGTGGGCCATGTATATTGTTATATTTATCTTTGATATATATGTTCCTAGTCGCTAGAATATTATAAATAATGTTGGAATAGTTTTGTGGTATTTTGATCTTGGAAAGGTATTCGTGTAATTTGGAGATATTTACATTGTCATATGCTGACTTAATGTCTAGGAAGCAGGCTAAGACTGTTTGATTTCTAGAAAATGCAAGTTGAATAGATGAGGTAAGAAGAGTTATATTTTCGTTAATGCCCATTCCCTTACGAAAGCCTATTTGATGTCTGGTGAATATTTTTGAATTTTCAATGTGCCATTCTATTCTGTTTTTAATTATAAGTTCGAAAGTCTTTAGTATACATGGGGCTAATACTATTGGTCTATAGTGATCTGGATTTTGTGGTTGTTTATTGGGTTTCAGTAGAGCTATTACCAAGTAATTTCTCCACTGTTCAGGAATTGTTTGTGTTCTCAAACATTCATTATAAATATTACATAAGTGAATCAGTGCGTTTGGTGGTAAATTTTTAATCATTGAATATGATGTCTCATCTAGTCCCGTGGCAGAATCTTTTTTTTTCCTAATGCACATTTTTAGTTCATTTACTTGAATTGGGGGAAACTGTTCTGTGGTTGTAGTTAATGAGAAGTCTGAGTTTATGTTACAGTTACATAGCTTGTCTAAAATTTTTTCCGTTGTAGTTTCATCTGGTAACCTACTTTTGTAGGAGGATTGATTTTTGTTAGAAAATTTTTTGATAGATTTCCAAACCTTAGATATGTTTGATTCTCGGTTTAAAGTATTACAGAATTCATGGAATTTTTGTTTTTTCTTTTTCTTAAGGAATTTTCTTGTTTGAGCTATTTGTTTTTTTGCACTCAGGTAGTTTTCTAATGATGAGTTATTTTTGAATATTGCTAGGAATTTTTTCCTTTCTTCTATTGCCTTCTGACATGAATCGTCCCACCATGGGGCTCTATTGCATTGAGTATTATTATTGGGTTTGGATCGTGGTATGTGGTTTTCTGCAGCAGTATTAATAATTGCAAAGAAGGACTCATAATTTAGATTATTTTTTATTTGTGAGATATCTGAATTTATTTGGCAATTATATTCTGTCCAATTAGCTTTGTGAAATTGTCGTTTGTTTGAGTAATTCAGGTATGTATGATTATTGGGTTTGTTGATAGTTAGCATTGTTGGATAGTGGTTACTGAATCCACAGTCTCCTAATAGTTCCCAGTTTGTTAGCAGGGCCAAGTTGGAGGATATTATTGATAGGTCTAACGGACTACAGTTATTCTCAGGGTTTTGAAACAAGGTTGAGCAATTTTCATTCAATACTACCAAATTGTTTTCTGACATTAGTTCTACAATTGTTTTACCATTAGCATTGTCTCTCACACTTCCCCAGGTGCTGTGATGAGCATTAAAGTCGCCCATGATAACAATATTGCCTGATAATTTGTTTAATATGTTTTCAAAGTATTTGATGTGAATTTTTTCTTGTGGCGGACAGTATGCCCCTATTATGTTTAGATTGTCTATTTTAATTATTACTCTTTGAATTTTGTTGTTTACGGGGAAAGAGTCAGAGTCAATGATATTAAATTTAATGTTAGATTTTATTAAAATGGCAGTTCCGCCATAGCCGTCATCTCTGTCTTGTCTGACTATTTCATAGTTATGTAATTGGAAGGAATGGTTTGGCTTTAGCCATGTTTCATTTAAAATAACTACATCTGGGTGATAATCCCTCACTAGTGATATTAGGTTATGTTTGTTTGAATTGATGCTGCGTATGTTCCACTGTATTATTGTTATTCCCATTAATAGCTTTGTTGAGAATCGGAACGTGGTAGATTGTGGGAGTCGGTTAATTCGTTGTTTTCGAGTGAGAGATTTATGTCTGTGTCATTAACGTTTTCTTTGGGGGGGTGATTTAGGGATTCGTCTAAAGTTAAAGGTGAAATAAATTCTATTTCAGGTTGAAGAGTTTGGGAAGAGATTGGTTTAGTTTGGATAGAATCTGTGTTCCGTCCGTTAGGGTAATTCAGATAAAGCCGGTGAGCTGTTTTGTCATATCCCGATAAATTTATTTGTTTTTCTATTGGAGGGGATAATGGTCTTGATCTTTTGCTTTTGATCATAGAGCTTGTTGGGATGTATGTAGTGGGGGTTTGTTTTTGGGTTGCGGGTAAGACTGGGAAATCTGATGGATGTAATCTGAATGGCGGGGGTGGAAGGTAAGTTTTAGGAATTTTCTGAGATGCCTCGAAATACGAAAGGTTTTCATAGGCCATCGTTTTTTTTATTTCTCTTTGTCTTTTAAATTCTGGACAAGTTTTGCTGGTGCTTTTGTGTTTGTCACTTTTGCAGAAGTGGCATTTTATCGTGGTGCATGGCTGCTTTTCTTCGTGAGAAGAAGCGCAGCTGTAACATTTTTTTTTGCTGCGGCAATTATTTTTGGTATGTCCATAGAGCAGGCAAGAGAAGCACTGAGTAACAGGGGAAATGTATGGATTTATACGGACAGGTAGGTTGTACATATTTATAAATCGTGGCAGGATGGTTCCCTCAAAGGTAATTAGAATCGAGCTAGATGGGATGTACTGGGTTGTTTTTTTCCCGTTTTCATCTAAAGTTTCAGTTCGTCTGTTAAGTCTTTTGATATCTAGTATTTTAAATGGGGATTGGGTGCAGCTTTTTAGTTCTTCTATATCTATATCTAAGTCAATCCTAGTAGCAACTCCTTTACAAGAAACTCTGTGATATGGAATGTATAATTCATAGCCCAGCTTCCTAAGTTCCCTACTTTCTACAAACATATTTGCAGCTTGGTAATTATTAAATTTAACACTTATTCTGTTAGAGCCTTTAGATTCGATTTTAGTACTATCTTTGATATTTAATTTATAAAGATCTCTTGCTATGGAGAGATGACTATAATTTCCGATATTTTTCGTCTTATCTTCATTTTTTGTTTCCATGAATACCTCGAATGGAGATAAGCTGGTTGAACTGTATTTGAGTATTGCTTTTTTTTTAGCATGATCTTCTAATACTTCCTTGCCCTCATTCATTTTGTGGATTTATCTAATTCCAAAAATATTATATGAAAGCAAACTTTGTTGCACTTACCGGCGATGATGGAAGGAAGGTCAACAACAATAGGAAGTGTTAGTAATCACCAATATTTTATCGCACTATTAAATATTCTCGAAACTATTTATTTATCAAAATTTCGGCGTGTTGTCGTTACAGTGGCCAGCACGCGAATACGCAAAATTTGTAATTGTGTTCTCTTTATGTCATAATATAATATTATAGTGAAGTACTATTAATTAACTCTTCCCTTAATTGATGCAAAGTAATCCTGAAAAGGATCTCCCTGAGAATTAATCAATCTAGAAAAATCAAATGCAGCTGTCCCCAAAAAGGGGTGCTACAACCTTCTTCAGCTGTTACCTGCCAAAACCACTATGATCCAAACTTCATAATCGTTCCTCGTTCATCGTTCATAATCATAATTGTTCCTACCTGTGTTGGGGGCATGCGCACAAAAACTTTCAGCTTTTATAGAATAACGAAAGTCTGGATTTGCTGCTAACGAATCCGTGATTCCAACATAATCGTACTGCCAATATTCAACTGGACTTACGATTACGATTGGACTTCCACTGACAATTTTTGGTTTCAGATATTTCAGAGCCTATTTTAGTAGCCGATTACCTTTCACACTATAACCTTCTAGTTGACTTGCGTAATCAGAAGCTAATTGATGGTACCACGCTATTGAAGGTGTCAACAGTTGCGAGAAAATATCAATTTCCGAACATCAAAGCTGTATCTGGTAACTCACTTTACCATTAGCTGTTTACCGAATTCCCAGGCATTACCAGACCTACTGGAGGCAGGGATGTAAACAATATGTAAACAATGTAAAGATTACGTAAACAATGTGTATAGGATCGAGCTGCTGCTCCTAAATAAATGATCATTCAACTCATTCAGTTTAGATTGGGTTGTGAGTCCTAAAGATTTGAATTAATGTACCTAAGAAATTAATTCCCTATATGATGAAGTTTTCGAAGAAGACTAATCAAATTATTTTTTTAATTAATCGGAGAATAATAAATATTTACCCTTAAACCTGAAAATAGGTGCTGTTTGGGAGTAGAATGAACAATATTAATAATTAAACAATGTAATGAAATAAAATCAGTTACAGCATCAGAGCTGATACGCTGGCCAACTACCTCCCTGTAATAGAACATCAATCCATAAAATTAAACATAAACAACCGATTACAATTAGGTATTACACTTCGTTGACGACGGCCACTGCTCACAAATAGTTTGGGACACTCTAGAGATAATTATAGAGATGTAACCTGAGGAGTACTAAAGGTACTTGGTGCTCCTTGACGAGGTTGTAAATATTAGAAGATCGTTAGCGGTAAGGGGCTTTTTGTTGACGACGTTGGCGGGTAACTTCAATAGATTACCGCCAAAAGAGAACTACAAGGTGGTAGATGTCGATGTAACTTATTTAACGATCACCGACTGGTAGATCACGCACAACACAGATTCGCATGTACACAAAATTAGACAATAGTAATAGTACCTACTTTAATTAAAAGATAGGTAGGTATTTTACACCAGACAACAACTATTGATTCAGGAATACGGATGCGAGTCTCGTATTGAAGGTTAAAGGTTGTTATTTAATATTAAAGGAATTATTAAAGGTGGAATAACACCTGTTAAAAGCGGCGTGCTTATTATTAAATTTAGTAAAAGAAAATATTTAATTTACGTATTCCGACTCGATTATTCAGTTTCCGGGACTGACCAGGTCTACCCTGAATTGAGTCTCGAACCGTACTGCTTTTCCAACCTTTCTTCGGTGGTGGTCTCACCACTCGCCAGTTCCCTACTTCCCTCTTATACCCATCGTTTTCCACGATACCCTGACTATGTTGCCGTGTCGGTTAACGGAGTCGATTATTTGGCGAAAGTAACAGTGAGAATTCCGAAATACTACATTACCCCCTTTAATGGCAACACGTCTCGCGCGGATAAGAACAGCCGAGAGGCGTTGGCATTAACTAAACTTCAAACTCAAATTCACAGAGAAGAAACCAAACAGTTGATTATTACTTGATAAATAAATAAAAATACATTTTTCCAAGTAATATTAATAGATATAAATTATTTACAGGGCGCATCCCCTTTTTCACGAGACGGCACTGGCTTTGGCGCTTCAAGAGAAATTAATTTCATTAGTACCTACACAGGCCTACGATATTTATTCAAGGCATTGACATTGAAAGAGCCAGTTAATAACTCCCCCTGTACTGTTGTTAGTAGGTACGAATTTCCATTGTCGAAGCCTGTTTTGACTATAAACGGCCCTTGACAAATTGGGAATAATTTTTGTTATTGGGTGGTCTTCAGCGCTCGACTGGTAATGCGTTCTAGCTAACACCTGGTCGCCTTCCTTAAAAACGGTAATTCGTGACCGTGAATTTCGTTGCTCACGAAGCAGTGCAGATTTACGGAAATTCAATGTCACTTATTGAATTTTGTCCGAGTAACTTTGCTGTCTATCACCACCTGGGAAATCGATATGACCGGCAAGGTAATTCTCTCGCGGTTGGTCGGTGAAGATTTCATTGGGAGTAAAACCGGTGGTTTTATGTATAGCGTTGTTGATGTGTTCCTCAACAATAGCTAAGTATTTGGTCCATTTAGTATGTTGCTCGTGGCAATAAATACGTAACAGGATTCCAATTTGTTTTAAAAATATAATGCGTGACTTCTTTGTTAAATTTAAATCATTTTCGTCGGAAAGTGCTATAGCCGAATAATATTCGACTGATGCCCGGTTTCACCAACAGTAAATAAGACCTTATTCATAGATTAAACTTATTCATTGGTTAAAAAGTGACAGCTTCTGTTTCACCAAACACGAATAGCTCTATTCTATGAATAAATCGGCAAATAAACTAACCAGCCAAATAGTTCCAGTTAACGTCTCTATTCATAGTTTTATAACCTCAATTTTCCTTCTGCAGCTCTACAACACTGATTAATTAATGTGAGAAAATACTCTTAAGTTAATCTTATAGTGTATTTGATGAGAGTGATTGTTTGTGTGACCTATTTTGTTCGATCGGAATGCCATGGTTAGAAATATCCGTTTCAACCCCCCGTGACCTGTCATTGTCATAACCAAATTTTCTGGATTTATTTCGGCCAGGAATTCTCCAATTCGGTTGATTTTTTTCGTTGTGGGCTTGGAAGTGGCGTTAATTATCCTAACAGTCGTTCTGTCTAGTCTATCTAAACTCCCTTCGAAATATTTAAGGTTCTCGTGCTTGATACAGGAAAAACCTTTCAATGTCAATCAATGACAATCACCCCGTGGTCAATCAATGACAGTTTCTGTATTGTATTTTCGAAATGATTAACGCGGGTACCCTTTTTCGGGTCATAATCATCATTCCTCAGCCTTGACATTATGGCCCTCCGTTTTTCCGGAGTCCAATATTGTCTTAAAAACGCGTTCTCGAAATCGTCGAAATTACGAATCCGATTTTCGAAAATGAGGGACTGTGCCCATTGTGCGCTCTCACCTTCCAAGCAAGTGCGTGCGACAACGAATCGTTTCGAAGTCGGGACACCGGCTTCCAAAATCCATTTTAATTGTTTTAAAAATTTAATTGGGTTGTTTATTTTCGGTCTTGCGGGGTTGAACTTTAGCTCTTTTCCCCCAAGATTTAAAAACAGTTATAGACCGTTTAATCCCCAAGTTGTTTGAGATATTCGCGTGGGTGGTGATTTATCTCTGCTTCCCTACTAATCTCTGCTTCCCTAATCACAGTGTTTTTTTTCACTTCTATCTTCTCTACCTTACTATTTATACCGCGTTTTTTTTCGTCTGCAACTAACTCCTTAATTTTTCCTCAGAAATTGGACATTTGTTTACCTATTGTTTTTTTCACAACCGATGCGAAATTCTCAAAGGAATTTTCCCACGCGACCCTCGTGATGTTTTTGATCTAGAAAATTGACCAAGGTTGCTAAGAACTTCCGATCTTTCTCGCGTTCCTCTAGGTTCTTCCGATCCACTTCCCTCAAAAAGAACAAAATTTTATCATCTAAACCGGTCCCTACTCTTGTCGACTGGTCTGGGTTGCTCGCCGTCCTGGCGTTGTCGCTCCCAGTTGACCGATTCATCGGAGGTTCCGAAGGTTCGAGGGCGCGGTTGCCATTTCCCGTTTGTTCTTGTTCGGACTCCCATTAGCATCTGTATCTGACTGTAGCAGACTGCTATTTCTCAAGTCATGCTGTGATTTTTTCCCGGAGGATTAATAGGCATTTTTAATTATGCATTAATTAACAATCTCGCTCGTTAATATTATTTTTATTGTTTACGTTTTCTTTAGAACGCGAACTCTTGAATTTAAATAGGACATGTATATTTATTATCGTTTTCCACGATACCCTGACTACGTTTCCGTGTCGGTCAACGGAGTCGATTATTTGGCGAAAGTAACAGCAAATACGCTAAAATAATAATACCGGACACTCCTATACCTATAGCATTGCAACAGGTTGCGTCCTAGGGAACCTGCATTACCGCTTTACTAGGGTAGCGCATTCACTCGTTGACGTTTACTAAACACGGTTATGTTTGAACAGCTGAATGTCATATTTTTGGCACATTTGGTCACAGGCGTAGGTATCAAGTGGAAAAAAGCGAAGTTTGAAAAATGAAACAAAATAATAACACGAATAGGAATCGATGAATGCTCTTTCAGTGGGTATTAAAAACATATTACCGGTTTATAGGATCTACTGTGACGGACCAAATAGGTCCCTCTGGAAATTACCTGAAAACGGTGAAGAGAGAGAAGTGGGAACCCCAGAAATTCTGGCGTTTCACGTCGCCGTGACCGGACTGATCGGAGTGGGGAATGAAAAGTGGGTTCGGAGTGGAACGGATCGTGCGAACAGATCGAGGAGGTAGAAACTCTAGAATCGCGTCTGGATGCGTGTGTTGCGAGATAATAACTAAGTCCGGTTGCGAGTATTAAATAACTTAAGATTGAGCGTGTTAAGTCACTGTGGAACAATTAAACCAGGTGTCGTGTGTTAAATAACTTTGCGCCCGAGCAGGTGACTGGCGTACGAGTCGTGTACCACCATGCCTAGGAAGGGAGTCACAAAAGCGACCGGGAAGTCCACTCCGCGGACGGGCCAGAAGAGGATGAAGAATTCCTACCGTCGAGGAGATCCCGCGGGAATGCCGGAGGCTACTGTGGCCGCGCTGCCGAGAAAGGGTACTCCCGGTAAGTCGACACTTTAGCTTCCCGTCTTATTATTATTGTAATTCTTCGTCATGTGTATAACAATCATTGTGTTATTTAAATACATTAGGTAATCGATCCAGCTTCTTACAATTATTTGTTTAATTATATTCAAGGCCAAGCTTGTGTGTGTGTGTCCCTTATATGTCCACTGGAATTTTAGGTAGGTACCTATAATGAAAGTAATTTTAGCAATTGACTGGGATCTAAAGAATAAATAATCAAATTGTACAAAATTTAAGTAATTAATTATTTGTCACTGATTTGTTATATGGTTTACAAAATATTTTACCAAAATATTTCCAAAATTGGTACTATCAGAATTATTAAGTAAGTACCTTTTGATCTTTTGAAAGCTCATCCGTAAATTGATTGGCTCAGGTGTAAATTATTATTAAAATTATTATTATTAATCCCGAAACTTGTTAAACGGGACTTTATAAAATGACACATTATAATCTTGCTTGTCGAACTGGTTCCACTCGAATACCAAAAACAACGACTATTAATAAATACCTACGACCATAATTTATCACACTATGAAAAATAGTGCACCACCAAATAATATTTACCGCCAACTGGCTATTGTAAATATACTATGCCAAACTATTAAATCTGCCAAATGGCTAGTGCAAGTGCACTCAACTATTTAAACATAAAACAATATGGGATATAGCCAACGGCTACATGTATATTTGACAACCCTTTATATTTGACAATACTATTTTGCCAAAAGCAAACCAAAAGAGTTGCAAATAAAAATATATCTGACTAAATAGTCACCAATAAAATAAACCAAAATAAATTATCAAAACAATTAACTACAATCTTCTTCGAAAAGCAAGCTACAAAATAATATGCACGTAGCGGTTTTCCCTACCACAAAATGGCTTCCATAATTCCCGTGTGCGCTCGAGGACCACCTTAAATGAAGGAAAGTTCTCGAGAAGGGCTTTTGCTTGACAGTTCGTCTGGGTGTTTTCGCCAAGAAAGGAAAAGCGAAAACGAATGAATTTGTAGGCAAAGGAGTGTGTGTTGCGCTTATTGCATGTAGCATGTGAGTAGAGAGCAGAGTATGTTTCGCCTCGTGTGGAAACCCAGAGGACTGTTCACGTAAAACGTCCACGAAAAGTTCAACAATTTATTTGATCTTGTAATACAGTTTTCTCGACATATATCAATCTTCTCCCTTACAGCAGGAGTGTCTGGCATCATAACTATTGCCTTTGGCTGGCAAGCAAACTAACCTAAGTCGTGAGTGGGCAGACAACAGACTTGGTACTCTAAATCACAAACCATCAGAGCAACATTTTCCGTAGTTTGGTGACTTTCTACGACCTTGAGAAAGGCAGTGTCCGCCTTTTCCGCTGACATCTGAGTTAAGTTCGCTACAAAGGGCGAATTTCGCTCCAACGATGAATTACTCCCCAAAAGCCAAAACATAATTCCTACAACTTCCTGACAGCAGAAAAAATACTCACTCTTCCACTGAAGAGAAATCTCATCAAAAGCCAAAACCCTGCAAAAGTCCCGGACAAAGGAAAAATGAATACTTCTCCCATGTAGTTCTCCCAGACTGATTTTATGGTCACCAATACCAACTACACTTTTCTAATAATTGCTCATAGGGCCTTCTTAGAATATACATGCTCTATTCCCACGGGCATGAGATATAGTAAGATTGTATCGGACACAGTTCCAGTATTCGTGTTTGTTCTTTAGTCGTGTATTGGGGTACATGGACTGGAGGATAAAGCGTCTCACTGTGGGTTTATCCCGGAACGTTGAAGAAACCTGGACCTAGCTCTGTTTCCCACTTCCGCTCTAAATTGCGTACCCTGTACGTATACTAACACTTGACTGACACAGGCACCGACGAGGGATAACATTTTCCGATTTCGACGCTAAATTCCGATCTCGAAGGGCTACGGCCGACTATATAATTCCGAGTTCGAAGCAACATTCCGATCTCGAGGGCTACGGCTCTATAAATAAATAAATCAACTATATAAACAGCATTATTCATCCTGTGCGTAACATTATAATCACCCTTAAGTTAAGTTAGATTATAAGATTCTCCAAACAAGATCAAATAGATAAGCCATGGGAAAATCTCTCGTCAATAAATAATACCAAGTGTCAAATTATTTATTACGGAGCATATATCAAAGAAATCTCCGATTGCAAATTGTAAATTAAATAAGGGTAAGATTCCTTTCATGTCTTTTAGACAAAAATATAATGAAATAAAATAAAATTACGCTGAACCAATTATTTACGACAATCAATGAGTAAAATTATGTAGGCACGGGAAAATATAATTTCCTAAAGACTAGATGATGAGAATAATCATTGCTGGTGTTAAAGTCAAGATCCTTCAATAATAATGTAGTTCTTTTCAGAGATTCTTGTGTGTTTATATATGAGACAATTAATGCTTCCGCTTGCATTATTTCACAATACAACTTCGCAGTAGACAGCAGCGAATATAAATTCTGGAATGTTATGATGAACTAATACAAAAGCGATCTGCCTTCTTTAAGATGATTGTGTAAACTATTTTTAAACTACCTTCAATAAAACACAGAATTTCTCACGTAGCTCGATATATTCATTTGTTATAGTTCTGTGACTACAAATCATAATGATCTAATCAAAATTGTATATAATTCAAAGAATTGAACTTCTAAGATTTGACTTGTACTGTTTGAACAATTTCTTATCAGTTTATCTTTTCTTCGAGCTACATGGAGGGGTGGTGGATGGGTGCTGTACTAGGGAAAACCCCTCGAAAACCTAGTCCATCGTAAAATGTTATAATGCTAATTTCAATGCTAAGTTACAGAGTGCTTCACGTAGCACTGAAGATGACTCATCGGCTGTTCAAGGCTGGTAGGCCCTCAGGAATAGTCTTAGTCTTACTGTAACAGGAAAAGAAACAGCGCACAGTATATCGTTTTGACAAATAAGTTTCCATTTGAAACATGAAATGGACGGTATTCAATTGACTCAATTGACTGGGTAACAATGACTTAAAAGTCGAATTTTACTGATCTGTCTAATTTGTCTTTCATTTGAGAATGAAATTATTGGTTCTCTCAAATTATTCAAGTAATTTGGTTTCACTTTATTAATAATCCTACATAAGTTTATTTCAGATGTTTAAACTTTATGGATGTACCTTGTATAAAATTTTATGTCTGCTCCTTGTATAAAATAATTCGTAGATGGTTTGATTTATTATTATTTAACTCAATCTATTCATTCCCAAAAATGCCTTTATTTGTAAGATGAAATGTGTTCGCTTTCATGATATTATTAATCCAAAGGATAATTTTATATTTCGTCAGTCTAAAAATAGTTTACACAATCATCTTAAAGAAGGCAGATCGCTTTTGTATTAGTTCATCATAACATTCCAGAATTTATATTCGCTGCTGTCTACTGCGAAGTTGTATTGTGAAATAATGCAAGCGGAAGCATTAATTGTCTCATATACAAACACACAAGAATCTCTGAAAAGAACTACATTATTATTGAAGGATCTTGACTTTAACACCAGCAATGATTATTCTCATCATCTAGTCTTTAGGAAATTATATTTTCCCGTGCCTACATAATTTTACTCATTGATTGTCGTAAATAATTGGTTCAGCGTAATTTTATTTTATTTCATTATATTTTTGTCTAAAAGACATGAAAGGAATCTTACCCTTATTTAATTTACAATTTGCAATCGGAGATTTCTTTGATATATGCTCCGTAATAAATAATTTGACACTTGGTATTATTTATTGACGAGAGATTTTCCCATGGCTTATCTATTTGATCTTGTTTGGAGAATCTTATAATCTAACTTAACTTAAGGGTGATTATAATGTTACGCACAGGATGAATAATGCTGTTTATATAGTTGATTTATTTATTTATAGAGCCGTAATGTTACGCACAGGATGAATAATGCTGTTTATATAGTTGATTTATTTATTGTTAGGATTCACTCAGATCGGAATGCAGACAGAAGGAATGTATAATGGGAATGGTGCGCAAGCTGGTGAAATACGGGTGTGTAGAGGAACTTGGGATAGTAACAGAGAGACGAGTAGTGGTTGTATAACCGTCGTAGAGTCAATATATGAATGTTAATAATATACTTCTTCGTCATTATTGTTATTGTATAATTATTATTGAACTGAATAAATAATGTTCCTAATATTTGACAGCGGTGGGATATCCACAAAAATGCCTTTTCTTGGTGAAAGTGAGTTGAAACAAAAATTTAAGTTTTTAGCGAATTTCCGATGAAATAAATTTTAACAACGGTGGTGCTGTTGTCGGTACTCAAGCGTCTGAGTCGCAGCGCGAGTTTCCCCGGCGCGGGCCTCGCGTGGGTATTATGTGCTACCTACCTAGGTACTTAAGAGAAGTTCCGCTCCTCCGTTAACAACAATTAAATTTATTAGAAGCTGAATTTCGTAAATTAAAGGAACGGAAGCTCAAGAAATCTTGCAAGAAAACACTGAGTATGAAGTATTAACGTATTATTGGATTGATATCCGACTGGTGTCGGTAAGTAAAGTAGATCAAGTATGTAAATGAGGAAGCATATTACAGGTTTTCTAAGGAAAAATTATAAGGGGGTGAAGCAGTGGTATGTTATGAGAAACAGCATACAAAAATTGACCAAAATTAAAGTTTGCGACGTTCGAAGTTGATGGCACTGCAATAAAGGGTGGTATGCTAGAAACTAAATTTCGCATTTGACAGCGTTGTTAACAACGGCACTGTTGTTAAAAATCACTTTGACATGGTCACGTGACCATGTTAAATGCTTTAACATCGCCATGTCAAATTTCATGTTGACAACGGCGTTAAAGCTGAAATCACCCGATTTGGTATGCTAGAAAGGAAAATCGAGTAGGAACAGTTGAATGTCAATGCTAAATGGCCATGTTACAATAATCACAGGATATGGATCGATTAATTATTATTAGCTGTCATATTTTAGGAAGATTTTTAATAAATTCCGTATTATTCCAGAGTGAAGTGTTTTTTATATGTTTATTTACAGTGCAATTACAACTAAATATCAACAATCTTGTTCCATAAATTAAAAATTAACCAAAAGTAGGTACCTACCAAGTATTTTATACTATAGGTAATTTATTTCCAAAATTTTTCTTCGAGAAAGTAGTCCTAACTGCAGAAACACAGCAGGGACGCATTTAGATTCAAAAAATTATATAATAGTTAACTATATCATGGGCGGAGTAAATAGAGAAAATTTAATTATTTTTTCTGCTTGATGTGTATTTTTCATTTGGATATAAGAAATGAAATTAAGCAAAAAAAAAATAACAGGTCATTATGGTCAGAGACATAAGGGTAGGTGGAGTGGAGTTGATATTTGTTTTAATGTAGGTCTTCTGCTTGATGTTCTACTTAGGTACTACTTACCTAGATTTTCTTCATTTAGATTCAGAATAAATAAAACAAAATTTGTTTTATTTAATTTAATTTTTATATTTAATAACATAATTATATAACCATGGGCGGCATAAATAGGGTAGGTGACAATAAAATAAAATAAGTTAAACAACATAAGACATATTTGTGTAAAATAAATAATTTATTTGATAATATTACACTCAATAAAATAATAATAATTATTGTATAACCATGGGCAGAGTCAAACCAAAACAAATAAAAAAATAATTTTTAATTAAGGAAATTAGTGTTGTCTGCAACACCTCTGGCAATCTGAAGGGGTTTTAAAACAGAACATTGTGAACATAATCTTTAAAAACTTCTCCCTCTTCATAAAATTCTCAACCGACTATTGGCGTTAGGTTTGGTTAGGTATTCTACACTCTGCAATAAGATACATAATAATTAGGTAATTGATAACTTACCTGTTGATTATTTCTAGCAAAATCTGCCTCTCAACTTCAGAGAAGTTCTTTCTTGATTTCACGACAACTTCCATTTATACTTTTACAGTAAACCAAATTAATTCACTCAAAGAAAACTGAAACGTTTACGTTTGTTATTATTTGTTACAACACAACAATAACAATAATGGCGAATGGGGATCGGATCGGATGGCAATGACGTTCGTTGGTTCGTTGACGGTCGACGGTAGACGAGTTTCGTGTTTATCTAGCTCATACGCATGCGTTCAGTAGGCACTAGCCAACATCTAACAACGCGAGACCAAAATCAACCACGACCATCTCGGATTGCCGATTTATTACGAAATGGAACTTCGGTTCGGGTTCGATCTAGCTCGTGAATTGTTCTTAGCCTGTAATCAGCGAATATACAACGTTGCCGCTATTGTTCATGTTACATTTTTAACACGATGATGTTACCTAACAGCAGTGTCAAATCATGAATATTTCGTTCTAGCATACCGAATTGATTTTAACAACAACGTCAGATTGACATCGGTGTTACGTTAACAACACCAAATGAGATTTTCTAGCATACGACCCAAAGTTTATTAATAAGTAGAGTTTGGAGGAGATAAGTTATAAAGATTATTCCAAGGTTATTCCCAAAGGTAAGCAGCTATTGCCATGTTGAGTAGAGTTGTGATAAGTAAGGATGAGTAATGAAGATTATTCTGAGATTATTCCTAAAGGTAAGCAGCTATTTTTAGCTAGTGAGTTGAGAGATGCATGATAGATAATTATGAGTAGATGAAAAGCATGACTAAAGTTGGGGAGCTCTCCAAAGTCCAAATGGACTTACATATTTTGAATTCGATAGGTAGAAGTAAAGCAAAATAAGCATGAAGCATGAATATAAAGCATGAATTAAGCTGGTATAAAGCTGGTATAAAGCATGAAGTAAGCTGAAGTAGAATTGAACCCAAGTAGCATTTTGGGGTTATTTGCGTCGATTCGACTTGATTTAGGTATACTACCTATGTAATCTAATTCACCTAACATAAATTGCGTGAAGTTTACCTCGAATTTACGTGACGAAGATCAAACTAAGAGTAGATATTAAGTACATTCATCGACGTATTTGAGAATTATCGCTATGAAGTTAAGTGAATTCAATTATTCAATTATTGCTATGAAGTTAAGACGATATTACTGAAATATGTACATTCGACGTTCGTCTTATTAGGTATAAAGAATCGACTTATTACTTTGTTTAAATAGGTACCTAATGTAAACCTAGTGCACATGCAAGTGAGAGAGAGGAAAATACCCACTAACAAGAGGCCGTGAATTTTAAATACATAGTTTATCTCTTTTAAAGTCTCTCATCTTCTATCCGATTCCGTCTGATGTAGGTAGGTACTCTGAAGTTCTGGACACGCTGTTGGCGCGCAAGGCGCAAGATTAAATTTCTCTTCTTCAGTCAGTGAGTTTTCTACCCGCACAGCATAAAATGAACGAGTGTTCACGGAATATTGGATATCATAAATGATTAATATTTAATAGTTGGTTTAGAAATAATGTGTAGGGATGCGAATGCCCGAGTGTCAATTTACATGTCAATGAAATTTTGCCAGGAAACTTATGATTAAAGGTGGTAAATAACAACGCGCCCCGTGAATTGACAGTTTAATAAAGTACGTACCTATATATATATAAAAAAAAAAAAATATTGAAAAATTATATTATAAGTACCTATAGCTTTTTCGTTGTAAAAAAAAAAAATAAAATCAGATTTGAAAAGGGGGTTTTATGCAATTACATATTTTAATTTTGTGATTAACTATTGATTAATTGTAATGTAAACAATGGAGGCCTCCTAATGATTTTGCCAAGTGATGAAGACGAATGTAATTAAAATACCTACTTATAGGTACTGTGAAGTAGTGAAGGTAATATTTCTTTATGATAAGATTAATAAGGGATGTAATGGTTTGACTACTATGTTAGAATTGTAAAAGAACGTAAGCAGATTCAATCTCTTTCATTATATTTGGTATCGATGTACAAAATATCAGTAAAATAAATATCATACGCAACCAAGGTCGACTTAATTAGCATAAAGCATCCGACGCACTGAAGCCAACGTCCGCTGCGTGAAGGAAATGAAATAACCAGACAAAGGTTTACTTTTAAGTTTTTTTTTAGTACTTTTAGTTTGGTGTATTCTGGTGCTCTTATAATACAGATAATAGGTGAGTTGATGTACTCACTAAATGTCCTATTCCTAAGATGAGTAGAGTTAAGGATAAGCAAAAAGAGTTAAGGAAGAAAGATTATTAAGTAGGTACTTGATAAAGATTATAGTTATTTTATGAGCCTTACTGAATAATTAAAGGAACTCGCAAGAGATTTATTTAGAGTTAGAGAAAGAAATTGAATGATGAAGCATGCATAAATCATGAATCCGCATAGAGTTAACGTATAGTCACGCATAGAGTTCACGTAGTAAAAGACAGAATCATAATAGGCACTTAAGAGACAAGGTTAATGAGTACTGAAGATGTCTAGATTGCTGAAACGTTGAAGTAGAGCTGAGCGTTGATCGTAGAGTTCTGGGAGGCCTGTGTGGCCTGGTCTGTGTGACGAGTAGGCCTGTGTGGCCTGTGCATAAGTTCGAGTCCCTGAGAGAAGGTCTGTGGCCTGAGAGCGGCTAGAAGACAATAATTGATGCCTGTGTAGTTTGCATGTGTAGGTCAGAGTGGAGGCAAGTGTGGCCTGACTTTGTGTTCCGGGCGTGAAGGATCGAGGGGATTCTGCCGACCGCCCACGAACGAACTTGAGATCGGGAGGATCATGGTGGGTACTGTTGACCATAGCGTGTCTTGGCGCGGAAACCTTGGCAAGGCTAGAATCAACGGCTAATGATCAAGATGTCTTGAGTAGAGTAATGATTTACGTGTCTTCAGCAGGGTCCTGTCAAAGCTCCAGAAACTAGCAAGAAGGCCAAGAATGCTTAGCGTTAGGTAATGACAAGCTTAGGCAAGCTTTAGGAGGAATAAGACAGTTAAAGACACTTTAAGTGTTCTCTTTAGGAAAGTGAACAGAGACGACTCAAGGTAAGAAAAACGAATACCTTTCTTTTTTTGAAAGTAAAACCTTATTAAGGAAAAACTATCATATATTCAAAAAAAAAAAAGGAAAAATACCTAGACAATACGAAAGTGGAAGGGTGTTCTCAGTGAGGAGATGTAATGCCTGAGAGGAAAGAGGAAGGGTGTTCTCGGTGAGGAGATGTAATGCCTGAGAGGAAAGTGGAAGGGTGTTCTCGGTGAGGAGATGTAATGCCTGAGAGGAAAGTGGAAGGGTGTTCTCGGTGAGGAGATGTAATGCCTGAGAGGAAAGTGGAAGGGTGTTCTCAGTGAGGAGATGTAATACCTGAGAGGAAAGAGGAAGTGTGTTATCTGTAGAGACATGTAATGTTTGAGAGGTGTAATACCTGAGAGGAGGAAGGGTGTTCTCAGTGAGGAGATGTAATGCCTGAGAGGAAAGTGGAAGGGTGTTCTCAGTGAGGAGATGTAATGCCTGAGAGGAAAGAGGAAGGGTGTTCTCGGTGAGGAGATGTAATGCCTGAGAGGAAAGAGGAAGGGTGTTCTCGGTGAGGAGATGTAATGCCTGAGAGGAAAGAGGAAGGGTATTCTCGTGAGGAGATGTAATGCCTGAGAGGAATGAGAAGTTGACAACGTCGAGCTGAGCTGGACCGAGTTTGCTGCTTGGTTGGCTGATAAGCCGACGACTCCGAGCTGAGCTGGACCGAGTTGCTGCTAGGTTGGCTGATAAGCCGACGACTCCGAGCTGAGCTGGACCGAATTGCTGCTAGGTTGGCTGATAAGCCGACGACTCCGAGCTGAGCTGGACCGAGTTGCTGCCAGGTTGGCTGATAAGCCGACGACTCCGAGCTGAGCTGGACCGAGTTTGCTGCCAGGTTGGCTGATAAGCCGACGACTCCGAGCTGAGCTGGACCGAGTTGCTGCCAGGTTGGCTGATAAGTCGACGACTCCGAGCTGAGCTGGACCGAGTTTGCTGCCAGGTTGGCTGATAAGCCGACGACTCCGAGCTGAGCTGGACCGAGTTGCTGCTAGGTTGGCTGATAAGCCGACGACTCCGAGCTGAGCTGGACCGAGTTTGCTGCTAGGTTGGCTGATAAGCCGACGACTTCGAGCTGAGCTGGACCGAGTTTGCTACCAGAGCTGGAATGATTGGGTTTGCTTTTATGATAACTAGGAGGCTGTGATTTCGAGCGGGTGTCGTTCGATTTTTCTGCAAGGGTAGCTGGGAAACGTCGAGTTTGACCTCTGATGGAAGTACGATGAATGGAAAGGGAAGTAGATGACTGAGTGAAACAGATGAGGTTGGTATAATTAATTGAGCATTTGCTTCAGCCATTCTGCAAACCAGTCTGCGGGTTCACCTGCCAGACTCTAGAGGACCCTGGGTCTTTCCATTGTAGGATTCGAGGACGAATCCTGGTCAGGATGGACGAGTTGTTAGGATTCACTCAGATCGGAATGCAGACAGAAGGAATGTATAATGGGAATGGTGCGCAAGCTGGTGAAATACGGGTGTGTAGAGGAACTTGGGATAGTAACAGAGAGACGAGTAGTGGTTGTATAACCGTCGTAGAGTCAATATATGAATGTTAATAATATACTTCTTCGTCATTATTGTTATTGTATAATTATTATTGAACTGAATAAATAATGTTCCTAATATTATTTATAGAGCCGTAGCCCTCGAGATCGGAATGTTGCTTCGAACTCGGAATTATATAGTCGGCCGTAGCCCTTCGAGATCGGAATTTAGCGTCGAAATCGGAAAATGTTATCCCTCGTCGGTGCCTGTGTCAGTCAAGTGTTAGTATACGTACAGGGTACGCAATTTAGAGCGGAAGTGGGAAACAGAGCTAGGTCCAGGTTTCTTCAACGTTCCGGGATAAACCCACAGTGAGACGCTTTATCCTCCAGTCCATGTACCCCAATACACGACTAAAGAACAAACACGAATACTGGAACTGTGTCCGATACAATCTTACTATATCTCATGCCCGTGGGAATAGAGCATGTATATTCTAAGAAGGCCCTATGAGCAATTATTAGAAAAGTGTAGTTGGTATTGGTGACCATAAAATCAGTCTGGGAGAACTACATGGGAGAAGTATTCCTTTTTCCTTTGTCCGGGACTTTTGCAGGGTTTTGGCTTTTGATGAGATTTCTCTTCAGTGGAAGAGTGAGTATTTTTTCTGCTGTCAGGAAGTTGTAGGAATTATGTTTTGGCTTTTGGGGAGTAATTCATCGTTGGAGCGAAATTCGCCCTTTGTAGCGAACTTAACTCAGATGTCAGCGGAAAAGGCGGACACTGCCTTTCTCAAGGTCGTAGAAAGTCACCAAACTACGGAAAATGTTGCTCTGATGGTTTGTGATTTAGAGTACCAAGTCTGTTGTCTGCCCACTCACGACTTAGGTTAGTTTGCTTGCCAGCCAAAGGCAATAGTTATGATGCCAGACACTCCTGCTGTAAGGGAGAAGATTGATATATGTCGAGAAAACTGTATTACAAGATCAAATAAATTGTTGAACTTTTCGTGGACGTTTTACGTGAACAGTCCTCTGGGTTTCCACACGAGGCGAAACATACTCTGCTCTCTACTCACATGCTACATGCAATAAGCGCAACACACACTCCTTTGCCTACAAATTCATTCGTTTTCGCTTTTCCTTTCTTGGCGAAAACACCCAGACGAACTGTCAAGCAAAAGCCCTTCTCGAGAACTTTCCTTCATTTAAGGTGGTCCTCGAGCGCACACGGGAATTATGGAAGCCATTTTGTGGTAGGGAAAACCGCTACGTGCATATTATTTTGTAGCTTGCTTTTCGAAGAAGATTGTAGTTAATTGTTTTGATAATTTATTTTGGTTTATTTTATTGGTGACTATTTAGTCAGATATATTTTTATTTGCAACTCTTTTGGGTTTGCTTTTGGCAAAATAGTATTGTCAAATATAAAGGGTTGTCAAATATACATGTAGCCGTTGGCTATATCCCATATTGTTTTATGGTTAAATAGTTGAGTGCACTTGCACTAGCCATTTGGCAGATTTAATAGTTTGGCATAGTATATTTACAATAGCCAGTTGGCGGTAAATATTATTTGGTGGTGCACTATTTTTCATAGTGTGATAAATTATGGTCGTAGGTATTTATTAATAGTCGTTGTTTTTGGTATTCGAGTGGAACCAGTTCGACAAGCAAGATTATAATGTGTCATTTTATAAAGTCCCGTTTAACAAGTTTCGGGATTAATAATAATAATTTTAATAATAATTTACACCTGAGCCAATCAATTTACGGATGAGCTTTCAAAAGATCAAAAGGTACTTACTTAATAATTCTGATAGTACCAATTTTGGAAATATTTTGGTAAAATATTTTGTAAACCATATAACAAATCAGTGACAAATAATTAATTACTTAAATTTTGTACAATTTGATTATTTATTCTTTAGTTCCCAGTCAATTGCTAAAATTACTTTCATTATAGGTACCTACCTAAAATTCCAGTGGACATATAAGGGACACACACACACAAGCTTGGCCTTGAATATAATTAAACAAATAATTGTAAGAAGCTGGATCGATTACCTAATGTATTTAAATAACACAATGATTGTTATACACATGACGAAGAATTACAATAATAATAAGACGGGAAGCTAAAGTGTCGACTTACCGGGAGTACCCTTTCTCGGCAGCGCGGCCACAGTAGCCTCCGGCATTCCCGCGGGATCTCCTCGACGGTAGGAATTCTTCATCCTCTTCTGGCCCGTCCGCGGAGTGGACTTCCCGGTCGCTTTTGTGACTCCCTTCCTAGGCATGGTGGTACACGACTCGTACGCCAGTCACCTGCTCGGGCGCAAAGTTATTTAACACACGACACCTGGTTTAATTGTTCCCACAGTGACTTAACACGCTCAATCTTAAGTTATTTAATACTCGCAACCGGACTTAGTTATTATCTCGCAACACACGCATCCAGACGCGATTCTAGAGTTTCTACCTCCTCGATCTGTTCGCACGATCCGTTCCACTCCGAACCCACTTTTCATTCCCCACTCCGATCAGTCCGGTCACGGCGACGTGAAACGCCAGAATCTCTGGGGTTCCCACTTCTCTCTCTTCACCGTTTTCAGGTAATTTCCAGAGGGACCTATTTGGTCCGTCACAGACTCCCCCGTGTCGTTGACGTGGGTAAGACTTGAGTAACGGATGCACACGACACAAGACAAAACATACGAACAATCCGATAGGTCCTGGCATCCCCGAAGGGTCGGTTCTTCCCCGAACTTCCAAATACTCCGACTGCGACGGTGTCCTGGATAGCAATTTACGAGCTACGAAACGAAATTAAGTTTTTAATATTAAAGTTTCCCACGTGTTGGGCCCCATCTGGTGTCACGAGGGTATAAACGTTGGGGTATGGTTTTCCAACTACTCGGTATGGTCCTGCATAGAGGAGGGCGAATTTTCGGCTGAAATTGTCGATTGCCTTTGACATGGGATTGGTGCGTAAGAGCACCAATTCCTGAAGCTGAAATTCCACGGGCTTTGTCTTTTGTTTTCGCCTACGTCGTTCACCTTCGGCTACCAGGTGCGCTCGGACGATCTGGTTTATCTCTTCTCTAGTTGTGGTTACCCTCGGTGGGAGGTATGACTGGAAATATGGGTCAAGAGCATATTGTACCATTTTTCCGGTCAAAACTTGACTTGGGGGAAACCCGGTGCTGGAGTGCGGAAGTTTATTTAAGCAGTCCTGGATTTCAGGTAAGGCAGTCGGCCATAAAGAGTGACGACGATGACAGTAAGTCCGTAAGAGTCTCCCGAGTTCCTTCATGTACCTCTCCGCTGGGTTGGATTGAGGGTGTCGTATTGATGAAAAACTAGGAACTATTCCCAAAGCTCGGAGTCCGGCAGTCCAAACAGTTGAGGTGAACTGTGATCCGTGGTCGCTCAAAATTTTCTTCGGGTTTAGTATGGGTACGACCTCCAGTTTCACTCGCGCTAGAGCAGCTACACTGGTAGCCCTCTTCAATGCAAACATCTGAACATACTTACAAAATACGTCCACCGCCACGAAAATGTATTTGACTCCCCCGCGACCAGTCGGCAATGGTCCAAAGAAGTCCACCGCTATTAACTCGCCGACGGCTTCTGGTGTGATCGGGTATAGGGGCCCTGTTAACTTCTGATTTGAGTACTTCGCCTTTTGGCACATCTCGCACGCTGAACACCTTCTTCTACAGTCCCTACGCATCCCTTTCCAATATGCTTGTTGGCCGATTACCCATTGTACTTTGTAGCCACTCGCATGTCCAAGCTCGAGATGATAGTAGTCCACGATGCTGTCCCTCAAACTCGTGGGTACCACCACTCTTGGTGTGTTTTTATTTACCCCAAGATTTAGCAAAACTCCACGCTCGATTCGATGGTGTTCTACAAGTCTCCGTTCGCGAACAGACAAGGATATGGGGTCCACTTGTAGCAGTTCACAAATACGTCCGAGCTGTGGATCTTCTTTCTGCCGCCTCGCAAGGTCGTTGAGCCCTGATCGGAGCAGCGCTGGGATTGGTATGTGTAACAGCGCCATCACTGGTTGATTTTCTCTCAGCGTGCACGGCTGGTCCACCGGGTATCGGGACAGAATATCTGCGACCCTATTCTGGCTGCCTGGAATGTGTTGAATTTCAAAGCTAAACTGTTGCAAAAACAATACCCACCGAGTCATTCGATCGTTTGGAAACTTACATTGTTTCAGAAATGTGAGGGCATGGTGGTCAGTCCTGATAGTGAACGGTGTACTCGTAAGGTACAGTCGCAACTTCATCACAGCATAGACGATGGCGAGCAGTTCCTTTTCAGTCGTAGTATAGTTGAGTTCGGCTGCCTTCAGTCCTCGGCTGAGGAAGCTCACTACTCTCGGAGGTCCGTCCTTCTCTTGTTGATAGAGCACGGCTCCAAGGCCGTGTTGGGAACTATCTGTCTCTAGTACGTAGGGTTTCATTGGATCGGGATGTACCAGTTCAATTTCCAACAAAAATTTCTCTTTTATATCTCGAAAGCAATTGTCCTCCTCAGTGCCCCAACGCCACTTCGCCTTATGTCTCAGAAGAGGTCTCAAAGGGCTGGCCAGCGCGCTAAAACTTGGACAAAACGCCCGGTAATAATTCACCAAACCCAGGAAAGAACGAAGGTCTTTGAGGTTCCTGGGCTTAGGAAATTCATGAATAGCCCGCATTTTCTCAGGGTCTTTGCGTATGCCCGTGGAGGTCAGTATGTGTCCTAAAAAAGGTACCTCCGTGCGAAGAAATTTCGACTTAGACAAATTAATGGTGCATCCAGTTTCCTGGAGTCGTCGTAAGACTCGCTCTAAGTGGTCCAAATGGGTGTAGAAGTCCTCTGACGCTATCAGGATGTCATCAATATAATTGTGGGTGAATTGTCTGAGCTCAGGTCCCAAAACTAAGTCCAGACACCTGGAGAAACTTGCTACGGCTGTTTTCAAGCCGAAAGGAAGTACTTGGTACACATAACTCCTCCCATTGTACGAGAAAGCTGTGTACTGTTGACTGTCGCGGTGCAGTGGCACTTGCCAATAGGACTCTGTTAGGTCCAAACTACTCAGATATTTGGTTCCATGAAATCTCTGCAACATCTCCAACGTACTAGGGGGACACTCTTGATCCCCTACCATGTTTGCATTTAGCTGACGAGCGTCCAGACAGATCCGTACACTTCCATCCTTTTTCTTAACAACCGTCATGGGGCTGGAGTACGGTGACGGCGCTCGCACAATTATTCCCCGATTCTCCATCTCCGTCAGTTTGGCAGCTACGGCATTGCGCAGAGCCAGCGGGACTGGGTAGGATCTCTTGCAGAAGGGTGTGTGTGGCTTCATCTCAATTCGGTGCACATAGTTCCGGATTAGGCCGGGGGCGCTATTAAAAACGCTCGCGTGTCTTGTCAATATTTCCAGGAGCTTCTGTTTCTGCCCGGCCCAGACAGCCGGTCAGGAATCGCCGCGGACAATTGAGAAGTATCTTCTGAGTCGTCGACGACCGGTTCTTGGTGGGGTATTAAGGTTCCTAGTTCCACCAGGTTGAGCAGTTCCTCATCTTCCTCTGCAATGAGCGCGGGAGACTCGATTTCGGAGGGGAGTAGTGGTACCTCCAAAGGCGTAGACATCCCATGAATAGTCAACACGGCATTTCCCGCATCAAGATGGCACCTATGTTGTGTGAGCCAGTCATACCCTAGGATAACTGGTTTAATAAGTTGAGGAATAATCAGGCAACAGACTTGAAACTCAACACCGTGGATCTTTATCTTCAGGAAAGTCTGTTTGGTGACACGCTTACTCCGGCCAAAAGCACCCAAAACTTGTACGGAACGTAGAGGTAGCTGTGGCTTGAGACTGTGTATGTTCAAACTACCCCAGAGCTCTTCTGAAATTGCCGAGATTTCACTGCCGGTGTCTAACAGCGCCTCTGAGGGTTGTCCCTCTAACTCTATGGTAATCAGGGGGGCCGTATGCTGATTTCCTGCCTGCTCCATCATTGTAGCGGTAGCTATTGGGATTGTATGTTTTGGGGTCTCAACTTTTTGACTTGCTTGGGCTGTAGAAAACATAGTCGCGCCACGAGCAGCCCCTAGCGCGACTGTTTGCCGTTTCCCGACGAACGGTATTGTTGGGAGGAGTTTTGCCGACTGTTGGTAACAAAAGAGCTCACAGGGCCTCTCCCCTTAGGCTGTCGTGGAAACCGGTAAGTGTCAACATTGGTAGGTGCTGGTTCGTTGACTCTGTAATGCGGTTGATTTACTGGATTCCGAGAGTATGAAGGACCAGCACTGGGTCTACATTGATCGGCTTTCTCCGCAACAGGAAGCGCTAGCTGGGAGCTCGTCTGTGGCTGTCGAGCGTATGGGGGACTCTGGTAATAGATGGGAGCCGGATCGCGTGATACATACGTGGGGTGTTTACGCTTACCCCTGTGTGACCACGTTGGAAGCTCCTGTCTAACTTGCAGACAGGCTTGGCCACGTACAGGCGGCCGATTTGAGGGATGCTTCTGTCCCAGCGATAGGGTGCCTCGTCCAACGCCGATCAAGTCGTTGGCGCGCAGAAATTGGACAGCAGTGTTGAGGCACTTGTCAGACTGTGTAGTCCATAGAGCCCTGATCGATTGAGGGTAGTGTTCCATGATTTCCTCGACGAGAACGGCCTCTGGTATCGGAGTGGTCAGTAGGCGTGCCTGCCCAAAAATACGCAGAAAATAGTCCGCCATGGTGCTGCTTGGGTTCCATCGTCCCGTGCAGATCGCTAATCGAAGCTGGCGTTGATGCCTTTCGGACCAGTACTCTGACAGGAACGCCTGTCTGAAACTGGAAAAATCCGACCATCCAGGTGCGTAAATATTCCACCAGTCGCGCGCAGGTCCTATCAGACACTCTGGCAGTAACCTGAGTCGGTCGACGCCTGGGGTCCCCATCTGGGAATAATAACTCTCAAAATCTTGCAAGAACCGAACGGGGTTTGTCTTCTCCGGCTGAAATGAAGGGGGCGCGGGGGCGTTACGCACGAATACTGTTGACGGGGTCATGGGTACTGGGGTCTCAGCACTCCGTGCTTCAAGGGCTCGAAGGAAGGCTCCCCACGGTGGGTTACTTGGATCCATCAAAGTGGGCTCCTCGGTGAGGGTCTCTCTTCCCGGGCCGGTGGCCTTTGCTGGCTGGAGCTCTTCGGTTGTTCGTTCAACTGAATTCAGGTCAGGTACCTGTTCAGAGGTGGAGGCAGTTAGTTGGGAGGCCTTTAGTTGAGAAGCCTCGTCAAGATTACGTTGCAGAGTGGCAACCTGTCTCTGCAAGTCGACGATGGTGTCGTACACCGATCCTACAGGGAATGCAGAGCAGGATGGTTCTCTGACCACTGTGTTGAAATGTAATGCCGAGGGTGTTTGTTCGCTGAACAATATATCAGGACTACACTGGCTTCCGGCTGTAATATCAGGACTACACTGGCTTCCGGCTGGACCTGCAAGGGCTTGGCGCTTGAGTGTGTGTGGGTCTTAATGGCAAGTGATGCCAAGTATTACAAAGGCGGCTTGTATGTGTGTCGTCCCAAAATATGTGCGCGGCTACAGAATCCTAACTAACATATTCCCTAACATATTTCCCTAGCACCTATCACCCAACTCCTAACGCCTAACAAAAGTCTTCCACCATCGATCCCTGGTTTCGGCACCACTGAGACGAAATTCTTCCTGAGCTGCAGGAGCGAGACACATTTTGCGTCTCGCTGTACTTACGTGGTCATATCCTTCACCTGGTTCTGGTCGATTTACCTGGTTCTAGTTGATTTACCTGGTTCTGGTTGTTCCTGGTCTGGTTCTGGTTCGGGATCGATGGAATTTGTTTGGGAAGACTTTTTAAACTACCTTCAATAAAACACAGAATTTCTCACGTAGCTCGATATATTCATTTGTTATAGTTCTGTCACTACAAATCATAATGATCTAATCAAAATTGTATATAATTCAAAGAATTGAACTTCTAAGATTTGACTTGTACTGTTTGAACAATTTCTTATCAGTTTATCTTTTCTTCGAGCTACATGGAGGGGTGGTGGATGGGTGCTGTACTAGGGAAAACCCCTCGAAAACCTAGTCCATCGTAAAATGTTATAATGCTAATTTCAATGCTAATCTTCAAACATCGAAATAAGCTACTAAACGTGATCGCGACTTTACGACATTAATAATTATTACTGCCGAGTCGCATGTAGCTATCACCACACTGACGTCACAAACTGCGCGCTGACATAGCTTGTTTATTTGGATCATGATGTGACAGACTGATGAGATGGAAATAATCATTGAAATATCGATGTCTCTGTCTTCGCCATACCGTTAGGGAAAATGTGTCGTTCAGAAAGCGTTATTGTTTTTCAACAATCGGATTGCTGTAATTGATTGATATCAATTTGTTTCATAGTAAGAATATTTTTTATCAATCGAAGATTACCTTCTTAGGTCATTCCATCTCCGACGATGGAATTCTTCCTCTCGCCGAGAAAGTAGCAGCTACTCAACAATTTCCTCTGCCCTCAACAGCTAAACAGCTGCGTCGTTTCTTGCGAATGTTCAATTTTTATCATCGTTTGATTTTTAATGCAGCATCTTTGCAAGCTCCGTTAAATGACGTCTTTGCAGCTCCCAAAAATGAAAGGATCACAGCTAGTTGAAATGACGATTGAAAGATGCAAAGCTTTTTAAAACTGTTGACATTCTTGGAAACTTCTTTTCGGAGCAACTTGACAAACAACAATCCTTATGGTTTCCTTATGATCATAAGTAATTCGCTATTTACAAATTTGTTCTATTTAGTCGCTATTTAGTTTTCTTCTCGAAGGTCGTCAATTTTCCATTTATACCGATCATAAACCTTTAATTTATGCATTTCAGCAGAAATCACATTCACTTACACCGAACCAACGCAAATGGCCTCATTGCGAAATACTTCTCTGATATTCATCATATGAATCGTAAGGAAAATGCTGTCGCCGATGCTCTCTCTAGAATCGATGCTATTAACGCAAACGTAACGCACACGCAGATTTTCAAGCCTTAGCCATTTTCTCAGGAAACTGATAGTGCTATTTGCCGCATTTGGACCCATGCTTGTCTTTCTTGCCCACAGTGCAAAGTAACACGTCATATACGAGCTCCACTTGAATGATTCATCCTACCAAAGTCTAGATTTTCTCATGTGCGTGTTGATATTATTGGACCACTTCCACCTACAGCCGGTTTTCGCTACTGACTGTATATCTCTAATCATTCTCTGATAAACTGAATAATTGAACGTCTACATAGTTAACTGAAGGCTGCCATTAAATATCGTACTGGTAGATCATGGACTGGGGCGCTTCCTCTAGTTTTACTTGGTATCCGAGCGGCTTGGAAAGAATATGTGCAAGCATCTTCTGCTGAGCTAGTATATGGTGAACCGATCAGACTCCCTGGTCTGTTTTTCGTGTCTACTGACAATCGTCAAGCAGATTTTTCAGATTTCATAATCAGACTTCGTCATGCTAATAATCAGTTACGTTCTAAGCCAGCATCCCGTCATTCTAATCTGACGACATTTATCTTTAAGGATCTGGCCACAACCTCACATGTAACGACCTCACCTAAATGTTCGAAATGACACTGTACGTGTTAAACGAAAATAGAATTATAAAATTAAACGAATAGACGAAAAATAGAATTAATAAATTCACAAGTACAGTCGTAAGCTGCTCTTCGTTTTGCTTGATTTTTGAAAACTTAGTGCATTGGTTAATTGTGTTGTTTTATATCAAATTGAAGCTCCTGCCGCGTTCTACGTAACTAGCAGTGAGTTATGATTTTTGAGTTACATTTTTTATTGTAATTGTCATAGATTGCGGTTGTTTTACCTGTTGTTTGGCTTTTTTTCTTGGTCGCTTATCTACTGATTATATTATCGAGGCCTGAGTCGGGCGTGGATTTATTTTAGTATTTTAATACTGCACTGTTGCCACATCGTGTTTTTGTACGCAAACACATATTCCAAGTAAACCTGGTATCCACCCATCAGAAACGGACATAACAATGAAACAGTTGTCTGCGCGAAACAGGATTCACAGCCAGCTATACAGTGCGATTCTTGCAAAGGATTCTGTTCACATCACTTGTGAACAAATGGAGGCCGATGATGTAAGTAAGGCGCATTACGCGACAGCGGGCTAAGGGAGTGAAGTTTTTCTGCAATAACTGCAACAGAACTACAGATCAGCTTTCTGAATTAAAGGAAATGTTAGATACTGTATTGATGAGGCTTGACAATACGTCGTCGGATTCCAAGCAGATGCCGCCAGAGGTGTTCGAGGCTGTTGTCAATGAAGTCAAAGGGCGTATGAAACGTGAAAGTAATATTATAATGTATGGCGTACCTGCTATTTCTACAGAGTCAGACAGGGGCGCTGTGCAGGAAGTACTGGAAACAATAGTACCAGCTGAGGAATTAAATATTCGAACTGCCTCATTTGTCAGGCTTGGTAAGAGACAGAATATAGAGATTGGAGGCGATGGATCGGACAGGCCGAGACCTGTAAAAGTTGAGCTGAATAACCCTAGACAAGTGAAGATGATCCTGAAGAATAAATATAAACTGAGATCGAGAGAAGTATATCAGGGGATAACAATTAAAGCTGACGAGACGCCATATCAGAGGTAGCTCTTGCAGGAGGCCCGGGAACAACTGAAGCTGAGAGTCGATGGTGGACAAAGCGACTTAACAATTCAGTATGTGAGGGGATTACCGACTGTTACGCAAAAAAATTAGAAGCACCCAACAGTATACAAATCAAATGTTATTACCAGAACGTGAGAAGCATAAGACGGTGCACAGGGGAATTTAAAATAGTTATAAGTGACAGCGAATATGACATTTTGGCAATTACTGAAACGTGATTATCAGCGGACATATACGACGCAGAACTAGCTCCAACAAAGCAGAACAATACAACATTATTAGATGCGACAGAAACTACGGAGAGCTTGGTGTTGTTCGAGGTGGTGGTGTTGTGCTGGGAATAAAAACTTTCTTCGCAATTGAAGTAATTGATCTAACAGAGCTTCGGATCGCATTGCCTGCTGCGGATGTAGCTGGTTAGAAATACTGATAGACTTTTTCATTGGGAATTATTTGCATGTACAAAATATATTAGTGTTAGGAGATTTTAATATACCAAGTTACATACATAGGAATAATAGAGATAGTCTATATACACAATTATTGAATTTTTCACACTTACTGAACGTAAAACAATTGAATGAAGTATATAAAATAAATGAGAGACTGCTCAATTTGGTATGGTGTAGCTTTGATTGTAAGGTCAATCATGAAGAATTGCCACTAGAAAGGAGGATGTATTGTAGGTACATCATCCCGCATTGTCCATAGATGTAAAGCTTGGCAAAGCAGATTCGGAAAATTTTCCCATTAACGACAGTAGTAGAGCTACTAAGCGATATAATTTCAGAAGGGCTGATTTTCCGGGTCTGTATAAATGCTTGACAGAAACCCAAACAGCACACAACATCCAATGGACGGGACGATTATGTCCATAATACGTACATGACGTCCATGGACCTTTTGCGCTACATCCATTGGATGTCGTTCTATGTACGAGTACCATATGTTTTAGTACATCAGAGGACGTCCGTTCGATGTCCATTGAATGATTCGTTTGTACAAACTCAAATCATGTCCTAGTTTGGACGTCCCATTAATGTACATATTGTGACTTAAAATGGACATCCATATCAACACTCTTAACAGCACGTCTAATGTTACTCTCAACAGGTTATGAATTTTTTTAGAATTCAATAATTTTGTAACACCACGCAAATAAACAATATTTCAAGCAATTAGTCACTTATTATTTACTACAATTATAATTATAAATCTTGTATTACGTTAATTATCAAGAATTGAAGGCCAATAATAGTTCAAACGAAGAAAAAGAAGAAATCCATACAAGTTATACCTAACCTAAAAATAAAAATGAAAATTCATTTCGCCTTCAATATTGACGACAATGGTCGTATTAATCTTTCAGTTTTCGAGGTTTATTAGTTATTTAGAGTTTGTCTATTGCGGTCTCACTATAGCAAAACCTTCATCAATCAGTCAGTTCAGTACGGAAATTGTGTGCAGTCATATAATACAAAATACAAATAAACAGTGTATAAATAAATTGTGTATTAGTTGTATCATGTGTGGGGTAAGCTGACATTTCAAGAACAGCAATTTCAGAGAAGCGGCAAGCGAGAAAAATCTTCTATTTTCTGCTAAACGCTTCTCTGAATTTGCTTTTTTAGTAATGTCAGTTACCACACAATTTCCGTATGGATGAAAATTGTTCATTATTTGATCCACATAATGTACGCTAATGAACGTCCATGTTTGTGACAATGGATGTCCAAAGGACATTTTTTTAATTATACAAATTTGATCCAAAAGTAGTCCAGATTTTAATCCATACAATGTCCACTGAAGGACTAACAATGGAGGTCCCAAACTGTGTCATTTGTATCATCCACTGGACATCCACTGAATGTACGATGTCCATATGTGGATGGCCAATGGATGTCATGGAAGTCCACAGTAGTAATCAAAATGGACATCCATTGGATGTTATTGTGCTGTTTGGGAACTAATTGGGACATTCTATAATATAATCATGATAACGTAGAGGACATAATTATGTAACCAGTTTTATACGCTTTTGTATGATATTTTTGATGAACATGATCCCATATACATATAGACAAACTAAAACAAGGCAGCATAAATATCCAGTATGGTACACTGCTTCAAATATAAAAAATCTAAAAAAGAAAAATCAAGCTCGGATTATAGCTCGGTCAACTCAGTTCATCAACCTTGCTTATCCTGGAGCACTCACTGCATGCTCCAACTGATCTCTAGGCTCAATGTACCCAGAGAGAGAGAGAGATCCTTACCGGTCAGTTCCCAGCAATGCTCTGCCTGATTCTTCAGCTGGCGCTCTTTATATAGCCGGTGCTGGTGGAGATAACAAACTTATCGCTGTCGTAAAAACTGTATCAATCAAAATAAATGCCTCTAATTAGAAACATTTTAATTGCGATACTAGATGAAATCCTTGGAATTCATTACATCGTCGTTTTGCAAACTGTTTACTGCGTTTGAAAAAAGGAACCATCATCTTTTATGAGATTAGATAAAATAATCACCTGACAATTGGAAATTTGATTTCAAATTAAAAGAACAAAATAAAATTTTGGTTAGGTACCATCGACTAATTTATTTTATCACATAGCACCTCGGAAAGATACAGATTTTTATAACAGACCAATAATGGGCTAAAACGATGTATCTTTCAAACAAAAAAAACATGAATAGCGTTCCTGCTACCCTATCAATAATTACGATCGATTTTAATGGAGGGTGGGGGTACTTTTACCCCTTCCCGGGTTTCCGTCAAATTATCATGTACATCAGAAATTAGTACTTTTAATAAGAAATTTTCCTACCAAATTTCATTGAATTGGAATTAGCCGACTTTGAGCAATTTCAAAAAAACTAAAATTTTCAGAAGACTTTGAAGCCCTCTAACGGACAAACGAAGCATTTTGGTATAGAGATAAGTTTGGTCCGAGCGACTTTTTTTTACCTCAGTAATCTGTGGTTGCTCCATGTCATTGGAATATTGGGACACCCTGTATACAGACTTCTCAAAAGCGTTTGATCGAGTTGACCAGAAAATCCTGCTTAGTAAACTGTCATATTACGGTTTTTCTTTGCCGTTGGTCGCACTAATGAAATCGTATTTGTCCAACCGACAGCTATTTATTTCATATAATGGATTCAAACCGAAAACAATCATAGCTAAATCGGGAGTTCCACAAGGGTCAAACCTTGGACCCCTGCTTTTCAATCCTTTGTCAACGATATCGCCGAATGGGTTAATTGCGGAATTTTAATGTATGCAGACGATGTTAAAATTTTCCAGAGAATAAACTCTGCAGAAGACTGTGACAGATTACAGGAGAGCTTAAGCCGTATTTCTGAGTGGCGCATCAAAAACAGATTACATCTCAACATTGATAATTGCAAAACTATGACATTTACAAAGAAATTAAACATTATAACAATTTGAATTAAGTAGCAGTGCACTGTTAAGGTGTACAAGTGTGAAAGACTTGGGGGTATTATTTGACAGCAAACTGAGTTTCTGTGATCATATTATAAAGACTATATCTTCGGAAAATAGGATGTATGGGTTTCTGTGTCGCAGAAGCCGATATTTCTTTGGTATAGAAACAATAAAAATACTATTCTCTGCATTTGTGCGCTCCAAGTTGGAATATGCACTGAACCAACTGTTGGATTGAGGGGGATATAACGTCTTAAATATAATCTTATGTTGGTTCAGTAATCAGAGTTGTAATAAATGTGGGTGATTAAGTGTAAACTGGTTCGCTGTGGCTGGTGTTAATTTATTACACGATACCCTAGCGAACTAGTGGATCAATAAATAGATGATAAATGTGATTTTAAGGTTGTAGATGAAGTAAAATTTTGTTCTGTTATTGGTATTTTTGTTTAGGTACTGTTGAACAATAAATATTATTATTATTATTATTAAACTCCAGCCCCCATATACTGGTTCATATCCTGTCATACGGCAAAACGACAAGACTAGTACTAATATAGACTATCACGTCGTGGCCATAATGATGTCATCAGAATTCACGGTAAACTGCTCACTGATAAATCTACTACAACGATATCTCCACGACCTGCCCCTTCAGCTTCTCCACTTTAGTTAAGAAGAAAGCTATACAAAACTTTGTTAATCTTGAGTCGTCACAACTGCCTACCTCTACAACTAAGACTAGATATTATAGGACTTCATGTTTCTTACCCAAAGAAGTACACTGATCTGCTGAAATGATCAACGATCATTCTCAACAGAGGGTAATGTGGCGATATATTAATATTTAGGGTAGCTAGGGCGAAAAACAAGAACATTCTGAATTGATACTTAAAAATCATAAAATTCGTGGTATTTAACAGACGGAGCTAATTAATTCAATAACGTTAAAAGTTTAGTGTTCTGTCAAACGCATTTCATTATTTATTAAACAAAATCAACTAACACCCATACCGTAGCCAGTCAGCTTCTGCAAATTTGAACGTAATTTCTTTTTTATGCATTTACATCAAGGACTCGATTTTTTTTAGACTGTAACGAGGTCAAGTCAAGTAATCGAGGGGAGAAGATCGTCGAGAAAAACGATACACCCAGCGAAATTTTCACGAATGCCCCTAACGGAGGGAGAAACCGTGTATCAAAATGTGTCCAGGAGGGTGGAGGGCATTTCACTTATACCTCCAATGAATCAATTGTTGATTAATTAAGTTTTATAAAAATGTCGATAAGGCGAGTGCATGTTCTTGAATGTTTTCTCAGCTGACCTAACCAAACAAAATCAAGAGCTGTCAGTTTTAAAGTGTGGGTTAGAGACAAACCTATTTGCGTTAGGGGCCCTACTTCAAAACGAATCCGTTTTCGAATACCCTTTACTATTTTCGGGTGTTTCAAATTATTTTCTATTAATACACTCGTATGAAAACAACGTGTGATAAATATGACGAAAATTTCCAACATAATGGCATACTTAAAATCCAGAGAGCGATCGCAACACCTGGATGTTTCCTTTTGAAACAGTTATCTAAAGAGTACCTACAACAAAATTTTAGAAAAAAATTTCAGGAAATTTTTTACAATCATAAGTATTTATGTTCTAAATTTATGTAAACAGCCATTTTTTAACAAAATTTTAGAAAAAAATTTCAGAAAATTTTTTACAATCATAAGTATTTATGTTCTAAATTTATGTAAACAGCCATTTTTTTTTCATTTTACAAACACATTCAATGAAATAATTCACAATATGAAGTAAATTGATAAATCGACCAAACTGAAATTTTATTGCAATGACAAATGAAATAGTGTCATTTGATCACCTAAAAAGCATTCGGTACCAAAGACTAGCTAATCAAGAAGCGATTTATGGAAAGGTTACCAGAGGTAACAGTGCTTAATGTGCAAAAGAAACTGTCTCGGATTAATTGGCGCATCTCTAATAAAATATATAGACCTTAGAGCGTTTTCACACGGTCTGGTTTTGATGTTGACTGCCGAATTCGGTAATTTATTACTTATACAAGAAGGTTCAAATACGACCATCCTTGGAGTACTGCTCACGTGTTTGGAGCTCAGTTCTTAAACTTACCCTGAGGTTACTTGACTCCATTTAGAAAAGGACTTGACAAAATATCTAGATAGTCTTGAACATCGAAGGAAAGTAGCTGACCTGGGCCTGTTTTACAGATATTTGTTTGATTTCACCTAGAACAAGGCCGGGCAGAAATACACGTCGAACCGAAGTAGCTCATCCCTGTCAGGTTCAGCTCGTTACACCTCGCACCACCTTATTTCAGACTTCTTTCATGTACAGAATCGCATCACTTTGGAATAGCATTCTAAGTGTTTCCTGGGGAATAAAACCTGCAACGTTTCAAAGTGAACGTGAATCGATATCGCCGCTCATGCACCGCTCCCATAGCGCCCCTTAGGGATTTCCCTGCAGTGCATGTGTATTTTGAAAGAAAAGTATCGCCTCGAGGCAATACGGAAAACCAATCCAGACTCTCAATAGTGGATCTACCCAGAATTTACCTTTTTTAGCTTTACTTTGTTTCCGACGTTTTCTCTTATTATGAATCAATTCTATAATTATTGCACGTCTCCTATTAATCTCATTTCGCAGACTTCTCACACTAAACTGTGCCTCTAAGTGGAGAGCGTAGTCTTGTTGCGGGAATTTGCAGATTCACCCTTCAACTTCCCTTGTGTCTCGGATTGTCTCATGGCGAATTAGCGCATACGGCAATTTGCATCGAAACCGGACCGTGTGACACCGCTCTTATGGATAACAGATATGACTCAGTAATAAACCGTTATAGTTTGTGACCGTGACTACGTATCGGCGTTCAGAACCAAATCGATGCAATCATATACACAAAATGGTATCATTGTGATATCATCGTATAAGAAATCTTGAATTTCAGGAACAACTAAGTGATCTACGACATACGTAAAACTTTCCAGAGTCTGCTCCAAAAGTGTTAATGAATAAACATGCGTTATATTTCTAGTAGTAGATAATAAACAACAATCGGGAGTAATTAGATAAAAACAATTCATGAGGTTTAATCTTTATGTTCGAAAAGACGACAAAAGCTAGAAAATAGGAGTTTTAATCACAAGACGAGTTCTAATAAAATGCATTTATGAATAACCGAATTTGATGTTAAATTACGTCAAAAAGATATTGTTTCTATGTCATTCTAATTACCAGCCTTCGAGAACCCCAATGTGGAAATATCATCTGAAAAAAAATAATAAATAGTCAAGGAAAATGCAATTCTGATACCCCGAGTTATATGGTGAAGTTGTCACAGTAACTGCTTTGACTGCCCCAGATAAATCTAAATATAGAACAAGAGAGAATCAGTGCGGCAGATACCTATATTTCTTTGTTATTATCAAAAGATATTCGAAAGTAAATAGACTGTTATCCGAACCTGGTTATTTTATTTCACGTCAGTACCTATAGGTTGAGAAAAACGATCATGGATTCAAATATATTTTAGGAAAATATTTTCACACTTCTTTGTGATTTATTTATCCACGTATACGTTTCACAACCACCACGCCATGTCATTTCTGTTCGCAAATGTCCAATCAATTCGGCATAAAACTGAGGAGCTGATGTTGAATATCTACTATATCCTACTTAACGAATGTTATACCTGAGTATAGCCTATTACCAGGTTTCTTCACACTTTTCGCGCGCCACTACCGAACATAGCCGGTTTGATTTGTACTCATCAGAACTCGAGTGTGTCTATCTGAATGGATTATTCATGTAAATCCTTGGAAATCGAATACGAAATTTCTTTTCTGCCTTCTTATCTAGAGAAAATACAATTGTTTTGTCTGTGTATCGTCCACAAACTGGTAATTATGACTCGAGTTATCTCTAAGGTTAATTCTATAAATTACGTGAGAGGTTTTCGTATGCGTCTTCGATGATTTTAATGTAATATTTAACCTAGACAGCTGTGTGACTTCATAATCGGATATGGTCTTGTAAAACATTGAAACTTTCTTAATCGTGGTAGGAATTACTTTGACCTCTTTTTAGTAATGTTAATGACAATTTTGTCTTCGTCAGTTTACTGAATACCGGATTTTCTGATCATTTAGGTTTGAATCTCCAATTATTTAACCTATAGTGTTATTTTCGAAGGCCAGGACTGACAGACAAGGTTGTTAGACAATAAAGGTACATACCAGAATGGTAAAAACAGGTTTTGCGCTCGAATTAAACGGGTGAGAGAAAATTAATATTTTTTACGCGTATTCGTGCACAAACATTAGTTTGAATATACCAGGTGTCTCATCAAGGTTGTTCACAAGCCATATCTTTGGAACTATTAGTCCAACAGCCAATATTATAAAGGCTCATTAGGCTAACGGTCAGATTTCTGTGCTCGTTTTTGAAGCTAATATCGACGTCAAATGACTTTTTGACATTTTTTGGAATTACTTTCATGTCAAGAAGAGATAAATTATAAAAAATTCCACTTAGACTCGACACCCTCTTCAGAAATGGCCACAGAAATCTGCCCGTTAACTTAATGAGCCTTTATAATACCCGCTGCTAGAGTTTCAAAATATTTTCTTTAACACATAGGTAAGTGGCCATGAGATATGCAATGAAAATATTTTCAAGATGACATCAGTTCCGAAAATACCGGAAGTTGAAACATATTTCATTATTTTAACGAGGTGATCATGTATATTATTGTATTTTTTTGTCCGACAAAATCGAATACAAGTAGTTTCTGCAATTGGAATTTAGGCTGAGTAGGAAAACCGCAATTTTCCAACTTCAATGCAGCTCACCTTGAAAACTTCTCAAGATATTGTAGCGGAAGAGCACTGAGTAAATATTTTCGCTTTTCATATTTGTTTAAATTGTCTATTAATTACTCCTTCGTCTTTTTGCTTAATGGCTCACGCACCTTTGTGCGCTTCGAGTCATTTAAGTTTTGGGTCGGTTTAATTCCTCGGCCTTATATATTTTACAATTTTTGATCGCTAGTTATAAAGAGGATTAGTAATCAGACATCACAACAAAGGATAATACTCTTCTCTGTCTGGGGTCTCTTATAATTAATTAATCAGCTGGTTTGTGACAGTTCTAGCTGACATGACAGGAATGTCACATTCTGCGAGAATTCTGCTAATAGACAACGCCAGAATATTTCCATGTAATGTTCGACGGCGCTCGACTGTGTCTAGAGCTACGCTCCAAAACCTAAAAGTTTTCGAAAATTCACGTCCGGCATGTATATAAGTGCACCGCCGTGGCAGCAGAGTCAATCAGTCATCGATTGGAAGACATTGAAGACAGTTCAGATTGGAAGTTAGACAAGAGCTACAGAGTAAAGAGTAGAGTGAAGGACAATAGAAACAAAGGTTGTTCAGTGTTTATGAGATAGTAAGTGGATATTGGAAGTAGTCTGTAGAAGTGAAGTGAAATTAGATCATAGTTGTGTTTTATAGTGTCAGTGTGTGTAAATAATAAGAGCTGATTATTTGAACGTTGGAGATTATTGTTATATGTTATAGTTGTACTACAAATTATAATACAAATATTTTAATTACAAATTAAAATTAAAATTAAAATTTTAACAATTTTTCGACGTGCAAAGAAGCCATTTTTATTTTTTCACTGGGAGTCACAGGAGTCGGGTGCATCTCCGGGGGTGGCCTGATGGTGAGTTGTGCGTCGGTCAGTGGTGCTAACTGTTTGAGGAAGAAGGCTTGCAGTGATCGCCCAGGGAGCTATAATGTACCGAAGCTCCCGCTTTTCATCCCCGCATCAGGGTAGTTGGTATGACAGACAGGCATAGTCTTGATTTAATTGTTAACTTCTTAACCGCTCAAAACAAACAAGTATTTTGCTTACGCAATGTTAAGTGTATTTCCTAAAATATCTCAAAGCTAACCGTAATATGTTTCAGGCTATTCTGGAGGTTGATGCATGGACATACACAAGAGCTCTCTTTGTTGACCATGTTTGTGTCGGCTTTGACTCCTGCAGCGTGCATGATGCCCTTGAGGTCACCAGATGCTACAACTGTTGCAGTTTTCACCATATGTCAAGTGTTTGCAAGGGAAGTCCAGTCTGTTCTCGCTGTTTTGGCAGTCACTCTATCAAAGATTGTTCCTCCAACGAACTCAAATGCAAAAACTGTTGACACTATGATCTCCCAGGGCATGATATTACTAACCATGCTGCATGGCATCGTAATTTTCACGTCTACAAGAGTAAGTTGAAATTGCTAAGGGAGCAAATTCTGGACACGAAGTAGTCATTACGGCATCTGCCCAGTGTTCTGAAATTTTCTTCTGTTTCCACTGCTGACATACATTTAAGTATGAAGATGTTTTATCCAAATGTCAGAGGTTCAAACACTAAAACTAGCGAATTTTTAAATTTCACGTCATCCAATTTTGACATCTTTGCTATAACCAAAACTATGTGACTCTGTTCACAGTGGAGAACTAGTCCCTGCGGATTACACCGTTTTCAGAGAGGATCGTTCGCTTGGTGCTACGCAGAGAGCCCGTGATGGTGGAAATGTGTTGAGCTGAAGTCCCACTTATGGTCAGAGAAACTTGACTTGCATGCTGTTTCTGATCTGTTTGATGTTCTGTCTGGCATTTGAATATTTTAGATTCTAAGTTGAGTTTAGGCGGTTGCTAAACATCAAATTTCGTTAAGATTCAGGTATGGATTCAATTTCCAACATGCTCAATTCCTCTGTGAAGAGTTTTTGTGGAAAAAAATTGATGAATTATATGGTATCCGTTCCAAACATTACAGTAACCTGAATTTTTCATTAATTTTTATCACGGTTATTGAAAAAATTACCTTTAAACTCGAATGAGGAAAAATCTGTAACTTGAAAACCAACCGTTGGATTCAATTTTTTTTTTGCAGAATATCCCTAATTTTAATGAGCTCTATATCGCCCTGTATTCGGAGTGCGCGAGTTACTGATCACCCTGTAGAACGATGCCGCGAGTCTTGACAACTTTAGACGATTTAGATTAAAAGTAGAAAGCGACGTCCTTATGGAGAGAGAAATCGCCTCAGATCCTAGAAAGTTTTGGCCTGACATTTATTGTAAGAGGCGTGAGTCATCCGTTTCCTCTCATATGACGTATAATAATACTGTTTATGCCTCTCCGAGTGATATCGTCAAGAATGACTTTAGTGATTTCTTTATTACCTCCTTGGCGATCAGCCCCATCATCCCAAAAATATGTGTCCCACTCGATCGTCAATTCAAGATCATTAAAATATTTCACAATAAATGATAAATTTTCATAAGAGTATTGGAAGCAACATAATTCGAAAGAAAAAAAAAACTGTTTTTTCGCATAAGAACCGACACAAAGCAGGAGCGAGTAGGGTATCCCAAAATAGGGCGATTTAACGCAATTTATCTCTGTACACTCCTGATAATAAGTATTTCAGGTATACTTGAATTTAGGAAAACCAAATTTGGTACACGTTAAGTTAAGTACACGTTGAGTGTACCAAGAGTATTCATTGAGAGCAAGTAGAGTTAAATTTATAGCATTCAATTCCACCCTCGAGCAATTTTCAGAGGAGGTAAAGAATGTCATTTAGCAGCCGGCTAGCTCCCATTAAAATCTTCAACTAATATTAAGTTATTAACAAAATTGACAATTGTAAATCAATAAATGGCAAGGCACATTAAGAGTAATCAGATAAGGTAAAATAATAAGAGCGACACAGATTATAATAATTTATTTCAACAAAATGTCATTATAAAAATAGATGACAATAATAAAAATGAGCAATTTACATTAGGTGTGTACATCGGTAAGAAACTATAATATCACAAATTCTAATATCACAGGCAGGGACAACAAAGTAAATAGAGTAAAATTGGCAATTCACAGTGGACAGACAGTAATAATATAATGATGGAAAATGCATAACATTGGCAATCAGCAAACTGCCATAATAATTACGCTTCAAATAAAATAATGAACAGTAATGAAATAATTTATATTAATGGATAGGCACACAAGAATTGCCTGCCGCCGAATATAATTTAAAAACAAAAATAAATAACTAATTATTTAGTACTCAACCTGTCAGAAGAGAACAATTCACGCACGTGCCGGACATAGTTTCTGAATTTTAAAAGTAGGAGAGAACTGTCCTATGCTACTTTTATTCCTGAGCGTCAGTTTCACGTTAAAAGCCAACTATTGGATTTTCCATTGTCTATATACACAATTGCAAAATTTTTTGTAGTTATTCGGGTTTTTGTTGAAAACGAATTTTTTTTGAAAAATAAAAATAGAAATAAATGTTTATGAGAAATAAGTTCCCGGAAGAGAATTTTATAATATTATTATAAAATAAAGCAATAATTTCTTAAATCGGCCAACAGTTTAAAAATTATGTAACATTTTAAGGGAGCATCGTCTCTTATCAACTCTTTGAAATACTACAATTTAACTCAACTGTGAATGCTCTTGATGCACTCACAACGTGTACCAAATTTGGATTGTCTAAATTCAAGTATATTATTCAAATCAATAAGAGATTTTACGTATCAATTTTTTTTTGATACGTGTATCACTTAACTCTTGTCCCTGGCTGTCGCTCAGAAGGGAAGACTTTCCGAAAAAGATTTATTACATTTTTACAACGTTTCTCAGGCGAGGATGCAGCGAGAATACCACCAATGATTGAAGCTGCCGTCCAATCTCAACAACTACACGACTTCGGAGTTGCCGAAAATGTACCAGATTTCACCTCGCAATAGAAAAACATCACGGGCTGCATAATCATCTGGTTCAGCATCCCGAACTTTAACATATCCCGTACCACCTGGATACTTCATAGGTACGCCAGACCTGAGTTAAGTTTAAATTTTTTATCAGTCGAAGTTTCGCGCTCTCAGTCAGTTTAATTTTCACACCGTCATCTACCTCATTTTTATCCTATTCATTACTAACGTCTGTATTTGTGAATTGATATACAGGGTGTTCTACAAGCTCTATGACAAACTTTGACAGATGGTAGGTTGCTTGATTTTAAACATATTTTTTTTAATAAACATGGGTCCGATTCGTTTTTGTTTAGAAGTTACAAGCATTTAACCTTTATTAACAATCAACAATAAAAATTTAAATTAAATGATAATCACAAAAGTTAAGACTTAAGTCTTAAGCCTCACATCGACGAACTAAAGATTCGGTTACTCGAAGAATGAGATTTGGATCATTTCTTATTTGGTTAGCTGCATCTTGAATTCTTTCAAGTAACTGCTGATGGGTAGCGATTTCAACATGGTAGACCAGCTGCTTCATGTGTCCCCATAAATAAAAATCCATAGGATTCAGATCGGGAGAACGAGGTGGCCATGATATTGGACCTCCTTGACCTATCCATTTATTCGGGAAATGTTCATTTAGCCAAGCAGCAACTTGTCTTCCTCTATGTGGTGGTGCACCGTCATGCTGATACCACATATTTTGAATAATATTGAGTTGCACGTCATCAATAAACTCTAAAAGGTCGTGTTCTAAGAAATGTCTATTACGATTCTTTAAATGCTTGTAACTTCTAAACAAAAACGAATCGGACCCATGTTTATTAAAAAAAATATGTTTAAAATCAAGCAACCTACCATCTGTCAAAGTTTGTCATAGAGCTTGTAGAACACCCTGTATTATTATTACTATTGTTACGGGTTTCTCAATAATAAATCCACCACTTAAAAGTCTTGCAAATTACTTTATTGACTAATCCAAGTTATAACCTCTAACTCTAATAAACACGCACAGCTGATTACTACTTGTACTACATCAACACCAACTTGTCTATTCTTTATAATTCACTATCCTGTTACTACTGGCTTCCTTACTTCACACTTCACTTCACTACTGCTCTGTTCAACTTCCACTAGTTACTACTGCTCTGTCTTCAGCTTATTCACTCCACGTACAAACTAAAACTACTTCACGCAGCCGTAGGCGGTCCTTAAATAGTCCCCCGACGCATCAGTAGTCACGTTCTACTCCGTTCTAGTAGGTACATTCTAGTAGGTTGCACCGGCCGTCGATTCGTGGATTCTGGAAATGTCAGATTGTTCGGTGAGATCACTCCAGAAATCCACAGAGCCAACACTGTCCGTCAATGTGTCACATGACATGTGACTGGAACTGTCGCGAACATGTCATTGACTAACTCAGTATAAAAAAAGAATGTAAACAAATGAAACGGCGGGCTGGGAGCTCTTCACGAAACAAATAGAATGTTTCCAGAGCGGTCTCGTTATACTGCCCCCTTTCTATTTTTCGAGCGTCCCGCTCGAACGGACTTATTCGCTGTCTCCACAGTAGGGTGCCAGACGATTCAGGTGGAATACCTTCATCTTGCACTTGGGGGCTCCGCTCCGCTGTATCCTATACACCACGTCGTTTATCCTTTTAATAATTGTGTAAGGCCCTTCCCAGGATGGCATAAACTTGGGCGACAGACCCTTCTTCCTAGTTGGATTATAAAACCACACTTTGTTTCCTTCTGTGAAGCCACCGGAGTTTGCCTTCAAGTCGTACCTCGCCTTCATTCGGTCGCTTGCCAACTTGATCTTCCTCCTGACAAGGGAATGCACTTCTGCCATGGAGTTTCTTAATGCGTCGACATAGTTTCTGATCTCCGATGGTGGACTGCTTGGTGAACCGTACACCAAATCACAGGGTAGCCGAATCTCCTTGCCGAATACAACCTTGGCCGGTGTCTGCCCTGTAGTCTCATGGATGGCTGCCCTATACGACATCAGCAACAAAGGCAGGCACTGGTCCCAGTCTCTCTGATTGTTGCTCACCACCTTCGACAGATGTTCCTCCATTGTTCGATTAAACCGTTCTACCATACCGTCAGATTGTGGATGGAGAGGTGTAGTCCTTGTCTTGTTTATCCCGAGCAGTTTACACATTTCTGCGAAAACTTGGGATTCAAAGTTTCGTCCTTGATCGGAATGCAACTCTAAAGGTACGCCAAATCTGCTAATTAAATTATCCACCAAGACTCTCGCAACTGTAGCAGCTTCTTGGTTCGGTATGGCGTATACTTCAGGCCACTTGCTGAAATAATCCATGGCAACCAGGATAAAAGCGATTGCCGCTGTCGCTGATTGGAAAAGGACCTGCTACGTCATGGCTATCCTCTCAAATGGGGCTCCGACGTTGTACTGCTTCATAGCACCTGTCAGTCTTCTGCTTGGGCCCTTGCTTGCAGCACATTTCTCGCACTTACGGCACCAGGCTTCGACATCGTCCTTGCAGTTCACCGAGTAGAACCGCTCTCGAACTTTTGCTAGTGTTTTGTTTACTCCGAAGTGAGCTCCTGATGTACCTCCATGGATCACTTCGAGAATCTTCGGAACTTTACTCCTTGGAACCACCAGCTGCATGACGATCTTCTTTGCGTCGGCACTCTCCCAGGCTCTCTTCAGCAGACCATTTTCGATTTTCAGCGACTCCCATTGTGACCATAGAGTTTTATATAAACCACTCTATACTTTTGGTAAAACTGGAGCAATTTGGCTTCTGCACTCGTTTACTGTCTTTCATCCAATCCTATCTTTTGGACAGGCAACAATATGTGTTGTACGGTGGTCATAGTTCGCGGTCGTTCTCTCCCACATCTGGCGTACCCCAGGGTTCTAACCTGGGACCGCTGTTATTCTTGTTATTCATCAATGACATTTCTAATGTGATAAATTCTCACAAGCTGCTTTACGCAGATGATTTAAAGATATTTTCTGTAATTGGCAGTCACGACGATACCCGGCGCTTGCAGGATTCTATTGACAGGCTGAAGGATTGGTGCGTGAGCAATAGTCTCCAAATGAGTAAATGTCGAGTAGTCACATATGCTAAGAAAATGACCCCAATTGTATTTGATTATTCCTTTGACTCTCTCAATTTTATTCGTACTAATTCCATAAGGGATCTTGGTGTTACTTTCGATAGTACTCTTTCTTTCGCTGAGCATATTTCTCAGATAACCAAATCATCCATTAAAATGCTGGGTTTCATGAACAGGAGTTGCAGTGATTTCAATAATACTCTTTCTCTAAAGGTCCTTTTTTACTCGTACGTAAGATCTAAACTGGAGTATTGTAGTGTTGTGTGGTCACCCCATTATCGTTGTCATGTCGATCAGTTGGAACGCATTCAGAGAAGGTTTCTGAAGTTGCTGTATTTTAGGGTAAATAAATGTTATCCTGCCAGAGGTTTCGATCACGGTATGTTATTGGATCAGTTTGACTTCATTTCGCTTGAAAAGCGTCGAAAACTTCTTGCTGTGAAATTTTTGTATGGTCTCTTTCACAACCGTATTGATTGCTCTGATGTGCTGACTCTGTTTGGTCTTCATGTCCCACGCATGAACTCAATGAACGTTTCCACCCTTGCTTTAAGAGCTGCAAAGTCCAATGCGCTGTTGAAGTCACCTGTGTACGTGGTGTCGGTCTGCTTTAACAAGTTGTCCGGGCTTTGTGATTTGTTTGGGGATAGCCTTGCTGATGTGATGAGGACGGCTGCTCAGACTTTTTGACTTCTTGATTTTTTGATTTTTTGATTTTTTTTGCAAACTTGTTAAATTTAGTCCTTTTTTATTTTTCTTTTAGCATTTTGGAGATGCATGTCAGCTGTGCTATTCATTCTATTCATTCTATTCGTTTTATTCATTGTAGTTTATTCATTTTGTAGTTTGTTTTTTTTTTTTGTAATTTTTGCCTTATTATAATATATTATATGTATAGAATCTCTACAGTTTAGATATTTTAGTTGATAATTTATAACTTTTGTCCTGTAATTGGAATTATTCTGTTGGGCAAATAAATTGTTATTATTATTATTATTATTATTATTATTATTATATTCTGGGCTACGTGGAGAAACCTCTGCCCACGTTGGTCTCGGTCCATTCTCTTCTTTACGTTTTAAAATGTCTCCGATGTCTTCGTCTTTTTCTTGCTCTTTCCTGCATGCTTCTATCGTCCATCCTGTATCTGCATTGATCACGATCCTTCGAACGCACTCTTCCTTCTGGCTATCCTCAATCCGCTCACAATGTGAGCATTTCACGCATGGCCTCCTTGATAGTGCATCAGCGTTCTGGTGTAATCTGCCTGCACGATGTTTTATTTTGAAGTTGAACTGCTGTAATCGTTCTATCGACCTAGCAGTCTGACCCTCCACGTTCTTCATCTTCATCAGCCAGGTGAGCGCGCCGTGATCTGTTCTGATCAGGAATTCATTCCCATGCAGGTATTTTTTTAAATGCTCCACCGATTTGATGATCGCCAGTAATTCTTTCCTGGTGGTACAGTAGTTCCTCTCAGGCTTTGTCAAGGTCTTGCTGTAGTACTCGATGACTCGCTCTTCTTCATCTTGGACTTGCGATGAACAGCACCTGATATTACTTGCGTCAGTATCAAGTACGTACTTTCCTTCTCTTTGAGGATATAACAGTATCGGACTAGAAATCAAAGCCTTTTTCAGTCTTCGGAAAGCGTCTTCACATTGGCATTCCAGATGAAAGGCGTCTTCAATTCGGTGAGCTTATGGAGCGGAGCTGCTACATCTGCAAATTTCTTGACAAATCTTCGGTAGTATGTACAAAGACCCAGGAAACTTCGGACTTCGTGTCTGTCCTTAGGAGTCGGCCAATCACGAATCGATGCTACTTTGCAGTCGCTGGTCTGGATTCCTTCAGAAGTTACGGTATGTCCCAAAAACTCAACCTTCTTCTTAAATAGCGAACATTTTTCTGGATTCAGCTTCAGATTGGCAGTTCTGAATCGATCAAAAATTTCCTGAAGGTTGTCGATGTGATTTTGGAAAGTGGAACCCATAACCATGACATCCTCCAGGTATACTAGGCATGTTTTCCAGGTCAGCCCTCGGAGTACCATCTCCATCAGTCTTTCAAAGATGGCTGGCGCGCTGCAAGGACCAAATGGCATAACCTTGAAATTGTACAGACCCGTGCCAGTAGAAAACGCAGTTTTCTCTTTGTCGTTTGGGTGCATGCCAACCTGCCAGTAACCACTCTTCAGGTCAAAAGTTGAGAACCAGGTTGAGCCAGACAAAGTACATAAAATGTCGTCGATTCTTGGTAGCGGGTAGCTGTCCTTCTTCGTAACATCGTTCAACTTCCTATAGTCGACGCAAAACCTTGTTGTTCCATCCTTCTTGGTTACTAACACGACTGGCGATGACCACGGGCTGTTGGATTCCTCAATAACTCCGTCTTTCAGCATCTGGTCCAGCATGGTTGATACCTCTTCTTATTTCGCAATCGGCAGTCTTATTGGTTGGGTGTCGCCTGTATTTATTCGGTGTTGCACAATGTCCGTTCTGCCTAACTTCATGTTCCCTGTTGCGAAAACGTCTTGGTTCCTCTTCAAAAATTCTTTCGCCAACTTTGTCTCTTCTTTTGACATTTCTTCGAAATCAACTTCCGGCAGGACAATCTTCATCTTCCTTCTATCTGCCTTCTCCTTGCCCTCCATCTTCTCGCAACAGCTGATCTTCTTGACTGGTACGCAAATTCCAAGCACGTCACCTTCCTTGATCCTTGAGCTACCAGAAAACACATTTGCAACACGTACAGGAATCTCTCGGCTAGTGTTGACTAACGTCTTGGCTATTATCAGGTTCTTGTTACTATCTGGGGATGGCTCGACTAACCCAACGCAGCTACCAAGATCTGCTTCCAGTCAGGCCGGGACTATCTGCTCGCTGAACCCTCGGATGGTGGTCGTTGAACTCGCAATGAGTCTCGTCATTACCTTCTGTGATTTTCTGGAGCTCAGTACCAAGTCTTCTTCACCCAATCTCAGGATACCTTGTTTCGGATCAATTCGCAGTCCATGCTGTTGAATGATGTCTAGTCCCAGAATAAACTCCTTCAATCTCGGATACGACAACCGTATGACGCACTTCCAGGGCTCCAAGCTGGATTCGGCCAGCTACTTCGCCGATGATATCTGCGATTTCACCTGTCGCTGTCTTCAACTGGACCCGCCTCGATGGATGACGAATTACAGCTGGACTGACCATGTCCTTCCTTACCAATGAGATCGATGATCCGGTGTCGAGTACTATGGCAACAGATTTCCCATTTATCTGCCCTTCAACGGCTAGGCTATCTACGTGGCGTTGGAGTGTTCGGATGGAAACGATCTTGGGGGCCTTGTTGTTGTCAGCCAGCATTCGCCCCTTCACACTGGCTGAAGTTAGTTTTCCTGCCGTCGACGGGGAGCTTCCCGTTCTCGAGAGACACTTCTCTCTCTGCTCCCGCTCCTGTCCCTGCCTGGTCTTCGTTCCAGAGATCCACCACGTCTCGGAGTCTCACTAACTTTATAGTCACGTATAAAATGTGAACTGGATCCACAACGGTAGCACTGCTTCCTGTTTTCGTCCCTCCTTGGAGTCCAACCTCTTTTCCTATCATTCAACTGCTCAGAGATCTTATCCATCATCTTATTCAACTTTTCCAATATGGCAGTCACATTCTCTTCTTTAACTTCATTAATTGTCACTGCTCGTACCTTGGAAAAGTTTCTACCATTGGACGCCTTGATTGCTGCATCTAATTCGAGCGCTCTAACTAGCGCTTCGCTGGACTTTGTCAAATGTGACATGCGCAGGATCTTCTGTATTTCTGTGTCTCGTATTCCGTTGACAAAGGTTTGCGAGGCTAGTTGTTCCTTGAAATTCTGCGGCGAGTCCGGGTAAGCTTGATGGACAATCCTGTTGACATCTGCTTCGAACTCCTGTAGCGATTCGTTCGGCTTCTGCACTCTGCTCATCAAAACTGATTTTGGAACACCTGCTCCATATGGCGATTGCCGACTCGAAGTTCTAATGCTGCACTCAATTGGTCGTAATTCGAGTGCAGTTCTACCGGCAGTGTTTGCAGCATGTCCACAGCTTGCCCCCGAAGAGCAAGAACCAGTGCCGTTGCTTTCTCTACGTCGTTCCATCCGTTGGCCATGCATGCGGCCTGAAACTGCATCTTGTACGCAGTCCAGGGAGTTGTTCCGTCGTACGCTGGTGGTTTCACTTTCGCGACAAAACTGCTAGACGGTGCGGCACACGGAGAATGCTTTACCTCAGAACTTTCTGAGTTTTGTCTCAAAGTCGTTCTTCATCTCCTCTACCAGCAGTTTTGTTTTGTGTTCCACCAGCTTCACTTCGTCGCGAACACCACGGACTTCATCACGAACACCATCAACGTCTTGTTTTACTTTATTTAGTTCACACACATAATCGCCTCTTTGCTGCAGGATAACTTTTAACAGCTTCCTTTCCGTGTCTTCGAGCTTCTTCACAATATTTTTCTGCTCCTCCTGGCCGTCTTCAAGCTTCTTCATGATATTTTTCTGCTCGTCCTGGCCGTTTTTGAGCAGTAACATCATATCCGCCAACATTTGCTCAGACATTTTGTCGCTTTTTGTTTCCTTTCCGCTTCTTAATTTAACCATTAACTAATTAATCTTCTTGCTGGAATCCGTATCCCGTTTCTGACATCAGTTGTTACGGGTTTCTCAATAATAAATCCACCACTTAAAAGTCTTGCAAATTACTTTATTGACTAATCCAAGTTATAACCTCTAATTCTAATAAACACGCACAGCTAATTACTACTTGTACTACATCAACACCAACTTGTCTATTCTTTATAATTCACTATCCTGTCACTACTGGCTTCCTTACTTCACACTTCACTTCACTACTGCTCTGTTCAACTTCCACTAGTTACTACTGCTCTGTCTTCAGCTTATTCACTCCACGTACAAACTAAAACTACTTCACGCAGCCGTAGGCGGTCCTTATATAGTCCCCCGACGCATCAGTAGTCACGTTCTACTCCGTTCTAGTAGGTACATTCTAGTAGGTTGCACCGGCCGTCGATTCGTGGATTCTGGAAATGTCAGATTGTTCGGTGAGACCACTCCAGAAATCCACAGAACCAACACTGTCCGTCAATGTGTCACATGACATGTGACTGGAACTGTCGCGAACATGTCATTGACTAACTCAGTATAAAAAAAAAATGTAAACAAATGAAACGGCGGGCTAGGAGCTCTTCACGAAACAAATAGAATGTTTCCAGAGCGGTCTCGTTATACTATTATTGCTAATATATTATTTATTTATTTGCTTCCGATGATACAGAGCCTGAGTTTCATGTCACTGGCATCTGCCGATTAATAACCCGAAGCTTATGTGCTATGTCTGAACCTGATTCTCTTCCTTTAAGAGGATTAGGGCCTACGGGTTACAACGTCACAGATCAAAAATGTGGTTTGATGAAAAAATTATTTTTATGTTGATAAATGCCTTTTTTATAAATAAAATCGACCTGTTTCGATTTTGAAAAAAAAATATTAAATAAGAAAATTATGAATATTATGCGGAGCTTTATTACCACGCTCTAGATCAGCCAAATGGGAAGAACTCAGGAAACATTATCGCGCTTTTCCATGGAGGAGCGTCTGTTTCGGCTCTGATGATCCATCTGTTTGTGCTAAGGAAGTTGCTCAAGTCACCTTAACAGGCACGGAAGCCTACATTCCCTTTTAAAAACATGCAGCAAACATTGGTTCATCAAAAAATGCAAGGAAGCGAAAGAGCCCCGACGGCACAAATCACCACAACGTCATCCCGGCTCGAAAGAGATGCGATGTGAAATAATAGACCGTACCAAGGAAGCTCATAACCAGAGAATCGGAAATAAACTATTCCCCTGCACTAACGGTTCGAAATCTTGTTGTTCGGTCACTAAAGCAGTTAACCAGTTCCACCACTTACCGGGATCGATGGGACTATTTCACCAACGGCTTCTGAGAAGGCCAACCTGTTGGCGGAAATATTTTTTTCATACTCTTTCGTCGTTTTTCTGGGAAAAACTTTGCCAGTTATCTCTTCCGTAGAATTCAAAATGTCGTACATTGTATTCCGACAGCGGGTCATAAAGCCAATGATGTTAGCCTTGGACCAAACAAAGCCTCTAGTAACGATTACATAATCAGTTTTCGTAATTATAGCTAAACAGCTTCTCCTCTTTTAAAAGGCTCAAATACGACCATCCTTGGAGTACTGCTCACATGTTTGGAGATCAGCTCCTAAACATACCCTGAGATTACTTAAGTCCATTCAGAAAAGAGCCATATACTTGATCGGGGACCCAGAACATCGAAGAATAAAGGCCGAGACACACATGGCCGCACCGCGCTCGTACCGTTTGACTGCCGAGGGTTGGACGTCGCACGGCGAGGGAATTGTGCAACGGAGGAGTACCGCGTAGTTCTCACCTCGCCGCAACGACAGCGCACCAACACCTCCGTTCCTAGAACGCACCGTGCCCGACTATTTTTTTATAGTTTAGTTTACTTTTTGACGTCCACGGTGCGTGCTTCTACGAAGTTGAAATATTTTGCGTTTCGTTTTAAATATTAAATTAATATAATTATTATTAATGGATGTAGAAAAATTAATTGTTTATTCTAAAAAAAAGCACTAAGAAATGTTAAAGAAGTTAATTACTATAAGCACTGTTACGAAAATTAAATGAAATAAGACTTACTGTGAAAAAGTCTTTGAAAATGTTATCCGTAACTGCAAAAGGAAACAGAAGTTCAATAATATTGTAACAAACCCCCCCCCCATAGGCCAAATGATCGTCTATAAATGCGGCAAAGAACCCCTGAAAATTGTGTCCGTAACTGTAAGTAACCACACGGAGGTTCTTGGATAAGGTATGCAGAGAAAGTTAGGAATTGAGAAAAGAAAAATTTAAATGAAGCACTATTTCATCTATTTTTCAAACTGGCATTCAGTTAAATTTTTTAGTCTTTAAATTTTGTCTTATGTCTTACCTCGCCGTCATTGCAGCTAAAATTTCGTATCTTTAAGTTGTTTGTCAGGGAATTTATTTGATGAGTAAGAGAAAAAACTTGCCTTTTAGAATTTATTTTTGTCTCTTTTAGTTTGCAAAATGTGGCTACCCTGTAACCCCTTTTGTTGGTCAATTCGTTTGCATTGGTTATTAGACTTCATGGAGCCCCTTGGATTTTTTTTTACTTTATGACTCTCCCGGCTCCCTTGGTGGTCGGACCAGGCTTCTTTAATTTGTTGAGCAACGTTGCCAAATCAACATCTATTTAAACAAGCGTCATATCTCATCAAGATAATGAAACTAGTTTTCAATTACCAATTATCCTAACGTGGTTTCATTAATATTTAATAGTGTTTTCAGGTTTGTGAGACCTGTTAATTATACCTTTATTTATACCTTTTATACCTTGTTTTGGTTATACCTTTGTTGTTGTATTATTTGATTATGGTTACCTTGTGTTTATTTCATTTGGTTATACCCTTTTGTTTTATCATTTGATTATTGTAACCTGGTGTTTATACCATTTGGTTATACCTTTAGTTTTATCATTTGGTTATTGTTACCTTGTGTTTATTTCATTTGGTTATACCTTTTGTCTTATCATTTGGTTATGGTTACCTGGTGTTTATACCATTGGGTTTTTGTACCATATACCTAGTAGTTTGTTATACCTTATACCTGTTCATAACCTAAAGGGTTGTGAGTCCTTTGGTTAGTTTAATACCTCGATACACTGTCACTGTATCATTTACCTTTACACTATTATTTAGGAAACCATTTCTATAGGTATAATAAGATATTGAAAGAGATCACTGTTTTGGAGATTTTAAAGGTTTGTCAATTGGACTGTAATCCTCTACACAAATGAAATCATCTAACAAACCAGCACACAGACCCACTCTTTCCTAAGAGAATTCGAGACTTATACATCTTATGCGGTAGTTCGGGTACACTTTGCTCGATAGGGCCCCACCGACTCTAAGATAATTCTTTCCCTAAAGCTCAGTATGTATAAAAGCGGGATGCGATAGTTTGCAGTGAAGACACTCGCTAAGAAGAAAACGTTGTCAGGTTCCCGATGAGGAACAGATTTACTTGTAATTTGGAAGTACAGATGATCTTGTTTCACTGAATTAACCAGACATGAAACTTACATAAACAGACTTGACTTCAACAACAATGCTCAACTTTAACTGAACGTGAAAAATGGTTTGATTCTTGACATTGACTTTCGGATCTGACTGTAGATATCTAACTCAAAAGAAAATAGTGAATGTAGGGAGATTGACGTAACAACTCAAAGAAATATTTTGCAATCTGACAACCTTGCAGTGGGTTGTGTCTTGTATCTATTCGGAATAATTATGGAAGGTCAAGCGGCGAGGTGTTCTCTGTTTAACTGAATAAATTTGGTTAAATCGTGATATCCAAATTAATTGAAGGTACCTAAATTAAAATAAATTAAGGATAAATGATCAGATTTTGATTTGAAACCTGTAATTGGCTTGCTGGTTCCTTGGATATGATAGAATTGTACGAGATCGGCACCGTCGTTGGAGAATAACGTATGCCCCTGTGGATCCTCTAGCTCTTCGTCTGCGGTGGGGTTGGAATTGGACATCTTCGCCGTAGCCGTAGATTTACTTGCACTCGTGTTTTTAGGTACTTAGGAGCACTATTTGTCTGCCAGGGTATAGAGCTTACGAAGTCTCTTCTCCTCCTGAGTATAATAGCAATTTGATGTCAGGAGTAACTGCTCGTCTGCCAGGGTATAGAGCTCAAGAAGTCTCTTCTCCTCCGGAGTATAACAGTAATTAGGTATACTGTGAATCGTAGGAAGGAAAGGAATCGAATGTCTCTTCCTTAAAACTTCGCTGGTATTTATACTGAATCTGGCCGTTGTTCCCGGGATGGGCTTTTGTTTTGATTTCCGGTGAAGATTTCTATTTTGTCTGAACAATGACATTTCAGCTTTCTCCGTTGTTTATCCTATTTTCCTGAATAGTCAGTTTTGAAATTGTCACTCTGATGAGTGGGAAATTCTTCTCGTAAACGTCATTCGGTGTTTCCTTTAGAAAAAAGCTGATTCGACAGTTAATTACCTATCCTTCCTGTTATTAACGGATAGCTATTCATTGTTAAATTTCTTGAGTTCAATTTCCTGAAGTTTCCTTATCGGTACTGCGGTTCTAGGATTTTTCTCAGGTTGTTTGTTATCAGGACTAGGCGTGTGCCGAATTTGGCGCGTCTAGCTAGATTTTGTTAAAAAATGCCAATTTTTAACACATTATGGACTGGACCTTTTAACAGCTGTTTTTTTTTTCTAAACATGACACCCCCCTTTGGTCTATTACAATATGCATATTTGTGACCCAGAATTTCTAACTTTGATGACCTCATGTGGCACCGTGAAGAGGTTTAAAGCATTATTGTATTAAGATTTTTTACTCAAAATAGTCCAAGGAAGGTCGCCACATGTAGCTTTTACACTCATACCTGGACACCCTGTATAGTGAACTGGCCGTGCATTAATTAGTTCACTATATCGCGAGTCTACTGTATTCATAAAACTTCATCTCATCGCACCTTAAGTGAGGCAGCAGCGACCAAAACTCCCCTTCAATATATCCTTTCTTCCATGCGTTATGAACCCACAGTCTTCTACTATTTCTTTTGCGATTATTTCTCTTCAAATTAACATTTTATTCTAAAGCTAGTGCTGCTATCCTTAATTCACTGTTAAACTTTTCAACATTTTGTCTCCAGAAAGCAGCTCCGACATAAAGCTTCAATTCTATATTATACTGGAAAAAATAAATAGCTACTGCAATCGTGAAACAACCCGCACGACCGACACACGGATTCATTACGGACAAGTGTGTTTTTTCGTCATCGTCACCGACAGTCGGCCGCCTTGCGGTGCGGGCACGGTGCGGGCGCGGTGCGGCCATGTGTGTCTCGGCCTTAATAGCTGACCTGAGCCTGTCTTACATATATTTTTATGGCAAGTGTTCACAGGGAGTGAAGCCGGGCAGAAATACACGTCGAACCTCAATAGCTCATCTCTTTCAGGCTCAGCTCCTTACAACTCGCACCACCTTAATTCAGACTTCTTTCATGAACAGAACTGCATTTTTTGGAATAGCATTCCAAGCGTAGTGTTTCCTGAGGAATACAACTCGCAACGAATAAAAGTGAACGTTATTCGATATCTCCTCTTATGCACCCCTCCCAGAGCATCATAGAGATTTCCCTGCAATGCATGTGCCTATTCAATAATAAAAAAGCCAAACGGCTCTAAAAGCCCTTATCTCCAGCCCTGAAAGTTCAAGTTGGCCTTGAACTGTCAGTTAACTCTGAATGCCCTAACAACGTAGTAACTCTAATCTGGATTCCGAATCATGCTGGATATGATGAGAACGAACGAGAGGACTCTCTGGCTAGGAAAGGTGCCTAGTCCGAATTTATCAGACCAGAACCAGCATTTGGCAAATCTTTACGTCATAACCCTCTATATAAAACGTCGCCCATTTTGAAATTACTTTATAAGAAAAGATCTCATTATCCGAGACAACATTTATTCTATTTTTTTTTAATAGGTTTAGTTAAGGTTCAGGGACAAGTTGTAGGAGACAAGTACGTTCAGTCTGGCAGTTAATGGTTTGTTTTCGATAGAAAATAAATGTCAATCTAGAGAAAATTATTCATTTTATAAACGTTGTTAATATAATATTATGTGGTACGTATTTGTAATGATATCAAAAGGACAAAGTTAATTTGTTTCCGAATGAGTAAAATAATAAAAGGCCGAATAGGAACGAAGAAAGGAAGCGAGTAAATTAATTCAAATGAAATTATACCCCTGACTAAATTCTAAAAGCGCAGTCTGGTCTGAAATTACTGAGGGTAAATTACACGAACCAGTGGCAAAAGGAGTGACATTTTCAGTGACTGAAAAGAATAAAATAAAAAAAGAAAGTAAGCAATGCTATGGAACCAGAAACACAATTTGAAGACAACAGAATCAAAGTCTCTACGAGGATAGTTTGAAAAAAAAACCGTTGGCAAATATTTAAATTTTTTATTAGGTGGACCACTAAATTTAGAACTTCATATTATAAGAAAGTTCACCTGATTATTCTGAAAAATACGGTTTTCCACGGATGTGGTTTTGAAGAGGAAAAACTTTCTTAATATTAATTATTCGCAAAAAAGATATTCTTGTTAAAAAAACTACTTCCTGAGAAACCCAGAAACCATACTTGGAATTTTGATTGAACGTACAGGGTTTCAAATTAAAAAGTGAAACCTTTAATTTTCATTTTAGGGAAACATTATGTATCCTTATAAAGTGTTGTTCTTCCCAAGAAACTGCAGATACCGCATCAAAAAAAAAAATTAGATATATGTATAATAAGGTGTTATGACGAGTACTCAGAATTTCCCAAACATTAATTAAAAAAATTAACTTATTTAAAAAAAGAAAGGAAAAAGCAAAAAAAACAAAAAAAAAACAAATTTATTCTTAGTAGCTCCCGTCTAACTCTACACACTGTTCTGGTTTTTCAAGAGCTCGCCAAATTTACGTCTATGTGACTTTACCTACTTGTCTAAGCGAAAATATAAATGTGGTTTCTGAATTTTCTCGAGAAGCACAGTTTTTTTATACCGTGTGACAAGTTTCAAAGCAGAACATAGGCAAATAGCATGGGAAATCACAGATTTGCAGTTTATTTCTCACCACTTTTATCTACAAGAACGGTAATGGTGTCTATCGAAAGAGACTTGTTTTCTGAGCATGCTGATACTAAATACTTAATAATTAACAGCATTTTTATCATGCCAGAAGAACTTAAACATTTGCAAAATTAAAAGTGTGAGCGGCCATGATATGCCTAATTAGAATAGTTTTGTTACTGTCAAAACAAACATTTTTAATTACCAATACGCGTTTCCCTGAAAATATTGTCAATGAATAATAATAATAATGGCTATTCTAATGTGGGACGCGTTTTCATCGCCGTGGTATAATTAACTGGCCGGCCAGATCTCCCGATTTAGCAGCTTATCCTTGTTGTGATTTTTCTTGGGATCTTGGGGTTACCAAAAACAAAATTTACAGAGCTAGTCATTGTCGAATGTGCACCATTGAGTTTACACTACTACGAAAGTGTCATCGAAACTCAATGATGTGCACTCGTTAATAACCAACAACTCGGACAAGTCCGAAGCACAATTTATAAAAGGGTGGGAATATTAATTTAAAAATGAAGGACTATTTGAATATTTGTTGTACTTAGTTATCGTTTTAGTTCAATTATTTTACGTGTTTATTTTTCATAGTCAATTTTTGGTAAAACAAAATGATGATGAATGAGGATTTTCGTAATTTTTTAATGATGTTCAATCAGAATTAAAATAAATTAAATAATTGAAAATATTTGCTTTGACAGCGAAAAATTTATCCGAATTTAGCATGTCATGGCTATTCATCTTTTAATTTTGAAAATGTTTAAATTCTTCTGGCATGATTAAAAAGCTGTTAATCATTAAATTATTTGGTATCAGCATGCTCAGAAAACAATTCTCTTTCGATAGACACCATTACCGTTCTTGTAGATAAAAGTGGTGAGAAATAAACTGCAAATCTGTGATTTCCCATGCTATTCGCCTATGTTCTGCTTTGAAACTTGTCACTCGGTATACGAGTGTCTACTGTAAGGTTGGCCAAACCCCACAGGCTGATTCTTCAGACTGAAATAATAAAAAAAATATATATACACGGGTGTTCGGAAACACTTCTTAAGAAAGATATACGCCATTCAAAGTGTCAAGAATTTCATTTAAAAATATAAAAAGAAACGATAAAAATAATAACGGAGGTTATGGTTACTAAAAAAGAATGGTTACTAATAGTTCTTATATACAGGGTGTTTACTGTAAGGTTGTTCCGTTATTATTTTCATTGTTTCATAAATTTATAGAATTAAATTCTTGATTATATCTTTTTTAGGAAGGGTGTCCGGACATACCTCTGTATATACATTTTTTTCATTATTTTAGACTGAAGAATCAGCCTGTGAACTTTGGCCTACCTTACAGTAAACACCCTGTATAAATAATAGTTTTGTTTTGTAAACGGAATAAGTAGTGGAAATTTTTTTCTCTCGTAATCCCATCAGTGGACTTACTGTATATTTTTAAGTTAGTTAAAAATTAAAATAAGTGTTATCAACTTAACAGAACACAAGTAGTATAAGAGTAATGTTTAAATGCATATCATAACCATACATTGTGAACCAATCTCACAAAGTAACATATTTCTCCCAGGTGTGTGCGAATATGACGCTTTTGTCACGAACTGACCTATAGTTTATTTTTTATTTAGATGGACTTGTCAAACAGCTGTCAAGTTGGTAGCTTGTGCAACCTTTAAACAGAAATTTTGGTATTGTCAGCATGGTAACCTGTTTTCTTGACATTGACAAAACATTTTTACGTAGAGTCACGGCGACACTCCCCGATTCGGGTATAGGCTATGACGTCACCTGCAGAACATGTTTCCTTGTTGCACTATTATAAAACACAAATTAGAAAATTCCAACTTTATTTTCTTTGAAAATAGTCCTTTTTTAGTCATTTTTTGAGGATCAATTTAACTGTTGTTTGGCATGACTATATCTAATGTCGTTTTGCGAAAACTAGGTCTCGTTCCTGAGTCGGTACTCTAGTCACAGCGAAACGCCAAGGAACTGAAAAATTGAAGTTGTCAAATTGACAAACTGAATTATTAAATTCAAAATTATTTAAATGCTGAGCCAGGCAAATTTATTTCAAAAGAAAGAAAAGAATGATTAATCAAATGCTGTGAACAATAATCATTGAAAGATGTTTATATCCAAATCAAACAAAAATGCAGTTTATTCAGATTCTTTGAAATATTCCTTGAGAAATTCTTTAAAAAAAGATTGAATAATGTAAGCAAATACCTTAAAATATTTATACAGGACACTACCTCTCAAAACATCCGACGATTTTTACAGCGCCTTCGTGCAGGAACTGGGGCCACTAAGCTGTTTTTAAATTCAAAGTTAGGTAACTTTTCACGGTTTTTGACAGCTGCAGTCAATCATAATTATTAATAATTTGTCATTAGTAATTGAACGTTTTAGTTTCAAGTATAATTTCAATTTAAAGTTACTCTCAAAGCATTATATCGGCGGATAATTTTGTTGCGTACCAGTTAAATAGGCATTTATAATGTACCGCTGTATTAAAGTGAACACATGTCTGGAAAATATGTGCTGTGTGCTGTGTGCGGTTGCTCGAACTATGGATTGTTAAGCATGTTCAGATCTTTCCACCGTGTTCCAAGCAGGAATAAAGATTTATGTATAAAGTTAACTTTGGAAGCCGCGTAAATAAACTTATTAATATTTTATAACTATGCTGATGGAAATAGGAACAAAAAATAGATTATAATAACATCGATGAGTGACGAAAATTTTGAAAAAGTGTGAAGTGTATTGAACCCGATTTCTCACCGTAGGGATTATTTTGTACTGATCATTTCAAAGAGGAAAATTTTGTTAACCCAGCAAATAATAGACCTTTAAAACTGCAAGGAAGCACATTATTGGAATTGCGGCAAATAAAAGGATTACACTTAGGTATATAGCGATTCAATCTTTTTGAAATATACCTACCTAAAGATATTAATAATATTGTGTGTAATAAACATATTGAAAACTTTGTTGTTTATTGTTGTATTATATTATAATTCTTCGTCCCAATTTCCTCATTTTATTCCGTCTAATTAATTTTAAGAGCTTTTCTATTCAGCGTTGATATTAAAAACTCCCGCTATGTTTCACCAAATTTAATTTTTAGTGGCCCCAGTTCATGCTTGGCGGCGCTGCTAAAGTTGTCGCAACTTGTTGCAATGCTATAGGTATAGGAGTGTCCGGTATTAATATTTTAGCGTATTTGATGTAAGTATACCTACCTCTATACTAGATATGCAAGTCAAAAGAGTTAATCCGCAGAATATCTCAATGTTCACATTTTCGTTAGTTAGAACGACTACTTCAGATGATAACTAAAGAAAGGCACTTAGATACTTACACCTCGATTTATTACTAAATAGTCTACCAAGGTCATATTTGTTTATGCTACGTTGTAACATCGAACATTATGACACTAAAAATGACAGGTAGAATTTGAAGGTTACAAATGAAAACTTTTGACATTGGGAAGATTCAAAAACAATAAATTTAATAATAATAATAATAATAATAATAATTTATTTTGCCTTTGATTTCTCATAGAGAAGGCGTGTCACAATTAAAATCAAATTGACATTAAGTACAATAACGATCACATGTACAATAATTATGTAAAAACACAAAAAAGATGAATTACATAACAAGTCAAACAAAACAATTAAAACATTCAACACATCAATGTGTACCTAAGCTTAAAAAACAATAAGAATACAGTGTTATTTGGAACATGACACTGCCTCAATCTCTATTTCATTGATTTCATCCACGCAGAAAATTCCTCTAATGTATAGATAACATTAGAGGTAAGAGCTCTCTTAATTCTCATTTTAAAATGTTTAGTTGAGAAACTTCTCCATTCTAACGGTAGCATGTTGTACATTGAACAGCCAGCATAAAATGGGATTTTCCTATAATTAAGGTGGTAAATCTTGTCTAGATGGATATCACTCCAGCCCCTAGTTTTATAACTATGAACATCACTATTGATGTCAAACCTTACTTTGTTATTGTGCACATAAATTAGTAATTTGTATATGTACAATGAAACCACCGTAAACAGACCCCTGGCCTCAAATATTTGACGGCAAGATTCTCCAGGTGGAACGTCGTACATCATTCTTATTATTCTTTTCTGCAGAACAAACACTCGCTGTAGTTCACCTGCCTGTCCCCATACAAGTATATTGAATGATAAGACCGACTGAACCAACGCATAGTAAACGTTCAAACGAACATCAGCAGGAAAGCTCCTTTTCATCACCAACATAACGTAATAAGCCCTGCCCAGTTTAGCACATATATCAGATATTTGATGATTCCCAGCTTAACTTGCTGTCAATTTTTACGCCCAAAAACTTAACCGAGTGCAAAACATTTATTCTGTTGTCATTAACCTGAAACCAAGGCTGCATCAAGGGGCTCATATACATACCAGAAAATTCCACAGCAACGGTTTTATCATAGTTTACAATTAATCTGTTCCCCTCACACCAGCCAGCAAACTGAAGACATGCTCTCTTCACCAGAGTCTCTACTTCGTGCTTGTTGTCAGTTGAGACAACCAAAGTGGTATCGTCCGCATACATAAACACCCTCGCATTCGAAATAAAATTCGGCAAGTCATTGATATAGATAAGGAACAAAAGCGGACCCAACACTACCCTGGGGTGTTCCCATCTCCGTATCATACCACCCCGATGTAACATCACTATTCCTCACCGCTATCTGCCTTTGAGAGACAAAGGAAACCAAGAAGTCGCCCAAGAAGCCACGTATTCCAAGAACACCGAGTTTCCCCCGCAAGATTTCTATATCTATCGAATAGAAAGCCTGTGTAAGATCAAAAAAGACACCCACAACAGTCTGCCTACGGTCAACTTCCCTCGAAACATACTGTACAAACTCTACAACAGCAGTCTCCCTAGATCTGGCTCTACGGAAACCATGCTGGCACGAAGTGAACAGATCATACTTTTCTAAAAAATCAAGCAACCTGCCATAAATCGCCTTCTCGACGATTTTGGAAAATACGCTGACGAGTGATACCTGTCTGTAATTCTTTAATTCACATGGGTCTCCTTTTTTAAAGATTGGAACAACCAATGACCGCTTCAGCACCTTAGGAAAGCAGCCTTCTTCAACGGAACGGTTAATTATCCACGTCAAATACTCAGCTACCACACCCGCATTATATTTAACCACACTCACAGGTATCTCATCAACACCAGGAGCCGTACCATTTTTGAGCCCCATTATTATATTAGTTACCTCCAGCACTGTCAGTGGAAAAAAATACATACTGTTGACACAACAATCAACAGGCACAATTGGCGAAACGTCAGTCCCATACATCTGGATTATCGATGCACTAATACTCCCACTGAAAAATTCTCCGAATTTTTCAGCTACGCGTTTATTGCAGGTAATAAGCTCATTGTCTGCTCTCAAATGAATATCGTTCACCAATCTCACGCGGTTGGTTTTCGTTCTGACAATCTGCCATAATTTCTTACTTTTATTACCTGCAGAATTAATAATTGAACCATAAAAATCAGTTTTTTCCTGAATTAGTTTGCAGCGAAATTGTAATCTAAAATTCTCAATGGTATTTCTCAATGCATCGTCATTAACAATACTATTAACATGTAATAGGAATTTTATGTTTTCGTAGTACCGTCTTAGCTCATTGCTGTAAACAAAATTATACCTATCGGTAAGGTAATTATTATTGCATTTTGTTTTTATTTTCGGACATGCAACGTTAAAGCAATATAAGAAATGCTGCAAGAACATTTCACACGCCTTATCGGTATTCATTCTATCAAGCGATAAACTTTCTCTCTCAAAAAGAAATTTAAATTCTTGCAAATTTGACGGTCTTATCAACCTTCTATATTTATAATCGTGTCGGTCAGTTTTGACATTGGTGCCAGACCTCCACATGAGAACTTGAGCATCGTGATCGGACTTAGGAAAATCAACAATATCCCATTTTACCTCCCGTAAATTCGTCACCAAATAGTCTAAAGCCGACTTAGAATCCCTGTATACTCTTGTAGGCCTCTCCACCAGAGAGTCCAACTGATATGAGAGGAACAAATCATGCAATATTTTATTCTCCCTATCCCCTAGATCCAATTTGTTCACATTTAGGTCTCCACAAATGATAATATCGTCATACTTCAGGCGAAAATGGTCAAGTAAACTATTAAGTCTGTTAATAAGCAAATCAAACTTACCAATAGGAGATCTGTATATAGCAATTATACATACTTTGCTGTCCAGCTCACAAGCCACCGCTTCGAACTCAATTTCAGATACCAATGCTCTGTCTACCTCAACTTTTTTCATTCGCGAGGCAGTGTCATGCCTTACATAAATACATATTCCACCCCTAATATGATCTCTTCTGCAGTAGGAATGTAACAATTTGTAACCCTGAACCTCTGCACAGTCAACAGCACAATCCCTCAACCACGTTTCGGTCAGACATATTAAATTCGGTCTCCTGTCACTAAATGCCAGCTCAAGCAATCCTTCCTTACTAGGTAATCCCTGAATATTCAGATGTATCAGGGATATGTCACTGGATAACTGTTGTAGTGGTTTTCCGTTGAAAAAATCTAAAACGTCTAATAGTTACACCTACAGGCCAACATGTAGGCTTAGTCACTTCATCAATCAGGCTCAGGTCAGTACCAACTTTAAAAGACACACTCTCAGCGTCCTCTCTCACTGGCAAAGCTTCCACCACAAACTCAATCTTTGGAAACTTCATCTTCAGGTAATTCGATATTTGATGCTCCATAGTTCCGCGAGCCACCCGACCCACATGCAGCCATGCCTTTCGGAGCACCCCAGTAAATGTAGCTGATTTGGAGGTAGAAGGTTCACTTTCGCCTACAACTACTTTACCTTTCGCATTTCTTTTCACCTTCGTAATGACTTCCTGTTCAATCTTATTCGAATTGTTTGATTCACCCACATCCGAACACTTCATCTTCACGCCGGCAACAGCGCCATCAGAACTTTTATTACCACTGCTACCCGCATAAAAACGATTTTGTTTCATCAAACTAATTATTTCTTCCTTATCTTCAATTGTTTTCTCCAGTGTTTTCCTCATATATTTCTCACATTTCAACTCCGTCGACAGCATCTTCAACTCACACCTTAGGTTGGTAACTTGTGCTCCCTCTGGTAAGACGCCATCACCATCAAAAGAAACAGCCACATCGCCCCCATACACAATTCCCTGGCCACATATCCACTTACGAAGATCACCACTGATATTTAAGCCATCAGGTACACTTTTCGTCAATAATCGATTACAACATCAAAGGCTTTGTTGTCAAGTTCTTTATTAAAAGTAACAGATTTTTTCTGTTTACATCTGATAGTTTTGAGACTTAATTTCTAATTTTATAAAATAAAATAAAAATTAACGAAAGTAATAGAGATTATCTTATTAGATCAAGCAAAATGCCAATGTAGGTAGGTACCTATTATTTAAGTAAAGAAGCCAAAGAGATGATGGCAAATATTTGATTCAACATCCGGATCGTCTTATTAGTCCTTCTGCAGTTGTAAGTTCTACATTATTATAAGATGCTACCTACTCACTCAGATACGTGACATGTTGACTTACCGGCAATCGTTAATTGAAGAATATGGAAATGATTAACTTCCTTCGCATATCTACTCTTTACGAGAAGAAGAATGAGAAAGAACTAAAAAATATACACCTCAACATTCTGAAGTTTTACCTATGTCTGCAGTCTGAATTTCATCCTTTTATCTAACAATGATGCTGTTGTATGCAGACCCTATTCTAATTTTCAAAATCAAATATTATTCGACATAATGTAATATACTTATTATTATAAGCAATTCATTACATATTCGGACTTTTTTTATTGAAAATGCACATGCACTGCATGAATGTCCCTATGACGTTCTGTGGTCGGTGCATGAGCGGAGATGTCGATTCACGTTGGCCTTGAATCGCTGCAGGTTGTATACTTCGGGAAACACGCCCTTTGGAATTCTATTCCAAAGTGATGCGGTTCTATACATAAAGTAAGTATGAAATACGTTGGTACGAGGTGTAACGAGCTGAACCTGATACGGATGAGCGTCTGCGGCTCGACGTTGTATTTCTGGCCGGTCTTGTTCTAGGTGGGATTAAGCGGGCCACGTCTTTTGAACACTTTCCATTAAAATATCTGTAAAACAGACTCAGGTCAGCTACTCATCTTCGATGTTCCAGAGTGTCTAAATTTTTTGTAAAATCTGGGTCCCCAATCAAGTGTATGGCTCTTTTCAGAATAGAGTCGAGTAGTCTCAGCGTATGTTTAGGAGCTGAGCTCCAAACATGTGAGCAGTACTCCAAGGATGGTCGGATTTGAGCCTTGTATAAGAGGAGAAGCTGTTGTGGTATATAAAATTTCTTCGTGCGGAAGAGTGTGCCAAGTTTTTGAGAAGCACTCTTCGCCAGACCTGCAACATGATCATGCCAAGACATGTTCGCTCCGAGGCTCACTCCAAGTAAACGAAGAGATGACGCTGGAGTAAGAGAGTGTCCCGCCATCACCATATCTGGCTCCAAAACGTTGGTCTTTTTGGAGAAGATCACTGCTTGGGTTTTTCCAGCATTAAATTGGACTTGGTTTATATCGCCCCAAGCTAGAATATCTTGTAAGTCATTGTTAAGTATGGCAATTTCTTGCTCCCTGTGAGTCTGTGCGTCGATGGCAGATGTTCGCCCATCTAACGTATAAGATATGAGTCTACTGTCATCGGCAAAACTGTATATTGGATTTTTGTTATTCCAAGCAAGTCGTTTATAAAATATTATAAAGAGAGTCGAAGATAAAATAGATCCCTGAGGCACACCTGCATTGATGGAAAACGTCTCAGAAAGAACTCCATCGATTGCCACCTGTCATTACAGGCTATTTATATTTATTTATTTACTTTTTAGTTATCTCGGAGATCGTTCATTAACGATCTCCGAGATAACTCGCAAGCCACAAGCAGAATTTCTCGGGGATGCCATAAACCTGCAGTTTTGCCAACAGTCCATCATGCCAGACACGGTCAAAAGCTCTACAAATATCAAGCGCAACCCCTCGAGACTCCCCATGGTGCTCAATTGCGACGTTCCACACCTCGGTGACGTAGGTGAGGAGGTCACCAGTTGGCCTCTGTTTACGGAATCCGTATTGGCGGTCGCTGATTATATTAGCTCCTTCCAAGTACTTTAAAAGATATTGGTTAATCGCTTTCTCCATAATATTGGATATTACTGAAAGCAGTGCCACTGGTCGATAGTTATTGGTATAGTTTTTTTTGCCTTTCTGGGAAATAAGTTGGATCCGTGCACATTTCCAGCAAGAAGGAAATATTCCCTTTTTATACGACAGATTGAAAAGTCGACAGAAGACAGATGACAGCTCAGTGGTGCATTTTTTAAGTACGATAACAGGTACGTCATCGGACCCAGAAGCTTTATTTGGGTCTGAAGCTAACATAATGCGCTTTATGACACGCTGTCGGAAAACAATGTCAGACATTTTGGACTCCACGGAAGGAATCATTGGCGAAGTTCTTCCCCGAAAGTCGACGGAAGAGTATGGAGAAAAGACTCCCGCCAACAAGTTCGCCTTCTCAGTAGCCGTAGATGCGATAGTCCCGTCTGTCCGCGTAAGTGGTGGAATCGTGGATCTGGTGAAGTTATTGCTGACTGCCTTAGTTACCGACCAAAAAGATTTCGAACCATTAGGGCAGGAGAGAAGATTGTTCCTAATTCTTTGGTTGTGAGCTTCCTTGGTTTGATCGATTATTTCTTTGCATCTGTTTCGAGCAAGGATGAAGTTTTGGTGGTTTATGCTGTCGGGGCTCTCTCACCATTGGCGAAAAGCCAGTTGTTTGGAAGCGACAGTTTCCTTGCATCTTTTGTTGAACCAAGGTTTGCTGTTTGAGGGCTGTTTTTTTGAAAAAGGAATATAGGCTTCCATGCCCGTCAGGATGACTTGAACAACTTCCCCAGCACAAACAGATGGATCATCAGAGCCGAAACAAACACTTCTCCATGGAAATTCTCGATAATATTCCCTGAGTTCTCCCCATTTAGCAGATCTATTATAGTGCCAGACTACACGCGGTAGGACACAAGATGTTGAGACGAGTTTGTGGTCTGAGGAACCTAGTGGGTCTTTCACCGTGATAGTATATATTTGAGGGTTCGTGGTCAAAAACAGATCCAACAGGCTAGCGAATTTTCCCTCGCGATCGGGAATGCGGGTTGATTCATCAACGAGCTGGGTAAAACCACATCTGATCGCAAACGATTCCGCTTCACGGCCTTCTTCATCAGTGAAATTTGAGTATTTAAGCCAGTTGATGTTATGTACGTTAAATTTCTTAGCGAAAACGTAATTAATATCTTTGGAGTGCCAAAAAGAATTATTTGTGATCGTGGGACAGCATTTACATGCAAGATTTTCACTGAGTTTTGCAACGATTTAGGAATTAGGCGAGTATTGTGTGCTACTGCTACCCCCCGTGGTAACGGACAAGTTGAACGAATGAATAGGGTGATTCTTTCTGCCGTCATGGCTTCCTCGGAAGATGACGTTCGCTGGGATGAATCAATAAGTCGTGTCCAGGGGGGTATGAATGTTACGGTAAGTTCTGTAACGAAGAAAAATCCTTATGAAGTTTTTCTGGGTTATAAGCCACGAGGAATAAATGATGCTTTCCTCACTGCTGAGGTTTCTGAACAAAGTGTTGTTGATTTAGCTGCAGTTCAAACAGAAGCGGCTCAAAATACTGAGTTGAATCAACAAGTTCAGAAAAGAAATTTTGATAGCCAACGTGCAAAAACTAAAGAATATCAAGTTGGCCAACAGGTCCTTGTCCTGAGAACAAAGTGTTCTAATGATGGGCAAAGTAAGAAGCTCGAGCCGAAGTATCAAGGGCCTTTTGTGATCACAAAGATTTTGAGTAACGATCTTACGTAGTAGAGGACATGCCAGATGCGGAACGTTCCCGTCTACCATACAAGGGCTTTTGTCCGACCAACAAACTGAAACCGTTCAGTCGTGGTTAGCTCCCAGTCAGAAAAGTCTGATAATGAATCTAACTGAAAAGTTCAGTTATGAAATGGGTAGCTTATAGTCAGAAAAGTTTGACAATGGCAATGACTGAAAAGTTCAGTAGTTATGGGTAGTTTTCAATCAGATCTGCCTGACGGTGAATCCAGCTGAGAATTTATTTTCTTTAGTGATGGAGTCTCCGGTTCCGAATTATCTGAATTGAATACTACCTGGGAAACTGAAGACCTAGATGCAATTTTTTTTTTCTGTTATATTCCAAGCCAATGGAAGAAATAACGCGGGTCGCTTCTCGAGGGCGAGAAGAAAGTCAGGTCAGCCGACTGTAGGCGATTTTCCAGATCGCCGCTAATAACAAATAAATTTACCTATATTTCATTTGTTTTGTTTGAATAGATTTAATTTATTTCTGAAAATTGTAATTATAGAATTATTGTGATTCATTTAAATGACCGGCTATCTGCGATAAGATTTAATCGGGATCGAACTGTTTTGAGCTGGTCGCCTGAAGAGAACGGATCGTATAAAATATAAATTTTGTTATTATTAATTGAAATTCATTATTTTATTTCTCCTTGTCTATTATTTATTGAGGAATGGTCCTTACATTCTGTAGGTAGTTAAAACATTAATTTATTATTTATTCACCTCCATTTTTTACTTGAATTTGAATATCACTTTCTCGTTATCAATCATGAATCCTCGATTCAAGACTGTTCAATTATTATTAACAGTTTATAGCACATACAAAAGTAATGGCAGTTAAATAAACTAAGGATACATAACAATAGTTAGATTAAACGATTCTTACCCAAAACAATCCATATTACGATACAATTTCCAATGAAAGCTGTAAATATCATAGGAAAGAATAAGACAGACCACAACAATTTCACCCACCAAATCATTGTTTCTTCTGTGGTGCTAGATGTGGAAGTGTTGTTGATTGTAATATTCATCTGAAATATAAAAACTTCAGTTATAGCAATAATTTCGTATATTATAATAGTTTGATGAATGATAAATAAAACACCCATTTTCAAAATTCTACTGTATACTGATGAATATTATAAATGTTACACGTGTTTATATAGTGACAAACTAGTGTACAAACAAAGTGCACCCCGCTAGATAACAAACGAGGCTCTGTCGACCGAATGATTGCCGGAATAAGCAATTACCTCTAACTAGCCAACAGCTAAGAGTGGAAGAGCTAGTGAGAGATGGGGCACATTCTTGTCCCTGGAATTAGAAATCGTTCCAAAAGGCGAAAGAACCAAAATGAAAGGTCGGCGGCATGGATATGCAGAAGGCACCGGGAAACCTTAAATGGCAGACCTTAAATGGTCAAAAGCTGCTAAAAAACCCCGGGTTACCTATTAAGATTTGTACTTGGAACGTAAGGACAATGTATGAAGCAGATAAGATTCATAATGCTATTAAAGAGATGGATAGGCTCTCGATAGACATCATGGAAGTCAGTGAAATGCGCTGGACTGATTCGAGACAATGCTTCATCAACAATCACCAAATATTTTACTCTGGAAACACTAATGGCGAGCATGTGAATGGGGTGGGTGTCATACTGAACAGGAAGTTGGCCGGTTGCATTACGAATTTTTTCCCAATATCTGAAAGAATAATACTCATTGAATCAACTCCTTTCCTAATAAAACCAATGTGGTTCAGGTGTATGCCCCTACAGCCGACAAATCAGATGAATTAATTGAGACATTTAACGAAGAACTAACACCTTAGAAAAACTTCATAAGAACAGCGTTACCTTAGTAATGGGAGACTTCAATGGTAAAATTGGACAAGGGAGATGTGGAGAAGTAGTGGGGTCGTTTGGACTTGGAGAACGAAACGAACATGCCTGTGCATGTTTTTGATTGAGCAGCAATGGTAGTTAAAAATAGCCTTTTCAAACTGCCTAATAGACGTTTATATACATGGAGGTAACCTCAAGATGCCCCAGAACATGTCATCTGAAATCAGATCGATTACATTCTAATTAACAGAAGGTTTAACCTTTAAGTGGTAAGGTGGAACGACTTACCCTTACGCCAACGCGGTGTCTCACAGGCACGGAAGACATTAATGCATCATTGGGGGGTTATGCAATATTTTTGTGTTAATATATGCTTGTTATTTAATTTTTTGAACCTATAATAATCGGATACATTTGTGTTTAATTATTTTTTATTTGACAAAAAATAAAAAATTTCACTTTTAAAATAACAATCTCAAAAAATTAAGTTAAAATTCCTAGTCAACAGGTGGCAATAAAATATAATCAAATAATATTTGATTATATTTTTTTTAATTTTTTTTTATTTATGGCTGCAATAAACTGCATTGTTACTTTCCGAGATGTGCAATAAATTGAAGCAAACGTAATTGCATAGTTCTTTTAGGAACGTGAAGAGGATAATAGAAAATATTGTTCTTTATGAGACAGTTATTTACTTCCTTTCGATGAATGAAAAGTTTATACAAAGCAATATTTATGTTTGCTTTACCCACAATTCGGTGTAATTAATCATAAAAATAAAGTATTCTTTACGGTAACCCGGTGTCTGCCAGACACAGAACAGGACATGCTATACTTAAAAAATTTATTACTCGCTTCCTGTGTGCACAAAAATGATGAAATTTTGGCTTTAGTTTCCTAAAGGTACAGTGAAAGAATACACGAACGGAAAAAATTATTTCAAAAGTAATAACAAAAATATAGCACATTGAAAATGTGTCAGTGTCTGAGAGACACCGCGTTACCACTTAAAGGTTAAAAACGCAGTAACATCAATTAAAACATATCCGGGTGCAGACATTGGATCAGATCACAACTCGTTGGTTGGGACAGTTAAACTCAAGCTGAAAAGGGTAAATAAACGGAAAGCTGGCACATATGACCTAACACAATGTCGCCCTCTCCGTCCTAAATACTTTCAACAAAATTCGGAGAGCATGTACAATCTTCTACTCTCATGTCACCTCTGCAGATTAACGACAATATGGGGTGATCATGTAGTAGGTCACTTCCGATCTTATCAAATTTATAAAGACCAGTGCGGTTGATGTTCTGATGTCAGAAAAATTCTCTGAAAACTTTATAGAACCGTGATCTACTGTAACAGTGTCAATTCCCCCCCTACGTTGTGATTATTTAAAAAAAGAGAAGACACTTCATCACCATAAAAACTCAGAAATGAAAAAAATAAGAAAATTATTAACAGGAATTGTATTAAATATAGAAACAAAGCATTAAATAAATACTTCAATTCAAATGAAGACTGCACTTAAATTAACCCTAAGTCCCCAACAAAGCAAAGCAGATCGTAAATAAAATAACCAGAATAATTAGTTTCAATCTGAATTAAATTATAAACTATTCTCAGTTACAAGCACTTAAAAGAATAGAATGTTAATTCAACTGAAGTTGTAGTCAAAGAAATTCATTAAATATTATAAAAAGATAAAGAAATTCTAAAACGTACAAACTGAGTTAACTTTTCAATTACTTAACTAAAATTTGGCTTTCTACCTTGATAGATCTATCCAGTGTACATTACGCCTCAGTTTGGGTTTAAATTCCAACAGAATAAATTATTATAAACTAAACTGCTCAACAAATGAAACATTACATGACCAAATTTGCCCTAACTTTGGCACTTATAAAATTTGGATTGTCTCGAGCAATTCAATTTTTGTTTCGAGGGTTCACTAGTTCAATCCCTTGTTTATCAGTCCGTATGTTTGCAAGAACTTGGTACCTCACACAAAGTTTATATAGGGTGATAAATAAAACAGTTCAGAATCTCAGAAAGTTCAGCTTGCTCCCATTTGATCAAAGATTTTTCTTTTTAAATTTCAACACAAAGATCATGAAGATGGACCTCATATCTCGAAACGGTTTTCGAATTTTCCGATTATTTCTTTTATTTACAGGGTGATCTCAAAATAACCACTTTTTGGTGTGGCAATGATAACTTTGTTACCCGTGACCCGATTTTCAAAATGTAGGGCTCATTTTAAAGCTAAAGCTTCAAGCAAGAACACGCAAGATTGATAATCGACTAAGGACAAAAATTGAAAATACAGGGTTGTATTAAAACTAACCCAAATCTGAATGGCTTCCGAAATCTGGTATTAAGGAAAATTTGAAATAAAGTTAAGTTGCTTTCAAACAAACCATTCATTCTGAATACTTCAAGATGTTCTTCGCTTGCATTAGTTAAGAATTGTTGAGATATGAAAAAAATTACAACTTCGTGTTTTCGAATGAGGTAGCCGCTTTGTTATTATTACGCTTATTGTTTCTCATATATGGATGTCACTATTATTGATTGTTGTTTGACGGCTGATAAAACTGTTTTATTTATTGTAAGAATGAATTGACCACCCTTCTCCGGATATAAATCCGCTTGAGCATGTTTCGAGCAGAATGAAAAAAAAATCCTAAAGAAAGGGAAGGACAAATGGATAATTTAGATGATTTGGTGATAGCTATACAGGAAGAATGGGAAGCTACTCCCCAGCAGTTTTTACATCACCTGGTGGAGGGAATGCCAAGAAGAGTTACGGCAGCTATAAAAGAGGCAGGGGAGGTCCGACAAAATATTGGTTTTTGGATACTCCCCTTTTTTTGGAATGCCATAGTTTTTTGTACATAAATAATAAAACATTTTAATGGTCATCTCTTTTTTTTCTTTTTTTTTATCTAAACTTTCTTTACGATATGACAGGCTCAATTATTACTGAGTGAATTAACAAGCCATCTCATAACAATCTCAGCTCAACCGACAATATAAAACAGTTTTATCAGCCGTCAAACAACAATCAATAATAGTGACATCCATATGATAAACAATGAGATCACCCTGTAAATAAAAGAAATAATCGGAAAATTCGAAAACCGTTTCGAGATATGAGGTCAATCTTCATGATCTTTGTGTTGAAATTTAAAAAGAAAAATCTTTGATCAAATGGGAGCAAGCTGATCTTTCTGAGATTTTGAACTGTTTTATTTACCACCCTATATAAACTTTGTGTGAAGTACCAAGTTCTTGCAAACATACGGACTGATAAACAAGGGATTGAACTAGTGAACCCTCGAAACAAAAATTGAATTGCTCGAAACAATCCAAATTTTATCAGTGCCAAATTTAGGGCAAATTTGGTCATGTAACGTTTCATTTGTTGAGCAGTTTATTAATGATTATTATAAAAAAAAAACTATTATTTTACATTTAAACTTCGGATTACAATTCCAAAATACACAAAGTAGAGACTCAGTCGAAAATAATAATAATTACTAAGAATCACCAAGAATGGAGCCGTTCTAGGTACATGGAACTGATGAATTCTTCTGATCAAGTTTTTACTCAAAAAGGAAAGTTAACTTCAGTACCTTATCTCTGCTGATTTAAACCTTCTATCCACTGTCGTATCGTGATCACCTCCCTGCTTCACTGAGATCCATTTTTGAGATGTAAACAATCCAACCAAAAATCCAAACTCTCCCACAGACTCGTTGTCAGGAGTCAGTATAGATAATAGGTAAACTCCAAGAAAAAGTAAAAAATAAAACCCTATAATGCATAAAAATGTCACTATTAATTTACTACTCAGACATTAAGAAATAGCTCACCAAAATGCTTAGTTCCGCTTAATTCATGAAATGAACATTTAGGAAGGTTTGTATTTCAGTTCCAATCCTCTTCTGGGAACATTCAAATAAACACTTTGGGTTTTTCTGTCCAAAATTACAGTTTTTAATTATGATTTTTAAAAAACTCTTTTCTGACAAGTCCCTCAACTAATTTTTTTTTTTCTATCAATAAACTTTGATTTTCTTTATACTCCCAAATGATTCCTGATTGTTTCCATTTGAAATTTTTACTTTCAAAAAATTAAATTGCGTCAATCAAGGAAATGTAAAAAATAGAAATGTCACTTCCTTCTGACAATCCACAATAATACTCAGATTTCATTATTGCGGCATAAACGATAAAATCCTCTACTCCTAGACAGCCCAGAAGAACGCTACAACAACTAAAAAATTTGGAGATAAAGCAGAATGTACAACAAAATATTAGACAAGACATTACCCGGGCGGAATAGGTGACTGATATACAGACGAAAATTAACAAACTACAAAAGATTAATGAAGAAATTCTTGAAAAACATCTACGTGCGAAAAGAATTAACCCGCGAGTGGTCGCTAGATGAGCGTTTAGCTCACCATTGTCTTTAATTTGTAATTATTATGTTATTTCAACTCTTACAATCTTGTCGATTTTTCTAGCTTAGTTTATAGCCTTAAGAAGAAACATAGAAAGGATTTTGTAATGAAAATCGGGTAAATTTATTTTTTATGGACACTTCATTCACCGCAGTCGCAGACGCGCGAGCTAAACGCTCATTAGCGACCACCGACGTCACTGAACTGCTCTTAGTTTTTGTCTGCTAGCCATATGCAAGGGTTGCTGTAATTTCTTTATCTGAAGTTATTTGTTGTTTATATGGTATACCGAGCATTTGGCTGTGATTAGTTTAGTTCAGAATCAATTCAGTTTGTGTTATCTAATGTAAAAAATCCTATAGTTATCTAACAACAAAAAAATATATTGGTTAGTTAATATTATTCCTCCTTATTTAAAAAATACTTACAACAAATATTGCTAATACCGGTGTTCGGTGATCATATGCATAAAAAATAATAACTTTTTCCTGATCGGGCTTCGTTTAGGAAATATTTTCAAAAATCTAAAAATTAAATCATCTGTAAATATTTAATTTTTTTGAGTACATAGACAGCCAAATTAAAATTTGATCAAAAATTTAATTGAAATTAAAATTTTTATTTGTTTCATTAAAAAATAATAACTTTTTCCAGGTAGGGCTTTGTTTAGGAAATACTCGGACAAAAAAAAACGCCTGATCTGGAAATTCTTGTTTATGCTTCTAATGCGGTTTGTAAATTTAATGTTAGATGTCCGATCACCAAACACCGTGTATTGTAATTTATAGTGCTGTTTATTTCACATTTGCTTGTTGATTCTACATGCGAGCGAAACGCTCGCTAGCGACCACTGGTGTTATAATTCACCTTTGATACCAATGCCGGGTTAAAGAAAATCATGGATGACAGATAATATATTAGATATGATGGAGAGAAATATAAACAGATCGACAAGGAAATAAAGAAAGAGATTAAAATAGCTAAGAACAAATGGCTAGAAGAACAATGCCAAGAAATAGAAGACCTAGAACACAAACACGACTCATTCAACTTCCACAAAAAAGTCAAAAAGGCGGCATGACTTTACAGGCTAAAAAGACCTGCAAGATTAACAGACAGCCATGGAAACACAATAATTAACTTGGAAGATATTAAAACCCGCTGGAAAGAATATGTAGAAAAAACTCACAGACGATAGACTAAATACCGGATACAAAACCAACTGCGGCACGGGGCCCCCAATTGAACATGATGAGGTAAAAGCTGCAATACAGTCAATAAAGAACGGCAAGGCAACAGGACCAGATAATTTCCACTCCGAATTCCTGAAACTAATGTATAGTGCAGGAATAGAGCGGCTCACAAAAATATTTAACGATATTTATAACTCGGGTATCATTCCAAGCAACTGGCTGAAATCTACCTTCATAACTCGGCCCAAAACGCCGAATCCAAAAACATGCGGAGATTATAGAAATATCAGCCTCATGAGCCATCTCCTGAAAGCGTTCCTGAAGATAATTCATCGGAGAATACACAAAAAATGTGAGAGCCGTATAACTCGAACACAATTTGGCTTCCGCGATGCCCTAGGTATAAGAGAGGCCCTCTCCGCTGTCCAAGTTTTGTTTCAACGTTGTAGAGATGTCGGCTGTGATGTATATGTATGCTTTGTTGATTATCAGAAAGCCTTTGACAGAATTAAATATGATGACTTGATGTCGATGCTGCAGACGGTTGATCTGGATGACAGAGACCTCCGTATAGTTAATAATATTTACTACAATCAGTCAGCAACCGTCAGAATAGGAGATCAGTTAACGGAAGAAATTGCAATAAGAAGAGGCGTGAGGCAGGGCTGTGTGCTATCTCCATTGCTCTTCAACCTGTACTCAGAGCACATTATGAAACTGGCTTTGGACGATCTCGACGAGGGAATTCTTATAAATGGTGAACGTCTGAACAGATCAGATATGCAGACGATACGATTGTATTTGCGGATAGCTTGGAGGGACTGCAATCCCTGATAACACACATGGCGGACGTCAGTCAAAGATACGGACTCGACTTCAATATAAAGAAAACGAAGTACTCGTATATGGTCATTACTAAAAAGCAAGCTCCACTCGACCAACTATCAGTCAACCAGCAACCGATTACGAGGGTTAGAAGTTATACATACCTGGGCACAAACCTAAATGATCAATGGGATCACTCGGTGGAGATTAAACAAAGAATTGAAAAAGCAAGATCAGCTTTCATCAAAATGGGAACCATATTCGGGAGTCGCAACCATAACTTGAAAATCAAGATACGCTTACTGAGATGCTACGTGTTCTCAGTTCTGTTGTATGGAGTAGAGTCCTGGACATTATCCGAGGCATATATGAAGAAACTCGAAGCTTTTGAGATGTGGTGCTACAGGCGCATACTAAGAATCTCCTGGGTGGACCATGTCAGCAACAAAGAGGTATTACGCAAAGTCAGTAGGGACTGAATATTCATCAACAGTGCGAAACGACGGAAACTCGAATACCTGGGCCACATAATACTCAACGAACATCGATATGGTCTATTACAGCTGATCTTGCAAGGGAAGGTCTACGGCAGAAGAGGTCCAGGAAGAAGAAGAATCTCCTGGCTGCAGAACTTACGTAAATGGTTCAACATGAGCACTACAGGACTATTTAGAACAGCAGTGAATAAAGTCAGAATAACCATGTTAATAGCCAACATTCTGAAGGAATAGGCACTACAAGAAGAAGATATAGTAACATAGCAACAGTATGGTAACTTAAGTAATCATAAAACAAGTAACTATATTTAAATAAATTTTAATAGAACTACCTAGATCATTATACCTATAATTTCTTCTGAATCTTCTTAGTTGTTGATATCAAGAAGAACATCAAGCATTGGAGAACGATATATGTATCTGGCGGTTCATTTATAACTGTGTATTGGTGATTATGTTAATGTCTGTGGATTTCTAGATTTTTAAATTTTTAAAAGAAATGTGTTTTGAACCAGCAGTAAAGCAAAATACTACATCACAATACTGCATCACTACAAAATACAGTGATGCATAAGTTGTGTTTGTGCGATTGATAGTCCTCTGGTTAGCCGTTACACATCAATTATTCAACAAATTATATTTTGCAGCATATTATCGTGGATGCCGATATCGAGACGTATTTTTTGTTGCCACTGATAATTTAGGAAAATTAATAAGGTAAATAATAAAGAATTTTTTTGTAACTGGCCCAAGAAATACCTAGTTTCTCTGGAATAATAATATAGCCTAGAATTCTACTATGATATTATATTTCGATGGTCTAATTCTAATACCCCGTAACTGTATGAATCAATATTTTACAGGAGAGAGCTTTTTTAGTTTTAAAGAGCTAAATATAATTCAGGAGGTTACAAAACTTTTATTGTAGCCAATTTCCCAAGCCAATACGGTGTATTTCAACTCATGACAGAGTAAACGTACAACCGAATGGCGCGAAAAAGTAAAAGTTGGATTTTTGCAGATACGGGGTATTAGAATTAGACCATCGATTTTTATCGTTTCAAATTTCAATTAGTTTTGACCTCCTATTACCAGTGATTTGGCTTTACGCGTAAACAATTCATTCTCTACGTTTGACGTAAACAATACGTAAAGAATATAAAGAACAGGTGAAGAACGGAAACAATTGGAAATCAAGGTTATGTTCTCTATTTGTTTTGATTTTTGATAATAATTATTATTGTTTATCTATGTTATTTTATTATTATTAATGTTCTTGGAATCCCACTACCCCACACAATAGATTACGATGGTTGGCAGAAGTCAAAACTCAGGAATATTCTGAGCTCCAGTTCACCGTAATTAAAATAAACAATAAAAATTCAAATACCTTGCTAATACTGCAGTTTCTAGATTAAAGGCACATAGGTCAAGTCGTTTCGTTACTGAAGTGAGATAAATTATATTGTACTTATATTCAGTTCTTGATTTTGATTCGCAGTTCAAGCATGACTTTTCCACATTTTAGGAATACGTAGGTACCTACCTGAGGTCTTCCTGAACCAGCCGATTTAATTCCCACTACTTCAAGTACCTAGAGTAATTATTTATCAGTGAACATTAACTGAAAAAGCTTAGTGAACACCGGCTGAGATGGGCAGTTGGACTTCTAACAGAACACTGCCCACTAATAAAACGTGGATCCTTTTGGACAGCAAACCTGACACAAAAGGCCAATAACTAATTTTCCTCATGGGAAAAAAACCTAAGGGAGAAAATAGTGCAACTTCAATGCAGACCTTACCTAGGCCTAACTGGGGTGCTGTTCAAGCGACTAGCTGGGTAAAGGGCAGAGGGAGCAGAGAAGATGTAACTGAAAAAGCTTAGTAAACACCGGCTGAGATGGGCAGTTGGACTTCTAACAGAACACTGCCCAATAATAAAACGTGGATCCTTTTGGACAGAAAACCTGACACAAAAGGCCAACAACTAATTTTCCTCATGGGAAAAAACCTAAGGGAGAAAATAGAACAACTTCAATGCAGACCTTACCTAGGCCTAACTGGGGTGCTGTTCAAGCGACTAGGTGGGTAAAGGGCAGAGGGAGCAGAGAAGATGTAACTGAGCAACTTCAATGCAGACCTTGCCTAGGCCTAACTGGGGTGCTGTTCAAGCGACTAGGTGGGAAAAGGGCAGAGGGAGCAGAGAAGATGTAACTGAAAAAGCTGAGTAAACACCGGCTGAGATGGGCAGTTGGACTTCTAACAGGACACTGCCCACTAATAAAACGTGGATCCTTTTGGACAGAAAACCTGACACAAAAGGCCAATAACTAATTTTCCTCATGGGAAAAAAACCTAAGGGAGAAAATAGTGCAACTTCAATGCAGACCTTACCTAGGCCTAACTGGGGTGCTGTTCAAGCGACTAGGTGGGTAAAGGGCAGAGGGAGCAGAGAAGATGTAAATGAGCAACTTCAATGCAGACCTTGCCTAGGCCTAACTGGAGAGCTGTTCAAGCGACTAGGTGGGGAAAGGGAAGAGGAAGCAGAGAAGATGTAACTGAAAAAGCTGAGTAAGCACCAGCTGAGATGGGCAATTGGACTTCTAACAGGACACTGCCCACTAATTACACCTCTCAATAATAGGAGTGAAAAATATCCCGGATTACAGGAGATGCGGGGAGGGGGAGGAAACCCCATACCACCTAACAAGCACCCATTGGACTCATACTGAAATACTTTCGGGAGATGGGACCGATGAGATAATTATCCAAAGGGGTACAATAAGCGCAAGCTTCAGTACAAGGGCTTTGAACCTACCCTAGAAGTAATAATAATAATAATAATATCAGTGAACATTTGAACATATCTTCTGGACAGCGAAAATCAACATTCTGATAATGAATCATTCCGATCATTAGTACCAGTCATAGGTACCACTGCCAATTTATGAGTCAAACTTGGCAGAGAATACAATGAACTGGACAGGTAAATTTTATTTGGCAACTACGCTCGTACCAAGTACGGGAAAACGAGGTTGAATAGTTAGACAGAACTTCAGATAGATACGTCAAATGTCACTGTCAGTCTTCTCGTAAACACATGGCAAAATACAGCGAAAATGAGATGTAAGGCATTTGGTAGGTTAGGAACGCTAATGTGAAACGTGTAACGAATGCGAATATACAGGGTGTCTGCTTAAGGCTGGCCACCGGCTATATCTCGGAAACTAATGGGCCTATAACCTCAAAATAAAAAATTTCCAGACATAAGTGATCACGAAAAATACAATGAAAATGTTTTCAAGATGGTCGCACTTCCGGAAATACCGGAAGTTAACACCTACTTCGGTATTTTAACGGGAACACCCTGTAAAATATTATATTTTTTAAATGTCTGCAGAAATCGAATACAGGTGGTTTTCACCATTGGAATTTAGATTGAGCGGTTTATGAGTAACTCATATAACTGTTATAAACAAGTGAAAATCGAAAATTTTCAACTTCAAAGCAGTGTAGAACTAGAACGGCTAAAGATATCTAAAAACGGTTTACATGTCCCTATCTTAACTTTTCACACAGTATCCTATTATGTGGTTTAAATTTTAATACAGGGCGATGAAAAATCGGATAATTTTCATCACCCTGTATTAAAATTCTCTCCACATAGTGGTATAAAACATGAAAAGTTAGGATAGGGACATGTAAACCGTTTTTAGATATCTTGAGCCGTTCTAGTTCTACACTGCTTTGAATTTGAAAATTTTCGATTTTCACTTGTTTATAACTCATAAACCGCTCAATCTAAATCCCAATGGTGAAAACCACCTGTATTCGATTTCTTCAGGCATTTAAAAAATATAATATTTTACAGGGGGTTCCCGTTAAAATAACGAAGTAGGTGTTAACTTCCGGTATTTCCGGAAGTGCGACCATCTTGAAAATATTTTCATTGTATTTCTCGTGATCACTTATGTCTGGAAATTTTTTATTTTGAGGTTATAAGCCCATTAGTTTCCGAGATATATAGCCGATGGCCAGCCTTAAGCAGACACCCTGTATAATGGCAAAATAATGACCGACTTAATGAGCTAAGCAAGGCTATAAAAATGTGAGCAACCCCTAGAACGGTATCTTTTGTTAGCAGACTACCCAGGTAGACGACATTCAGTAAACAGGGCATTTTTAGAAGTTACCTTAACTCGTGTCTAGAATAGTTGAAGAAGTGATATATTTTACTCATCTCACCGAGAGACGACCGATCTTGTAAGTTTTGCATACTGTTATAAATAATTGTCTTGTATACTTATATACCGTGTGACAAGTTTCAAAGCAGAACATTGGCGAATAGCATGGGAAATCACATATTTGTAGATTATTTATCACCACTTTTATCTACAAGAATGGTAATGGTGTCTATCGAAAGAAAATTGTTGTCTGAGCATGCTGATACCAAATACTTAATAATTAACAGTTTCTCTATGATGGCAGAATAACTTAAACATTTTCAAAATTAAAAGTGTGAGCGGCCATGCCTAATTCGAATAGTTTTGTTACTGTCAAAATAAACTTTTTTACTTACTAATACACGATTCCCTAAAAAGATTGTCAATGAATAATAATAATAATGGCTATTCTAATGCGGGACGCGTGTTTATCGCCGTGGTACTATTAACTGGACGGCCAGATCTCCCGATTTAGCAGCTTATCTTTGTTATGTCTTTTCTTTGGATCTTGGGGTTACCTTAAAAACAAAATTTACAGAGCCAGTCATTGCCGAATGTGCACTCGTTAATAACCAACAACTCGGACAAGTTCGAAGCGCAATTTATAAAAGGGAGGATTTTCGTAATTTTTTATTGATGTTGAATCAAAATTAAAATAAATTAAATAATTGAAAATATTTGCTTTGACAGTGAAATAGTATATTGTGAAACAAGTGCGGAAAAGAGAAAATTTCTCACGAGTGTGAAATTTCTTTTCCGCACGTGCTTCACACAGTACTTTTCCTACGACCACAATTTAACAGATTAATTATTTAACAAATTTAACACATAAATTATTTTTTCTGACAATGCTCTGCTTTTATGACCTTTTCTCCAATTTATGAAATGTTTATAAGCAGATTAGTATTTTTCTCTCGAAACTACAGGTAGCAAATTCAAAGAACACAAACCTGCTTGTTTTCTGACTTCAGGTGGTGTATTTTCTGTTTCACATTCAGAGAAATTACAATCCATTATAATGATAGGTACCTAACTAAAGTTTATTTTTTCAGACTACCTACCTAGGTAGGTACATATTATTTTCAATTCTACCAATGACTTTTTATTATTACTATTATATACTGTAAAATCATTGAATTCTACCGACAATATTATTATTATTTATTATTAGACTCCGTATAAACTAAAAATAAGAGACGTGAGCGGAGAGACGTGGTAGATAATAACAATGATTTAAGAGAGGTTATATATCATTGATATGCAACTTCTACTCAATAACGCAAGCGCTGCGCGTCGTAGATTGAAGTTAGTAGAGGTGTGCGAGTTATTTTCACGATCACGTTCGTGAATTTGATTTGGCTGTTATTAGCGATCAACTCGTAAATTTTAATAATTACTGCCACAAGAGAAAATGAGTCTATTTTATAGTCTTGTCGGGTTCTATGTTATCCCATTTGTGTTTATTTTATTACCTTGAAGCTTTAAATGAATAGTTATTCCATTAACAATAAGTAATAGTTGAGTTCTCAGTTACCGCCCATCACTATTGTTTACATACATTAAAACAGTACGGAAACGGTTTTTGGCTATGCCTTATGTCACTTTGTCGCACAGTTTTGGATACGTGAGAAATCTGCTAGTTTGCGCACAAAAAACGATGCGCAAAGTAGTGTTTTGTATAGTGGTCGTAGGAAAAAGTCATTTCCCGTGATATTCGCCTATGTTCTGCTTTGAAACTTGTCACTCGGTTATTCTATTTGATATTCTAGAAAATTGTTTAAATGTTGGTTCAGTATTTGTAGATTGTTAGGAAAATACTTAAATTATCCTTTTTGATTTATTTTCTTATCATTAGGCTATGAGAGACGCGTGTTTGATTCTCTGATTCACTTTGTTTACAAACTCAAATCTGTCATTTAACAGGCGATTCTCAAATATTTTGAAATTATGATTTAAAAGAATGCTGCACGTTTTTGGTCTAGGCTCAAATCCTCCAAGCTATCTGTGCTCCCTTTTACTATAATTTATTTATTTTATTTCTATTATTCATGATAAGGGAAGAATCTTCAGGTGAAATAATTAGTCCCACAAGTTCAGGGCAACAAATTCTTAAATTTCATGATTTGAGACCTTTAATCCCGCAGTTTTAATTATTAAATAATAGATAAGGCCATTGTGAGAATCGAGCACATGTCTGTCTCATCCAGACCACATTATAATTTTACAGACTAAATTTTCATAAACATGGAGAAAGGATTTATTTAGAAAGTATTCAATTTTATGTACAAAATACTAGGTAATTTTTACTGTGTTCATATGGCTCGCCAACACCAATATTAGTTTTCCTTCGCTTGTCCTTGATATAATTACATTGTAGTTTCCGTGAAACCTACTCGCCAGCACGAACTTAGAGTAAAAAATAAAGGTGACTGTTATCTCTTATCATGATATCCTGCCGCTCTTGTATTCATTCCGTTTTTCGTGCTCGCCATCGTCGGACTCATATATTAGTGACTAGTGTAAGCGAAAGTGACAGTGAAAATGCCCAAAATGAAGCATACCAACCAAGACAGAAAAATGGAAATAAAGAAATTAAAAAAGCAACTCAAGGAAATGAGTGATCAACTTAGAAATATTCAGTCGAGCAGCTCCTCATCTTCTGACATATCAGGTATGTACCTAACATAGGGTGCAATCAGGTCTTTAATGGCGGGAAGTCCTAAAATAATAATAGCTTCTCAGATCTCATCTTCAAAATAATGAGGATATACACGGGCGTGTTTTTTCCTTATCGACAATGACACATAATACTAGTAAATAGAAAATACAAAGAAGAAATGACGTGCGTCATTCTTTTGAAACTTTTCTCCTATTTACTAATTTTATATTTATTTTTTGCTTTACTTTTGGTTGAAACCCCAGGACTTTGCTCGAAGCCGGGAATAAGAATCTCAAAGTAAAATATTATTAACAAAAGGCATCATAACGTGCGTTATTGCCGACAAACTTTTTTAGAGTATCTACTTTAGGTGTGCACCTAATTATTAGCATGATCTAATAAGATTATTGCAATATATCATATTGCACTAAGGAGAATAACGTGCGTTATTTCCTTAAATCAAGAACCCACAAAATGTAATAAATTATATTATTATGTTAGATTCAAACAATTTATATTTGAATGATGAGCAATAACAGTCACCTTAATAAAAATCTGAGATAGCGAGCGTCATCACTTGAAAAGAATGAAGAAATAAAACAAGTCGGTAGGCATATATAAGATAAATAATTGCAGTTCTGCAATGCAAATTATCTATTAATTATTATGAATCTAATCTGATTGCTTATTATAATAAGAATATTCAGAATATCATCTGATTTCTAGTTAAAGAATAACTGGCGTTATTTCTTTTCGAATATATAAATGAAAATAATTGATTCTACCACCAATATTTTTTGGAACGGTTACAGAAATAAGTTTAACTGAGGATCTGAATGAGGTTCAGGAGAATAACACCGAATACGATTTTAGTGCCTTATGTGCAAGGCCAAATCAAAATAACGAAGCAGGGCAACCAATTCATGAGGAAATTGTAGTGCGCTGGAACAAGTAGTACCTAACCATAGGGTGTAATCAGGTCTTTAATGGCGGGAAGTCCTAGAAAAATAATAGCTTCTCAGATCTCATCTTCAAAATAATGAGGATATACACGGGCGTGTTTTTCCTTATCGACAATGACACATACTAGAAAATAGAAAATTCAAAGAAGAAATGACGTGCGTCATTCTTTTGAAACTTTTCTCCTGTTTACTAATTTTATTTTTATTTTTGCTTTACTTTTGGTTGAAACCCCAGGACTTTGCTCGAAGCCGGGAATAAAAATCCCAAAGTAAGATATTATTAACAAAAGGCATAACGTGCGTTATTGCCGACAAACTTTTTTTAGAATACCTATTTTAGGTGTGCACCTAATTATTAGCATGATCTATAAGATTATTGCAATATATCATATTGCACTAAGGAGAATAGCGGGCGTTATTTCCTTAAAACAAACCCAAAAAATGTAATAAATTATACTATTATGTTAGATTCAAAGAATTTATATTTGAATGATGAGCAATAACAACAAACACGCTAACGAACATGACAGATTCATGGTAGCTCTACAACATGGTTGTGCAGCAATTGGGGTAGTGCTAGATCAAATTCTCCCAATCCAGGAGGAATCGAGCAACCTAAAGATACTTGCTGAGGCTTGTCAGCTGTTTACTAATGTGCATCATGCAATATCATATCAATGCACAGAAAATATAAAATAGTACCTTATTCAACCATCTACCCTGCCAAGTACATCCAGAGCTCAACCAACTCAGTCTTTAAACTACCAGCGTTATCGACCCAAGGGAAGAATAAAGGAACCGAAGCGACCAATGGGTTAAGACAGGAAGATGCGGGGAAAATTTGCGAATTACCCACGCAGAGGATACAATCCTCAATGGTAAGCCCTTATGCAGGTATAGGTACTTTCCAAATTCCTACGATCGTGGGAAGAGTTTTTTCTCGTGACCCTGTAGTATTAAGCTGGGTAAAAGGGGTCCAAATTCCGTTTGACCGAAAAACCTAGACAATTTATTGAACTCTCTGTAAAAATTCCTTCAAATCACCTTTGTGAATATCAAAAATCCATTGAAGAGTTACAAGGTATAGGTTGAAGAATGTCGCCCAATTAAGGGCCAATTTTTATCTCATTATTTCCTTATTAAGAAGAAAAACGACAAAAAAAAATTACAGGTTCATTCTAAAAAAAAAAAAAAAAACTTAACAACTATATTAAGGCTCCCCACTTCAAATTGGAGGACTACAGGACAGTCCTGAAACTCTTGAGTCCAGGTTGCTATGTCTCAAATATAGATCTGAAAGACGCATATTTTTTGGTCTCAGTGAGAAAAAGGGTATCGGGAATACCTTAGATTTCGCTTTAGGAACGCTCTTTACGAATTTACTTGCCTAACATTGTATTTTGTTTGGACGACATTCTCATAATAGGTGTTTGAGGTTCTTATCACAGACGCAATTATATTTTTACGACCTGTCTAAGACGCCGGCGGTAGGGTACAGAAAACAGCTTTAGTTCCTGTAATTCCCAATAAACGCGGATTAATGAATAGTGGCGGTGTAGCGATAAATGCGGGTAAAGAATTATATATTGTTAAGGATAAGAAATAATTAGGAAAAACAAGCGGGTACTTACAGTTTGGATAACAACAGCGAGCGTGCAAATATAGCGGAGCGCGGAGCGATATTTTTGCGTGCGACCGTCTCGAAGTCTATCTTGAATCTCTGGTCACCTGTAGGTTCTTCCTTCAGGGGTGCGGGGCGAGTATCGATGCGTCGTAGTGCACTCTGCCGTCCGGACCACAGGCGGGTGTAGGAACGGGAAATGAGGACGGAACATTACCGCCCACCAAAATTACAATGTAATTTTCCGAAAAAAAGTGAAAGCGAATTTGCGAATTTGAAAAATGACTATTAAAATAAAGATTTACTTTGCAGCACTTGCGTAGCGAATAATAAGCGAAGAATGTGAATTAAATGTGAATTTCTTAAAACTTACAGCAGTTGCGATATTTACAAATTATAAATTGATAAGAGGCTGCTCATTACTGACAGGGTAATGGGCAGAGCTTGACTAAAGGTCTTGTTAAAACCTTGTCAGCGGTGCGAACTGAAGCCACACGGGATATCTTGTCGGCTCCCGGGTGTAATTGAACTATTCGGCCTAGTTTCCATTTTAAGGGGGGAGCGAGTTCATCTTTTATTAGGACAAGGGTCCCGATGTCCGCAGACTCAAAGAATTGGCGACCAGCCCATTTGCCACGTTGATATAAGGTGTGCAGGTATTCATTTCGCCAGCGCGACCAAAACTCGTGATGGAGGCGTTGAATCAACTGCCACCGAGAAAGACGCGATAAAGACAAATGTGATAGGTCGGGGTCCGGAGCAGCTGTTAGAGGTTCTAGGGTCAAGAAATGACCTGGCGAAAGCGTGAGTAAGTCATTGGGGTCAGATGAAAGGCTGCAAAGCGGGCGCGAATTGAGCAGCGCCTCCACCTGAACACATAATGTGGAGAGTTCCTCATAAGTGAGGATTTGGGTTCCAATGACGCGGTAAAGGTGGGTCTTAACCGATTTAATTCCACTCTCGGCAAGCCCTGAGAAGTGCGGCGCGGAAGGAGGATGAAAGCGCCATTGAATAGCTTCACTATCTGCGGCCTCTTTCATATAAGACATAAGTTCTTTATTACCACCAACAAAATTGGTGCCGCAGTCACTATAAATCTGAGAGCATCGCCCTCGTCGGGCAATAAAACGACGTAGCGCAGCGAGGAACGTCTCCGACGACAAGTCAGAGGCCACTTCCACATGTAACGCCTTAGTGGCGAAGCACACAAACAGGCAGATGTAAGCCTTTTGGGTCTTACTTCCGCGACGGCGCGATAAAAGAATGGGAAACGGTCCGCCGTAATCAACACCAACCACGCTAAAAGCCTTTAATTGGGTCACCCGAACGGCCGGCAAATCACCCATGGGGGGTTCGACGGGAATGGGACGCGTGCGGAAGCAGCGGTTGCATTTGCTTAGGATGCGGCGAATAACCTTGCGAGCAGACAAAACCCAGAAATTTTGCTGAATTAGATATAGCGTAGTATTAACTCCGGGGTGCGAGTGGGTATCATGTATGAAGCGGACTATCAACTCGGTGAGTTTATGTTTCTGCGGAAGTAGAGCAGGATGCTTGGCTTCCATAGGCAAAGGAGAATGAACCAAACGACCACCTACTCGAAGTATTCCGTCAGCGTCAATGAAAGGCGATAATTTCTGTAAATATTTTGGGCACAATTGTCCCTTGCGTATCTGAGCAATTTCAGATTTGAAATATGAGGACTGAACGTCCTTGACCATGACCATTAAGGCTTGGTGTAAATCAGCATCAGTTAAAGTGAGTGACCTTCGATCGTGTCCTCGAGCGTTCTGGACAAATCGAAAACAATATGCCAGGATGCGTTGTATTTTTAGCAGCGAAGAATGTTGAAGAAGTAAATGATCTACAATAGAAGTACTTACTTCAGCAACTAAAGAAACGACCTTGCCCTCAGGCAGGGAGTCAGCGGAGATAGCGGAAACGAGAAGATCTTCAGGCCACATGGATGGCGGTTCTTTAAGCCAGGGAGGCCCCGCCCACCAAAGGGAACATGACAACAACTGCTCTGGCGAAAGACCTCGAGAAGCGGGATCAGCGGGATTGTCAGCTGACCTGACATGGCGCCAAGAGGCGTCGCAGAATGCGTGCAGTTGACACTCGACGAAAGATTGCGGTCTAAGACACCGATTTATCTTTACGTGAGACAGCTGCGATAAAGAGGCCTTATAGTTCTGCCATTGAGAACATATTTCAGCCGGCGGTAATTCATCCCAGCCCAATGCCAAAGACCATAGGCGCTGGATGAGATGTTTAGCGAAGAATGTTAAAGGTGACAGAAACCCCAGATGATCATAGATACGGGTAACTTCCGATAAAATAGATCTCTTGGAGCACTGTGTGTGGACGGCGTTGACATGAAAGGTGAAAACGTCCGGATTGGACTGCCACTGGAGGCCAAGAATTTTAAAAATCATTTCTGCGTCTGGATCAAAATTAGACGAACTGGTCTGACGATGATCCTCAGGAATACCATCCAACACAGCTGCGTGATTAGACGCCCACTTACGGAGCTCAAAGCCACCTGAACTCAATAACTGGACAAGCTCGTCCCTAAGTTTTATGGCGGAAGCGATGTCATCGGCACCCAATGCCAAATCGTCCACGTAAAGACTATTATTAATGGCACGAGAGGCTAGCGGGAATTGATTTTGACCTTCTTTTGCTAATTGTAGCAAACAGCGAATCGCCAAGTAAGGACTACTTGACACCCCATAGGTGACGGTATTCAAGGAATAAGTCTCGACGGGGTCCTGCGGCGAAAATCTCCAGCGAATCATTTGAAATACGCGATGAGGCGGAGAGACTAAAATTTGTCTATACATTTGGCGGATGTCGCATGTAAAAACATAGTTGTACAAGCGAAAGCGTAAGAGTATAACTGAAATATCTGATTGAAGCTTGCTTCCAGTGAGCAAACATGCGTTCAATGAAGTTCCGTTTTCGGCGTTGGCAGACGCGTCGAAAACTACGCGTATCTTTGCGGTGCTGCCTTCTGTTTTTAGAACGCAGTGATGCGGGATAAAATAGCAGTTATCAGGCGGCGGTGGAGTAGAAAGCTTAGTCATGTGACCAGCATCTAAGTAGTCGCGCATAAAGTTGTGATAAAGATCACGTACCGAAGGTTGCTTCGATAGTCGACGTTCAAGTGCCAATAATCGGCGATCGGCCATTTTGAGTGACCCAGGAAACGACGGCGGCGACGACTTAGACTCCTTAAAGGGGAGACAGACTCCGAAACGACCAGAGGGCGCACGGTAGTGCGTATTTGTGAAATGATCCTCCACCTGTTTATCTTCAGGCGACAGGATTGAGCGATTGGGGACATCCTCCAACTTCCAGAATTCTCTCAACGTGTCGTTAAGACAAGATTCGGTCGAGACAAAAAAAGAATGCACCTTATGCGTTGTGCTGGAAGAAGTGGGACCTAAAAGTATCCAACCAAAGATTGTGTTCATAGCAGCAGGTCTCGTACCATCGCCAGATATGACACCCTCTTTGACTATGCGGGAAAAGACTTCAGCCCCGAGGAGCATATTCACGGGACCGGGAGAATGCCACAAGGGATCAGCGAGTTTCAAGTTTTCGAAACAATGAATATTTGAAAGCGGACTAGTCGGTAACTCCGAGCAGATAGAGGGTAACACCATGGCAGCGACACCCAAATTGGTAGAAGATCCATCCGGACGGATTGAACAATTTACATATCCGTGCGCAGAGGATATAGCGGAATGACCCACTCCAGTTATGGACGATGAAGATGGAATGAGTTCAAGAGCGAGACGCTTACGACATCGTTCTGTCATGAAGCTAGTTTGACTGCCCGAATCACAGAGGGCTCGAACAGATTGGTAATTTCCCCACTTATCACGGACCTGGAATCGCACCGTGGCCAGTAATATCGATTGAGGAGTACCTAAAGCTTCGCCAATGGAAGACATGGCAAGTGGTGGCGAAGAATGCGTATTAGAAGAACTTGTTGCGGAAGACTCATTTGGAGTTTGAACTTCTTTGTTAGAAATTCTGTCGTCATTTTCCTTAAAGAAATGCAGTAGAGTGTGGTGCTTACTTGAGCAATGTCTACATGTGGATGTTGAGCGACAAGAGGAGAACGAATGCCCCGAACTCAGGCAGTTCGTGCATAAGTTAGCGGATTTGACAAATGTAAATCTATTATGAGGAGATAATCCTAAAAATGCGGTACACCTTTGAAGTGTGTGCGACTTGGAGCGACAATGCGAACAATAAATAAAATGAGCGGCGTTGGGAGACTCGCGAGTGGTAGACACCATCATCACGTGAGGACTACGTCTGTCCTCAGTGCGCCAGTTCACCTTCCCTTTGTGATGGCTGTTGCTTGAAAGAAGATGTGGCTGGAGTACTCAAGGCATGTGTCTCCAGTGCTCGACACTGATTGGTCAAAAAAGTAAAAAGATCCTCATAAAGAGGGAAGTCTTCTTGCGCGAATTTCAATTCAAATCGCTTGCGAGTCGAGTCATCGGTCTTCTGAAGAAGCCAATTTAGCATAGTGAAATTCCACAAATCAACTTGCGGGAATTTCTGGAGCGCGGCGGTATTCTCGGTAAAAGAATTGAGAAGATCTCTCATGGAGTGCGTTGAGTCTGGACGACACTTGGGCGCATTAGCAATAGCATTCCAATAATAGGTAGCTAAGATTCTGTCATTCTGATAGCGATCAATCAAAGTACGATAAGCGATGACATAATTTTCTTCGGTTAAAGGCAAGTGACGAACGAGATCCAGAGGTTCCTTTGACAGCGTAGAAATTAGATATTGGAATTTATCTATTGAGGATAAATCGGAATTATTATGGATAAGCGAGTTAAAAATGTCCTAGAAAGAATGCCATAATTTGAGGTCTCCTTCAAAACGGGGAAGATCAATTTTAGGAAGACGCACATTGCATCGAGTTCCACCCACTGACTCTAGCGACCCATTCGAACCTCGCCCATCTGGCAAGACAGCGTCAGGTTTCCCAACCAAGGAGTCAGAATCTTTAACCTTAGGTTCTGATTGCGATAGACGTAACTGAATACCTTTAATTCCAAAATATACCCCATCAATTTGAGCGATTTGATCGCAGAACAATTTCCACTGATCTGATGTTTCATCAACTAGCGTGTCTGTAATGACTAAATGAAACCCCCTGTATAGACTTTCTGCTGAGTCTAAAGCTGCGAGAAATTTAAATTTTTCGTCAACAGATGTACCTGCATTCGAACCTAAATCTAAAATCGACTGTAGCCTAGACAACATAATTTTGCCGGTAGACAAAGCCTTTTCCATTGTGAGAGACATAGCGAATTAGCGAATTAATAAAAGTTAAATTTTCTCAATTGAAAATGCGAGTAAAAGAAGGATGATGCGTGAATAATAGAATTATTCTTCTCTGAACTTATAGGTATATAAGTATATACCTACCGACACCAACACCAACTCAGCTTGAAAATAATCAATAATTTCCAAACCAGTATACCACCTCGACGTAATATTTCCGGAGACCGGGATTAGTAAAATTGTTAAAAGTTGCCTGCACGTGCAAGGTGCAAACACAGTAGCGAGAGAGAATAAAACGTAGTGGTGTGAGGTGAGACGAGGACGGGTTTTTATTACCCCAAGGCAGACTACACTTTTCAAGCAAGGGGTGTGGGTACAAAATATTCACCAAATATTTTTCAGCAATACGTATAGGTACCTAATTAATTAAGATCGATCGAATAGTTATTACATGCGGTAATTATTTTCTAGAATGCAATATTCTAAACACAATTACAATAATTAAAGAATGATGAAATTTACAAATTTGTAGCAAGTTAACAAATGCTGTAATTTCGCGATGAAGTTATTTAATTAATAACTTCGTGACTTCGAAAAAATGAAAAAACAAGTATCTATAGCTTATTTTTGCGAATAACAAGTGCGGAAAGTAAATAATCAATGCAAAGTAACTTATTGCATTGAAATTTCGACAAAGTGAAATGCGAATGATTTTTTTTGAAATGTGATTAATTGATCTGATTTCAATTAATGACTTATATCCGGCTCGAAGGACCAATGTTTGAGGTTCTTATCACAGACGCAATTATATTTTTACGACCTGTCTAAGACGCCGGCGGTAGGGTACAGAAAACAGCTTTAGTTCCTGTAATTCCCAATAAACGCGGATTAATGAATAGTGGCGGTGTAGCGATAAATGCGGGTAAAGAATTATATATTGATAAGGATAAGAAATAATTAGGAAAAACAAGCGGGTACTTACAGTTTGGATAACAACAGCGAGCGTGCGAATATAGCGGAGCGCGGAGCGATATTTTTGCGTGCGACCGTCTCGAAGTCTATCTTGAATCTCTGGTCACCTGTAGGTTCTTCCTTCAGGGGTGCGGGGCGAGTATCGATGCGTCGTAGTGCACTCTGCCGTCCGGACCACAGGCGGGTGTAGGAACGGGAAATGAGGACGGAACAATAGGTAACACCAAATCCGAATGTAGAAGAAGTACAGAAATCACTCTACGACTCCTGAGAGGTTAGGTTTTATTTTAAATGCACAAAAAGTAACTTAACATCCCAACAACAGATAAAATACTTGGGTCTTTTTATATAATACGGTAGATATGAGCATATCACTTCCGCTTGAGAAAATCCTGAAAATTAAAGATCTAATAAATAATTTACGCACAAATATAGGTAAAGGGCAGAAAATTAAGTCTCAGGCATTCTCAGTCGAGATTTTTTCGGATGCCTCACCAACGGGCTGGGGTGCCTTCTGTAAAGAAGCCAAGAGTCATGGTTTTTGGGACAAACGTGAAAAACAGAGACATATAAATTATCTAGAAACTTAAGCTGATTTTTATGCCTTAAAGTCACTGCTTAAAAATAAACGACACGCTCGAATATTGCTCCGAATAGACAACAAAACGGCTATCTCATGTATAAATCGAGGGGGTAGCGTAAAATACTCCTATTTTAATAAAGCAACCGTGGAATTGTGGCGATGATGTGAAGAAAATTAAATCATGGTTTTCGCCACCTATATTCCTTCCTCTGAAAATGTGGAGGCCGACAAGGAATCAAGGTTATTAACTATCGATATAGAATACAAAATCAATGACCTAACATGCCGTCATATAGTAGAAAGATTTGGAGAACCTGAAATAGATTTATTTGCGACAAGAGTTAACAAGAAACGCGCTAGACATATTTCGTGGTTCCCGGATCCTGACTCCTTGTCGGTCGATGCATTTACGCTAAATTGGTCGAAATACTACTTTTAAGTTTCCCCCCCCCCCCCCTTCTCTAGAGGGTGTTAGAAAAGATCATAGAGGAGAAATCCCGAGGAATTATGATTGTGCCTTACTGGCGTTCACAACCATGGTATCCAATTTTTACAAAATTATTAGAAAAAGATACCATTATTCTTAAACCTGACCGAACACTTCTTATGTCCCCTTTCAGAACGAGCCATCCACTATACAAAGAGATTTCCCTGGTGGTAGGGAGATTATCTGGAGGTCTTTTGTAAATAAAAGATCCATACCAAAATCTGCAGCGGAAGTTTTGATGGCATCCATAACAGAAGAAACTCTGAAACAGTATTCAGCCTGCTTAAAAAAGTATTGGTTCTTTTGCGCAAATAAAAAACATGACCCATGTCTCTACAACCCGGATAGGTATTTGACATTCTTAACCGAAATGTTGGACAAGGGCAGTTCTTATTCCGTTCTAAATTCCTACAGATCTGCCTTGAATTTAATATTCAATCCCATCGACGCTAACGATGAAAAGATAATAAATAGATTTCTAAAAGGAGTGTCAAATATAAGCCCTCCAAATCCAAAATACTCACATATCTGGAACCCCGACTCAATCGTCCAGTTTTTGGGAAGATGGTCCACTTTCATCCCTATCCTTAGAAAATTTAACATATAAGTTAGTAACTCTAATGGCCCTTACATCTGCAAGTAGAGTTCAAACCTTATCATTAATAAGAACAGACAAAATTTCCAAATCATTAGACAAGGTAGAAATAAAAATCCCCGATCGAATTAAAACATCAGCAGCAGGAAAAATACAGCCAAGGTTAATTTTCCCAATTTACAAAGATAAACCGTCACTATGCGTGGCGTCTACTATTGAGTTCTATTTAAAAAAGACAGCACCACTACGCAACAAAGAACAATACCTATTTATTACTCATAAAAAAACCACACCACAGAGCTTCATCGCAGACTATAAGTCGGTGGATTAAAACATCTCTCAAATTGGGCGGACTAGATACATCCCTCTTTTCAGCCCATAGTGTACGTCATGTCAACTTCTGCCGCCCTAAGAGCAGGCGTCAGTATAAACCAGATCAAAAATACAGCTGGGTGGACAGAGTCCTCTAATATTTTCTTCAGATTCTATAACATGCCACTCCAAGAGTCAAATGAAACATTTGCTAATGCCATTGTTATGACAAGTATACCTACCGGATAGGGCTCAAAATTTTTCAAGAGTTAAGTACATAGGTACTTAAACTCTGAACTAAATCAATTGTCCTCTTAGGTGAGGTTTCTTTTTATAATACTCATAATTAGTATTATTCGTGAATGTATTTTTGGAATAGATGCATTAGTTTTGATTATTTATTCACTGTACTATTTGTATTATATTAATTATACCTATAACATTCTAAAATATACTTTAGAGTACCTATATATAACAATTTTTTGTTTTTGCACATTAATCAAGTTGTTATAATGATAATTCCAGGTAATCTTTAATAAGTAAAACCTTGAGTATTTAAAAAATCACTAAAGATTCTCTAAACAACTACAATGTAATTATATCAAGGACAAGCGAAGGAAAATTAAAGGATTAATTGACTTACCTATAAGGAAAATTAATCCTGATTTTCCGAGCTTGTCCGAAGATATAATTACTCACCCATCCCCACGTCAGGACCCTCCCCGGGACGTGATTTTTTTATTTTAGCACTCCAACGGAATGAATACAAGAGCGGCAGGATATCATGATAAGAGATAACAGTCACCTTTATTTTTTACTCTAAGTTCGTGCTGGCGAATAGGTTTCACGGAAACTACAATGTAATTATATCTTCGGACAAGCTCGGAAAATCAGGATTAATTTTCCTTATAGGTAAGTCAATTAATCCTTTAATTTTTGTTGTGCTCCTCGTTGTATAGATGGTATTTCATCAGTTAGGTATTATTTTGAGATATTGATTAACTTAAATTTTAAGAAACCATGTGTCTGGAAATTTTTAACAATAACCAAATTTCGACCTACGCAAACTACGAAAACTGAACTAACCATGTGCTTTCTGGGGAAGATGGGTTGCGCTACAATGGGGTTAATTATGTGTCTCACTGCTGGTCATTTAGTAATTTTCAATCTATTATAAAATGCCTTTTCGATATGCCTACCTGCCTTAGTTCATATTATATGTTAAACTTTTGTGCTAAAACTCAAATAACCAATCGGGGTATTTCTAGTGGAAAGTAATTTGCTTGATCGCCCTACATTTTATGCATATTCTAACCTAGTGCTATAATGATTTGTCAGGTTATCGCCCCATGCCACATGTTTCACCGATACCTATATTTTCTTTTATCTCCGACCTAATAATGTAATGCTTAACTTGTATACCTACCATAATTCATTTGCATTTTATTATTTGATTATTTTCTTTAAATTTATTTATCCACACTATACAGGGTGTAACTAAATAAGTGTTAAACATTTAAGGGGATGATTCCTCATCGAAAAAAAGATAGGATCTTTCATATAAAGAAACTTCATTGGAGCATCCCTTGTTAAGATACAGCCCCTTAAAGGGGGCACATAATATTTGGTTTACCCCATGGTTGTAAGGGGTGGAAAACGCAATCACTAAAATTTATTTCCAATGCAACTTTTTGTCTTATTATTTGTTTACCATTTAAAAATTTATTGCCGATAGCCTGTTTCATTCTAAACAAAAAATGTCTCGTGAATTTTTTGCACAAAATAAACCAGTTCGCAGCAAAAAATTATCTTACAACCAAGATACATCCCGCCATAAAACGAAAATACGAAACTATAATTTATCTAGTAGGCCGCTATTAGCGATAGTGACAATTAAATTGGTATCAAGCTGTCAGTTTGTAAATTTTTGTTTTGTAAATTTTGTAAATGAGGATATGGCTGATATGCATTACGTTTACGGTCTGTCTGCAGAGGAATGGGTTAGAAACTTCTAGACGATATGCTGAAATGTATCCTCAATGGCAGCATCCTTCACATAGAATATTTGCCCGACTTCATCAACGATTACGAGAATATGGTTCATTCGACAAAAGAACGCCGGATTGAGGTCGCCATCGAGAAGTAAGAATACCACAGCTTGAGCAAGCAGTACTTAATTTAATTGAAAAACAACCTACTACCAGTAACTAGAAAGATTGCTTTCCAGCTAAATGTTGATCATATGACGGTATTTCGAATTTTAAAGGAACAACTCTTATACCGTTACCATCTGCAACGAGTACAGTCACTGTTACCGCGAGACTTTCCGAACCGTCTTGAATTTTGCAATTGGATGCTGGAAATGATTAGAAGAAATCGTGACTTTTTGAAGACGATCGAATTCACAGACGAATGTCGTTTTTCTCGGGGCAAGATTATTAATTTTCATAATTACCACATAATGGGATGATGAAAACCCTCACGCTATTGTCGAAACTAACCATCAAGAACAGTTTTCTCTTAACGTGTGGGTCGGAGTTATTGGGGATCATTTAATTGGGCCTCATTTTCTACCTCCTCGATTAAATGGTGAGGCATACGTTCAATTTTTAAGAGAAGTGCATCCCGTACTGTTGGGGGAAGTTCCTTTGGGCGTCAGAAGGGATATGCTTTTTATGCATGATGGGGCTCCCGTCCATTTTAGTCAAGTAGCACGTCAGCATTTAACTGAAACATATGCAAATCAGTGGATAGGTCGAGGAGGACCACAGAATTGGCCCGCTCGATCCCCGGATCTCAATCCTCTCGATTTCTCTACTTGGGGCCATTTACAGCATTTGGTTTATCGTACTCCTGTTCGCGATGTAGAGGACTTAAGAAACCGCATCATCGATGCATGCAGGGTAATAAGAGAGACTCCAGGAATATTTGAGCGAATATGTGGCTCAATGCGCCGACGTCTAGACGCATGCGTAACGTCTGAAGGTAGACATGTTGAACATTTACTATGATTTCTACATGTTGTATGTTTTGTTATTAATAAATTAGTTTGGTTTATTCCCCTTTAATCATTTAATGCAGGTAGTAACTACAAAATAACAATAAACCCAGTTCGCATTTATGACGATGTATCTCTGTAGTTGTTCGTAAAAAAATTTTTTGCTGCGAACTGGTTTATTTTGTGCAAGAAATTCATGAGACATTTTTTGTTTAGAATGAAACGGGCTATCAGAAATAAATTTTTAAATGGTAAACAAATAATAAGACAAAAAGTTGCATTGGAAATAAATTTTAGGGGTTGCGTTTTCCACCCCTACTGGGGCTTTCACCGTGATAGTATACATTTGAGGGTTCGGGGTCAAAAACAGATCCAACAGGCTAGCGAATTCTCCCTCGCGATCGGGAATGCGTGTTGGTTCATCAACGAGCTGGGTAAAACCACAGCTGATCGCATTCGATTCCGCTTCACGGCCTTCTTCATCAGTGAAGTTTGAGTATTTAAGCCAGTTGATGTTTTGTACATTAAAATCACCCAAGATGGATATATCGCTTTGAGGTAGTTTATCTGTATGAATTCAACAGTTTTTGTGAGGGACAAAAAAAGTGTCCTATACTGTGTATCGCTGGGTGGTCGGTATTATAAGCAACAGATAAATCTCGTCGTTTGTCGGTCTGTTATCCTAAGCCACATGACGTCAAAGTCATTGGGCTCAAAGTCTTCCTCACGTTGGCAGGAGAGCTCACATCTGACAAAAATGCCAATTCCGAAGTTACGTCTAAATCGGGAATGAAAGTCATATCCTGGATAGAGATAATTAACTGAGCTTGATGACGCTTGAACTTTTGTTTCGCACAGTGCTAGAATGTGAGGTTTATTTGTCTGAAGATGTTGATGTACTGAATTGATATTCGTGTTTAAACCTCTAATATTACTAAGGCGACTATAAATTTTTCCATTCTGGTAGTGTTATTATTCTTTCTCTTGCATGAATGTGCCCCTGGATTAGCCCCCGCCCGGAGATCCGAATGGGGGGTCGTTTTAACTCCGGAAAATTTTAACCCCGGGAACGCCATCCATGCATATTAATTGTTTCTTACCCCAAGGACCGGAATCTCTGGCACTGCAACGAAACGTCAGCTCTTTAAACAACTTCACGCCGCCTAAGCCAGAAAGATGGTATCGCACCGGGCGAGGCTGTGTGGGTTCTATGTCCTCTACCATCTGGTTTGCTAGTTTTAGTCAGCCCCGGGGTATTTAATTTCCCCGATGTCATCTATATGGACGACATTCCCCTATCCGCCCCCCGGGGAGGCTCCCGATGGGGGACCAGCAACCCCGACACGGGTTGCTGGTGGCAATCCCGACACGGGAGTTAGAGTGGTTTTAACCTCACTCTTCACCTATCTGCCCCCCCCCCCCCCCCTAATCGAAATTTTAAAATTGTTGTAATTGCATCTTATTGGCCATAAAAAGTTTGATACATTCCCAAAATTTCACTTTTCTATCTTGAACGGATTCGGAGATATTATATAAAAACCATCTTCATGGGCCCCCCTTTCGGGAGCTGTAGCCCCCTTAGGAAGCATTTCTCGACCGATTTATATGGGAACTTTTTTCATATTTTTGAAAATAGAATCTGCTGTTTCAGTATTGCACGCTAATTACGGGACAAAAACAGCTAAACATGTTCTGTGCGGATGCGCAGCTCTTGACCGCAGAAGACAGGAAATTTGTGGACAACCAAACATGAATCCGGAAGAAAGTGTGACACTCATCCAGTGATGGGGCTGTACAAACTAGTTCAGGGGACCAGACTCACAGAATGGGTGGCATGAAGCAAAGGGGGTTTAGCACAATAAGCACATGAGGCTGAGGTGCTTCCGGCGATCCTGTATCGGACGCCCCTCGAAGGGGGCAAAAAGTAACGCTATTGGTCTATAATTAGAAACATCGCTTCTATTTCCTTTTTTGAAAATTTTTGGATACTTGTCGTCAATTTCGAATTGTTAATGTGCAACTTGGAACGACGCCAGACTTCAAAATGATGTTGAAAATGTGCAAGAGAAGAGTATATGGACTTTAACGCAGTCCTTGTCTGGAAAAGCTTGAACTATGTCTGGGCCGGCACTGAGTTTCAGCTGAAGTTTTCTGATAGCAAGGACCAGTTAATTTTCCGTCATAAGGTAAGGAATATCAATGGTGACCGTGTTGTGCGCGTGTTTTAAATATGAATATATTGAATATATTGCTTTCCGCTTTGGGAAAAACCAGATTACAAACCTACGGGAGAGAATCTCTCACACCTGAGGACCTGTTTATATATAGAAAAACATAATCTCCCTTCCTAATATTCTAAAAAGATTTACTATTATTTCCGAGAGCGCTAGGTGAAATTTTGGCAGCACTGCGCGTTAGACATACCGAGAGGAATGGATGATGAGCATCCTCTCTGGCGGCATATTCAGGAATACGTTCTGCTGAGCACTGTGACGTAGCGAGGACTACGTGGATTGATTTCTAAATAGTCTGCCAAGGTCATATTTGTTTATGCTACGTTGCAACATCGAACATTATGACACTAAAAAGTAAAAATGACAAGTAGAATTTGAAAGTTATTAAAGGATCAAATAATGAAAATTTTTGACTTTAGGAAGATTCAAAAACAATAAATTTAATAATCGATTACAACATTGTCCTTGTTCTGTTGTCAAGTTTTTTACATGAAGAAAATGATTTTGTTCTGTTTACATCTGTCAGTTTTGAGACTTAATTTGTAATTTTATCTTTAAAAGTAAGCAAAATGCTAAAGCATTTAAGTAAAGAAGCGCAACATATGGTGGGAAATTTGATCGAATACTTTGAAGACGAATCAATGAATAATCGAGGGCCCCTTATTACCCCTAACATCAGTCAGCGAGGTATAAATCATTTTACAGGTTCAAATGTTACTGACATGAAGTAATAATTATGATTTAGAGGGTAGCTGAAGCTTTGAAATTGTTGCTTGTGTGGTAGTTATGGTAGTTACGTAGTCGCCTGTTCAATTGACTACATTGTTATTTTTATTTATTATAAACAACTGATATTATAAAATATGAGATGTCATTGTAATATGAAACGTAATTAATAGATTCTTCCTTAAACGGATTATATTATTGAACATCCCCTACATCAGAAGTGGTCGAATTCTCACGCGTGTGTTCTAGGTGTCTAAGTTTTTCACAGGATGGGTAGATCTAGAAACAAGAAGAAACGTCGGCATCGTTCATCCTCATCATCAAGTTCAGAAACATCTTCGAGCGATGAATCCAGATCGTACACAAGGTCTAAAACGAGGTCTAAAAGATCCAATAGGAGGGATACTGAATCGGAAAGAAGCTATACCCCAAAACGTAAGATAGCTGAAAATAAAACTGATGATGACACATATCGTCGTGATAAGGTTAGTACCAATGAAATTCATTGCAAAGAGCAACAGAACCCGGTAATGACGATATCATCAATAATTCCCGAGTTTGACCCTGTTAAAATGAATATTAATGATTGGTTAGAGATTATAGAACATAACATTAATACATATAAATGGTCAGATACCTACGTAATTTTTCAAACCTTAAATAAATTGAAAGGTACCGCTCACACATGGCATAAGAGTTTCATTGAAGGGGAAAAGGGTTGGTCTCAATTTTCATGGGAAAAATGGAAGACTATCTTACGCGACACTTTCCAAAGTACTCGAAATACCTACGAACTTTTTATGAACATAGCCTATCATAAGCCTGAGGAAGGTTGCTCTCTGTATGAATTCTATTTTGATCATTTGGCCAAAATAAACAAACTTCGCTTGAATTTTTCCGACGCAGATAAGATTTCCTTAATAATAGGGGCAATTGGCGATGATAACATCACATCCGCGGTAGAGGCTTCTGGTATCAAAGACCCCAATATTTTGGCAGGATATCTCAAAAATAAAATTTATCAAAAAAAGCCTCCAACTACTCAACATAACGAACTCAAAGATTTTCATAATAAAACTTTCCCTAATAGACGTCCAAGACCTGGCTATGATTCATTATGTAAATCCTGTGGGAAAAAGGGTCATGACAGATCCACATGCAGACACAAAGACAAATTGTGCAATTTCTGTTCAAAAAAGGGTCACATTGAAGCAAATTGTTTCAGAAAAAACGAAACAAGAATAAACACGAAAATTATCCGAAATGGAATTGAAAGAAACCAAAAAGGCGATAAACGCGAAATAGTTAAGCAAATAAATATTCTAGACAAATCTTCGAAATTTTATAAAACAATTTTTATAAATGGTGAACAGTGCGAAGCTTTTATAGATTCCGGCAGTGACTGTTCTCTGATATCGCTGATTTATGCACAAAAAATGAACCTTAAAATTAAACATTTAAATCATAAAGTGAAATTAACAGGCTTTTTAGGTATGGGTACCGACGTTGCAGACTTTGTTGAAACAATAATAAAAATTGATACAACTGAACTAAAAATTAAACTTTATGTAATTGAAAGTGACTTGTTGAGTACAAATATATTAATAGGACGAAATTACACTGAAGATAAACGAATAATTTACTATCGCATAGACGACGAACTAGTTTTTAAATTCCGATCAGAGCTTCCCCAGTGGCTCAAGGATATGAATCATGGAACGCTGACAGACGACGAAATGCTGAAGTTACAGGAAATATTATCTCAATATGAACGGTGTGTTTTCAAGAGTTTAAATAAATTGGGCAAGGCTCATAATATTTCACTAACTATCGAAGTCACAACCGATAAGCCAGTGTATCGCCGACCGTATCGCTTGAACGATCACGACAAAGGTATTTTGAGAAGTACCATCCGAGAACTCCTTGACGCCAAAATTATTCAAGAAAGTGACTCACCTTACTCCAGTCCAGTCTTGCTTGTCAACAAAAAGGATGGAGACAAGCGAATGGTAGTAGATTATCGAGCTTTAAACAATGTAACAGTGAAAAATAAATTCCCGATGCCAGTAATTGAAGAAATAATTGATAATTTAAATGATTATAAGTACTTCACTACTCTTGATTTGGCGTCTGGTTACCACCAAATCCCTATGGAACCGATTTCTATCCCATTGACAGCGTTCTCTACTCCTGAAGGTCATTATGAGTTTCTACGGGTCCCCTTCGGCCTCTCCAACGCTCCTTCAATATTTCAAAAATTTATGAACAATATTCTCTACCCCTTACGTCAATATAACGTTATTCCATACTTGGACGACATTCTTATTCCGTCAAAATCAATCGAATCAGGTCTCAGTATGCTGAAGAAGGTTCTGAAATTACTCGAAGAATACGGCCTCACAGTTAAACTGTCTAAATCTGCTTTTCTAATGGAAAAAGTAACATATCTTGGATATGAAATCTCTTTCAATCAAATACAACCAAGCAATAATAAAATTGAAGCCGTTCAAAAGTTCCCTTGTCCAAAGAATATTCATCAATTACGACAACTATTAGGACTGATAGGTTATTTCAGAAAATTTATCCCAAATTTTGCTAGAAAGACAGCAACACTTACAAATTTATTGAAAAAAGATGCGATATGGAAATGGACTGAAAATGAAACAAAACTAGTTGAAGATTTAAAAAAAATCATTATTTCAAAACCAATACTCTCTATTTACAATCCAAAACTGCCAACCATCGTATACACCGATGCTAGTAGAGAAGGATTCGCAGGAATAATTGTACAAAAATTTACAGAAGGCGAAAAACCTGTATTCTTTTCAGTAAACAAACAACTGAGCAAGAAAAAAAATATCATTCGTTTGAGCTCGAGTTGTTAGCGATAGTGAAGACATTACAGAAATTTAGATACTACTTAGCCTCAGCTGAATTTACCATAATCACTGACTGCAGTGCTGTCAAGAACGCGCTAAGTAAACAGTCTATAATTCCAAGAATAGCTCGCTGGGTACTTTACTTACAAGACTTTTCCTTCAAAATTGCACATAAAGCTGGATCGCAAATCCAACACGTAGACGCACTTAGTCGCAACTTCGATCAACCTATGGAATCAATGTCGATATCTCTTATCACAGAAACAGACTATTTGCGCGAAGCACAAAATCAGGATAGTGATATTAAGAAAATCAAAGAAATACTCTTAAGTGGTGATGAAAATGGAAATAAAGACATTTTCAAAAATTACGACTTGCGTGGCAATAAAGTGTATAGAATGACAAATGTTGGACGAAAATGGGTAGTGCCAAAACATTGTAGATGGCAAATCGTTAGGGTAAACCATGACGAAGCAGGTCATTTTGCATTGGAAAATACTCTCTGTCGAATAAAAGAGAATTACTGGTTTCCAAAAATGAAAAGATTTGTAAGGAAGTATATTTCTGCTTGTCTACCTTGTTTATATCACAAGGATATCGGTGGAAAGAAACCAGGATACCTCAGTTCAATACCAAAATATGCAAGACCGCACCATACTCTGCATATTGACCATTTAGGTCCATTTTGTTGTCACGAAGAACTTAAATAAGTACATTTTGACAATCATTGACAGATTTTCAAAATTCGTGTTTATAAAAGCAGTACCAGATACGTCCGCAATTCAAGTAACAAACAAACTAGACGAAATATTTTCAATATTTGGTAATCCGAAACGACTAATAGCAGATGCAGGTAAAGCCTTCGTATCGAATCATTTCAAAAATTACACCGATCAGAAGGGCATTCAACTATTTATCAACGCAGTTGGGTTGCCTAGAGGTAACGGTCAAGTAGAGCGAGCGAATAAAACAATACTCGATGCTTTAGCAACCACGGGTTCAAGCACTTCTACCGATAACTGGGATGCCTGTCTCATCAAAGTCCAGCAAGGCATAAACAGTATGAGGCACAGAATAACCCAATTTCCACCTGCCGAACTGTTGTATGGCTTTCCGTTAAGAAGGGACGGCGATCGTTTTGAAGCCGATGAATTTGAAAAAAATGTCGATGTAACGACAATACGGACAAAGGCAGCTAAAAGGCTGGAAGATAACAGATTAAAACAGAACTGCAGCTTTAACAAACGTAGACTACCACCGAAAATGTTTACCGTTGGAGATTTAGTTCTGACTAAAGTCACAAGTTTCCCCGCTACGGGTAACGAAAGCAAGAAACTTCTTCCGAAGTATAGAGGTCCATTTCGAGTGGTTGAAGTATTGTCACACGATCGATACAAAGTGAAAGAGGACATCCATTCTGAACGTTCAAGTCGATCTTATGAAGCAGTTGTGGGCATTGAGCATATGAAGCCCTTCAACTTTCAAAAACGTTAAGGTAAAAAAAAGGACAATACACAAAATAGCGCCCTCTGATGGCAACAGTGCCCTTTGATGGCAATAACTTAGATCAGCTTAAAATTTGCCTTACTTGTCGTTTTCTTTGATTATACTAAAGAGTATTAATAACTAATATGTTCAATACTATGTAATTTAAAGTTAGTTACAGCGCCCCCTGATGGCACCAGCGCCCCCTGATGGCAACAGCGCCCCCTGATGGCACCAGCGCCCCCTGATGGCAACAGCGCCCCCTGATGGCAACAGCGCCCCCTGATGGCAACAGCGCCCCCTGATGGCAACAGCGCCCCCTGATGGCAACAGCGCCCCCTGATGGCAACAGCGCCCCCTGATGGCAACAGCGCCCCCTGATGGCAACAGCGCCCCCTGATGGCAACAGCGCCCCTTGATGGCAACAGCGCCCTCTGATGGCAACAGCGCCCTCTGATGGCAACAGCGCCCTATGATGGCAACAGCGCCCTATGATGGCAACAGCGCCCCCTGATGGCAACAGCGCCCTCTGATGGCAACAGCAACCTCTGATGATAACCGCCCCCTGCTATGGCAACATGGCAGTTGATCGAAACAGCGCCCACCGATGGCAACAGTACCCTTTGATGGTAACAAATGGCAAGTGGTAAAGTAACAAATGGTAAAAAAAAGAATTGATGGTAAGGTAACTTTTTGATGCTAATAATAGAGCCCACTGACGGCAATACGACCCGTTATAAGGGAGATCCAAAGTATTATATGATTTCACTACCACCTCACTGTTGTAATTAATAGATTACGACAGAAACTGTTCTCATATCGAATAATATGTAATTCGACATTTCTCTGGGTTCTGAAAATACTATTAATTTAAATTTTGATTGTTGCTCTCTGTTACAGAAATCTCTTCTTTATACCCAGAGCGCCTGAGGACAGTCGCAAGCAGGATGGCCGTGTGGTAGTTATGGTAGTTACGTAGTCGCCTGTTCAATTGACTACATTGTTATTTTTATTTATTATAAACAACTGATATTATAAAATATGAGATGTCATTGTAATATGAAACGTAATTAATAGATTCTTCCTTAAACGGATTATATTATTGAACATCCCCTACAATAATTAATAAAAAAAATTCGATTCGTAATTAATAAGGGTCAACCACTGGAAAAGTCCCCAAAAAGTCAATCGGCAGAATACGGTCACGCAGTCTAGGCGAAGCGAATGAAGCGGCAATACGTGATTCTCTCTACTAAATGAGTAAATGAATCAGCAGAGTGAGTAAGCAGTTTATGCAAAGATTCACATATTTATATTATTAATAATAGGTACCCACGTCGGTAACTAAGCCCTTCTCTCTATATCTAATTTTAAATTTGCGCATAAACTGCTTATACAAACTGCATGCTAGTAATTAGGTAGGTATTAATTTGAGGAACTGATTATATAGTATTATAAAGTTCATTATCATTATCATTATCATTATCACATGACTCTAAATAATAAATTATCAAGTTTTGCATTAATTTATATTTTTGTAATTTGTGTACAACTTTTTAATAAAATGTTTCTTACAAATAATAGGTGCCTATTATATTTTCATTATAAATACCTTTTATAAATTAACACCATCAGTAAGGTATACAGAGTGTCCCACGACCTGACTGCCTTAGCTTAAGGTGCACCCGACCAGATTTTGCGAGTGATGGATTTGGTTTAGGATCGGTAGATATACATTTGTAAATTTATGTAAGCTGTATTGTGTGTTGAGGTGGAAATCTGAAAAGAACAATAAATATCGATCGGATGTGAAAAGGTGTTGGAGGTGGAAGGCGACAGCGAAGGTGAGCCTGGAAGACAGGGTGAGGAGAGACGCGGTAGAGCGCTCTAGCGAGGCAGATTGGCCAACGGTGAATGGGACGAGGGTAGTAGATAACCCGGTCCACTTTTGAAGAATCAAGAAACCTGTTAATAATTAATTATTGTGGAGTGTACAGTTCAATCACAGGAGAAAAAGTGCAAACCCAGCTTACCCGGACCATCGTTGGAACCACCCAAGTACTACTAAAGGTTGTTACCATCTTTATTAAACTTAATTTAAATTTAACCCTTAATCGTACATCTGGTTAACACATCAAATAACCCATAAATCTAATAATCACCAAATTTAAACCAATAACTATTTTAACAAATAATAATAATAAATTAATCACTGGAAGTTCATTCGCAAGCCATTTAAACCACCTGGAATACTAAACCTACGTCATTAAATTAATTGATCATTGGAAAAAGGCGCCTGAAGAAAGAAGAGTTAGGGTTTGGAAATATGTTGTTTTTTTAATAAAATTTGAGTATTTTCTAACAAGTTCGACTAATTGTCTTTGATTGCCTTTTGATTGAAAGATATATTTCTGTTATTATTAATAAAGTGACTTTAACCGAAGGGTCTCGTTTTTTCTTTGGGAGTGTCATAAATAAACCCATTTGCCTGAGAAAATGCGAATAAATCATTTTAACAAGAATAAGAGTCTCATGTTCAAAAGGTAAAACCCATGGTAAGAAAAGCATAAATTAAATTGCACGGGCACAAAGGGTAGGTGTAGTTTTTCAAGGCGATTCAGGATCTGGTTTTGAAATTTTCCTGAGGCCCTTCGTTTCGATTATACATAGTGATTTGTGCAATTTGCCGAAATCTTTGATGAGCGATATCTTTTGAACGAATTGATCGAATTTAACGAAATTTTGTAGATATGCTCTACTAATGACACTTAATTCCTCGCATTTTTCGCCGATTCGAAAACTGCAGGGCCGTACTTATTTTATTGATATCTTTCGGTTTTGTCGAAAAGTTCACCCTGTATGCATTTTATTCAAAGTTTGGTGCCATTTTCTAAAACTACGTGAAAAATGCTACAATTATGGTAGAAAAATACTTGGCATCATTAAACTGAATCGAGAAGAAAATTCAGTTTTTTAGTTTTTTATTCGGAATTTCAATTCATGTGTTGTTCATAATTGAAGAAAAATCAAATGTGTTTTTTTAAAACTTGCGTATTTTGTAGTTATTTCAAATAAATTTACTTTATCTACAGATTTAGCCAAGATTGGGGACCCTTCTACAGATTTTTTCGAGCTAAAAAATTTTTTTAATGGTTTTTAGATTAATTTCAAGGTCAAGGAAATGTGTTGAGTTTGATGGTGGTCTCCTTGACCATTACCTGCACTGAATTGTAGTTTTTCTACCCAACATTTGTGTTGATATTTTTCTTCCTGTTTCGTTTATGTGGATACTTTTATTTGTCTATATGGTAATGTGTTAAATGTGTTATTTATTTTGCTGATAAAACTTATTCTTAGCTCGAAACAATCTGTAGAAGGGTACCCAATCTTGGCTAAATCTGTAGATAAAGTAAATTTATTTAAAATAACTACCAAATACGAAAGTTTTAAAAAACCACATTTGATTTTTCTTAAATTATTAACAACACATGAATTGAAATTCCGAATAAAAAACTAAAAAACTGAATTTTCTTCTCGATTCAGTTTAATGATGCCAAGTATTTTTTTACCACAATTGTAGCATTTTTCACGTAGTTTTAGAAAATAGCACCAAACTTTGAATAAAATGCATACAGGGTGAACTTTTCGACAAAACCGAAAGATATCAATAAAATAAGTACGGCCCTGCAGTTTTCAAATCGGCGAAAAATGCGAGGTATTAAGTGTCATTAGTAGAGCATATCTACAAAATTTCGTTAAATTCGATCAATTCGTTCAAAAGATATCGCTCATCAAAGATTTCGGCAAATTGCACAAATCACCCTGTATACTCGAAACGAAGGGCCTCAGGAAAATTTCAAAACCAGATCCTGAATCGCCTTGAAAAACTACACCTACCCTTAAGCTATGGTAGTCAGGTCGTGGGACACCCTGTGTATTCAAAAATAAACTTTAATTCTTTATTTTTAAATAAATAAAAATTGTCAATGATGTAATAAATTATGTCTTTTCTGTGATTCCTCATCCTCATTGCACCTACAAAGTTTGAGATCTGACATCAATGCTGAGATTTCATGTGACCTTGACAGACTACTTAGAAATAAATCCACGAATAAGAATACGATCGCGAAAATTTGTGACAAAGTGGCACTGTCTTACGTCCAACAGGTTTCTCAGTTGATTCAAATATCAACATGATCACTGTAAATTCCACGAAAAGATTAAACGTATTCTACAAAATTAAAGTCTTTTTGGAAAACTTAATATTAATGAACTTTGTACGTCTATGCTTGCCCTAAAAAACTTTGTCAACCGAATCTCTCCGCGATGTACCGTTACCGAGAAAAGTCCGGATAGGTGGTAAAGTATTGAAAACAAAGAAGGACCTGAACGGGGCCTTTAAAATTTATACACTTGTGAGTGTTTCCTAGGCTGTCCCCGAAAAATCCCGATTACACTCCCCGGCAGCAAACGCACAGACACACTGACCGGGCGACAAACAATAATAACAATTACTATGAAAATTTGTCGGCACTAGGGCTAGAAAATAGTCGCTAGCGGGTTGGGAAAATGTCCACGCTTTAAAGCAAGCCGCTTTAGTGCAACTGTTTTCAATAGGCGTTATTCGGCTGGCTGTGTCCTATCTAAAAGTCAATTTCAGAGGCGACGCGCCAAAAAAAATAACTAACAATTTCTTTGTATGTTGTCAGGAATATCTTTATAAGAAACTTTGCTTTCATGTCGCACAATAATTTGAATTTCCAGTTAATATTTAATTACTTTCGAAAGTAATTTCGCCTGGAGTCAAAAAAGTAAAGAATTCGCTTTCTTTCAGATTTGTATAAATATCGAGCCGATAAATAGGTATTTTTGTAACTTGTAATTTGAAGGTGCTGTGTATCATCACACGAAGGACTTTAGTCGGTAGGTTGAAAAATGATTATACTTTCAATAATACAATTGAACGAACTTTCAATATGATAAGATATTTATTTTAGAATGAGTTCACGCTTGTTATAATGTTTGCTGAACGCCGCAAATTCAACCTAGATTTTCTGGGAAAGTTCTGATGTTTATATCAACTTGCAGTCGTCTTCTATTATTGAAAAATAATTTCCCAATCCAGGCATGGCAGAGCTGCAGCTATGTCCCAGTTTTTAACCCAGTCAAATTAGAGTCCAAAACTTGCGAATAAATATTAAAAAAGAAAACAAATTACGCTACTCGATGAGTTCCTAATATGATATATTTCATTTTTTGGAGTTCAGGTTTGCGGCTTTTTCAATTTATCAACATTTTAAGTTGGAAAAATTAAGGAAAAACAATATCAAATAAGTTATTGTGAAAAGAGGATAGGAATGCGCACGCGGGTACACTTTGTCATTCGCCTTTTTACTTCTTTTTTAAGCTATAAAACTACATAATGTAAGTACATCACCGTTTCTCAACCTGTGGGGTGCGCCCCCTCAACCTGTGGGGCGTAACTCTACGTTGGAGGCACGCCAGCACATCAAAATGAAAAAAACGATAATTAAGAATAAAAAATAAAAAATAAAAAATTCACAGAAAGAAAAACAAAATGTCTTTTTAAACCTATGTCGATGTGAGTAGTGAGTGATTATACCTGATCACGACAGTTTATGTTTAGACGAAAACCAGCTTGTTTTGGAGGAAGAATGTTCTGTGCAGCATATAGAACTTTCGTAGGAAGTTTCGTAGGTTGTGTCTCGAAAATCCCCTTCCACAATAATTGAATCATAAATAAAACTGTATCTTTATTGCCTTTTTATGTGGAAACAACTAAAACAAGTAAATGAATAAGTGGATAAAGTATCTTAAAAAGTATGTTAACACTTAGAATGGTAGAAAAATTACTTACGAAATCAAGTATCGTGTGAGCAAATGATAAGGTATAATGACACAGAATAGGTACAATCAGAATATAAACTTCAATAAAAATACCGAGTTCGCGCATCTACTCGGCGCATAGAGATTCGCCATGATTTGAGATGAGCTTTCATTAGTTTTGAATGCGGGCCCACAGAATAGAATTGTACCTATTCTGTGGCGGGCTGGCGGCGGGCCTGCGTTTCTACTCTGAAGCAATGGCCGCTAGAGGTGTGGCTTGTCTCTAAAAGATCAAAGGCGCCGCCGGCGAGTTTAGCTTCTGATTGTATCTATTATGTGGTAATGATGTGCTTTGGAAAAAATTGTCTGTCTGAAATTGATTTGTACAAACAAAAAAATGTTTTATTATACAGATTATGTTTAATATTATATTTAATGTATTTAAAATATTATACAGATACACATTCCACTTCAGACATAATTTTTTTTTCCAAAACCATCAAAATAACGTTTTCATAATATTCATATGCTCACACGATATAATAGGTACATAATATAATTATCATTGTACTTTATTATTGTAAAATCAAAGACAACGTTTAAAAATATTCCAATATTAATAGCTGCATACTTCTTGGAATCTGTTCCATAGTTCAAGGATGAACAATATATTCTTGAGAGTGGTTCCTTATAATAATTATTCTTTTTTCTACTGCCACCCGAATCACCTCTGCTTTGTCATAAAAGCTGTCGTAACGACAATAGCATTATTCTCAGGTTCTCCATCCTGTTCCAGTCACATATTTGCTATTAAAGCTAAAGAAAAATGTTCTAGCCTCTCAGTAACATAATTTTGCACGAACTGAATGTATCAAGCTGACGTCAACGTTTTATCAAATATTATGGAACCATTAGGAACGGCAAGCCAACCAAAGTTTTCAGAAACATCGTTTGTTGTCTAGTTTGCATTTCCACAATACGTGTATATGGATTTCCAACAGACCAGCACATTGCGTTATAGAACTTTTTCTATCGGGTATCAGCCATATAATTTCCAATGGAATAGCACCGCCGAGAAGAGGAGAGAAAAGATAAAATAGATTTCTTTCGTACAATAATTACTTTTCTCTTTTTTGAAATGTTTTGAAATTTTAAAGTTGTTGTGGTGATTGTTTCTGTTTGTGGATGAGAGAGAGAATACTTCCTGGGGCCTCACATAACCTGATGCAGATGGCGACAAGGTAGGTGCCGTTCATGTCCTTAAATTTGGAATTATACGGCTCTGTTTTAATATTCTTCATATTCTTATATTATCAACAAAATATCAACCGCGTTTACAGTCCCGTGGTTTCATTAGTATTTATTTGAAAAAAATTAGCAAATTAAGAAATTCAAATTAAAATTGAAATAGGTATTAACTATCAAAAAAAAGTTATACCCTAATTAAAGCAATTGGCTAAGCTCTAATTCTAAACCAATATTTTGTTTTTTGTTAAATAATTTGTTGAAATTACTTATACAGGGTGTTAAGAAAATGACGGATAAACTCTTCAGTACATTGTAGGGGAAACTCAGCAAAGTACGGGAAAAATAATTTAAAAAATTCCAGAGCTACATTTTAAAAGATATAAGCAAAATATTGAACAATAAATTTGGCAACGTTTAACACGATAACAGATGGTATTTCGTAATTTTGTCTAATTTCTAACAATGCAGGTAGTCAAGGTATCAAAACCGTTGTTGCCAAATGCTTTTTTCAGCATCTTGGAAAAGAAAAAAAAATCTTATTAAATTTTTTCCAAGCCAATAATACATCTTAAACATTTTTTTTCAATTGATAACGATTAAGGTACCCTTTTAATATCTGTAAAATCATTTAGTTGTTACAAATACCGAAAAACAAAGATAGTAAAATGTAAACTTTGGCATTTATTATCTCACCAAATTGAAGACCAGAATTTTTTAAATTATTTTTCCGGTACTCTACTGAGTGTACCCTACAATGTACTGAAGAGTTTATCCGTCATTTTCTTAACACCCTGTATTATAGTTTTTTTTTATACAGGATGTCCCGTAATTAGCGTGCAATACTGAAACAGCAGATTCTATTTTCAAAAATATGAAAAAAAAGTTCCTATAAAAATAGGTCGAGAAATGCGTCCTAAGGGGGCTACAGCCCCCGAAAGAGGAGCCCATGAAGATGGTTTTTATTTAATACCTCCGAACCCGTTCAAGATAGAAAAGTGAAATTTTGGGAATTTATCAAACTTTTTATGACCAATAAGACGCAATTACAAAAATTAAAAAATTTCCATCAGGGGGGGTCAGATAGGTGAAGACTGAGGTTAAAATCACCCTAACTTTTTTTGTATGTAGGTACCTCGTGCCAGGATTTGAGATCAGATTATGAAATGTTTAAGTTTTTTACACAAAAAAGGTCGTCTTGCTGAATTTCGATAACATGCACCGTTTTCGCTTAAAATCGATTTGAAAATTACCTTACATGGCATAAAAATTCATATTGAAACACAGCTAGAGAAAAATATTCAACGTAGGCCATGGATCACGGGATGTAATAAGTAACAGTTTGTTTGAAAATTGTATTTCACGCTAATTAAGTAGAAGAAAAAGAATATTTATTTTGTACTGTTTTCTAAAAATGGAAAATTTCACTAACCAAGAGCTGGCTGAAATGCACTTCATATATGGATTCTGCAATGGTCGTGATCTGGCGGCTGAGTATGAATACCGACGACGATTTTCAAACCGAAGAGCTCCTATACGTCAAATGTTCACCCGCATACGTCAACGTTTACCGGAAAATGGCAATTTTTGACGTGCTCGCGGTCAGGGGAGACCCCATCATAGGAATCATGCTGTTGAAAATTTTTGCCATTTTTTTGCTCAATAAATTTTCTTTTTCTTCTACTTAATTACAATCTGATAATTTTCATCACCCTGTATTAAAATTTAAACCACATAGTAGGATACTATGTGAAAAGTTAAGATAGGGACATGTAAACCGTTTTTAGATATCTTGAGCCGTTCTAGTTCTACGCTGCTTTGAAGTTGAAAATTTTCGATCTTTACTTGTTTATAACTCATAAACCGCTCAATCTAAATTCCAATGGTGAAAACCACCTGTATTAGATTTCTTCAGACATTTAAAAAATATAAAGTTTTGCTGGGTGTTCTATTTAAAAACCCGAAGTTGATGTTACTTCCGGTAAAACAGGAAGTTGTGTTGATCGAGCGTTTATCTCAACATATAGATGATGATAAACGGCGCCACTTTGTATAAAAAAGTTTTGTCATATCTTCAAAATTAACGGAGTTATCGCTTGGGGCGTTTTTTATAATTCACCCTGTATAACAGCTTTCGGTCAGGAAATTAAAATTGATCTGAATATTAAAAAAGGTAGCAATTGTAGCTTCGTTTATAATTATTATAATATATCAGATTTTTATGATGACTTCGAAGATAGTGATGATGAATGTGACTCTGTACTTATTAGAGGCTTAAATTTTATGTTTTCCATTTATTTAGGTTTATAGGTATTTTAACAAAACTATCAACACAACAAATAATATACCTACCTACCTAATTAAAACCAAAAACGGACGGTGGAACAAACAATAATTATTAAATTGAACTTGAATCAGATTCTATTTCTACATTTCCATTCTCCAATAATTTCTAAGCTAATAATATTTCATAATTTTATATTTAATAAATCACGAACCGCTCGTTTTTGCTACTGCGCATGACGAGCGTTTTTCATCCATACAATTTCTTGGGATGAAAAGTTGTCTACCGTGCGATCACACGGCGTTCATTCTGAACGGTGTAACTGTTTACCCAATGTTATTATGAACGGTTTAGGGCGTCGCCGTGTCCATATTTTTTAATAAATATAAAACTGCAATCCATAAAACTTTTTTACATAAAAATTTAATCCTACCGTAAGTAAAATTATTTTCATTCAAGTATACTCGTAGATAAAGTATAGTATTCCACTCGCGCATAATGGCTATTGTCCACTTAGATGTTACAGCACTCGCCAGAGGCTCGTGCTGCAATTTTCATCTTCGTGGATAATAGCTATCATTATGCGCTTGTTGAATAATATTATAAAATATTATTTATTTAGGTGAAATTTCCAATGGATTTCAAAGAATCTGTGGTTTGAGTCAACATATCATGCTTATGTTTTCCTGTCATGAAGCAGCAGGGAGCTGTATATCACACTGAGGTCTTGTATGTCTGTCTTGGAATTCATCACGTTCTCTTCATGGTTGATGTAACACATTTCCAGAAAGCACCGTTTATTAGTGTTATTTTCTTGCGTGAGCACCTCTACATTCTCAAAATCTGATATGTGTCCATCGTGGCTTATGTGTTTGGCCAACGCCCAGCTATTGGCTCTTAGTTTGGCATCGTTCTTGTGCAAAGCAACGCTCTGTTACTCTCTGTTTAATGGCTGTGGAATGTAATATTTGTCACAATATTTGCATTTTATCTTGTATACTACCTCTGACCGTGAAAGTTGGGGAGTTCTGTCCTTGAGTTGCGAGAAGAGAGATCTATTGGTTAGTAGGTTCTTCTTAGCTATTTTTAGATTGAACTCCTTGAACACGTTGGCAATTTTTTGTGTCAGATGTTCGATGTATGGTAGATACTAGTTTGGGAGCCTGCTGCAGTTGTACGTAGGTTGTGTTCGAAATTATTGTTGTTGGCGATGACTGGGTGTTTTGTCTAACCAGTTCTCTAGTCTCGACACAGCGAAGCGGAGCTCCCAAGTGCAAGATGAAGGTAGTCTACCTGAATTGTCTGGCACCCTACTGTGGAGACAGCGAGACGCCCGAAAATAGAAGGGAGGCAGTATAACGAGAACGCTCCGGAAAAATTCTAGTAGTTGTTTCTTTAACATTCCACAGTACCAGTTTCTGTCAAACCCACCTAGGGGCTAAGCTATTGTTTATGCTCACCTAGGTTGATTTAATTGTCAAGAGGGCCGAGTTCCACTGAGTAAATTAATAAAATTTAAAAAATCTCACTTTAAGCTAGCCCTGAGCCAGTTTATCTTTGTTAATTTCAAGAAACCCGTTTGATCTATAGCGCCCAGGAAGAACATTGAAGGTACGTTTATAATGAGAAGAAAATAAATAAAATTTCTTCGACTTTGATTTCAGGACTCTCGAACGAGGAAAAGAAAAAAAAAATTCAAATTTTAAAATTAGTTCTTGACTTACTACTTCGGAATTTACTTCCCTTTTTCTATATCTCTCTTTGGCTGGCTGCGCCTTTCGCTTTGCACTTTCACCACTTTAGATTATTCGCGAATCTCTTTTTACTTGCTTCCCTTATTTCGACTCACGAACCCCGTGACTCTTAGATCGCGACCCGCCTAGATGTCGATTCGACTTACTCCCGGACTCACCGCTCGACTAACTGACTATTTTTTTCTCCCAAGTTTCACTCGAAGCCAATTTTTTCATACTCCACAAAATTTTTGGTTTCCCAGCTTAAAAATCTTCGAGGTTGTCACGTAGTTCGGCCCCCAATATCTCATTAATGTAATTTCCTCTGTCGCTCATGAGAAGCGGCAACATTGATATCTACCAGTCTTCCCGACGGCAATTTTATTGTCGAACACACAAAAGCTACGCAATTTCCGCCATGCGTGGAGTAGCTAGACGCTTACGGAGCGAATTACTTTATTCTACGATCCTTTATCGATTATGAAAGAGAATTTTGCAAATTGATTCCGGAAACTAATGAGGGCTTTGACATGTGAACTGACTTGAACCTTACTAGTTACTACTTAAATATTCACAGATTATTAAATGAATAATTTATTAGTCGATGCAAAGTATTATTATAATTTTCAAATATTTGGAGCCCCTGCTACAATACTCTCCCCTTTGAAAAAATGAGCTCCATGAGGTCATTTTTCCTTACTACCGCTGAATTATCAATCTTACAAACAATGCGCCTATTCGTACGCAGGAGAACAGTGTACAGCAAGTGAACATCCTATATGTGTTTTACTACACTGTCCAAGCTAAATTCTCACAATTCGAATACAAACTGGAATCTCAAGTACATGATTATTATCTTCGCCATACTTGGCCTAATACATAATTATTCCATAATTTCAAAAAAAAAATTAATTAATAGAAATAACCACAAAAAATACAAAAATTTCTACTGTATAACATAATAGTACATATACCTAAAATGGGTCAATAAGGAGAACTGACCAGCAGAACATAGTTATAAACATTTTTTTGCAGAAAGCAAATTACTCAGATTTCCTCGACGCATCACTGGCGTCTAGTTCTCGCTTGCACCTTGTGATTGAAATATTATCTTCCTCCAAGTCGTACGGTATCTTATTTCAAAACATTACAATATAATTAAGAAATACATTTTTTAATTTATGGCTGTCTTACTAGCCTCTAGGAGCTTTTCCTAGTACAATAATTTGCATATTAAATGCCCTAAAATTTAATCATCCATTTATTGACTTGTCCTTTATTTTGGGCGGACTGTACACGACGCCGATAGTTTAAGTCAACAGGCATCCCTTTTAGGAATACCACTCGTTTCACTTCACCACCTATTGCACTTAGACTCTGGGATTGGCTGAACTGCCCTCTTGGGTCCAATGAGGTTCATTTGCACTTGACACTAAGGGAATAATATTCACTACCGATGCTGCTGATGCTGGTGCTGCTGCTGCACTTGAAGGCGAGGACGAGTTGTTGATGACAGCCTCTGTTGCTTGACCATCTGTTGATAACGTACGGGGTTTCTGCATTTGATGTCGATGTAATAGCCACACGGTAAGAGTATTCCATAAGCTTGCAAGAATCGTTATACCACAGCCTAGGGTTTCATAGAGGTGAAGCCCATTCAACACAACTCCCAAGCAATACTTGAGGGCTCTGAAAATGACATAAAATCCAATAAGTCCACTCATGAAGATGCCAATATCGGAAAACCAGCCATATAGTCTTTTGATGGTCGACTCTGCTAGTTGCTTAATCTCCTGACTATCAAATAAATTTAAACTGGAATAACCTTGGCTGTTTGTTTGCAATCCAGCGACTTTTCGGGCTATAATATTCTCCACGGCTCTCCTCTCATTTCCAAAAGTAAGGACTCTCTGAACGTTGTTTATCTCTTCTTGTGTATATATCCCATACTGACCAACTGGTTTAATCGAACAGTACGTTCGAACAGTTCGAACAGTAACATTGCAGGATCTTCTACCTTTAACTCTCGCGGTGGCGATTTAATGGTTGGATGTGGAGTTAGGCCAACCCATTCACCATCAATAAAATACAGTGGTGGTGTCAACCCATTACATTCTACTTGCTCGGCTTGATTTACGATTAGATGTGTCAATGGAGTTAGAAATGCAGATCGATTTTCCACGGCTATAGGAAGCTCATGATAACAGTGCTCGACCCGTCTTATCGTAACCGATTTTGGTACACATTTCAAAATATATAAAACTTCACCCAGTACCCGTCTTATATAACCTGGTTCATTTTGGAATATCTGGCTGACTGCATTTGGCCAAAATGGGGCCATTAGAAGTCTATTTCTTAGCAACTCTCTATGTAATAAACATCGTCTGTGGATGGTATCGATAGACAACTTTTCGACGTCAAGTTTATACGCTTGTTCGATATAAAGCAGTTTACTGTTCACATAGCTGAGCAGATTGGTATTCTGAGGAATGACTTTCATGGTTGGTGATAGTAACGAATGGATACTGGCGTTGACTACGATGATCATCGGATGCTCGGTTTGATACAGATCTTCACCGCAGATGAGAACCCTTTTCACTAACGTCAATGCAAATATCTTCTCGCTATCTTCCACTACTAAATAGCGTTCATTTGTCGTTTTATCTGTTACTAAACTTGCATTCCCTTTGTAGAGGAGACTAAAGTCTTCACCGCAGTGGCCTGATCTCTCGTACGTCCACACTGATTCGCCCAAGGAGGTATCGAAACAAAAACCCTTCGTATACGGACATACAACTCCTCCAATTAAGCTAAGTTCGTTGTCATCCACCTTCACGTTTGCCAAGTAGTCTCTTGTATGAATCTTCACGCTAGCCAGGATGATCACATCTCGCCAAGTGCGACCCGCTTCATGATAAATTTCCCCGGTACATGAACCTGCTGTGTCGATTTCTCCCAGAATGGTTAGAGATGTTGTGGTGGTCCCATTCATAGTAACTGACCCGATAACTTGATTGAATAATTGGAGAGATTTGTACCGGTGCACATTCAGGCATTCTTCCGCTCCTATTCTGTGAATATAAGTTGATATTCCACCCTCTACGATGGAGTTATGACTATGCATACCACAGTGATGAGTTACCCTGGTTACTTCAACTAGACATGTGAACACTTTTTGAGTTTTTATCTCATTTCTTTGAATAACCTTGACGTTGAGGGATTCGCTGTCGTAGTTTTTCTCCGGTGTTGGGCAGCGCGCTATGTCTTGAATTGATACCGATGATACACTCACTTGTTTGTCCTCACAATCATACGCGATTAGTCCACAACTCGTTGTCGCGACACACAGAATTAGCAACACCTTGGCGAACATTTTTAGTTCACTGTTTTCAATTTAGTCTACCGAAACAATGGGGAAATTAGTCACCACAATGATTATTAGCTATCAGTTCTTTACACAGTCTACAGGTTTCCACTATTTAGTTCATTAAGCTCGGTTCACTTTCACTGACTTTGCGTTCGGACTAAAATAAAAATATACAACATAAATTTTTGTTTTCAACATAATGTGTCTACAACATTTATGACTTATATTATGAAAGTACAGTCTATTATGTAATGAAGCCTTATCCATAAAAATTACTACATCTTGTCAAGAATTAACGTACTTCTACTCATTAGAAATTTTAGATTTTTCAACCGTGAAGAGACTGAATAACGCTTCATTATTTTATTTTTCGCCAAACTTTACATCTAGTTATTAAACTTAGGGGGTACGACTTGCAGGAATCTTTCTTGGTTCGTCCTTTACTCCATTCACTCAATTTGAACTTGAACAAAGGGAGTAACTCATGGTTTTACTAAAACCGCATCATCAACGCAGAGATTTTGAATTTCAAAAACAAATAAATACTTAAAATACTATACTTAGCCTGATTTCGATACTGTCCTTGTTCGTCTGTCGTTTCTGCTACCTGAATTTATGTAGAAGGAACGCTGTCAATCATAAGTTCTGAATGCATTCAAAAAAAGGGCATAAAATTACAGACTAGACTCAATGGTTTATGACGAAGGGAGGCGATGGTGGTTATTGGGAGCCACATAAAAGGGGTAGGTGTTGGAGAGAAAAAAAAAAATAAGCCTTACTATTATCATTATACTTTTATATATTTACATTATTCTACAATAGTGCTTAACTGGTTTATTACACCTGATTCAGTCGAAATCTGGTTGAGATATAAGTCGTCGTTGTTTGACTTGTTGCTGTCTTCGAGGGGTACGAGAAGACGCGAATTCCTCTGAATTATATCGCTGCGGGGGTTGTCTCTTCCGGACTGACCTGCGAAGCTCTACTTCGGAAGGGTCAATTGGCTCTCGTCGTTGAGATGCCTCACTGTGACTGCTACTAGCATCCGAATCTGAATGAGGATACTGAAAGTCATCTTCATTCTCACTGCTCGAAGATTCACTCGAGTCCACTTGAACAGAAGGAAGTTTTATTCCCAACAAAGGAGGCATAAGTAAACGATGCGGCGTTCCTTCGTCATCATCGCTGTTGTTCTTAGAACTTGGGGAGGTACCTTCTTCTTTTGAGTCTGCGGGTTGGTATCTTGCCGGACTTTTCTGCTTAAGGGGCAAATTTAATAGATCCATAACATCTTCTTGATCGGAAATCGCAACCGTCTGCTTTGCCTTTCGTACTCTCTTTATTTTCGTTGTCTCTAACGACTCTGATTCCTCCTTCGGTTTGTAACCCTTCATCCGATCTACTTGTACGTCGTACAACTCTTTTCCTTTCACTTTCTTTACTCTGTAGGTCTTTTTACCTAATATCTTGATTATCTCGAATGGGCCATCATACTTGCTACCCAGTTTCTTTGATAATCTTGCTTTGGAAGCCATAATTTTCACGTATACCAAGTCTCCTAGGCCAAACTTACGGTTTTTTCTGGTTTTATTTGCTTGCTCTGTCCTCGCAGCCGCGGCTTTACTCAAATTCTGATGAGCTCGTTCATATACAATCTGCAATCTGGCTTGTAACTCGGAAGCGTAATTTTCTGAGTAGTCGTATCTTAGTCGGCTGGACTTGATGAAGTTATCATAAGGCAATTCCTGTTCTCGGCCATATAACATATAGAACGGTGTATATCCTGTGCTACTGTGTACCCGTCCTCTATATGCCATCGTTACTAGGGGCAAATAAGAATCCCAGTCACGTTGATTATCCGCTATGTAGAATGATAACATCACTTTCAAATCTCTATGAAATCGTTCTAAACTCCCATTTTCATGTGGGCAGTAACTAGCGGTATGAATTAGTCTTATGGATAATAAGCTGCAAACTTCCTTAAACAATGCGGATGTAAAGTTACTTCCCCTATCTGTCAGTAATTTTTTCGGAGCCCCATGTCGAGAGATCACGTTATCGACGAAGACTCTGGCCACAGTGTTCGCCTTATGGTTCGGTAATGCAATGACTTCCACGTATTTGGTGAAATAATTCTGGAAGGTAAGTATGTATTTGTTTCCTTCGAATGTGGTGGTGAGAGGTCCTACAATATCCATTGCGCAGAGTTGCCATGGCCTTAACGGTATACAAAATTTCTCTAGTTTCGATTTCCCTACATTGGTTGCCTTTCGTTTAGTGCACAAGTCACACTCCTTGCAATATTTGATTATATCGCTTCTCATGTTAGCCCAATGGAATCTTTGCTTGATGCTTAGTAGTGTTTTGTCTCTACCCGGATGACCCGCTAACGGCGAATCATGGAAATCTGTTAAGACTTTTCTTTTTAGAGCTGCGGGAATAATTAGTTTGTCACAATTATTCTCCTCGTCACGTAAGTACAAAACTCCATCCTCATCTACATAGTATTGGTCCTTGATTTTCTCATTCTGTTTATCTAATTGTCCTAAAATTTCTCTGCAATCAGGGTCTTTATTCTGTAACTCAGAAATCGTTGTTTTGTCCCACTGGGGCACGGCTAACATACCGTTTTCAACTGTCTCAATCAACTGTATTTTTTCGCTAGTTTTGGTAAAGTTAATGTCGAAATACTAGTATTTGAATTGAAGAAAAGAAAATTTATCATGTCCCATATCACTTCTTGCTGTAACTTACAACCTTCTAGATCAGAGATCGCCAACGATTCGTCTTTGTTTTCGTCGCAAAGCTGACGACAGCTCTTTAGGGCGTCCCAAACACTTTGATAGGATGGTTGCGGGTAAGCTGGCCCATTGACGATTAGATAATAAATATTTCTATCTGGAAGATTTAGCTGAGCAGTCTCCCCAAGTGTCAATTTTTGATTTTCCAATTCATCTATAGATCCGAATGTCTCTCGGACAAATTTTCCCGCATTCGTCTTCAGTGTGAAGTCTTTGTCAGTGAATACTGCGAATGAAGTATTTTCTTTCACCCAGGGTGAACTTTTCGTTCCCCGAGAAACATTATTTGACTTTGGTATTGTATGTACCTTTCTGTACTCTTCGAATTGCCTATAAGTGACATCCACATAATACGAATCGGCGTCATACATTCGACTAAGGGCATCCGCATTTCCATGTTTCTTTCCTGCTCGGTGTACAATTTTAAAATCGTACTCGCTTAGCTTAAGAGCCCATCGAGTGAGTCTCGAGCTTGGATCCTTTAGTGTCATCAACCAAACCAAGGGTCGATGGTCCGTTATTATGGTAAAGGGTCTTCCCCATAAGTAGCACCTGTACTGTTTGATACCGAAGACTACGGCGGCCAGTTCTTTCTCCGTAGCGTAATAATTGAGCTCCGCTTTTCTGAATTTTCTGCTACTGAACGCTACTGGTTTTTCATAACCATCCCTTACTTGACTGAGCACTGCCCCTATGCCCAATCCACTCGCGTCTGTGGCTAAAATGAAGGGTTGTGTTAGGTCTGGAAAAATAAGTATGGATTCTGAGGTAAGAGACGTTTTTAGAGCGTGAATCGCCTCCAGTACTTCATCTGAAATCTTGAATTCCACATCCTTTCTTGTGAGATTTGTCAGCGGCGCAGCGATAGTTGCGATATCTTTAATGAACACTCTATACGAATTCACGAGCCCTAAAAAGGATCTTACTCCCTTGACATTTTTCGGAATCGGAAAGGATCTAATTGATTCTAATTTCTCGGGGTCTGGTCGAACGCCATCTTTTGAAATTATATGTCCCAGATATTTCACCTTTGTTTTCAAAAAGTTACATTTTTGAGGCTTTAGCCTTATATTCGCTTCTGATAATCTTTCGAAAACTTTATCAATATTGCCGATATGCTCCTCGTGTCCCCTAGAATTCCAAATAATTACATCGTCAAGATAAACCTGACAGCACTGGTTAGTTAAACCAGCCAGTATCATGTTAATAAATCTTTGAAAGGTGGCGGGAGCATTGCTCAGGCCAAAAGGCATACGAAGATACTCGTAGTGGCCATCATGAGTACTGAACCCTGTTAGTGGGATATCTCTTTCGTCCATAGGAATCCTATGATATGCCTCACTAGCGTCTAGTGTAGTAAATAGAAGACCTTTTCCGGGAAGATAATTTTGAGTTAAATCTGATATGTTTGGAAGGGGATAGAATTCCTTCTTTGTCACCGCATTAAGACCTCTGTAGTCAATGCACATTCTGACCTTCTCAGTTCCATCCGATAATTGCTTAATGATGAGGACTACAGGTGCGCTCCAAGGGCTGGAACTCTGTCGAATTACTTTCGATTCCAATAGTCTCTCTATTTCGCCTCGCAAGATCTCTCTATGTTTGAAAGGAATCCTGTATGGTGCTTTACATACTGGCCTAGCCCCGGGCTCTAACGTAATGGTGTGTTTGACTTTTGTAGTACCTACGAACTCAGTATCCTCTGTGCCGAAAAGACGTTTATTTTTAAGGAGAACCTCCGCTAAGTTAGTTCGAATTTCAGAAGTTAAATGAGATAAATCAAAGTTTTGGTTTATCCAATCATAATCTAAGTGATCATTCTCGTTAGGCGCATCTACTTTATTTATGTTATAAATATTTCTCTCTGCAGGCTTTTCATCATATTGAACAATATTAGCCGATCCTAAAACAGACCCTGATTGTAAAATTTTTGGTTGGTGCGACAAATTCAATAGCGAGACGGGTATTTCCTCGTTATTATCAATAATACTTCGGGCGAGACAGATATTTGAATCATCTTGGGAGAGACTGGTTGGCTCAAATACTAAAAATTCTCCAACCAATTGATCTACCAGCTTGGCTTTACAAGTTAGATTACATCGAGGGGGTACAGTGATTGTTTCAACAAGAATTACACTACTATAATTAATTACCGCCTCCTTTTCTTTTTCTGTTATATTTATTCCCTCTACGTTTTGACTGTCTTCCTTGGGTAGGTTGACACTGTCACCTTGGTTCGACAGAGTGGGACTTTCAACTTTAATGTCTCGTGCAAACTTCCTAGATTTAATAATTTTCCCCCCTTCATCACTGTCAGTATCGCTCTGACTTCCAAAATTTTGTATGATTGTTTGAACTTCTATCGGATGATTATTTGCCTGGACATCGGGCCTGGTCATAAACTTGTTTACTTTTTTCAACCACTCCGACCAATCGGGAGACACTACAGTCCTTTTTGATGGGTTTTGATTGATTCTACCTCTCGTACCCTTCGATGATTCAAACGTTCTGCTCAATTTACACCCTGAGTTTCCGATACCCTTTTGAAAGCATTCCTGACTTTTGTTAGAGACCTGATTTAATGGAGCTCTTGAACTTGAGTACCTACGTTGATAGCGTTCCTTAATTGAATGTACCTTTCGTGTCTTGAAATTTTTTGTGCCTTGTTTGGCTTGATACCTACCTTTTCTGTTTAGTGTAGAAAATTGTTCTCGCCTCTCGTTGTTTTCCGGACTAACCAGTGAAATTACTTGATTCCATAAGGTGAGCAGCGGCCCTTCATCGTAATTATATTTTAAGCTGCAGGCATAAGTGTGCAGAAAATCTCTGCCCAGTAATACTTCGCATTCTCTAAATAGTGATTTACCTCCTACAATCATGCGAAATTTAGCAAATCTGGTACTATCCGCTGTTAGCGAGATCTTGACCTCGCTCGTGCCATACGTGTGTAGCTGGTGTCCTGTTACACCTACGAGTTTTACTTCTTGCGTGAACCACGGCTCTATTTCCTGGTTGGAAACTAGATCTTTGTTTATTAAACTCAGTGAGGCGCCACTATCAACAAGACAGTGAACTTTTCTATTATTTATATATAAAACTGTTAAACAAGGAATTTCCGAGGTCGACGAAGTTGTAATGGTTGAAAAATACGAATACCTATTATTAAAATAACTCTTACAGTTCTCTCTACTATATTTACGTGAGCTGTTTGAATTGGTATGGAATATGCTATTACTACCCTTATTTTCCACAAAGCCCTTAACTACTGAACTATATTATGTTTTCCCCCTTGTTATAAAACTTGAGTGGCCTCCTGATGAGGAAGTTGCATTTGGCCCTAACAGTTTAACTGGCTACCATTAGTCGCGACGTTTGACGACGTCTGCTGGGTCGATGGTTGTGGATCCTGACCCCTGGATCCTAGATTATAATCACGACGCTGTTGAGGTCCCTCTCTGCTTTAATGCGACTGGCTATTGTTTCCAGACCTCAAACTGGAATACTGACGGGAATTATTATTACCCTGACCTCTAAAATTGGTAGACGGTCTTAGGTTCGTCTCTGCGAGGAAGCGACAATCTCTCTTCCAGTGTCCCACTTTGCCACACTTGAAACAGCCCTTAGGGTTTGATACATTTTGTATATTGGACCTGGCCCTACACATTCTAGCGACGTGCCCTCTTTTTCCGCAGTTGTAACAAGCCCTAACCTCCTCATAGGCGTTCAACGACTTATTTTGAAGCTTAGTTTGGAAAAGACGCATTGTCATTTCCTGAAGTTTAACTATCTCCTCGGGTCTATCGAGATCTAAATTCCTTTCTTGGAACAAAGCTAACCCGGTTTCTTTCAACAAATCCTTACGAACACCTAGTTTAAATTGATTTATCACCGACTCCGAGATGTGCTTCTGGATCCCTGGTATTTCCTCTTGGCGTGCTTCGTTTTTTGAATCTGACAAAGCTCTGTTTCCTAGGTTTTTCAATCTGGTACAAAAAGAAGAGACGTCCTCGTCTGGCCCCTGAAAACAACGACTAAGCTCTAGCAAGCCTTGACCGAGTAATCTCATTGGTGCGAATTTTTCCAAAAACCTTTCCTTAAATTGATGGTAGGTTAAACTATCGAGAGAAGGTTCGGACATATAGAAGTTGTAGGCTTCGCCTGTTAGTTTATACTTTACTAATTTCAACGTTGTACCCTCATCGAATCCTTCTAGCCTTGATCGTAACTCTACTTTTTCGAAAAACCTTTTGACATCCTTGCCTGAAAAACTTTCTACACTCTGAGCGATTGCTCCTAGTGTGTAACCAATGGGGACAATGTTAGCAATTTGACCCTGGCTTAATGCACCCGAAATTAATGGAATGCTTGACTTTGTAGGGTCGCTCGGGCCTGCTGTTCCCGGCGACATTATTGGTGCTTGAGCTGTTACAACCGATGTTGTAACTGCCGTCGATTTGTCCGATTGAAATAAAACCGAAAACCTCTTATAAAGTATTACTAGACAGTTCGGAATATTTTACCTAGCCTAGCGGAGTATTGTAATAACAATTTAAGAACCTACTCAGCATATCTCCATTAACTTAAATCTGTAGTTACCCTATTAGTGTATTTTTTAACAAAAAATACACTATGGAGGACGACATCACTTTTCGAAAATCACTCAAACTCATCAAATGTCCACCGATCATGACCCCCAGATCACGAAAAAGTGGTTTTCCAAAATTCACCTGCCCACGATATATATACAGTGTGACCCATTTGTTCTTGAAACACCCTGTAGAATCTTAATTTATGGTGCGATTTTAAAGAAATTTCTTTTAAATCATAGAGCTTGATAAACTATATTTTGGGAGCAAAAAGCGTCTCATTCCTACAAAATCCAAGGCCTTCTAGATCAGTGTTTACTTGTAAAATCTCAAAAATTCATATTAGCGATTTTTTTAGAAAAAAACTGGGCACGCCACGGGATTCACCAGCCCTCAAAACGGCACTGTACTAAATTTTATTGAAAATGTCAGAGTAAAAAAATCTTGTAGTTATTTTAGAAATCCATAATTTTCATACTCCAAATTTTCATAAATTAATTTGAAAAAGGTCAAAAGCTATCATAAGTAAAAATTAAAATTAAAAAAAATAAAAAAAGTAAAAAAAAAATAAATAAATAAAATAAAAAAAGTAAATAAAAAATTATAATTAAAAAATTAAAGTATCTACATTATCACCAACTAGACGTACAATTTCTATTTTGTCGCTCTTGACCTTTTCGAATAAATTAATGAAAATTCGGAGTTCTATTATGAATTTCTAAGATAACTGCAAGATCCTTATTACTCTGACATTTCCAATAAAATTTAGTACAGTACCGTTTTGAGGGCTGGAGAATCCAGTAGCGTGCACAGTTTTTTTCTAAAAAAATCGCTAATATGAATTTTTGAGATTTTACAAGTAAACACTGATCTAGTAGGCCTTGGATTTTGTAGGAATGAGACGCTTTTTGCTCCCAAAATATAGTTTATCAAGCTCTATGATTTAAGAGAAATTTCTTTAAAATCGCATCATAAATTAAGATTCTACAGGGTGTTTCAAGAACAAATGGGTCACACTGTATATATATATATTTATATATATTAGATTTATAATTATTTTTATTGAACCACTTATTTGATTATATAATATATTTGATGAATTTTATTGGGACTTAGGTTCTAATTTAAATTTGCCACTAAAGATTCTTTACAGAACAAATTAGAAAAACTTTCGTACAGCATGCGAGGAGAAGACTGAAGACATGGACGGTACCGTTTCGTCCTTATTATGGACTCATCAGCATATCATATCAGTCAGCTCTAAACCACACATGCTATACGAAATTTGGAAGTTGTATCTATTCTAACTGGTGTTTTCGTTTTGTAGTGACCTTTAATTTTCAAATGAGTGAGTAGGCAACCAGAGAAACGTGCGTGTCTTTATATAGTATTATCCTCGCTATAACAGTAGAGTTTTCATGGGTTTATGAATTTTACACTACTAATGCAGAGGTTTCTATTAATTCAAGAACTACACATTGACTCTCATAAGTATATACCTACCCACATTCATTTTCAAGCTAATTTTATTGAATTTTTACTGATGTGTATTTATAAATTAGATGTTACTACACGAATTAAGATGTTATGGCACATTTTTTCACCCTGGCCTTTTTAGATTTATAATTATTTTTATTGAACCACTTATTTGATTATATAATATATTTGATGAATTTTATTGGGACTTAGGTTCTAATTTAAATTTGCCACTAAAGATTCTTTACAGAACAAATTAGAAAAACTTTCGTACAGCATGCGAGGAGAAGACTGAAGACATGGACGGTACCGTTTCGTCCTTATTATGGACTCATCAGCATATCATATCAGTCAGCTCTAAACCACACATGCTATACGAAATTTGGAAGTTGTATCTATTCTAACTGGTGTTTTCGTTTTGTAGTGACCTTTAATTTTCAAATGAGTGAGTAGGCAACCAGAGAAACGTGCGTGTCTTTATATAGTATTATCCTCGCTATAACAGTAGAGTTTTCATGGGTTTATGAATTTTACACTACTAATGCAGAGGTTTCTATTAATTCAAGAACTACACATTGACTCTCATAAGTATATACCTACCCACATTCATTTTCAAGCTAATTTTATTGAATTTTTACTGATGTGTATTTATAAATTAGATGTTACTACACGAATTAAGATGTTATGGCACATTTTTTCACCCTGGCCTTTTTAGATTTATAATTATTTTTATTGAACCACTTATTTGATTATATAATATATTTGATGAATTTTATTGGGACTTAGGTTCTAATTTAAATTTGCCACTAAAGATTCTTTACAGAACAAATTAGAAAAACTTTCGTACAGCATGCGAGGAGAAGACTGAAGACATGGACGGTACCGTTTCGTCCTTATTATGGACTCATCAGCATATCATATCCTATATAGTCTTATAGTCTTCTCCTCGCATGCTGTACGAAAGTTTTTCTAATTTGTTCTGTAAAGAATCTTTAGTGGCAAATTTAAATTAGAACCTAAGTCCCAATAAAATTCATCAAATATATTATATAATCAAATAAGTGGTTCAATAAAAATAATTATAAATCTAAAAAGGCCAGGGTGAAAAAATGTGCCATAACATCTTAATTCGTGTAGTAACATCTAATTTATAAATACACATCAGTAAAAATTCAATAAAATTAGCTTGAAAATGAATGTGGGTAGGTATATACTTATGAGAGTCAATGTGTAGTTCTTGAATTAATAGAAACCTCTGCATTAGTAGTGTAAAATTCATAAACCCATGAAAACTCTACTGTTATAGCGAGGATAATACTATATAAAGACACGCACGTTTCTCTGGTTGCCTACTCACTCATTTGAAAATTAAAGGTCACTACAAAACGAAAACACCAGTTAGAATAGATACAACTTCCAAATTTCGTATAGCATGTGTGGTTTAGAGCTGACTGATATGATATGCTGATGAGTCCATAATAAGGACGAAACGGTACCGTCCATGTCTTCAGTCTTCTCCTCGCATGCTGTACGAAAGTTTTTCTAATTTGTTCTGTAAAGAATCTTTAGTGGCAAATTTAAATTAGAACCTAAGTCCCAATAAAATTCATCAAATATATTATATAATTTATATATATTATATATATTATATATATTATATATATATATATATAGACATATTAAGAGCCCATACGAAGCCTAAAATGCTATGTTCAGTTGAGTATTCGAAGCCTGGACCTACCATGTGAAGCCCGACTTCGGGCTTCGAAAATTTTAACGTGTATAAACGTCGTACAGCATGGCCATCTATCGGTGGAAACGTTGGAAAAATTTTGCCCAGGGCATCACTTTGACACCGGGGTACCCTAAAACATACGCGACATAGTTCAACGAAACGTTCTACAGAGGGAGCGGCGCACGTTAGTATATAATTGTGTATATGTCGAGCATTTTTCGAAGCCTGTAGACGCACAGCCGATTATTCGAGTCCCGGTAAAATTGGCAACGGTGCATTGAGTGATGATATGTTTACATCAATTCATAAGCATCACGAGCTCTTCAATCTCCTCTCCAGTAAAATAATTTAACCCGAGAGCAACTGTGTTTACAGTCGCTAGCGCAAGCATTGCGAGCTGCGTTTCGTATAATAACCGCATAATAGCCAATCAACCATTCTTGAATCACCTCATAAATTCTTGGTATTTTAACAATTTTAGCACAGAACTTTTAAACTAAAATTCCTACGTATGCATAAGCCAAAATTATTTTCAGCTATAGGTATAGGTACAGGTGTCCCATTTTTACCCGGTTAATTTTTTTAAATAGAACAACGTATTTTTTTTACATTATCGTGTTCAGATTTTCTGACTGTAATTTTGCATTATAGCAATTTATTTAAAAGAAATATACCTTGCGACCTTGCTTTTTAAAACTAAAAGATGAAACTTGCGATGGTGGTAGTCAATCAAAGACCATCTTAATGTTTGAAAGTTGCGATTTTATGTTCACAAAAAAAACTTGGTAACTTTTAAAGTGGAGTTTATACAAAGTCAATTGAAACGACAAAAAACTAAGAAGCGCGGCTGATAATTCATAGTTCATTGATGAAACATATGCGGCGGTAAAACAAATTTAATAGCTATTTATGATATTAGTGTTAGAAGTGAAGTTTTATTTTGTTAGTGAAAAGGTTTGTGAAATGAGGCTCCCTCTTTAAAAAAAAAAAGACGAATATCATACATTGGTTTTTGTAAAACTGCTCTATTTTGATAATAAAATTGATGAATTTAGAATGACACTCAACTTCAAATTGAATTTTAAAATATTTTTGTAAGTACAAGTAATGTACTATGCAATAGCAACCGTTGCCGACGCTATGGTTACTAACAAATAAATGCGTGCATACAAATAAAAGAGATGTCATAATAATTATTATTAATTGCAATTTCTGAACAATTATTATTGTCTTGAATTCTTGACTAGGTACTTATTTTTTATTAATATGTTTGCCAGTAATAAAAAGAATATGAAAAAATCTTATTACCTATAATTTTGTCTGATTTCGTCATGAGAAAATGTAGTTTAAAAAGAGAATGTAAGTACAGATAAAGTAGATAGAATTACTTTTAACACGAGTGTTGTAATGTATTTTTAACACTGTTACAAATTTTTTTTAACCCGCTTCCATGGGCTTCAATGGCACAAAAAAATGTTTTTGTGTAACTGCCATTAAAAGACACATACATCACTTTTAACGACAGCTGACAGTGTTAAAAGTGATTGTTAAATGGAAGCGTGTTAAAAGTACTTTTAACACTAGTGTTAAAAGTAATTTTATCTACTTTTTCTGTACTTACATTCTCTTTTTAACCTACATTTTCTCATGATGAAATCAGACAAAATTATAGGTAATAAGATTTTTTCATATTCTTTTTATTACTGGCAAACATATTAATAAAAAATAAGTACCTAGTCAAGAATTCAAGACAATAATAATTGTTCAGAAATTGCAATCAATAATAATTATTATTATGACATCTCGTTTATTGGTATGCACGCATTTATTTGTTAGTAACCATAGCGTCGGCAACGGTTTCTATGCATAGTACACTACTTGTACTTATCTGTAATATTTTAAAATGCAATTTTAAGTTGAGTGTCATTCTAAATTCATCAATTTTATTATCAAAATAGAGCAGTTTTACAAAAACCATTGTATGATATTCGTCTTAAAAGTGATTTTATTATATGTTCGTGAATTTGTAAAATTCGCTCCGCTACGCTTCGCTCATTTCACAAACCTTTTCACTCACAAAATAAAACTTCACTTTTAACACCAATATCATAAATAGCTATTTTAATAAATTTTCTACCTGATATTAAAATTTATTGGGAAATAACGCGCCAAACGAAAAATTTCAATTCGTGGTCACTTTTTTATTATCCATTTTTGGAAAAAAAGTTATTCTCCATAAAAAGTTGTGTTTGGTCTGAAACCTAAAATGGAATAGTCTGACATAAAATTTTTGCAATCGTATACGAGCTTTGTCCTAAAACACGAATAGTACCAAAGAGTAAAATAGTTATTGTATTATTTATTTATATTTATTGTTATAAAATTGCAATCTAATATTAAGGTCACAACTAAGGCATCTGTGGCACTACGGTCGCATTGCTATTTTTTTCTTCACTTTCAGGGCAAGGAATATCTTCGAAATTAACAGTAGCACGATTATTATTTAGTGCTATTGAAATACCATCATTAAATCATCTACTTATACATTTTCTTATGAAAGAAAAGTTTATTAAATTTTTTACAAATGTTTTTTCTTCATCTAAAATCAATGAAAATCAATGAATATCTGTAATCAGAAAAAAGTAATAATACTTAATACGAGTATGTAATTAAAAGTATAAATTATCTGAAATATCAGACCAAAAAAAATCTAATTTTATTTTGGAGCTAAATTTTTTCGTCTAGGTTTATAGCGCGCTTAGAAAAGTAACTTATAAAAACAATAGGTATACATAAATAGTTTAGAAAGGGTTTGTGCGTAATATTATAGAATTTTATCATGTATTTTTATAAATTTTTAAAGTTTCATAGGTTTTTTTTATATTCACCTACCCACCCACCAAACTTATAAATCACAGTACCTAACTACAATATTATAAGTTTTAAAATCATGATCAATGAAAATATAGGTACATAAGTACCTAACTGGTTATCACCAAATTATAATAATTATTAATTGTGATCGTTTAAAGACTGCAGTCAGTAAGGTAGGTATGGTATAGTCGACCAAGAGATAATATAACGAAATGATCTAATTGTTAAACTGTCATATTTTATGACTTCAACAATATTTCAATAATCCAAAAATTTATAAAATGACAGAAGTCGTTTCGTTATATCTCTGGTCCAACTATACTGCATGCACCTATTTAATAGTAATTGTATTTTGTAACTTTGTTTTTTGATTTAACTTACGAGTACCTACCTAAACATTACTTGAGTTATTTTCGTTTATTTCCTGTTATTTTGATTTTGTTTCCTAGGTAACCTTTTGTATTGGAACTGTTTTTCTCTGATTGTTGATTGAAATCAGTTTAGTAAGATTGATTTTTCACAGGGCTGAACTTTTATTTTTTTCTTACTCAAAAAATATCGATACAATTTTGTGGAAATTTTCAATTACCTTTTGAACACACAATCAATTATAAAAATCCTAACTACAAGTTTACCGCCAACAGAAGCGCTTTAATTTAAATGAAAAATTTTGTCGATTTCGTCGAACTAGTTGAGTGGTTTCAAATATTTAAAACTTTTAAAATGCAATTTTTCTGAATCATCAATTTTTGAATTTTTTGTAATTCTAAAAGTCCTGTCCTGCAAAAAAAGTCGTAAATGTACATTTCATGTTAGGAGTAGTCTAAACATGATACATATAAGTGGTAGCTGGTTTTACGCAAAAATAAAACAACACATTTTCTTTCCCATTTCGCTCCACTAGTTGGAAAAACCGGACTTTATTCAATTTAATTATACGAGGTTCATTAACTGGGTATTCGTGACTCGCTACGTGGACATCGGAAATAGTAAAAAAACAGGGTCTGTTAAATTTCAAAAAATGTGGACAATTTTAAATATTGAGAAGTATTGAGAATCTGAAAAAAAATTTAGGATAATAATAGGATGCTGCTGAAATATCGTGAAAAAAAAAAACAAAAATCGAGATTTCTTATTTCAGCTAAATCTTTTTAATAAGGTACCATGCACAAAGTAAGAAACCACAAATTAATAAACAAAAAAATTTAATAATTTAATTAATAATTTTAACTCACTTTGTTTATTCTGACTCCTTTATTAAAGTTTATTAATTCAAATGAGAACTAAATATTAAAATTTAAAGAGGACCGTTTTTTTGACGTATCGTAAAGTCATTTAGGTATTGAAAATTTAAAACGACTTCTAAGTTACAATGGGTACAACATAAGTTAATATAGGGTGTAATTTTTTACATATTATTACCTATGGAAATACTTAAAAAATGCACTTTTTGACATTCGGTAAAAAAAAAATTTCTTTATTTTTGAAAAAGAAGATTAAAATTTTTCAAATTTATTTGCAATGTGATCAATTTTTGGGTTCCGGGATTTTTTCTATAGCGAATGGCATGAAAAACAATATGGTGGCCATAAGAAAAACAAAAACGTCAAATGAGTGGCTCATTGAGGCTTATGTAAACCTACCTAAATTTTTTTTTTCAATAATAACGAAGATATGACTAAAATAATAAATCTTCATGTTTCAAGTTTTTTTCAGGATATTTCAAGAAATTCTGGGAATATTGAGAAAAAAAAAATTGCCAAATACTGCGAAACTTTTTTGTAATTTAACCGACTTCGTATCTTTTACAGTTTCATGCAGTTTTTTTTACCTCAATGGGGCAAGTATAATTAAATTAAACGACGACCGGCTTTTCTGAAAGGTCGTATTGTAAAGTAGATGACATGTACTATTATTGAAAATTAAAAACGACTTCCAAAGTAGGTACAAGACAACAAGTTAACATAGGGTGCATATTTATACATGCTATCCTATGGCAACACTTAAAAAGATGCACTGTATAGAACAACACTGTATATAAACAACAAAATCGTATGTTGTTTTTTGTTAGTCACGCAACTGCATGTTTTTGTTTATTTGAATTTTGAATGTTATCATTATGCAGTGCTGATCAACATTTTTAAGTAACAATTTTTGATATTGTCGAAAATAAAACATTTTACTTATCAATAACTGTTTTTAGCTTTCTTACCCACCCAGCACCCCTATTTCGCTCCTCGATCCAGAAAAAATTGATGGAACTTAGGATACGTGGATGTAAATATTTACAAAAGCTTTTTTTCGAAAAAATAATATAATTACATAATAATAATTAATATAAAATTTTTTTTGATTGTTATTAATTTTTGTTTCCTTGATTTTTATTTTATACCGAACGTTATGAAAAAATCAATATGGCGGCCATAAGAAAAACAAAAGTAGGCTATGAAAACTCTGGAATTTAGTCGGCTTTGAAAATTTTTATAATGTGAAAGGGATAGCTTTTGACGACTAATGTAAGTCAACAAAAAATAATTAATCGAGTAATTAATTAATTTCCAATAATAAAAAAGATATGGCTAAAATAAGAAATTTTGATTTTTCAGTTTTTTCAGGATATTTCCGCAACGACTGGAAATATTCAAAGAAAAAATTCAGATTCTCATTAAGCATTAAATTATGCAGCTTTTCTCTAATTTAACCGAGTCTGTATCTCTTGCCGTTTCCAAGATCCCCATATGTAGTCATGTAGTACTGCTACTTACAACTGGACACATTATTGTATAGGTTTAGGTAGGTCCTATAATAGGTAACATGCTAACATGCAATGATCAAAATATAGGTAAGTACTTTTAATAGCTTGAATTTTATTTTAATCAGAGCATAATAACATACGTTGATTGTTTAAATTTTTTGTTTTTACAATAATTTTATAACACGGAATAAGTACCTACCGCGGGCTGCTTGCTATATTGACATTTTTTGCCCTCTTAGACCAGCATGCCAGCTGGTTAGATCTCCAGCAGACCAACAGTTTTGTGATACTAGTAAAAGAATACACATACTACCTACCACCTAGAAATTGAAGAGTGAACTGGAAGACTGGAACTGACTGATTCTTTTGTTTGCTACTTACTCGTTTGTTCCTAAATTATGATTTCTGAACATAAGTCCCTATCTGGTCGGCAGTAAAATAAACGCAAGTAAAACCGTTGCTGAATAAAATCTTATGTCTTCACACCCGTCTCATTTTATGGTACTTAACCACTGAATCATCTTGTTTTATAATATATTAAAATCTTTTTGTGAAATACACAATATGTAGTCCCGTCAGTAAAGTAAAAAATGTACCAAAATTTCATAAAAAATCAAAAAATCTTATTATATGAGATTTTTCTCCAATATAATAAATAAATAAATATCGTATGGCTGTGGTAAAGCACAAGTGTTGTTAGTGAAGAGAATTAAATTGGGTAAATATTTACATCTACGGTATCCTAAGTTCCATCAATTTTTTCGGGACCGAGGAGCGAAATAGGGGTGCTGGGTGGGTAAGAGCTAAAAACAGCCATTGCAAACTAATATTAAAGTCACAACTAAGGCCTCTTTGACACTACGGTCGCATTGCTATTTTTTTCTTCATTTCATTTTTCTTCAACAGTAGCACGATTATTATTTTGAATTTAATTTATTTTGCATTTTCATTCCAAAAAGCGTAACATCAGTCCCTATAGTCTGGATACGATATGAGAAAACTTATATACGCGCAGATACCTCTGTACCGTGCCGGTCGCATCCTCCGCGCTACGACGCGGTTGGCTTGGCTTGACGTATTCATCACTTCTCTGGTCTGGTGCATGGTGCATGTTTATATGTGTTTATACGCCGGCTAACCAGGACCGGACTCCCTACTGCGATTTTTAGTGCCGTTTTTTTGCTAATCATGAATTTGCAAAGCAAATCAATACCTTCCTAGTGTTACTATAGGTATAGATACGTCCTCTACCCCTATACAGGATGCACCATAAATCCTTCTCCTAACGCTAAGAGATACAGGGTCGGTTAACGTTAAACTAGACAAAAGATGCGCAATTTTGTGGCCATCTCGAATCAGTCAAGACATACAAAATATCTGTGACCGTTCCTGAAATATCCTGAAAAAACTGAAAAATCGAGATTTCTTATTTTTTCCATATCTTTTTTATTATTGAAGATTAATAAATAATTTTTTGTGAACTTACATAAGTCGGCAAGAGCTACCCATCTGACAATTAAAAAATTTTCAAAGTCGATTAGATCTCAGAATTTTCATAGTCTTCATAGAATTTTTGGTAATTGTATACATCCGCGGCTCCTACGTTTCATCAATTTTTTCGGGACCGAGGAGCGAAATAGGGGTGCTGGGTGGGTAAGAAGCTAAAAACAGCCATTGCAAACTAATATCAAGGTCACCACTAAGGCCTCTTTGGCACTACGGTCGAATTTATTTTTTTTTTTCACTTTCAGGGCAAGGAATATCTTCGAGAATAACGGTAGCACGATTTTTATTTTGAATTTTGCATTTATTTTGCAAAATGGTCCGACTACGTTTGAATGCTACGTATGTTGCGTATGTTACCAGACCGGCTCTGGTGTTGATATTACAAGTTTCCGCCGTCCACTCGACACTCTGACCTTGCATGTTTATTGTGATTTTCGCTGTTCTAAACAGGCCCGCGCCCGCACTCAGGAAGACCTTCTTTTGATGCCCTTTTGTTCGCTTATCTTTCATTTGCAAAGCAAATTAATACCTTCCTGGTGTTACTATAGGTATGTCCTCCACTTTTTTTTATGTTTATTAATTTGTCGTTTCCATTATTTTTTTCATATCGAACGACATAAAAAATAATATGGCGGCCATAAGAAAAACGAAAGTTGACTGTGAAAACTCTTGGATCTAGTCGGTCTTGAAAATTTTTATACCGACAGATGGGTATTATAGCTCTTGACGATTTCTGTAAGCCTACAAAATTATTTAGTAATTTCCAATTATCAGAAAGATATGGCAAATAATGTAAGAAATCTCGATTTTTCAGTTTTTTTCAGGATATTTCAGGAGCAGTCACAGGTATTTTGTGTCTTGACGGATTCGAGATGGCCACAAAATTGCGCATTTTTCTCTAATTTAACCGACGCTATATCTCTTAGCGTTCAGGAGATAGCAATATAGAGAAGGATATATGGTGCACCCTGTATAGGTGCCATAGTGAAACTGTAAGATACCCAGATGTAAATATTGACAGATTTTTTCATAATTAATTTATTAAAGGTCATAATCTATTTACCTTTTATTTATTAGTATTTTTGTTATTTTTTTTAATATTATTTTCCTATTATGTATTTATAAAATGATAATTGATATAGGTAGGTACCTACTTAGGTACGGTGTCTCTAGGCAAGTGCCAATCAGTTGTTATTTTTTTTTAATACCTAATAAAAAAAAATCATTAATTTAAGTAATTTTAAAATGAGGGATGACTTCACTTTAGTAATTAGCACATTATTTGTGTCTTACATTTATACACAAATTGTAGATTTTCATTATCAAAATATGTATGAAATATCCACTGTTAATGTCGCCATTCTGTAGAAATTCTCGATTAAGCAGTAAGTAGCTGGTAGTCTATTTTTGCCGTACACCGAAGCGACATAATAATTGCTGTTTAAAGTTCCGATGATGGTATTAGCAATGCTTTTCGGAAACAGTTTTGATGTTTTTCTAACTAAACTATCATCACAGATACCATTTTGAAAAATTGGAACAACAAAGTTTCATTATTTATAAACTACCACATTTTGAAAAAAAATTGACAATTTTGAATAGTGCCTTTTTGCACAGGACGATTTTTTGACGAGAATTAGGTATTTAGCCCATTCCTGAAAATTTCAGCCATGTACTCTAAAAGGCCCACACAGGGCGACAACTTTATTGCTAGATTAGCACTCTACTATAGAATACCTTGTAGGTATATGTAATTAATATAGAATGGATCTCTTACTACCGGTTAACCGTTTTAGGTATAGTCCCCTAAATCTATTTTCTAACTTAAAAAATAATCGGCAGACTGCTAGACTGCTGGTATAATAATCTTAAACGCGTATAAAATCCAATGAAAGGTTCCCGCGGTCGGATAGTCTGTAACACTGGATGCAATCTTTAGACCTGAACTGAAATTTTGGGAAGTGGAAGTAGACAAGGGTAGAAGATGGATGATTCTACTTTCAGAAAAAGAGGAAAAAAGAGAGAAATACAAAAGACACTAATCGCTGGCCCGGGATGCTGTGAGGAACCTTCACAGAGTAATGGATCATAAATCAGATAATGCAGCTTTTTATTGACTGCAAAAAATAATGAAGGGATTGCTTAAAATTCAAATATGTGTACAGTATATACCTAAGCAGGTATCTTAATGTTACAAGACTCACTGTCTGGTATATTTATTTACACTTCAGATAGGAATTTGAAACATTTTCTCAATAATTTCTTCACTTTCCGACGGTGGCCATCAGATGCGGTCGTCGGATTATTTTTTCCGATTTGTTTGAGTTTTGAATGAAGTAGGTACCTACTTCCTTAGTTTTTGTTTTTATTATTTAGAAAACAGGTTTCTGGAAGCTGTTTATGACTTTTTGTAGCGTAATGTGAGTAATGTGACATCATCCTGCTCCTGCAATCCTGCATGTTGCATATCAGAAAATCTTGATTTATAAGGCAGATTATGATAGGGCACTTTTTCTGGTTCCTTTCATTTTAATGAATTACTTTAGTTTTATTTTTATAATACAAAGTATTTGTTATTTAGTTAAAATTAGCAAACAGTTGAACTTGAACATAATTACATACTTAAAATATGTTTGTTAATTTGGCATTAGAAGTAGGTACATAATTTTGTGCTAATTTTAATTGAATAAAATAATTTTATCTATTAAATTTTTATTACCGACAGCTTTTTATTTTTTACTGATGAAGAGGATAACCAGTTAATCGTCGGTTAACCGGTTAGTAATATTTCATAAAACTAAAACACACATGCAGCCCGAAAATAAGTATCGGGAAATAAAAAATCTTTATCTTTATATAGTTTTTAAGGGCCAGTTGCACAAAAGTTAATTAAAGATTTGTCAGATAATTACTGATTTTAAATTGCCAATTTTGAAAGTATGGGTGAATATTTTGAATGATCTTTTATTGTTATTTACCCGTAATTTAACTCTTCTAAAGGGGAGTAGAATTTATTTCCAACCTGACCAACATTTTGATAATACAGGGCATTTTAAAATCAGTAATTATCTGGCAGATCTTTAACGTTTGTGCAACCGGACCTAAGATTATTAGACTTATGAAAGTATGTAAATAGAACTTACACTTACGTTTATCGGTAGTAATAACCCAAGGACATTGATAATTGTTCGAAAAAATTTTATAACAGATTTCGAAACCTGACCTGACCTGACCTGACCTGACCTGACCTCCGCCTACGGCGTCGGTCTGTTTCCAAACAACAAGCTTGAGGAAGTTGTTATAAAATTTTTGAGCATTTATCAATCTCGAGGGTTATCGGATAGAAAATTTTTTGCTAATTATAATATGAAAAAATTAGAGCAAAAACAATTATTTATTTAAAGGTGCAATTAACTTTTGTGGCCATAAGAAAAACAAAAGTTGACTTCGAAAATCCCAAGATCTAGTCGGCTTTGGAAATTTTTGAAACGTCAAATGAGTAGCTCATTATTTGAGTAGCTCATCATACAAAAAATAATAAATCTTTTTGCAATAATAAAGAAGATATGGCTAAAATAATAAATCTGCATGCTTCAAGTTTTATCAGGATATTTCAGGAAATTCTGGGATTATTGAGAAAAAAATTGCCAAATACTCGTCTCAAAACAGCGCAACTTTTTATAATTTAACCGACTGGCATATCTCTTACCGTTTCATGCAGTTTTTTTACCTCAATGGGACAGCCTGTATCATAAAATTAAACAACGACCGACTTTTCTGAAAGGTCGTATTGTATTTATGGCTTATACAATTTATTGTAGTTATCTTATTAGCCTATTAAATAAAAATGATAAAAATTAAAAAAGTTAAAAACGCTACATTTGAATTTTTATCGAAAAATCCTATCGAAATTGTATAAGTAGGTACCTATGTCTTTTTTGCAGCAAAATTTACAATGGCATACCGAAAATGTAATAAAAAATAGTTTACCTTTTTGTACGAGACAAAAGATGTCATGTGACCCGGACTCTGGGTGCAACTTTTTTTAAGTAAAAGCTTAATGAACGGAAATAAATGAAATTAATGAATGTAATATACCTTTAATACTATTCAAACATTAATAGTTTTTACAATGTTTTTTTTTTAGTAGTAAGTAAGTATCCATTAGCGTAAGGATGATAATAATTGCGCTAGGACGGACCAGCCTGTACAAAGAGACAATTCGTCTATCCGGATCCGAGGACACTAAGATGTTCTGTACTGTATATACACAGAATAGACTAGCTAATACTGCTTATCCGAGGCCCTGAGAAGTGGCAACAAAGCAGGGTTTCCGGTAATCGGATGGGTATATACTTTTAGTGCAGTGGGCTATGTATTGACATAAGAACGTTCAGGGATTCTAAAATTCTTAAGGATATAACCAGATTTGTATGTTGTGAAATGTTTACCCCTCGCAGGTTGCTTCGATTAATATGATGTTTCTCTTCACTTTCAGTTATAATACACACCATCAAGTCTATTATTAAGGGCGGGACTCCGGTTACCTGTGCAACGTACCGGGCTTCGTGAAATAAGCTTAATGTGTATATATATATATATATATATATTTTTAGATTATTGTGGGAGTAATTGCCGGAATTGATTATCCAAATATTTAGGTTCAGGGCATTCGGCATTAAAAAAAGGCATTTAATTACATGGTTTTATTGCAATCTCCAACGTTTCGATCCCCATTTGTCAGGCAAAAATTGGATCATCATCAGGGTACTGAAATCAATTAAAACACCGTTAGCTCATTTATTCGGGCCTTATGTGAAGCAAATATCTATTTTTGCTCCTTTTTTTTTTAATTATTGAAAAAAATCAAAACCTGTTGATTACTTACGCAATCACCAGTGAGAAAAAGGTTCGCTTCACATGACATATTAAACGATCTCCCTGATAAATGTGGATCTTATTATGTTGTTGTCATCTTTGTAAAACAATTTTAAAAAACATGAAAATCACAATTACACAAATTGAAATCTAATATTTTTGTTAATCTAAACGTCGTCAGGCTCATGCAATTCCTCGTTCTTATGTGAGGTTAGGGATGAACTTCTTCTTCTTTATTCTTTGATTCTTCTTTTTACTTTTTCTTTGACAGGCTAAATGACCTCTACTTCCCACCTTTGTTTGATATCCTTACTTGCACTCAAGCTCTTCTCTTTTATCCTCAGATTGTTTCGTTGTTTCTTTTTCTTCTTCTGTCTAGCGATGTTGTTCCCTGCTTACTCATTCCTTCTATGTGTCTTCTGTCCTCTCCCCCTGTGGCTCTTGTTCTGGCTGTGGAACGTTTGTCTCCCCCTGTCCTGTATTCCGGCGTCTGCTGTCCTGTAGAAGTAGTGCGCTGTAAATCACGCTGAGATTTCCAATGTCTGACCTCTGATTGATAGGGTTGTCAGCTTCATTAATGTAGCACATTTCCAGGAAAGTTCTTTTGTTGTATTTATTTTCCTGTGTTAAGATTTGTATCTCTTCGAAGTTCATTTCATGGCCCATGTGGAAGACGTGTGATGCCAGTTTGCATCGATTTGGCTTGAGTCTGCTATCTGATTTGTGAAGCGTTACTCTCTGTTTCAATGTTGTGGAGCATTGGCCAACATACTGTCTACCACAGGTACTGCAATCGACCCGGTATACCACATCTGATCTCTGAAGTGTCGGAATCCTGTCTTTGAGTTGGCTGTAGATTTGTCTGTTAGTAAGGATGTTATGTTTTGAGATCTTCACGTCCTGTATTGGTTTCAGGATCTTGATAATTTTTCCAGTCAATTGTTCAACATGAGGTAGCGATGCGAAATGGACACTTCTCGCTGACTGGTTCTGTATGTCACCATCAACTGACTCGTCTCCCTGTATTCTCCCGATGTCCCCACGATCAATATTCCCCGGTTCTGGTTGTGTTATTCTTCTCGAATTATACATAAGTCTGTTGAGAAACCCCTCTGTGTAGCCATTCTTCATTAGGGTTGTTTTTAATCTTGATATGGCTTCTCTGTATTTGGTATCGTGAGTTATCTTTTTTATTCTTTCTTTCATTCCCATTATGACATTAGTTTTCATTTTAATGTCATGATGTGACAGAGCATGTATGTATCTGCCGGAGCTGGTTTTCTTCTGATACCAGTCTAAGGTGATTGTGTTGTCATTACTTCTTATTGCTAGTGTATCTAAGAAGGGGACTGATCTGTTCGTTTCCTCTTCGATTGTGAACTTGAGGTGTCCGTTGTAGTTGTTAAATGTTTCGAGGATTTCTTCTGTTTTGTCATCTGGGATTGCCGTCAATAGGTCATCCACATATTGATAGAAAAATGGGGTAGTGAAGGACAGCTTAGGGAGCGATGTTTTGATCAGGGCTGACATTGTGATGTTCGCTATGATCGGGCTGAGTGGACTCCCCATCGGTAGGCCAGAGTTCATCTTGTAACATCTTCCATTGTAGGTTAGGTAATTCGCTTCAAAGACAAACCCAATCAGGTCCAGAAATCTTGCTTGTGGGATGTTAGTACATGTTTCTATCCTGGACCATTCTTCTTTTAAAATCTCCATCGTGAGCTGCACCGTGATATTTGTGAATAGAGAGACAGCATCCAACGACACCAGTCTGTAGCCATCTGGGAGTTTAAGTTCATTAACCTTCTCTGCAAAATTGAAAGAGTCTTTTATGGAGTACTCGTTATATTCCATAAAGGCTGATTTCAGTATGTCCGCCAACCATTTGCTGAGTTTCGATGTCGGTGAGTTTATGCAGGATACTATAGGTCGAAGAGGGGTCCCTTCTTTGTGCACCTTGGGAAGCCCATATAGGCGGGGTGGGATTGATTTATACGTGGTTAGTTTCTTTGCGGTTACTTGGTCAATGTAGCCGTCTTTTTTTAAGGCTTGTACCTTTTCATTGTTCCTTTTTTGTATCATAGGTGTCAGGTCCTTCGTCAGAGCGCTATATACTTCTTCTTCTTGGAGAAGATGTTCAATTTTCTCCCTGTACTCCTGTCCGCTCATCACCACTGTTACGTTGCCCTTATCCGAGTTCATTACTAGCAGATCTTGATTTTCTTTCAGGAACTTCTTTGTATTTCTTTGCATTCTCAATACGTGGCTGATACTTCCAGTATTCTTGTGCATGTGGTTGGTGATGACGTTGGTGATTTGTGCCCTGATTACATTTTGGGTCTCCTGTGGTGCTCTGGTCACAATGTCTTCCACGTCTGCCAGAAGGTGCTTGATCGATATGTCCTTTGTTTCGGGCAGGTAGGCAAATTTTGGACCCAGAGATAAAATTGTTTTTACATCATTAGGCAGGTCTACACTCGTCAGATTTTTCAGCCATGTATCCTGTGTCAACAGTTGGTTCTTTTTGGTGTCAATCAGTCTACTCAACTTTCCCCGATTGTCATGTTTGATCTTGCGAAATTCTCTCTTAAAATTTTGTCTCAATCTGGTCTCAAAATTAGAAACCAAATAGGTCGGTAGCATTCTGCATATCTTATTCCTGATGCATTGGTATTCTTTATCCAAAATTGCAACCTGTCTGCAACAATTTTCTATGTCCAGTTTCAGTATCTTCAGTCTCAACCCGTTGCTCGTGTTCTCTAGCCGGTGTGCCATTCCTCCTGGTTCCAATTCTATATTATTGAACAGACTCCTGATGTTCTGGGTTATGTGTCTTGGAAATACTCCATTTCGTTTGCATTCTAGTAGGAAAATACGTCTGTTTATCATTGAAGCTCGCCTGATATTGTTATTCGCCCATTGTTTCAATGTGGACACAGCTGTGGGTCCATATTGTAAGTAGATGTCTCGATAAAAGCCCATTATCTATAATTAGATTATTGTGGGAGTAATTGCCGGAATTGATTATCCAAATATTTAGGTTCAGGGCATTCGGCATTAAAAAAAGGCATTTAATTACATGGTTTTATTGCAATCTCCAACGTTTCGATCCCCATTTGTCAGGCAAAAATTGGATCATCATCAGGGTACTGAAATCAATTAAAACACCGTTAGCTCATTTATTCGGGCCTTATGTGAAGCAAATATCTATTTTTGCTCCTTTTTTTTAATTATTGAAAAAAATCAAAACCTGTTGATTACTTACGCAATCACCAGTGAGAAAAAGGTTCGCTTCACATGACATATTAAACGATCTCCCTGATAAATGTGGATCTTATTATGTTGTTGTCATCTTTGTAAAACAATTTTAAAAAACATGAAAATCACAATTACACAAATTGAAATCTAATATTTTTGTTAATCTAAACGTCGTCAGGCTCATGCAATTCCTCGTTCTTATGTGAGGTTAGGGATGAACTTCTTCTTCTTTATTCTTTGATTCTTCTTTTTACTTTTTCTTTGACAGGCTAAATGACCTCTACTTCCCACCTTTGTTTGATATCCTTACTTGCACTCAAGCTCTTCTCTTTTATCCTCAGATTGTTTCGTTGTTTCTTTTTCTTCTTCTGTCTAGCGATGTTGTTCCCTGCTTACTCATTCCTTCTATGTGTCTTCTGTCCTCTCCCCCTGTGGCTCTTGTTCTGGCTGTGGAACGTTTGTCTCCCCCTGTCCTGTATTCCGGCGTCTGCTGTCCTGTAGAAGTAGTGCGCTGTAAATCACGCTGAGATTTCCAATGTCTGACCTCTGATTGATAGGGTTGTCAGCTTCATTAATGTAGCACATTTCCAGGAAAGTTCTTTTGTTGTATTTATTTTCCTGTGTTAAGATTTGTATCTCTTCGAAGTTCATTTCATGGCCCATGTGGAAGACGTGTGATGCCAGTTTGCATCGATTTGGCTTGAGTCTGCTATCTGATTTGTGAAGCGTTACTCTCTGTTTCAATGTTGTGGAGCATTGGCCAACATACTGTCTACCACAGGTACTGCAATCGACCCGGTATACCACATCTGATCTCTGAAGTGTCGGAATCCTGTCTTTGAGTTGGCTGTAGATTTGTCTGTTAGTAAGGATGTTATGTTTTGAGATCTTCACGTCCTGTATTGGTTTCAGGATCTTGATAACTTTTCCAGTCAATTGTTCAACATGAGGTAGCGATGCGAAATGGACACTTCTCGCTGACTGGTTCTGTATGTCACCATCAACTGACTCGTCTCCCTGTATTCTCCCGATGTCCCCACGATCAATATTCCCCGGTTCTGGTTGTGTTATTCTTCTCGAATTATACATAAGTCTGTTGAGAAACCCCTCTGTGTAGCCATTCTTCATTAGGGTTGTTTTTAATCTTGATATGGCTTCTCTGTATTTGGTATCGTGAGTTATCTTTTTTATTCTTTCTTTCATTCCCATTATGACATTAGTTTTCATTTTAATGTCATGATGTGACAGAGCATGTATGTATCTGCCGGAGCTGGTTTTCTTCTGATACCAGTCTAAGGTGATTGTGTTGTCATTACTTCTTATTGCTAGTGTATCTAAGAAGGGGACTGATCTGTTCGTTTCCTCTTCGATTGTGAACTTGAGGTGTCCGTTGTAGTTGTTAAATGTTTCGAGGATTTCTTCTGTTTTGTCATCTGGGATTGCCGTCAATAGGTCATCCACATATTGATAGAAAAATGGGGTAGTGAAGGACAGCTTAGGGAGCGATGTTTTGATCAGGGCTGACATTGTGATGTTCGCTATGATCGGGCTGAGTGGACTCCCCATCGGTAGGCCAGAGTTCATCTTGTAACATCTTCCATTGTAGGTTAGGTAATTCGCTTCAAAGACAAACCCAATCAGGTCCAGAAATCTTGCTTGTGGGATGTTAGTACATGTTTCTATCCTGGACCATTCTTCTTTTAAAATCTCCATCGTGAGCTGCACCGTGATATTTGTGAATAGAGAGACAGCATCCAACGACACCAGTCTGTAGCCATCTGGGAGTTTAAGTTCATTAACCTTCTCTGCAAAATTGAAAGAGTCTTTTATGGAGTACTCGTTATATTCCATAAAGGCTGATTTCAGTATGTCCGCCAACCATTTGCTGAGTTTCGATGTCGGTGAGTTTATGCAGGATACTATAGGTCGAAGAGGGGTCCCTTCTTTGTGCACCTTGGGAAGCCCATATAGGCGGGGTGGGATTGATTTATACGTGGTTAGTTTCTTTGCGGTTACTTGGTCAATGTAGCCGTCTTTTTTTAAGGCTTGTACCTTTTCATTGTTCCTTTTTTGTATCATAGGTGTCAGGTCCTTCGTCAGAGCGCTATATACTTCTTCTTCTTGGAGAAGATGTTCAATTTTCTCCCTGTACTCCTGTCCGCTCATCACCACTGTTACGTTGCCCTTATCCGAGTTCATTACTAGCAGATCTTGATTTTCTTTCAGGAACTTCTTTGTATTTCTTTGCATTCTCAATACGTGGCTGATACTTCCAGTATTCTTGTGCATGTGGTTGGTGATGACGTTGGTGATTTGTGCCCTGATTACATTTTGGGTCTCCTGTGGTGCTCTGGTCACAATGTCTTCCACGTCTGCCAGAAGGTGCTTGATCGATATGTCCTTTGTTTCGGGCAGGTAGGCAAATTTTGGACCCAGAGATAAAATTGTTTTTACATCATTAGGCAGGTCTACACTCGTCAGATTTTTCAGCCATGTATCCTGTGTCAACAGTTGGTTCTTTTTGGTGTCAATCAGTCTACTCAACTTTCCCCGATTGTCATGTTTGATCTTGCGAAATTCTCTCTTAAAATTTTGTCTCAATCTGGTCTCAAAATTAGAAACCAAATAGGTCGGTAGCATTCTGCATATCTTATTCCTGATGCATTGGTATTCTTTATCCAAAATTGCAACCTGTCTGCAACAATTTTCTATGTCCAGTTTCAGTATCTTCAGTCTCAACCCGTTGCTCGTGTTCTCTAGCCGGTGTGCCATTCCTCCTGGTTCCAATTCTATATTATTGAACAGACTCCTGATGTTCTGGGTTATGTGTCTTGGAAATACTCCATTTCGTTTGCATTCTAGTAGGAAAATACGTCTGTTTATCATTGAAGCTCGCCTGATATTGTTATTCGCCCATTGTTTCAATGTGGACACAGCTGTGGGTCCATATTGTAAGTAGATGTCTCGATAAAAGCCCATTATCTATAATTAGATTATTGTGGGAGTAATTGCCGGAATTGATTATCCAAATATTTAGGTTCAGGGCATTCGGCATTAAAAAAAGGCATTTAATTACATGGTTTTATTGCAATCTCCAACGTTTCGATCCCCATTTGTCAGGCAAAAATTGGATCATCATCAGGGTACTGAAATCAATTAAAACACCGTTAGCTCATTTATTCGGGCCTTATGTGAAGCAAATATCTATTTTTGCTCCTTTTTTTTAATTATTGAAAAAAATCAAAACCTGTTGATTACTTACGCAATCACCAGTGAGAAAAAGGTTCGCTTCACATGACATATTAAACGATCTCCCTGATAAATGTGGATCTTATTATGTTGTTGTCATCTTTGTAAAACAATTTTAAAAAACATGAAAATCACAATTACACAAATTGAAATCTAATATTTTTGTTAATCTAAACGTCGTCAGGCTCATGCAATTCCTCGTTCTTATGTGAGGTTAGGGATGAACTTCTTCTTCTTTATTCTTTGATTCTTCTTTTTACTTTTTCTTTGACAGGCTAAATGACCTCTACTTCCCACCTTTGTTTGATATCCTTACTTGCACTCAAGCTCTTCTCTTTTATCCTCAGATTGTTTCGTTGTTTCTTTTTCTTCTTCTGTCTAGCGATGTTGTTCCCTGCTTACTCATTCCTTCTATGTGTCTTCTGTCCTCTCCCCCTGTGGCTCTTGTTCTGGCTGTGGAACGTTTGTCTCCCCCTGTCCTGTATTCCGGCGTCTGCTGTCCTGTAGAAGTAGTGCGCTGTAAATCACGCTGAGATTTCCAATGTCTGACCTCTGATTGATAGGGTTGTCAGCTTCATTAATGTAGCACATTTCCAGGAAAGTTCTTTTGTTGTATTTATTTTCCTGTGTTAAGATTTGTATCTCTTCGAAGTTCATTTCATGGCCCATGTGGAAGACGTGTGATGCCAGTTTGCATCGATTTGGCTTGAGTCTGCTATCTGATTTGTGAAGCGTTACTCTCTGTTTCAATGTTGTGGAGCATTGGCCAACATACTGTCTACCACAGGTACTGCAATCGACCCGGTATACCACATCTGATCTCTGAAGTGTCGGAATCCTGTCTTTGAGTTGGCTGTAGATTTGTCTGTTAGTAAGGATGTTATGTTTTGAGATCTTCACGTCCTGTATTGGTTTCAGGATCTTGATAACTTTTCCAGTCAATTGTTCAACATGAGGTAGCGATGCGAAATGGACACTTCTCGCTGACTGGTTCTGTATGTCACCATCAACTGACTCGTCTCCCTGTATTCTCCCGATGTCCCCACGATCAATATTCCCCGGTTCTGGTTGTGTTATTCTTCTCGAATTATACATAAGTCTGTTGAGAAACCCCTCTGTGTAGCCATTCTTCATTAGGGTTGTTTTTAATCTTGATATGGCTTCTCTGTATTTGGTATCGTGAGTTATCTTTTTTATTCTTTCTTTCATTCCCATTATGACATTAGTTTTCATTTTAATGTCATGATGTGACAGAGCATGTATGTATCTGCCGGAGCTGGTTTTCTTCTGATACCAGTCTAAGGTGATTGTGTTGTCATTACTTCTTATTGCTAGTGTATCTAAGAAGGGGACTGATCTGTTCGTTTCCTCTTCGATTGTGAACTTGAGGTGTCCGTTGTAGTTGTTAAATGTTTCGAGGATTTCTTCTGTTTTGTCATCTGGGATTGCCGTCAATAGGTCATCCACATATTTTTCCACAATATTTTTATATATTTATATATTTCTCCAAAATCGAGAAATTTCGATTTTCAAAAAATCAATGAAATGGTTCGCAATTTCTTTTTAATTTTTTTTCACATTCAATTATGAAGGGTTCTGAAAATTAGAAACGCAACGACAATTAAATCACCTACATGCAGGTGAAAAAAGTATTCAAATTGGTTTTTTAATAACAAAGATACGACCAGTTTAAAAAATAAAATGTGTAGGTGTAGAGGTGTAGGTACCTGACGTACTACATATATCTACCCGATCATCGCTACAAATTTGAAACCCACCTTGGCGCAGTTAGTTAGGCAAGGTTCCTAGTAAACTGTTGGTGCGGGTTCGAAACCACGAGAAGGTCATTCTTTTTTTTTTTGGTAGGTAGGTGATTTTCCCCCAAAAAAAATCGGATTATTTTTCCATTATATTCATTATAAAAAAAAATAGGAAGAAAATATTTATTATTGAATCGCATAAAAATACACTATTTCTGCGATTGATGCGCAAGAAGGTTTTTATATCATCATTCACAATTCAAAATAAAATGTATTCGTTCGAGGAGTCCTTATCGTTGCGGGTTTCTTGTTTTCGAACTTGGCTCACTATATTACTATCAACTGTAGTCTTTCTTTTTCTATTTTAATATATACTTTTTGTTCTTGTTTATTGTAATTCACGTATGAAAAAAAAATTTCTTCTCAATATTTTAATTAATAAACAGCCCCTTAATTAATAATCTGTCTAGTAACCCCTTAATTAATAACCCCGCACCTGACAACAGTTTGTCAAACCCACCTATACATTAGTATGGAAATTGTGTACAGTAACTGACAGTTCTAAAAAATCAATTTCGGAGAAGCGGCAAGCGGAAAATTTTTCTTGCAACGAAGTTTCTGTTTGCCGCTTCTCTGAAATTACTTTTTTGGAAATGTCAGGGGGGGCAAATTTAGGGGCTAAGCTATTGTTTATGCTCACCTAGGTTGATTTAATTGTCAAGAGGCCCGAGTTCCACTGAGTAAATTAATAAAATTTAAAAAATCTCACTTTAAGCTAGCACTGAGCCAGTTTATCTTTGTTAATTTCAAGAAACCCGTTTGATCTATAGCGCCCAGGAAGAACATTGAAGGTACGTTTATAATGAGAAGAAAATAAATAAAATTTCTTCGACTTTGATTTCAGGACTCTCGAACGAAGAAAAGAAAAAAAAAATTCAAATTTTAAAATTAGTTCTTGACTTACTACTTCGGAATTTACTTCCCTTTTTCTATATCTCTCTTTGGCTGGCTGCGCCTGTCGCTTTGCACTTTCACCACTTTAGATTATTCGCGAATCTCTTTTTACTTGCTTCCCTTATTTCGACTCACGAACCCCGTGACTCTTAGATCGCGACCCGCCTAGATGTCGATTCGACTTACTCCCGGACTCGCCGCTCGACTAACTGACTATTTTTTTCTCCCAAGTTTCACTCGAAGCCAATTTTTTCATACTCCACAAAATTTTTGGTTTCCCAGCTTAAAAATCTTCGAGGTTGTCACGTAGTTCGGCCCCCAATATCTCATTAATGTAATTTCCTCTGTCGCTCATGAGAAGCGGCAACATTGATATCTACCAGTCTTCCCGACGGCAATTTTATTGTCGAACACACAAAAGCTACGCAATTTCCGGCATGCGTGGAGTAGCTAGACGCTTACGGAGCGAATTACTTTATTCTACGATCCTTTATCGATTATGAAAGAGAATTTTGCAAATTGATTCCGGAACTAATGAGGGCTTTGACATGTGAACTGACTTGAACCTTACTAGTTACTACTTAAACATTCACAGATTATTAAATGAATAATTTATTACTCGATGCAAAGTATTATTATAATTTTCAAATATTTGGAGCCCCTGCTACATTTCACCATTTTGTTTGTTTACATACTTTTTTTATAATGAGTTAGTCAATGACACGTTCGCGAAAGTTCGACGCAGGTCTCTGGAATGACGCGTTGACGAATGATGGGAGTTCTGCAATCTACGAGAATGCGCCTACTGTTTGGTGCGTCAGAGGACTACATAAGAACCTGCGTGTTTCTGGAAGAGCAGTAGAATCTTGGACGTGAAGTAAAGCTGAAGTATAGTAAGGAAGACAGACCAGTAGTATCTTGGAAGTAACTAGTGAAAGCTGAAGTATAGACAGAGGGAAGCCAGTAGTGACAGTACAGCGGATTATAAAGAATAGACAAGTTGGTGTAGTATCTGTGAGTGGAGACAAGGGAACAGCTGTGTTTGATTATTTAGATTTAAAGGTTATAAGTACTTTCTACTTGTGGTGTTCATCAATAAAGGAATTTGCAGACTTTTAGTGGTGGATTTATTATTGTGAGACCCGTAACAATATAAATACTTATTATGTGTTACGTGTTAATCAATATCCACCGACCCATTAACTATAATAATTTTGTTTTATAAATTTTAACAATTCAAAATGAGTAACATTAATATTATTCATTAATATTCAGGCACCTAAACGAGCCGGTGAGATCTACGGTGAAGGTGTGAAAGCCTCAAAATAGGTCAAGCCAAAGTTACAAAGTTCTCTCCTGAATATTTATTGAAGGGCGAAAGTATAGACAATCTACCACATGAATTAAGACAACACCACACGAAATCAGATTTAGAACTAGACAAAAAATTGGCATTAGAAAATACTATGAAATTACACGATTATACCTAATAAGAAAAAATTCGATAAACATAAATATGTGTTAAATATGGGGGACCTGGTTTATGTAGAAAATGGAAACGGATTATATAGGAAAAAATTTGATGAACTAAGAATCGGACCGTATAAGATAAAAAGAAAAATTTCGGACTCAATTTATAAAGTTGACACTGGACACAGAAGAGTGGAGTCGTACGTTTTTCAAGCCAGTACACTCACCCCGGTATCAAGTAGGCAAAATTCACCAACCACCACACTTCTTGCCCTTCGCTGGATACATTTTTTGAGGGGAGGTGGAGATGTAAGTAACACGTTATCGTAATTTTTGTAAAATTTATTTTACAGCCAAAATTATAAAGGCTCATTGGGCTAACGGGCAGATTTCTGTGCTCGTTTTTGAAGCTAATATCGACGTCAAATGACTTTTATCAACATTTTTGTAATTACTTTCATGTCAAGAATAGATAAAATTAAAAAATTTCCATTTAGACTCGATACCTTCTTCAGAAATGGCCACAGAAATCTGCCCATTAACTTAATGAGCCTTTATAATACCCGCTGTTATTATATTTATTTTATTTATTTATTCTAATTTCAACGGGGCAAGCCCCCATACAATGACATAATAACTTTTAATATGAAGTGCCTAAAGATTCATAACTTGTTCAAACCGAATACAGGTGTTGAAAATTAAATTAATTAAAATTAAAAGATAATTAAAATTAAAAAATAAAATTAATAATATTGAAATCTTCCGCGCACGACGACAGGCTCGATGCGATGGCAGAAATAGGTAGACGTTCAGACGGGCAAGTCGAGAAGTTTAATGTTTATTTTTGTTAGTTATTTTCATTGATTAATTGTAAAGTAATTATTAGAAGTAAATATTAGAGAAAAGGTAGAAAATTTGTGAAATAAGGTCTTCAAATGTTGTTTTTTTAATTTGCAGGTAATATTGTAACAGTTTTATAATATTTAGAATGCAAAATATTAATAAAAACTTTAATTTGCAGAGAAATTCAATCGTTATTCAAACAAAATTTACCTACATAAACTATTTAATAGATACTTGCATAATTGGTCCTGATTGGCATCAACCACCTCGACCAAATGGCGAAAGTTATTTGAAGCGTCTGTGAAACGAATTACCAAACTAATTAGATCCCCTGCCCTTGGAACTTCGAAGAGGAATGCGGTTTTATGAATGACGGTGCTCCTCTACATTTTTTGCTAAACGTACATTTAACGAATCTTATCCAAATAGATACCTATACTACAGGGTCAACCTTTGGGAGCTGATACCATTTATATAGGCTAAACTGTCAGTTTGACAGTCTCCATTTTTTGTGCATCTGTGTTTTAGGAAAAACATTTAGGAATCAACATTAAAAACATATTTTCAGCACAACACCACTTCCGGTTATACCGGAAGTGGACACGAACTTCGTTATTTTAAATGACACGATGCGGTTTTTTTATGGATTCATGTTCCTCATCAAAAATTATCCCAACTAACAATTTTGCTGTATAAAATATTCATAAAAGAACTGATTTGTTTTATAATTATTATATTGCGGCTTCAAGAATATCATTTTGTTGTATTTAAGCTGTGAGGGAAATCATTTTGCTCTTGGGAACAAAATTGTTTTCTTAGACAATGTTTAGAACGTTCTTAGTGCTAAATTATAAAACACCTTATAAAATAAATATAAAACTGTTTTATAAACGTTTATGCGACTATCGTTATAGGATATAAATTATTATAAAACGAAACTGATTTATAGGAGTTATTTAGCAGTGTTTAAAACATAATATGAAAGCTCGGTTACATAATTGCTTTATAGAATTGACGTTGTGTTCTTATGAAACTGTTATATAAGTGATCTTACAATGCAATTTTGTTATCGCAGCAAATTTGTCATAATAGAAGCCGAAATATAACTGTTATATACCAACTAAAGAACCTGCAAAAAGGAAATAATAATAAAACTGTTATGAAATAAAATAACCCTGTAAAGGATAACTACTTATAAAAAAATAAGAAATAAATAAAAGTCTAATATATGTGTGCCTGTTCAAAAGATCAAGGGTGCTTATTCTTACAAAAATCAAATAAAATGTCGGATATTTTAGTCGCTGGAAAAAAATAAAACGCAGTGGCGAAAGGGTTCCTGCTGTCGAAATGGTTGTAAGCGAAGGACATTTTGTACTCAATAACAACTGGTATAGTCTCAGAACAGAAAACGAAACAGAAGCGAGTAGTTTAGCAAATAATGACTGGCTTGTAAAGTTAGAATGCACCGAAGAATTAGATATTCAACTACCTATCAGATTCAGAAGCGAATAAAATTGTTCTCTAAAGATATACTTTCACATTATAATAAAACAAATCTGTTTTATAACTGCTGAAACATTACTGTTATAAAACTAAAATCAATTTTGCAAATATCATAATTCTTTAATGGTCACCAAGAACTGGCTTATAAAACAAATTTGTTCTGTAATTGTCACGCAGTTCAGTGTTATAAAACAGATTTCTTCTGTATATTACTTAACTGGCAACCTGTTTGCCTTATATTTTCTAATGGTCACCGAGAACAGGATTATAAAACAAATGTATTCTGTACTTGTCTCCAGTTCAGTGTTATAAAACAGATTTGTTCTGTAACTGTCATACAAGCCAAAGTTATACAACAAAGTTGTTCGGTAAGACTTGAATATCAACTGTATTATTATACACAACAACGTATTTTGAACACAGCATCTTATGGAGAGGGCAATTGCAGAACCGTATTATTATTTTTCTATGGTGGGATATTTAAATACGCGATTTTACTCATATTTTGCAATTCAAAGTTGCCGTTCTTCCCTAGTGTCGCTTAATATCGCGTGAGCAAATAGAAATGAAATTTACACAGTTAATAATAATCGAATATTTTTTTATAAATTCTTTAACGGCATTTAATTATTATAATATTATATTTAAAGTAATAAAATAATTTTAATGATAAAAATTTTACTGCAATGGCACTTCAAGTAGTATGAACGCCGGTACTTCCCAAGTACCACCTATTCATCAACAACCTGATGTATAATATAATACTGTTTTTGTGTATTGTGCTATTTATTTGGATTTCAATTGTACTTTAACTGGTCGCTGTAACTGGAAATTCTATGTTTCTGTTGGGTAATTTAAAAATAATAATAATAACATACATAATAGGTATCATTTATTGTTTGATAAACATCGAATACGGTCCTGTATTTTGGATATGACGAATGTCGTAACTATATTGTTTTATAAAAGTCACTAGTTCTGCTTTCTTGCCATATAAGGTCGACTTTAGATACAAAATTGTTTTATTAGGTACCAGCCATATTGAATACAGAATTAAGCACCTATGAACAGGCGCCATTGTTGAATTATGTGTAATTTTGAGTCAGTAGTTACCACCTTTTAACAATAAAAACATATCAGTTGAAGTATATTCTTAAAAAAAAAGTTTACACGTACCTATTATTATATTATCATGAATTTTTTTTTTTTTGAATTTTTTTATAAATTTTTAATATTTCTAATATCAATTTTAACTGTGGCGCGTTGAAATATTACCACATATATACTATATATTTCACAATAAAATTTACTTCGCAAGTAAAATTGACTTTTAGGAGATCTTAGGAGCCACGATAATTTGACTTGTATAAGTACGAAAGTGAGTCGAGTACGAAATACAACATCCCGTTTTCATTAAAATACCCAGTCGTAGCATTTTAGTTTCTTTAAGGATATATTATACACTCTACCTAATAGTAAAGGAATTGTTTAGCACCTATGAAACAAATATATTTTATGCTTGCAGTGATCCATCACACTAATAAAACAAATATGTAACTTGGAAGTAAGTTATAAAACTGTTGCTTGAAAATGTTCTCTTTATTTTATAACCATTGCATAGTGGTAATAGGTATAACCTTTATAAAACAGTTTTATAAAGATGTTTGACTTTGTTTCTTAAGGCTTGAGTAGACGTTTACATAACTATCCGATATTAGTGCTACGCTGACCTTATAGAACAAGTTAAAAAGCCAATATGTTTTATAAACCTGCGCCCAATTTGCGTTTATAACTGCTGTATAGACGTTTTAGAAATGTTCTCAGGAATAAAGCTGTTTTATAAATTTTGTTTTATTAACATTCTTACAGCATTTATAAAATATAAAATTGTTAGTTGGGATGTGACTTTAGTAAAGACAACATAATATCGATCTTCAATAATTGTTTTTGAGTTATTTGGATTTTTAAGAATTTTTTGACATTTTCAGAGTCTCACTAAAACCATGTTATCTATGAAACTGAAAATGACTTTTGAAATTTCGAATTTTATTATTTGAAAAATGAAAAAATATTATTCCCTTATCATGCACATCGATTTTGTTTAGTTTTTTTTGTCAATCTAATGAAATAAAAAAATATACAGGGTGCGATTTGAAAAATGATTTATTTTATTGCAAAATTCGAAATTTCAAAAATCATTTTCAATCACTTTTTGCGCGTTTCTTCAGATTTCTCGAATTTTGTGTGATAATTGTTAGTTTTTTAGTGAGCTAAAATTTATTTCATCAACTTATGTCATATAAACTGCTCAACAAATGAAACGTTACATGACCAAATTTGCCCTAACTTTGGCACTGATAAAATTTGGATTGTTTCGAGCAATTCAATTTTTGTTTCGAGGGTTCACTAGTTCAGTCTCTTGTTTATCAGTCCGTATGTTTGCAAGAACTTGGTACTTCACACAAAGTTTATATAGGGTGGTAAATAAAACAGTTCAAAATCTCAGAAAGTTCGGCTTGCTCCCATTTGATCAAAGATTTTTCTTTTTAAATTTCAACACAAAGATCATGACGATGGACCTCATATCTCGAAACGGTTTTCGAATTTTTCGATTATTTCTATTATTTACAGGGTGATTTCAAAAAAACTACTTTTTGGTGTGGCAATGATAACTTTGTTATCCGTGACCCGATTTTCGAAACGTAGAGCTCATTTTAAAGCTTAAGCTTCAAACAAAAACACGCAAGATTGATAATCGACTAAGGACAAAAATTGAAAATACAGGGTTGTATTAAAACTAACCCAAATCTGAATGTCTTCCGAAATCTGGTATTAAGGAAAATTTGAAGTAAAGTTCATTTGCATTCAAAAGAACCATTCATTCTGAATACTTCAAGATGTTCTTCGCTTGCATGAGTTAAGAATTGTTGACATAAGAAGAAAATTACAACTTTGTGTTTTCGAATGAGATAGCCGCTTTGTTATTATTACGCTTATTGTTTATCATTTATGAATGTCACTATTATTGATTGTTGTTTGATGGCTGATAAAACTGTTTTATTTATTTTAAGAATGAATTGACCACCCTTGTGTCTCCGGATATAAATCCGATTGAGCATGTTTGGAGCAGAATGAAAAAAAATCTGAAAGAAAGGGAAGGACAAATGGATAATTTTGATGATTTGGTGATAGCTATAACAGGAAGAATAGGAAGCTACTCCCCAGCAGTTCTTAGATCACCTGGTGAAGGGAATGCCAAGAAGAGTTACGGCAGTTATAAAAGCCAGGGGAGGTCCGACAAAATATTGGTATTTGGATACTTCCCTTTTTTTTTGGAATGTCACAGTTTTTTTGTAACATAAATAATAAAACATTTTAATGGACACCTCTAACGGCGAGTATTATAACGGGTTAATGAACTTTTTACGGGCTATTAAGTCCAAACGGGCTATTAAGCGTCTTATAAAGGTTTTGACAACTGAAATCGTTAACTTTTCTCATTAGGCTAATAGATCGTTAGGCTAATGGGCAGATTTCTTCATTAAGCGTCTTATAAAGGTATTTTTTACCATTTTTAGGTTAGAAGTAGCTCGTTAAGTCGGGGTAATAACTAATCACCAGAATTCTACCGATTAAGGGACTTAACGAAATGAAATGTCAAATGGATCGATATAATTTCATTCTAAATAAATACAATTTTGACTGAATCTAGTTTTTATTCAATAATCCCCTAATTTAGAATACTTTTTTGAATGACTACTTATAGGTTTAATGGGAAAAAATAATGAAAATTGAATTTTTCATTCTTATCAATAGCACTACCTTTATACCCATCTATTAATAGTATGTAGGTACCTATAGCTTGATAAAACCACACACCCATGCACCCATTTCATTGATGAACTTTATTATAAGTAAGCCAAAATAATAATTTCAATACTTACCTTACGTTTAGGTACGTCTTTATTACTCAAATTACACCTACCTACTTCTTGGTAAAAAAGCTAGGAAGGTAATAAATGTATTTCAAAAATAAATAAATAAACAATAATTATTATTACTCCCGCTCCCGCAGGAGCCAAGTTCAAGTAGGTAATATTAACACAATCAGCCAAAGTATTCTTAACTTCTTTTCTCTACTTTGCTACTGTATCTACTATTATTAACCCTTAGTTGGTAACATCCGACTCTGAGGCGGATGCCAAGTTTTGATGCTGCGCTGAATCCAAACGAATGAATGTACAAAAATTTCGTATTAGGTATGCTCTAGTTGGTTGTCAAAAAGTCCGTAGCCGCCTTCGCAAAAATACGTCTGTGAGACGGGTGTTACTCAGAACGATATATTTCAGTCCATCTCTCAGTCGGCTGGTGGTCGAAAGTATGGTGAATGAAAAGGTATAATATATAAAAAAATGTATAAAAATGAAATAAGTCTTGTTTTAATAAAATATATTTGTGTTTACTAGAATACATTCGAATAAATATGTAATTATACATATTATTATAATACCTATTCCGACTGAGCGACGGATGTTACCTATAATGGTGGAACTGTAATATGATCCCCGACTGAGAGACGGATGTTACTTATAAAGTGAAAAAAAGTATGTTACCAACTAAGGGTTAAATAATAAAACCAGCTAAGATTAAACAACAAATTTATTATGTATTACAGATTGACATTACATTGAAAATATTGAAATAAAATAATAATTATTAATAATAATTGGAATAAATAGGTATAAAATGGTGTTTTCAGAATGTCTCAGCTCTCATTTCACTCGTCTTCTGACAAAGAGGAACAGCACCCGGTGAGTTTCAGAAGTCCTAGAGACAGGTGGTCTAGTCCTTTTAACACTTTCGAACTATTCACTCACATTTAAATTATTGTCTGTTCAGTATTTAACACAATAATAACACAAAACACAACACACAACACCACAGCAGCTAGCAGTCAGCGCAGGCTCATATTTAGATATAATAATTACGCACTGGCACTGACAGTACGGACACTCACTAACCCAACTTCTGGTGTGACCGCGTGACGTGGAGTATTAATTCTATTATTTCAGCACCATCGGAACATTTCGGTCCGTAGCCTCTCGTAGGCACAGCCATTCGTTTGAATTCGGCCCAAAAATTCATTAAATTCCTCATTAAATATGGCGACTTCCGTCTTTAACTAATAGCCCGTTAGGGTCTGGAATGTTTTGCTTTATAATACCCGATCGAAACTTAATTTTTCATTAAGACTAATAGCCCGTTTGTTAACGAGCTACTTAATGAGCCTTTATAATATTGGCTGTTAACCTTTTTTTTTAACTGAACTTTCTTTACGATATGACAGGCTCAATTATTGCTGAGTGAATTAACAAGCCATCACGGTATTGTAGCATCATCAAGTATTAATGGAAGTCATGCAAAGAAATCTCAGCTCAACCGACAAAATGTGTGTGTATGTCGAATGTTTTGGCTACGGAAACTACGTCCATCCGCCTATTTCCCAATAATTTATGATACTTTTAATTTGAGACAGTATTCTACACCACTTTAATTGTATACCAATTTCTTTCTATGGTTTACTTTCTACTTATATGCTTAAATGTCCAGATTGCTGTTTTTTATATGTCTGACCAGTCTTCTTAATTCATCTGCGTTGGGGGTTCTTAGAATTTGTGTGAGGTTGAAAGGTAGGGTAATAGTGTTATTGTCATTGTAATATATGTCTTTCGTGTATCTATCTGTTTCGTTAGAGTTCAGACTGCAGTTAAGAATCATATGTTCCGCGTCCCCCATTTCTCCACAACGGCAATTTGGGGAGTCTGACAATCCTATTTTGTTTAAGTGTTGGGGTACCCGTCCATGGTTACATCTCAGTCTAGTTACCGTAGTTATTTCTGTTCTGTTCAAATTCATATTTTTGAACCAGGGATTTCTGAGAGGAGTTTCTTGTATATTTTTAATATAGAATAATCCTTTTGTGCTGTTGGTGTATTCTGTCGACCATATACTACTTACCCTATCTTTCATGCGAACCATTATGTCTTGCCAAGGGTATTTATACTCTGCTAGCGTTCCTTTTCGTATGGATTCTTTTGCCATTTTGTCTACTATTTCGTTGTTTTTTACTCCACAGTGCGCTTTGACCCACACTAAGGAGACTTTTTTACCCTTGTTTCTGGCTTTATTTAATTCTATTAGGATTCTATTTACGATATAGTTGTGGTGTCTCCCGCTCGTCATTCTTTGTATACTCTGTAATGCGCTCTTGCTATCAGATATTATCATAAAATTTTGTTGTTGACATGTGTTTGCATAATTCAAAGCTTCCAACATTGCGATTAGCTCCGCAGTAAAAATGGACATAAAATCTCTTAGTTTGATGAGTTTTTTGTAACCATTTTCTTGAACATATATAGCGCACGCCGTACCCTCCTTATTTTTAGATCCGTCCGTGTATATACAATATGCCTTGTTTCTATTTCTCATTTCCTCCAAATCGTGCTCAATCATTTTATTTCGTATCTGTTCCGGGTAATTTTCATAGCTATTGATATACTTTACTCCAGAACTGATATAGCTTTCTCTGCTCAACGCTAACGGAACTGTGCTGGTTTGTATGGCATCTCTAAATTCTACCAGTTCCCCATATACCTCAGTCAATAGTGGGGACTTTTTCTTCTGCCAATAGTTTTGTGTCAGGTCTGCAATGTATAGTCGATGTAATTTGTCTATTAAAGTACTGTTGTGACTGAATAACTTTAGTACAAATCGATTTGTGAGATTTCTCCTTCTGTATTTGAGAGGCATTTCTCCTATCTCGCTCATCATATTTGTTATCGGGGTAGATCTTAAGGTCCCGAGTATTAGTCTAATACATTTATTTTGAGCTGTATTGACTTTATTTAGATGCGTTTTGGCCGCTTGATCATATAGAATGGATCCGTAGTCCGCTATGGCTCTAATGTATGTTCGATAGATCAATAATGCTGTTGCTGGATCTGTTCCCCATTTAGTGTGGCATGTAGCTCTTAAAATATTGGTTGACTTTTCCAATTTGGCTGAAAGTCGTTCCAGATGATTTTTCCACAACAATTTTCTATCTAATGTCATTCCTAAATATGTTATATTGGATTCTATCGCGAATTCTATGTCATCCAAATTTATTCTCTCCGGACTGCTTTGGTGTTTTCTCGAAAATATGCATACTTTTGATTTTTTTTCAGATATCTGGAGACCTAGGTCAGATAACCAGCCTCTCAAGCCGGCTACCTCCGTATTCATTTTGTTGATTCCGTCTTCTAATCTGCAATTCTTTGCATACATGCATATATCATCCGCAAATTGTAGTACCTCTATACCATCAACATATGAGTCTATCTCGTGAGTATAAACCAGATACAGTATCGGGCTAATGATGCTACCCTGTGGTAATCCAATATTGACCACTCTGGGTCCGATTATTTCTCCATTGATTTTCAAGAAAACTTCTCTGTCCTGATAGAGGCTTGTTATTCTATTTGAGAACTCTGGAGGGATTCCAATCGTTGTCATCTTATTGTGCAGTATTTTTAGATTTACATTATCATAGGCCCCCTCAACGTCAACAAATAGAGCAACCAGATTGTTAGTGTTTGAAAAAGATTCATAGATATCGCAGACTAAATGCGCTACATTTTCCATTGTAGACCTATTCTTTCTAAATCCATATTGGGTATCGGATAGTTTTTTATTTATTTCCAGCCACTTTTCCAGTCTATTTTTTATCATTCGCTCAAAAGTTTTCAACACACATGATGCCAGACCAATTCCTCTATAGGAGGAAGCTAGGTTTGGGTCTTTGTTCGGTTTTGCTATAGGTATAATAAGGTATTTTTTCCAGTCTTTTGGAATTTCCCCTTTTTGCCATATTTGGTTTAATATGTTCAGTAATTTGCCCTTGGCCGTGTATCCTAGATTATATAACATGGGATAGTGTATATCATCCAGACCTGGAGAGCTATTTACTCTGTTTTGCAAACTTATTTCCAATTCCTTTCGTGAGAAATTTTCTAGCAATTCATGTGCCGTACTACTAACTTCAGCGTTTTGGTGATTGATTTTCAAATTCTCCGGGACCCAACATGGAGCCAGTTTGTAAAAAAATTCATTTTGTAACAGTTCCTGGTTTGGTGTTGACCTTGAAGGAGCATATGTGCTTTTAATTCTTTTCACCTTTGTCCATATTTCTTTTATAGGCGTGTTTCTATTTAATGAATTACAGCCCAAGCAGCATTTTTAGGCACAATTAAGAGACATTTTCGTAACAATTGTTTCGGTACCAGACACAAATAAGAAACACTTAGCCACATGTATCCCTTCGTTTCGAAACTTGTTACGCGAACCATGTGCATTAGTAAATGGGCGAATTGCATGTGTTTCAGTGCGTTGGCACTAGAGCGTTTCGAATGTTGTTCTGAAAAAGGATCGAAACATGTTTCGCTACTTATAACGAAACAGTTCTGAAACAGTTTCGACACAAGTGGATCTTCAAGCACATTCACGTCTGCGCAGATGTACATGAACTATTTATTTCATTATGATTTTACTTCTTTGTGTTGGTGCTGTAGATTATTATTTCAGTGAAGACAGATCACAGATGGAGAGAATTCTTTCATGGCCGATGCTGTTTAGAATGGTGTTTGAAAAATGGTGTCGTTTCCCGTGACTTTGGCGGCGTATTGTGCGTTGCTCTCGGGAATATTTTTCAAACGACGACCAGTGTACCGAGTAAATTTTAATAAATCTTCCAGAAGTTTAAGGGGCTGCCTCGATTATAATATTTTACATTATTAGAAAAAAAAATAGTAGGTAATTAAGAGAAAGCAATTGTAAGATGCATTTTTTGACGCAAATATTAGTTGTAGAGCAGATATCGGTAATTATCGTTAACAATGTAGGTATGCTATACAGATTTATATTTATTTTTAAAAGTTTCGATCACAAATTTACTTAACCTCCAAATCACGGTCAAAATATATACGCAATTAAACATGGCGTATATAATATATAACATAATACTTTTATTATCAAGTCTTTTCTATTATTAAGTCTTTTCTATTATCAAACCCACCAAATTTCATTTGCGTATTTCGACCGGTTTCAGATCAAATAAATAAATCGTCAGTTTTTAAGAAAATCTATAACACCCCGTATCTGGAAAACGCTGCAATTGTTTCAAAATATTTTCGTATTTGTTGCAAAACAATTGGTTCGATCAAAATATGTAACCGTTGCTTTGAAACTCTACCGAAACATTTGTTTCAGAACAAAAATAGTCACAATTGTTTCGTTTTTGTTACGAAACGTTGGATCCGAATCATAATTGACACAGTTGTTACGAAAAAGTGTCGAAACAATTGTTTCGAATCATAGTGTGTTGAACTTGTTTCGAAAATGTTTCAAAACTTTTTTAACTGACACAAACAGCTTAAAATTATTCGGTTATGTTTCGGTTTGTTTCGAAACGTCCAGTTTGTGTCTATTTGTTGCTAAAATGTGCCTAAAAATGCTGCTTGGGAGTACTCCCCCCAGCATTCTCTTTTGCTTTCTAGAATTACCCTCTTTGCAAGGGCCATATTTCTTTTGTACTTGATGAAGTTTTGAAGATTTGGAGTTCTTTTGTAGTCCTTCATTGATTTCCTTTGATTCTCAATAGCGGATTTGCAATTTTCGTTCCACCAAGGTTTGCGGAACTTCGGATTGGTAGCCTGGGACCTCCGAGGGATAGACTTGTTGGATGCTTCGTTTAGGAACTCGACAAATGTAACATAGTCCCAATCCTCTTCCTGGTTTGAAGTTATAAGTTTACAAAGTTCCGTAGAGAAAAGTTTCCAATCTGCTTTGCTGAGATTCCATTTCCTATAATCTTTATCTTCATAGTCCGAGCAATTGATTGAACTATTAACTTTAACTACAAAGTGATTTGAGCCTAGTGTTTCGTCAAGAACTGTCCAGTTTAACGTCGGAGAAATACTGGGTGATACTATAATGTTAGGTCTATAGCTGATTTTGTTCTACTTAATGGATTTAATAGAAGCGTTGGGGAGCCATCATTTAGGAAAATTATGTTTTCATCTTCCATAGCTGACAGTAAATTATTTCCTTGGTAGTCTGACTCTGTACATCCCCAGGTTTGGTGGTGGGCGTTAAAATCGCCCCCTAGTATGAAAGGTCTCTTCAATGATCTGAAAAAGTTTCCCCATTGATTGGATGATATTCTAGTGTTTGGGGGAACGTATATTGAGTATATATTCACAACTTTATTTACACCAACTATTTTCGCACCTGTACACATTGTATTTTCCAGTTTATAGAAATTATTTATTGGATAAAAAGGAATTTTTTGATTAATCAGAATAGCAGCTCCGGCGTAGCCGTCGTTTCTATCTGCCCTAATTATATTGAAACCGTTTAATTTGAAATTATAGTGTGGTTTTAGCCAAGTTTCACTTAAGATCGCTATATTAATATTTTCTTCATTCACAAATTTTTCTAGATATCCCTTGTTTTTTACTATTGACCTACAATTCCATTGCATAATGTTTATATTGAATGTTGTGGACTGTTTAGAATCTCGTGTAGCTTTGTCCCTATCATTTGGTTTATTTGATCTGTGTTTAGTATTTTTTTTTTCAGTTTGTATAGTATTTCTACTAAAAATGTTGTTAGTGTTTGAGTTATAACTTGTTTTTCTCGAGGTTGTATCGCTGTATAGTTAGGGTGGTATGGATTTATTATTGGAGTTGTTGATACGTAAGGGGTCTGGAGTATTTGTTTGTGCAGTTGTAGAACTGGATCTGGGTCTTTGTTAGTGTCCATCTTTTTCCGTTTTGTTGGTCCTGTCTCAGGTGGGAGAAATGTATGGGGGCTCGTGAATTTGTTTTTTGAAATAGTTTTTGGTGATTTCGTCTCTTGTGAGACAGTCGCGTATGACACCTTATATTTATTCCTTGCATCATTGTAAGACAAGTTCTCTGTGCCCATTATATGTTTGATTTGTTTTTGTTTAGCGAACTCTGGACAATTTTTTCTGTCTGTTGCGGAGTGGTCTCCCTCACACAGTATGCAGTGGAAGGTTCCACTCTTATTACAGTCTTTATTTGCGTGTTCCCCACCACAGTTGCTGCATCTTTCCTTGCCCTTGCACGTAGTGCTCAGATGTCCATATCTCAGACATTTAAGACATTGTCTAACTTTTTGTATATAAGGTTCCACCTCGAATATTATCTTCTCTATTGACACTTTTTTTGGTAGTATATTACCCCTAAAGGACACCATTATTGTCTGTGTGGGTACATATTTGATATTATCCCCCTCAACTATCCTTCGGTTCATTCTTCGTACATATGTTACCTTAAATTTTTGGTACCCCAAAGGACTTATTAATTGTTCAAGTTCGGTCTCCGTCAATTCTATATCTATATGACGTATTATACCCGTTCTGGCTGTTAAGTATTGCGGTATAAACGGTAAGTAATCGTTTCTTTTTAAACTCTCAGACTCTACCAGAAGATTAGCACTTTTTGACGAGTTTAGTTCTATTTTTATGAGATTTATCCCTACACTTGTTATGTTTAAAATATTTTCCTGAATATCCGGCACTAATCTATTAATTAATCTAGCCGTGCATATTTTATTTGCTCTTCCTATATTTTTACCGTTAATTCCTTTAACATAAACAAAGAATGGACCTATCATATGATTTTCATACTTGTTAATCGGCCTTGAGATAAGTTTATCATCAGATTTTTTATCTGACGGACTTATTGAAGGCGAACCATTTATATTAATCAGATCGACATCATTTTCAACTCTATTATTACCCGTTACTGAAGTTTGACCAATAGATTTATATCCGCTTTCATTATTGTATTTAATACTAGATTTCTCACTTACCCTACCCAACTCTTCCAAAAAGTTTCTTACTTGTGGTTCCTGAACCCTGTATCTATCATTGTAACTCGTCTCCGTTTCCATTCTCTGTTCCGTATTTTCATCTAATAAATTTGTCCAGTTTTCCTGCAACGTTTTGCCCCTATCAGGGGGCTCACTATCTTTGCTCATTTAAGTATGAGATTTAAGTAATCAGATTTCACTTTATTTGCTCTTCACTACTTGCCAATTTTCAGCCACTCGATTTTATATGCGTAGCGTTCGACCGACCGGTGAGAACTGAACCGACAAAATAAAACAGTTTTATCAGCTGTCAAACAACAATTTGTGTCCACTTCCGGTATAACCGGAAGTGGTGTTGTTCTGAATTGAGTTTTTCCTAAAACACAGATACACAAAAAATGGAAACTGTCAAACTGAAAGCTTAGCCTATATAAATGGTATCAGCTCCCAAAGGTTGACCCTGTATAGGTAGAGGCAATGATGCACTCGCAAATTGTCGCAAATATGACGAAGTATCGTAACTAAAATAAATCGATATTGTGAATTATGTCTTCTACATTCATAATTCATAAAATAACCGGCTTAACAATCTCACGAAGTGGCATATGTAATTTCGGTTAAATCGGCATATTTTGTACTCGGGAATCTGTGGTAGAGCATGGGGTGTATGTTTTAGCGACACCCTGTATTTAGGACGACAATATAAAGAGTTCAAAATGAAGGGAAAATACTGAAATAGCTAACGTAATCCCGAACAGAAATTTAAAGTTTTTGATTTTAAATTGATTCAATTCTATTTTTGTGATTTTAGACTTGTTTGTAACTTCGATTAGACTTATTTTGGGACAAATATCGATAAACATACCTAAATGAAAAAAAAAATTATTTTGGTGATTTTTTACAGCTGATAAACCAAAAACGTTTTCCCTTCATGAAATTCTTTCTAGCGACAAGCTTTACTGCCATCTTGGTATTAGTTCCATTGGTTGAATTAAAAAACTTAAAACCCACTGATTGGTTCTGAAGTTACGAGACATAATTATTGTCATTGTTATATCCTACGTACTTTCAACAACCTTTGATCTAAAGGACAATTAAGAAGAACTGGAAGTATTAAAACAAGTAATTGTCTAACGGTAAGCTTAGAAGGCTGTTTAGAGATTCTCTCATCATTATTTCGAACGTTTCAATAAACTGTCTACCTAATTGGAAAACTTCGGATTGTATTACCTTATCGATTGCAGCTCTAAGATACTTACTTGAGATGCCGAAAATTGTAAGTTTTTAAAAGTTATTTCTATCCGCCGATTTTGTGTAGAATCTAGTCAAGAATATCATCATTCTCGTTCTTTACACGTTCACTGCCGTATGAGACCATACGTGACTCACAGTTTTTAAAACACATTGGGCCGCGTGAGACCAACCTGGCTTCATGGTGACGAAGTTGCTATTCGGCTGCATGGAACCACATTAGTCTCACAGATCACATTTAAATTACATAGACTGGTTCCCTGCGGCCTGTTGAACTTGCCAATACTTTCGGCCTGCATGTAAGACCTACGTGAGTTCACAAAATAGCGTTTTATTATATTATAACGAGACTGCTCTGGAAAAATTCTAGTAATTGCTTCTTTAACCTTTAACATTCTAGTCCACGAATTTGCTTGTTTGTTTACATTCTTTTTTTTTATACTGAGTTAGTCAATGACATGTTCGCGACAGTTCCAGTCACATGTCATGTGACATATCGACAGACAGACGTTAGTTCTATGGATTTCTGGAGTGGGCTCGCCGAACAATCTGACATTTCCAGAATCCATGAATCGACGGCTGGTGCGCCGGTGCGACGTTCGAGAATGTACCTGCTAGAACGGATTAGAACGTGACTACTGATGCGTCGGGGGACTATATAAGGACAGCGACGTGGAGAGACAGTTGCGTGGAGAGTAGTATTATCCTGAACGTGAAACAGTGAAGACTGAAGTATAGACAGAGCAGAAGTGAAGTGTGAAGTAAGGGAGCCAGTAGTGACAGATAGCGGATATAAAGAATAGACAAGTGCAAGAAGTAGTGTAGCCAGCTGTTTGTGTTTTGATTATTTAGAATTATTATTAGAGGTTATAAGTACTTGTGGTGTTAAACAATAAAGGAATTTACAGACTTTGGTGGTGATTTATTTATTGTGAGAAACTCGTAACAACTGGTGTCAGAAGCGGGATACGGATTCCAGCAAGAAGATTAATTAGTTAATGGGTAAATTAAGAAGTGGAAAAGAAACAGTAGGCAACAAAATGTCTGAGAAAATGTTGGCGGATATGATGTTACTGCTCAAAAACGGCCAGGAAGAGCAGAAAAACATCATGAAGAAACTTGAAGACGGCCAAGAGCAGCAAAGGCTGTTGATGCAGCAACAGAAAGAGAGTGAAGAGAAGTTGTTAAAAGTTATTCAAGAACAAAAGAACGATTATGTGGGCGAACTGAATAAAGTAAAGCAAGAAGTTCGTGATGAAGTCAACAGTGTTCGTGATGAAGTCGGTGGTGTTCGTGATGAAGTAAAACTGGTGGAACATAAAACAAAACTCCTTGTAGAGGAGATGAAGAATGACTTCGAGACAAAACTCAGAACTCTGGCAAGTTCTGAGGTGAAGCATTCTCCGTGTGCCGCACCATCTAGCAGTTTTGTCGCGAAAGTGAAACCACCAGCGTACGACGGGACAACTCCCTGGACTGCATACAAGATGCAGTTTCAGGCTGCATGCATGGCCAACGGGTGGAACGACGCAGAGAAGGCAACGGCACTGGTTCTTGCTCTTCGAGGGCAAGCTGTGGACATGCTGCAAACACTGCCGGTAGAACTGCACTCGAATTACAACCAATTGAGTGCAGCATTAGAACTTCGGTTCGGCAATCGCCATATGGAGCAGGTGTTCCAAAATCAGTTTTGATGAGCAGAGTGCAGAAGCCGAACGAATCGCTACAGGAGTTCGAAGCAGATGTCAACAGGATTGTCCATCAAGCTTACCCGGACTCGCCGCAGAATTTCAAGGAACAACTAGCCTCGCAAACCTTTGTCAACGGAATACGAGACACAGAAATACAGAAGATCCTGCGCATGTCACATTTGACAAAGTCCAGCGAAGCGCTAGTTAGAGCGCTCGAATTAGATGCAGCAATCAAGGCGTCCAATGGTAGAAACTTTTCCAAGGTACGAGCAGTGACAATTAATGAAGTTAAAGAAGAGAATGTGACTGCCATATTGGAAAAGTTGAATAAGATGATGGATAAGATCTCTGAGCAGTTGAATGATGGGAAAAGAGGTTGGACTCCAAGGAGGGACAAAAACAGGAAACAGTGCTACCGTTGTGGATCCAGTTCACATTTTATACGTGACTGTAAAGTTAGTGAGACTCCGAGACGTGGTGGATCCCTGGAACGAAGACCAGGCAGGGACAGGAGCGGGAGCAGAGAGAGAAGTGTCTTTCGAGAACGTGATAAGCTCGGGACAAATCAAGCTCGGCGGTTCTAGTTTACCGATCATTCAAAATACACAACTTGGTTGGGTTCTTACTGAAAAACTAGCAGCTACAATTATTAAACAAAATAAGTTAAGTTAAGTCCACACAAAACATGGAAATTGATATAAAAAACCAAATAGAATCATTTTGGCCCTTAGAAGAGGTCATAAATGAAACTCAAAGTTTATGAAATGAGGAAATTAAGTGTTGAGAACATTCTAAAAATACAACTAGGCGAGATGAAACAGGGTGGTTTATTATTACAGGGTGGTGTATTCATAGATGAACATCTGTCATGGGAAAAACAAATCGAATATGTTCGAGCCAAACTTGCTAAAATCACCTATGGGATAAGAGTCGTCGGTAAATACATGACAGAAAATACTTTGAAAGTGGTATACTATGCGAACTTCGAGTCGGTATTGAAATTTGGGATATTGTTTTGGGGTAGCAGTAGTAAATTGGAGAAACTGTTTGTTATGCAGAAGAGAGTCATCAGGGTGGTTTACAAGATGAAGTGCAGGGTGTCATGTAGAGGTGTCTTTAGGCAAAATGTTATAATGACTGCTTACGCCATATTTATTTATGAATGCTTGACTTTTTATTTTAAAAACAAAAATCAATTTCCCAACCATTGAACATCCCTATAATATGAGAGGAGTTGTCTTGCATTACCCTAGACATAGGTTGACTTACACAGAAAAGGGACCATATTATATGTGTCTGAAAATGTTTAACAACTTGTCAAGGAATTTCAAGAAAATTGATGACCTTGGTCAATTTAAGCGAAGTACAAAAATTTTCTTAAATCAGTTAGAGCCATATAGTTTGGGAGATTTTGTAAAGGCGTAATTTGTTGTTATATTAATTCTGATAGATTGTTTATATATTTTCTTTGACACTATTTCCTTTTTGATTCTGTAATTTGTAAGAGTTGTAGGACATTCTTGTGAAATAAAGGTTATTATTATTATTATAAGTCTTCCCGGACTTAACAATTTTTCGCAATTAGGCGAGATATTTGACATTGCGAGGGATAGGTTCTATAAATTAGAGCGTAGGCTAATCAGTGATGTACAATTAAAGCAATAGTATGTTAATTTTATTAACGAATAGGTTAATTTATGTTGATTTACAGCATGCTAATCCTATTGATTCGTCTCAAGACAATGATAATTTAATTGAGTCATACCTTCCTCACCATTGTGTGATAAAAAAAACGACTCGTTAATATGTTAGCCTAGCTGCGTGTTATTTTTGATGCCAGCGCAAAATCTAAGACAGGGGTTTCACTAAACGATGTCCTAAAGGTTAGTCCATCTATACAAGAGGATACGTTTTGTAGGGTAATGAAAGGTAATGAAAAATATTGAAAGAATTAGAAAAATAATTTTTGTTAAAATGAAGAGAAATTAGAATATAGACCTCTCGGTCAGTCAGGAGATAATAGTCAGCTGTTTGATATAGATAAGCGATATATCAAGTCGCCATTCCAGAAGAACGGAAATAAAATCAAGCAATTTATTAAATACTACTTATAGTAGGTATCTTTTGACATGCTGTTTTATTATGGCGAATATGCATTATTGACGTAAAGATAACTGTTCTACTGTTTTGTAATGTATTTTTTTGTGTGCTTTTGTTTTTAATTCAACCTATAAAAATAGAGAAGCCAAGTATGTCGAGGTGAAATGGTTTTGTACCATTTCACATTCTGTAAGTTTTGTCAATTTTAGTTCTTAATAAGTATTGTGTGATGTTTCTTGTATGTGCCTGTTTTGTGGTTGTCCTGAAGAAGACATAAAGATTAATGTCGAAACGTTGACTAAGAATAAATGATTAAGCTCAAAACTAGCTGCATTTAATCAACTGAAGGTGCCCTTATACCCAATACCTAATCAAGAACTATTATATACTATGCAGGGTGGGGCGCAATGAACGCCTCGGTTTGTGGAGCCTAAATCGTGCACAATTAAAAGAAAAATTAAATTGGGTCTTAAACAGGGTCGTAGTGCCTACAACTTGAAATTATTTTGATCTACATAGAGCATTGCATTTTTAGATTGACTCATCCGAAAAATAAGATTGGCTTTGACAGTTGATGTTGTTTAAATTCAGAAGTTTGTTAGTTATAAACAAGTGAAAATCGTCATTTTTGAATTTCAAGGCCCTGTACCACGAAAAGGGGTCAAGATAGAGAAAAACGGCTTACATGTTCCTATTTAAACTTTTTATGTAGGTACTATCATATGATGTAGATAAAATGTTTATACGGGGTGATAAGAAATTTGAAAAAATCTGAGATTTCTCCACGCGTCGCCAAATAAAAAAAAACATATCATGTTTCTACACCATAGGATAGTACCTGCACAGAAAGTTAAAATAGGGACATGCAAGCCGTTTTATATCTATCTTGAGCCGTTTTCGTTGTATCGGGCCTTGAACTTCAAAAATGACGATTTTCACTTGTTTGCAACTCATCAAAACTTATCTTATTTTCTCTTCTCAAACAATCTACAAATGCAATAACATAGGAGCATTCCATTAAAAAAAAAACATAACTTTGATATGCCACTGTTATATGGGACACTCTGTATAGTCCAAAATAATTTTAAGTTGTCGGCACTACGACCCTTTATAAGACCCATTGTAATTTTTTTTTAATTGTCAACGATTTATGCTAGACCGAGGCGTTCGTCGCGCCCCACCCTGTATATCGTGGGCAGGTGAATTTTAGAAAACTGCTTTTTCGTGATCTGAGGGTCAGGATCGGTGAACATTTGATGAGTTTCGAAAATTAATGTCGTCCTCAATAGTGTATTTTTTATTAAAAACTTTTTATTATTATAAACACAAAAATTATAGGTTTTTAATCGTACCACGCATTATATTTAGGAAGACAATATAAAGAGTTCAAAATGAAGGGAAAATACAGGTATAGCTAATGTAATCACGAACAGAGATTTGAAGTTTATAATTATTCGCGAGCTTTGATTGGACTTAGTTAAGGACAGGTGGGTAAAGGGAAGAGGGAGCAGAGAAGATGTAACTGAAAAAGCTGAGTAAACACCAACTGAGATGGGCAATTGGACTTCTAAGAGGACACTGCCCACTAATGAAACGTGGATCCTAGTGGACAGAAAACCTGACACAAAAGGCCAACAACTAATTTTCCTAATGGGTGAAAATAGAGCAACTTCAATGCAAACCTTACCTAAACCTAACTGGGGTGCTGTTCAAGCGACTAGGTGGGTAAAGGGAAGGGGGAGCAGAGAAGATGTAACTGAAAAAGCTGAGTAAACATCAGCTGAGATGGCCAATTGGACTTCTAAGAGGACACTGCCCACTAATGAAACGTGGATCCTAGTGGACAGAAAACCTGACACAAAAGGTCAACAACTAATTTTCCTAATGGGTGAAAATAGAGCAACTTCAATGCAAACCTTACCTAAACCTAACTGCGGTGCTGTTCAAGCGACTAGGTGGGTAAAGGGAAGGGGGAGCAGAGAAGATGTAACTGAAAAAGTTGAGTAAGCACCAGCTGAGATGGGCAATTGGACTTCTAACAGGACACTGTCCACTAATGAAACACTTCTCCATAATAGTAGTGAAAAATATCCCAGATTGCAGGAGATGCGGGGAGGGGGAGGAAAGCCCATACCACCTAGTGTGTGAATGCCCAGCACTAGAGGGAATTCACTAGAGAACAAATACTAGACTTCTAGTATTTGGGACCGAAATGTCAAAACCAAAAGAAATAGAACAAGCAACCATTGGACTCATACTGAAATACTTTCGGGAGATGGGACTGATGAGATAATTATCCAAAGGGGTACAATAAGCGCAAGCTTCAGTACAATGGTTTTGAATCTATCTTAGAAGTAATAATAATAATAATAATAATAATAGTTAAGGACAAATATCGGTAAGTAACAATATATTATAATGTTTAGAATTCAATGATTCAGTTAAATATGAGTCAGCTAGAATCAGTAGGACTTGTTTATAATTCTAGAAAAACAGCAACGTTTTTCCTGAAAATATTTCCAACGGGAAGTTTTACCACCACCGTGGTATCAGTCCTATTGGTTGAAATTCAAAATTTATGATCCACTGATCGATTCTGAAGCGACGAGATAATATTGTCACACGTTGTTGGGCCCACATACCACTTATATGTGATTTCATATCACCCCGTGTTCCTCAAGTTGTAATAATTATGAAATATATACAGGGTGTTAAGAAAATTACGGATAAACTCTACAGTACATTGTAGGGGACACTCATTAAAGCACGGGAAAATAATTTTGAAAAATCCAGACCTACATTTTGAAAGTTATAAGCAAAATATTGAACAATAAATTTGGCAACGTTTAACATGATAACAGCTGGTATTTGGTAATTTCGTCTAATTTCTAACAATGTAGGTAGTAAGGTATCAAAACCGTTGTTGCCAAATGCTTTTTTTTCAGCTTCTTAGAAAAGAAAAAAAAATCTTATTAAATTTTCCAAGCCAGTAATACATCTTAAGCAATTTTTTTTAATTGATAACGATTAAAGTGCCCTTTTTATATCCGTAAAATCATTTAGTTTTTGCAACTTTGGCATTTTTTATTTCACCAACTTGAAGACCAGAATTTTTAAAATTATTTTTCCCGTATATACTCTACTGAGTGTCCCCTACAATGTGCTGAAAAGTTTATCCGTCATTTTCTTAACACCCTGTATAACAGTATATACCACGCGAGTAGGTACTGGACCTGTCTGTATACATAGACAAAAAATTGCCCTCCATGATTATACAGGGTGTCCCAATATTCCATGGACATGGAGCAACCACACATTACTGAGGTAAAAAAAAAGTCGCTCGGACCAAACTTATCTCTATACCAAAGTGCTTCGTTTGTCCGTTAGAAGGCTTCAAAGTCTTTTGAAAATTTTAGTTTTTTTGAAATAGCTCAAAGTCGGCTGATTCCAATTCGATGAAATTTGGTAGGTCAATTTCTTATTAAAAGTACTAACTTCTGATGTACATGAATTACATGATAATTTGACGGAAACCCGGGAAGGGGTGAAACTACCCCTACCCTCCATTAAAATCGATCGTATAATTGTTGATAGGGTAGCAGGAACGCTGTTCATGTTTTTTTGTGTGAAAGATACATCGTTTTAGCCCATTTTTGGTCTCCAACAAAAATCTGTATCTTTCCGAGGTGCTATGTGATAAAATAATTTAGTCGATGATAACTAAATTTTTATTTCATTCTTTTAATTTGAAATCAAATTTTCAATTGTCAGGTGATTATTTTATCTAATCTCACAAAAGATGCTCGATGTGGGCGCCGGTTTGGACCCTAGAAAGTTCCATCCTGCGCAAAAAAATGATTTTAACTTTTCTTCGAACCTCGTCGTTTTGTAAACTGTTTATTCGTTTGAAAAAAACCGTCTGCAAACACGTGAAAAAAAAAACGAACCATACTAAACACCTTTTATGAGATTAGACCTAATAATCACCTGACAATTGAAAATTTGATTTCAAATTAAAAGAATGAAATAAAATTTTGGTTAGGTGTCATCGAATAATTTATTTTATCACATGGCACCTCGGAGAGATACATATTTTTGTAGGAGACCAAAAATGGGCTAAAGCGATGTATCTTTCAAACAAAAAAACATGAACAGCGTTCCTGCTACCCTATCAACAATTACGATCGATTTTAATGGATGGTAGGGGTAGTTTCACCCCTTCCCGGGTTTCCGTCAAATTATCATGTACATCATATCATGTTAGTACTTTTAATAAAAAATTGACCTACCAAATTTCATCGAATTGGAATAAGCCGACTTTGAGCTATTTCAAAAAAACTAAAATTTTCAAAAGACTTTGAAGCCCTCTAACGGACAAACGAAGCACTTTGGTATAGAGATAAGTTTGGTCCGAGCGACTTTTTTTTACCTCAGTAATCTGTGGTTGCTCCATGTCCATGGAATATTGGGACACCCTGTATGTTAAATACTCAAACTTTATCCATAAGGAAGTTGTTAGATCTGTTTCATTGAGTTACCATAGATACCTACTTCATTATTGGTATTGTTACAAACAATCCCTTTGAGACAATTTACCATAGAAACTATCAATAATTATAATTCGCCTATCCACAGGGTGCACCATATCTCCTTCTCTATATTGCTATCTCGTGAATGCTAAGAGATACAGGGTCGGTTAAATTAGAGAAAAGATGCGCAATTTTGTGGCCATCTCGAATTCGTCAATTCCTGAAATATCCCGAAATACTGAAAAATCAAGATATTTTATTTTTGCCATATCTTTTTTATTACTGGAGATTAAAAAATAATTTTTCGTAGGCTTACATAAGTCGTCAAAAGTTACTCACTTGACTTTTAAAAAATTTTCAAAGCCTACTAGATCCCAGAGTTTTCATAATCAACCTTCATTTTTCTTATGGCCGCTACATTGTTTTTCATGTATAGGTCGGTATTAACCCTTAGTTGGTAACATCCGACTCTGAGGCGGATGCCAAGTTTTGATGCTGCGCTGAATCCAAACGAATGAATGTACAAAAATTTCGTATTAGGTATGCTCTAGTTGGTTGTCAAAAAGTCCATAGCCGCCTTCGCGAAAATACGTCTGTGAGACGGGTGTTACTCAGAACGATATATTTCAGTCCATCTCTCAGTCGGCTGTTGGTCGAAAGTATGGTGAATGAACAGGTATAATATATAAAAAAATGTATAAAAATGAAATAAGTATTGTTTTAATAAAATATATTTGTGTTTACTAGAATACATTCGAATAAATATGTAATTATACATATTATTAGAATACCTATTCCGACTGAGCGACGGATGTTACCTATAATGCTGGAACTGTAATATGATCACCGACTGAGAGACGGATGTTACTTATAAAGTGAAAAAAAGTATGTTACCAACTAAGGGTTAAACAAATAATGGAAACCAAAAACTAAGAAACTTCAAAAACTAAATTTCAAAAATTTTGGTTCTTCTTTTTTTCTTAAAACTAAAGATATCTTTTTCGACCGAATATCATAGAGAAATTAAAAAACCATAAGGCAAGCAGTATGATTTCATATTGACGTATTTCAGCGAAATTTTTTTTCTTTGGAAAAAGGAGAACAAAAATTTTGGAATTTTTTTTCTGAAGTTTATTAATTTTTGGTTTCCATTATTTTTTTCATCTCGAACGACGTAAAAAAATAGTACGGCGTCCATAAGAAAAACGAAAGTTGACTATGAAAACTCAAAGATCTAGTCGGCTTTGAATATTTTTGAAACGTCAGGTGGGTAGCTCTTGCGACTTATGTAAGCCTACGAAAAATTATTTATTAATTTCCAATTATAAGAAAGATATGGCAAAAATAAGATTTCTAGATTTTTCAGTTTTTTCAAGATATTTCAGCACCGACTGAAAATATTCTACCATTTTTGTCAGATTCCTCTTAATCATCAAGTTGTGCATCTTATTCTGTAATTTAACCCACCCTATATCTTAACGTTTACGAGATAGCAATATAGGGAAGGGTATATGACGCACCCTGTAGAGTATCAGTACTCGCACGGTATGTACCTACATATTATGAGTATAATTTATGTTATTACCTATACATTAATACCTATAATTAATTACCTATAATATTAATAAATAAAAATATTAAAGTTAAGTTTATTGCATGAAGTTTATAATATTATGTTTTGTTTATAACATCTAAAACCCTTGAAGAAGCGCGAAGTTGCGGAACACGTCGCGTTCCGACGTTTACTTATAAGTGAAAATCTTCTTTATACAAGTTTTATTTATTTTTTTTTCGGAATAGATTTTAATCAAGTCCTAACCACCTAAATTTATTACTTGTGAATAAAGTATTAACATAAAAGTTTACATAAAGCGGGAAAAACTTACCTGCTTTATATTTCAACACCAACACATATTTTCACGTCAACAACGGTTTAACTTCTTTGAGATTCAGAACATAATATTCAAATAATTATCGTTTCATTTTGTTCCTTCCCACTTTGCTTGCGATTCAATTCGTTCCCGTCGCCTACTGAACTTTATCAGTACCTATGAGACTCTACAGCCTCCCGTATTTCTCCAACTCCCTACAACGTTGCCGGTCAGGACAGCTTGTCGTAAAAAATACTTGCTTTGCCTGATTAATCAGTTGACATGGTCTTTTAAATTACGACTTAAAGGATTATAAATCTTACAGCGGGTATTATAAAGGCTCATTAAGTTAACGGGCAAATATCTGTGGCCATTTCTAAAGAAGGTATCGAGTCTAAGTGAAAATTTTTTTAAATTTATCTATTCTTGACATGAAAGTAATTTCAAAAATGTTAATAAAAGTCATTTGACGTCGATATTAGCTTCAAAAACGAGCACAGAAATCTGTCCGTTAGCCTAATAAGCCTTTATAATATTGGTTGTTAGACTTTTTTTTGCATAATTTTAGATCATTGGTTTCAACAGAGTAGATATTCCATTGCACCGGTTGGGTAACTAGGAATGGACGCCGGATATATCTCTGGAACGAATCCTATCACAAGTTTAGGGGAAAAATATTGAGAAAGCAACTCTAAATATTTGCTGGAATATTTTTTCGAGTTTCTTCAATTACCGCTAGGGGGCTTAATCGTTTTGGCAGAATACAGAATTTGTGTTTTCTTCGTCTTTTTCTGATTTGGAGTGGATTGAAAATACATGTAGTTTAATCCCGAAATAATCTCGAATATTTTCCATTTGATAGTTTTTGTTGTGACTTTGTAAAGTATGTAATGTGAGCGACGGCAATGCAAATTTCATTTAAAATACTCGCATATAATGAACTATTATTCACTCAGGTTAATTATGTCACTCGCTAACGCTCGTGACATAAACTTAACCTTCGTGATTAATAGCCCCCATTATATGCTCGTATAATAATATTGTCAAGTAGGCATAAAAACCAGAACACTGAAGTAATAAGATTTCTTAACTATTAAACATCATTGCTAGCAAGCAATAATTCAAGTCAGCACAACTAGTATTTGAATAATCATTTTTGAAAACTTATTGGGAAATACAAACTTGCTAGCATGATGTGTAAATTGAAAAGAGTTTATCGACTTTGCTGACCTAATCAGCAGAGGTAATAAAAAGAAGAGTAGGTACGACCCAGATTAGGGGACAGAGGGGCTCCTACTCTGGGGGAGTGTGACTCCAACTCTTGGAGACAGCGGGTACTCCGTAAAGTCATAAGTAAAGTAGTGCCGTTATTGTGAAAGTGCTGGTTAAGGAGCTGACTCTCCGGGACAAAAGCCGTTCGCAGTTTTACAAATAATTGTACCAATAATCATTAGGATGATGCGTATGTAAGTACATTTCTATTTTCATAAATTTAGTGTATGAATTTAATGAGCGTTCTTGACCACACTAAGGTCCAATCATACAATATATAAAAAAGTCCTCCGCAATCGCTAGAGACTTTCAGGGTAGCCGAAGTACTCTTAAGGCCTCCTCAAATTAGCTTCCCTTCAGGGTTTTTGTTTTATCTTTAATCTCAATAGTACCAGCGGGCTCCCCTGGAAACTAGTGGCGGCTCTAAAGGACTCGACTTTGATAGTATTATTATTCATTTCCTTCAAAATTATTTTAACTGTGTTTTTTTTTTCAATAAATTAGATATATATTTTTTTTTTGTAAATCTTTTGTTCTTAACCCCCTTTTAACCCTACGAAATAGGGCAATCCCCCTGGGTTGCGACATAGGGTGAAAGCGCCGCCTTTCGCGGTGGGACCTACTATTATTAGTTCATTTATGAATAACTTTATTCAAAAAATCAGTGACCGCGTGGACGACTAATAGGTACCTAATAGATTATCAAATCTAAGCTTTCATAGTATTATTTCATACTAAAATTAATTGTCTAGATTGTTTACATTCTTTACGTTCTTTACATTAAAATTGGCTGTGTAAACAATTTAATTGTTTATTGGTGAAGAATTTAATTGTTTACATTTAATTGTTTACCTACAGGTTCGTCCCTGAAAATAAGAAGAGTTTCCTATTATTGACGAAAAGTTCAAGTAACTATGGATATGCTAGATTCTTTGTTTTGTAATTATCTGGCTGCAAAGATGTAACCTGCTGTCTTGATGGAACTGGGAATTGTTTGCACCGTCTCTAGTTAACTGTATGTTTCTGTCTGTGACAATGAGTAACCTCAGCTTCGTAAGTCACCTGGTGTTAGATCTGATTATTAGATAACTAAGACCTTTTAAATATTATAGATGGGCCACTGAAGATGATTTGAAAAATTAAATCGAAACGTTTGTCTTTGAAGCCAGAATCTATTTAAGCCCCATTCATCATTTTCTCACAAAAAATTAAAAATCTGTTGACTCAGTCGATGACGAATATTGAACAACATATCATTGTATTAATTTTTTTTCAGAAAAAACGCTAAATTTTCTTATATGTCAGCAGATAACGCCCATTACCGTTTGCGGTGATAGCAATATGAAAAATTTGTCAAGTTATATCGACAGAGGAAGGAAACATCTTTGTAACTCTCGTTGAATTCCGTTGAGGTAAGCCGGAATAATCGACATTTTAGTAAACAAAGTTTTGACGTTCCCTGGCACTACACCGATTATATTTTGAGTATACTCTAATTTTAAAAATAATATTTTCCTATTTTTTATTTGCTCATGATTGTTACGCCCGTTGGCGGTCATTTTAGAAGCTCAAAAATATTTTCCAACTTTTTTTTGTGGCCACTTTTCTTCTAAAAAGTTTCTGCTTGAGGCTGTCCGACGCTCCGCTTCTGAGATATTCCCGTGATCATTCTTAGCGACTCACCTGGTACCTAACTTTGTTGATTTGCCTGTTTCTGTGTAGCAATTGGTCCTAATGGTTCAATACGTTTCCGCAGGTCGGATGAAAAACCCTCACAATTTATAGGAACTGTTCGTGGATCAAAGAATTCTTCTAGTAGTCTTATTAAATTTCATATACTAGTTCTGCAATTAAATATTTGCTGTCACCTCTTATGGCTTTCCACAGTCCCAATAATACGGTGGTTGGCAAGTTCATAGCAAATCATAGGTCTAATTTATTGCGTGATGGTATATAATTTGGTTGGGATAATGAATTTGAGAATATGTTGGGTGCTATAAGAAAGAAATTAGCTTCATCTAAAGTTTTAGTTGAATATGACGGCGTAAATGATAACAGGCGTGTAGTTATTATTAATCAGAAAGTGATCCAAAGTGGAAGGAGAAATATTAGAATTTGTAAATAAAATAAAATATTTGCGAGTGATTACAGATAGTAAGCTTAGTTCAAGGACCATGTAGATTTTGTTTGTAAGAAGATAGATAAGAAGTTAGGAATAATGTATAGTATATCGGTGTATGCGAAGCAAACTTTGTATTGTGCGATGGGTCTGCCATTATATTATTGTTGCGGTACAATGTTATACTTAAGTAATTAGGGGGGAATGGATAGACTGCAAAAATTACAAAATAGAGGAATAAGACTGTAACGCCTTTTATCACTCCTTTTGATGCGGGAGTAGGAAAACTGTACTTAGCAGTCAGCTAACTCAATTAAATTAAATAATTTATAACTATGGCAGTGCACACATTAATGGATAACATCACACCGGTAAAGAGAGAGTCGAAACAAATCTAATAACATTTATTTCAAAAAGCAGGAATATAAAAATATAATGACATAAATTAGAAAAATAAATCAGTGGTGTAGTATCACAGTAAATAGTAAACAATAAATAAATAAGTCACAGGTACCTATGAACCATAATAATAATTTTAAGTTAACAATAATTGATTTTAATTAATCGATAGTTAATTTTAACAGAAAAATACAGAGAACATAATGCCTCATCTCGTCATCTCACTCTTAAAATAGTGATAAAATGTCATAAAGATCTAAAACTTGATATTATAACAAGAAAAAACGCCTGAATGGCAAAAATTTGAACAACTAAATTATATGAAATTTGAATGCATTGATAAATTATCATTGAAACGTGAATGAGCGACGCAAAATTAAAATGACTGAACTTTAGTAAATTAACACAATGCAAAAGATTTTTATTATCATAATGAATGAGAGCAAACAAAATGATGGAAGGGCAATAAAAATTATTTATATAATAAAAAGAAATTGAACTGAAAGCAACGCTGAATTTACTTAACTGAGTGTTAGGTGTCTAATGTCGGTTGACTCAGTTTGGTGTTTTCTCGATTTGAGGAGAGCTGCAGTTTCTAGACTATTGCTTCTAGCATGACCATCGGGAATGGTACCAGCTCTATCCTGCTAACTAAGCATCTGTCAGTCAGGGGTGCTGTGGCTTCAGGACGGCGTTCATGATCGGTTACATCTCGGTCTTCGATGAGGCTTGATTAAGCATCCCGCCGTGAGGGACGAATCCTTAAAATGGTGCAGAAAAGAAAATTAATTCTTGACCACCATAATCTGAGCTCATAAACTGCTGGAGTATTTTGTACAGCACAAGCAACTCAACGTGCGTATTTGAAATTGGAATAAATGAGCACAAAATCTCCAGCATTCCAGAAATTTTCATAAAATAAATAATACAATATTTATCAACAATAAAAGCGATTTTAAATATAGGAAGCAATAAAAATGAACTATTAGCAGTGAATCAGTACGAACACCCATACTTACCCCTACTGTAGGATACAACGGATTGTTCTCCGCTGCTGATCATTATGGTAATCATATTACGATCTCTCTTATAAGCGATCGATTGCCAATTTCTGACGGGAAGATTTTCACGCGGACCATTATTTTATTACCTCGATGGTTGGAGCGCGCCTGACACTGACCTAATTTTCACGCTGATCTCCCCTACACCCACCGCGATTTTAGGTAATGTTTTTCAATTAAGGACCTATAGGTGTCTCAAAATTAAATGTGAACCATTAGTAGGTGAAATAAATGAACGGCAGTAAATGTAACGGTTTGAATCGCAATTAAAACCGTTACAAAACTTACTTAAGCTGTGATAGATTCACTAGTGCGGAGTATTAAAGTGCTGGGGATGGATGAGAGTGAATCAGTTGTTTAAATACCAAATTATGGTTTCATTTATAAATTGAGCATTATTCTGTATAGACAAGATGGTCTTACATTAGTGCGTTGTTATTTCCTAGCGACTTGCCCGTTGGAAATATAAAAAAAGATGAGAGAGAAAATTTATATGATTTGAAGGAACCTATAGCTTAAAATTATTTTCAGCAACACATGGTGGCCCATCTCTGTACGGACGGCATACAACTTTGTTTTTTTAAATAGGACACCCTGTACAATTATTACATTTTTAGATTGACTGAGGAAACTCAGTTAGAATGGTTTTCACAGTTGGAGGGCTAATCCTCCTGTGGGATTCGTTTGTAATCTTTGATCGTCCTACGCAGTCTTGTGCATTTATCTCTGGTGTTTTCCAATTTGTCCGTCCACCAAGGCGGTCTACCTCTCACGACATGTCTCCGCTTTGTCGCTTTGTTACCGCTCTCTGTGCCATTCTCGTTTTCTGTACTTATACCACTGGTGTATCGTATGTATCTGATTCAAGTTCTTCAAGTTTTTCTGCAAGCCTCCTATAATTAACAACTCTAATATACTCTGTCCTGTGTTCTCGCTTTATTACCCCCATGTCCACCTTGAACCATATGTACTGATGATGACTCATCGTTTCATTTTGCATGACTTTCCACTCCTGAACCCTTCCACGTATTTCGTCGGTCGCCAGTGTCACGTTGATGTGCGACCTTGCTGACCCCCTAAACAAATGTTGGATTCTGTCCTTCATTAACCGCAGTCAATCGGGCGGCTGCCATGAAGTCCCTCAGGATGTCTCCCTTGATGTTCTGCACATTCCCCCCATAATGGGGATTTTGCGTTCAGGTCTCTCGCAATCACCAGCTTTTTGCCACGCACTGTATCTCTGATATCCTGGAGATAGCTGCGGAATTGCTCTTCTGTTTTGTTTGGAGAAAAATAGCAACAACTTAATGTAGGTGTCCCCAACCTTCGCATATATAAATCCGCCTCTTCCTGTTTCCTTGATTTCCATTTTTTTGTTGAATATTTTAATGGCTGCGATATATTCAGCAGCCAGCCGGCCCGTCTGGCAGCGGTCAAGTTAGGCTCCGATAGAGCAATATGTCGGCCTTTACTTCTGTTGCAGTCTGAAGTGCCGGTTCGTGTGCCGCTTTTATTCTATATGTGCTGATCTGAAGGATATTGATCCTCAAAGTAGTCGCAGTTAGTTCCTTGCTGTTGTGTCTTATTGTTGCTGTTGTGTGTGTGTGTTTTTTTTCCTTTTTTCCTTTTGCTAGGTGAAGACGGAATCTGTCTCTGATCCCACTGTGTTTATTGTTGATGGTCCACCCATCCGACCAGTTCTACTCCCGGATGTGTGTCCCTCCTGTCTGCAGGTGACGCAGAACGGGGGATTCGGGCATACGGCTGCTCCATGGAGGTCTATCGCAGTGATTAATTAATTAATTAATTAATTATGTAGAAATAAAATCACAAATCGCACAGACCAGGCACAGCCCGATTCTGTCAGTGCCTTTACATTCTATTTTCGTATGCCCTAGTTCCCAGCAGCGGAAGCATATGGTTTCCCTCTTCCTCTCGGCTATGCTCCATCTCTCCCAACCATTGGAGATTTCTCCTAGTTGTGTGATTATACAGGTGTCCCAATATTCCATGGACATGGAGCAACCACAGATTACTGAGGTAAAAAAAAGTCGCTCGGACCTATTATTATTCTTCTAGGGTAGGTTCAAAGTTACTCGGACCTAACTTATCTCTATACCAAAATGCTTCGTTTGTCCGTTAGAGGGCTTCAAAGTATTTTGATAATTTTAGTTTTTTTGAAATAGCTCAAAGTCGGCTGATTCAAATTCGATGAAATTTGGTAGGTAAATTTCTTATTAAAAGTACTAATTTCTGATGTACATGATAATTTGACGGAAACCCAGGAAGGGATGAAACTACCCCTACCCTCCATTAAAATCGATCGTAATTATTGATAGGGTAGCAGGAACGCTGTTCATGTTTTTTTGTTTGAAAGATACATCGTTTTAGCCCATTATTGGTCTTCCACAAAAATCTGTATCTTTCCGAGGTGCTATGTGATAAAATAAATTAGTCGATGGTACCTAACCAAAATTTTATTTCATTCTTTTAATTTTAAATCAAATTTTCAATTGTCAGGTGAATATTTTATCTAAACTCATAAAAAATGTTTAATATGGTTCGTTTTTTTTTCAGGTGTTTGCAAACTTTTTTTTTCAAACGCAGTAAACAGTTTGCAAAATGACGAGGTTCTAAGAAGAGTTCACATAATTTTTTTGCGCAGGATGGATCTTTCTAGGGTCCAAACCGGCGCCCACATCCTGCATCTTTTATGAGATTAATAATCACCTGACAATTGAAAATTTGATTTAAAATTAAAAGAATGAAATAAAAATTTAGTTATCGTCAGACAGTTATCAATGAACACCAGAAGTGGAAGCATCGCTTTCGCTTACCGTTATAGTTACAGTTATCTCTACCGTAACTGTAGGCTAAACGTTTGGAGCAAATCTTCATGGACTACGTCGTTAGAACAGCCCGGAATAAATTACGATTTCAACATGTTTACTATTTGATAAACCGTTATTTGGAAAAATTCTGGGAACAGCCGAAACACCCAGTGTCGTAAAATCTGTTGTCACCTGTCACTTTTTGCCTCATAAAAAATATGAAGGTTTAAGTATTTTTTATTTTTTATAATTTCTTTTTCGTAATGTCTGAATAAATTGCTATAAAAATGCATATTCTCTCTACACTGAGTGTTGTCTGTTGTGATAACTAAGGATACAGCATCTCGTTATGTTTCTTACTCCTTCTATTGCATTGCATAGTCAATCGAGTTAAATTGGGACATATTGTCAGAAATACGTTTGAATCGTCAGCAATTGTAAAAAGATGAGCGAGAGTGAGACGGAAGTACGACTCGCGTCTTGATACGCTTATATTGATAGGAATAAATCGTCGTCCAGCTCATCGGTTACTGTCAGTTGACAGGGATAGCGTAATGAGGTTTGTTTATTAGAAACGTTTTTAATACGAAATTAGCAGAATTACCAGTGATATTGTACGATGTGATAAACTACGAGTAACTTATTAATTGCGTGAATGCCTAAAAATCTATTGCCTTGTTTTTCTAACGTTTAAAAAAAAAACGTACTGGGTATATTCTCGCATCGAACTACAAAAAATTACACAAAATGCCTGGGAAACGATTGAACTCTCTAGGACGTTGTCTTGTGTGGTTAAATTGCTAGTCATAATTGTATAACAATTCACACGCCACTGACACGAACTGCGATACCACATCTGGTTTGACTTAGAAATAAGTGTATGAATCAAATCGAATTAAATGAAATTGTTTAGCCAGAATCAGAGTGGCATGACAACGGACAACACTCAGTGGACAGAGCATACTTATAAAGTTATAAGATTTCGATAAATTTTTGCATTTCCATTTTACTTTTTGTCCTTTTTTTATTTTTATCAACTTTTATACTTTATTTTTTATCTTCTAATAGTCGTTTTTGGATATTCTCAAGTACAGGTGATTGCTAGGATCCTTTGTGTGGTAAAATAAATCACAAAAAACGAATATTGGTACGAGAAATACGTTTCCGGTAGGCAATAAGTAACGTGCCGGGTAATGCTGTGGGCGTCAATACTACATTAGCCTGGCTCGATGCAGGGCCCGGTTCGATGTGACATTTTCCATTGAAGATTAATTAATATTACGTAAAATGTTGATTCTAGAATCGTGACCTTCAACGGCCTCCGTAGAATCATGAGAATCAGACCCTGTATCTCATCCTGTAGCCACTCCTGGTATGGATCATTGCCTGGACCGAAACGCCGAAAGCAAAAAGCAACCTACTGCTGCCTTAGCTCAATAACCTAATACTCATTATTTGATTGCTTATTTATCCTTATAATTGATTATTTGATTTAAAATTGGGAGAATTGTTTTCATTTAATTTATTATTGTGATTATTGTGAATATATGGAATCGATTGTTGAAATTATCACAAGTATACCTACCCGACAAGTTATAATTGCTAATATCAGAAGTACCTACGATATATCTACGTTTCAGACGAGTATATCATACCGGATGGTGCGTTGGCAAATGCATCATTAGGATTTCAATGGGTAATTAGAAAATTGCAATTATTGACTTCCCTATATTTTTACACAGAAATGTTAAATTAATACTTTGTTAACTCGGCAGCACTCGCTAGGTTGACTGTAACACGAGCTTCGTTATTTTCTTGTGGCTTTTTTACTCAAATGGTTGGAAATTTCGTCACATATAAAAACAACTACCCACTTAGAGGTATCTATACCTCATTTTTAAACTAGGAGGAGTAAATTTAAATGAACCGCCAAAAAAAGACGCTTCCCATTGGTGAATTCATAGGCAAAATTACACCCAGAAAAATTTGTACCGGGTGGGCATTTAAGAATGAACAGCGGCCATATCTTGGGAAATATTGATCCTACAGTTTCAAAATGAAAATTTTCCTGACATAAGTGACTATGCGAAATGCAATGAAAATATTTTCAAGATGGTCGCACTTCCGGAATTACCGGAAGTTGACACCTACTTCGTTATTTTAACGGGGACACCCTGTAAAATATTATATTTTTTAAATGTCTGAAGAAATCGAATACAGGTGGTTTTCACCATTGGAATTTAGATTGAGCGGTTTATGAGTTATAAACAAGTGAAAATCGCAATTTTCCAACTTCAAAGAAGTGTAGAACTAGAACGGCTCAATATATCTAAAAACGGCTTACATGTCCCTATCTTAACTTTTTACAAGGTATTATATTATGTAGTTTAGATTTTTCTACAGGGTGATGAAAAATCTGGTAATTTTCATCACCGTGTATAAAAATTCAAACCACATGGTAAGATACCTTGTAAAAAGTTAAGATAGGGACATGTAAGGTATTATACCGTTTTTAGAAATATTGAGCCGTTCTAGTTCTACACTGCTTTGAAGTTGGAAAATTGCGATTTTCACTTGTTTATAACTCATAAACCGCTCAATCTAAATTCCAATGGTGAAAACCACCTTTATTCGATTTCTTCAGACATTTAAAAAATATAATATTTTACAGGGTGTCCCCGTTAAAATAACGAAGTAGGTGTCAACTTCCGGTATTTCCGGAAGTGCGACCATCTTGAAAATATTTTCATTGCATTTCGCATAGTCACTTATGTCAGGAAAATTTTCATTTTGAAACTGTAGGATCAATATTTCCCAAGATATGGCCGCTGTTCATTCTTAAATGCCCACCCGGTACAGGATATTGAATTTTTGCAACACTCAACACTACAGACGCTTGTTTTTTTAAAAGTTATATCATTATTGTTTACGTTGTCAGTCTTATAACATATATCTATTACTCCTATATCGCCAGCGTCCTATCCTAGCCTGTAAGTGGAAAGTGTGCCGAGAGACAGAGATGCTAGATATGAACTGCGCATGTGCGGATATTTAATTACATAATGTTTACATATGTGATAAATGTATAGCTGATGCCAGATCTAACGAAAATTCTGAGATCTTATGATTTTGAATGAAATTCTCGATTTTGTAGATTCAATTAAGCAGATTCAAGTAAACACAATTATGCAAATAATTCACTACCTACACAAAAGTTTTATTTGCATTTTTGAAGCGTCAGACAAGTAATATTAGGTTAGATCTCAATTTAAATGTATTTTGAATCTAGTTTGAATTATTATGTTTAAAAATAAAATTTAAGTTTGTTTTACTATCTTTCTCAATTTTTCATGCTATAGGAAAAAAAGTCATGACTTAGATTGATAGATTCAGGAAATGCATTAGTTAGTGGCCCATCAGCTTATGATGCTCATTTTCTTTCCTTGTGATATACCTAATATATTTTTGGAATTGGAAATTTTAAGACTTGCATCCCTGGATAAAGGAAAAGGAAATGGATAAAAAAAAGAGACCAAGTATTAGGTAATTGATCTTATTTTTTGAACAATATTGAACACTGTTTCTCATAAACACTTATTTTAATTGCAATAATATTAGTAAGTAAAATAAATTCACATTATTTAGAAATTTTCAATTCTAAAATACATTCTTGTGTTCAAGCATTTACGTAACTTATTTTAATTAATAATAACAATATTAATTTATTTATAATCTACAGGTGAACCCTTCAAGGTACACATATATTTGTTGTATGATACCTAGATTGGTGTAGGTACCTAATAATAACTGAGGGATATATAAACAGTCCTTTATGGAAAGTAGTGCTGTTAGATTGTCCAACTTAACAACTCCGTAATCATTCAGTTATTTCAATAAATTTTCTAATAAAAGCAGTTTATTCATGTGGCATAGATCATAAAAAAACATAACATGGCTCTTTCGTAACAGGGTTTGTAAAGCACGGCTTGAAATTTGAATCATTGTAATTGAAATTGGCCCCCAAGTGTGTACACATACTAATGTTTGTGGCCGCTCCATCAAAAGTTAATGAATAAACTTTGCAACCGCAGTCGTGCAGTTATTGTAAAGCAGACACTAATAAATTTGAACGTTCTTCTTTGTTTAATGACTTGATGAGAAAATATCCAATTGGAATTTTCCAATTTTCATTCAAAGAAACTGCCATAAGAACGAGCGCATTTCTGTCTTTTACAATGTTGTCTGAATCTTGATCTCCATTATTGTCGTTAGTACAATACGTCCAAAATAAGTTGGCCGTTTGAGGAGGGAGTATTTTGCCTTTTACCTGCAATATCTGGAAAACTTTTACAAATTATTAACTGGACTACCCATACCTTGCTATAGCCACGCCTGAAATCTGCAATGACCAATACAGCACATTTCTAATACAACCCGTATTCAACAGTATAATTCACAGAACCAGAGGCCAAGTTATTCTGGTCCTATTGTACTCACATCGACTTTTCCGTGGAATGTATCTTTGTCATAGATCACCTGTTCCCGAATAGACATTTCATCTTAAACCAAATTTACAATTACAGGTTTACCTGTAAGGCGACCGCGCAAAGTAATTGCATCGAAAGCCTCTTTTGTAAACCCAGGTTCTCCATCAACAACTATGTACCACTCTCTCAATGTTGAAATACCCGGTAGCAGATTATCCCACTTATTCCTGACATATCGATACGCCTTTGGGTGAATAAAAATGCAAGGTCAGGGCAAAACTCCTTAATTCCGGGGAATACTTTCCTCTACTTTTCAGTCTCCTTGTAAAAATTTCTCGCATTGTGTCCGTCATTCCACTCTACAACAAGAAATAAAAACATTAGTGTACGTTCCAAATAATTTTTGACTCCAAATGGTACCTATTAATGTTTCATAAACTACCGCGAAAGAACACGTTTTCAATTATTGTATTTTTTTCACTTTCAAATTTATACTGATGTTCAAATCAAAAATTTTGTTCTAGACAAATTGTAGTGTTAGATTTTTCAATGTTTGATATTCACAAGGATTTACTGAAATTTTGAAGTTTCAAGAACGACCCTTTCGATTTCAAGGGGGGCAAAAAATTAAAATATGCAATTCTTGCATATTTCAATTTGAATTATTTTACTTACAAAATTAATAAACTTTCTAATATTAAAATATCAGTAGGTATCAATTATTGTGCACTGCAACTAACAAACCCATGGGAGTACAAGTTGTGCAAATTTACAAATTTCAGGTAGGCAGAAATACGACCTCCTCCTATTTTTTTTATAAGAATGCTTCAAGGAAATTCACCAAAATCGTATTTTCTGCATCTTCAGAGATCATTCCTTTTTTCTGATCAATATTCTGACAATAGACCTTCCAAGGAAGTCACACGTTTCTGGAGACGTCGTTTTGTGGTCTGTAAGGTCTTTATTTTTGCAGTTTTTCTACGATCTTCTTCTTTCACAAACCTTATGATTCGTGACGCACTGCGAGGGCTTGCCACATCCGTTGTCCTTACCTCCGAAAGGTATCGGGGATGAAAATATTGAAGTTTCAAATACCGTACAGGCTGTAATTAAAATTTACTCATAATTTTGAATTGAGCTCTAAATATAATGAATTTGTAGATTTCATTTCTATTCAATACTCAAATTTATTACCTACTACTGTTGTATCCAATGTCCTTTTCGGAGTGCTGCAGCCGTCATGTGTCTCACAACAACTTTTTCAGCGGTTTCCGATAATTTCGCAGATATCAAGTCCAATGATTGCTCAATATTATGTGGATGAGGAGTAGGGCCTTCTGTAATATGTAGTTTGAAGTCACTTAATAAAAATTATAAAACATACCTAGCGCTTACAGTCTATTTTTTATAACTTTATACTCACACTACGGTACATATCTAAACAGTGTTAGTTATTTCAAGTGAACAAAAATTGTCGATAATTACTATCGAAAAAAGGTTCTTACCATCACTATTTTTTTTTGCTCTTGTTGCTGCAAAGCACCTTTTGGATTTTTAACATTGGTGGATGGAACCGCCCCCAGTTTGAGATGTGTTAACACATAATCTGTGATCTTATCATAATATTCTTTAAAATGAGATGAGCAAATTCGCATTCCTATGACACCATCATGTTTATCCTTTAGGTCACACGCAGCAAGCCATTGATCGTAGGTGTGCGGGTATTTCTCACGATCTGGAAACCTAAAAAAATTTTCCTTATAATACTACCATCAAGCGAACCTTCGCGAAATTGTTTAGTTGACGATTCAGACTATTATTTCAAAATGATGTACATACAAAATATAATATGATGAAAATGACTAGTGCTTACCTGTGCAATGAGATTTTTTTCACCTTGTCGGGGGAGCATTTGCATAAACAGCATTTAAAACCCATTTTTTAGCTATTTTTCTTGACTTTACTTCAAAATATTTGAAGTAATAATTATTATTTACGTATATGTATCACTGACATATCGAACAATAGGTGGAATCATAATGCACGTTCACGTTCATATGACTTGCACAATATGGAACCAGCGCGCGGCGCGCGGCCCCAGTCAGCTGTAACCAATTATTTACTCCCGAGACGTCCGGTGCGCCCTCTTAGGTCGCGACAGCAAACCACGATTACATAGGTGAAATCCAAGACTGTGCAACAGAGAGACGATCGTCTGCACTCTACTGTCGGAGACAAGCCTCTCTCTCAAGCTGGCTATATAGGAGTAATAGAGAGTAATAGATATATGTCTTATAATCAGTCATTTCAAAACCCTATAAGTTATTCTTAAATAAGTTCTTTAAAAGTTATTTCAAAACCAAATATGTTCTTTTTGAAGCCCATTCAGTTCTTTTTAGATAACAGATATCCTTTTCAGAATTTTGCAATTATTTTCGGCTTTGCATTTTCATCCTACAAACGATTTTAGAGGTGAGAGGATGTCTCCTCCAAAGAAACGTTTCCGCTAAGTTTGGGCTATCTGTCTCTGAATTAAAAACAGTGCATTTTATTTGTATAAACAGCAGTTGAACGACGAGTCACATAAAAAGATCAGTGTAACTGTATTTAAAATTTCCAAGGCATTGGGCATATTTCTATTTTATATTTTAGAATTTCATATTTTATTAATTGAAGTGATGTATTAGCTATTGTGGTGTCCACTGTGTACCCCATCGATAAAGAATACAGGACAACTGGAATGGTTAACGATTCTGCAAAGTGTGGTGGTCGACCTGCTGTTGTTACAAACTTCGATGGAGGAACGAAAAATTCTGTCAGGCAACTCGTTCATGGATTATTTTTTAGAAACGAATTACCCACAATAGACAAACTTTTGAGGAGTGAAATACAGAAACAATCAGATTTGCCAGAGATGTCCCGTTCATCATTGTATAAATTTATCAAGTCAGTTAACTTCAGGTAAATTATAAATATACAGGGTGTCTGCTTAAGGCTGGCCACCGGCTATATCTCGGAAACTAATGGGCCTATAACCTCAAAACAAAAAATTTCGGACATAAGTGATCACGAGAAATTCTATGAAAATATTTTTAAGATGGCCGCACTTCCGGAAATACTGGAAGTTGACACCTACTTCGTTATTTTAACGGAAACACCCTGTAAAACTTTATATTTTTTAAATGTCTGAAGAAATCTAATACAGGTGGTTTTCACCATTGGAATTTAGATTGAGCGGTTTATGAGTTATAAACAAGTGAAAATCGAAAATCTTCAACTTCAAAGCAGTCTAGAACTAGAACGGCTCAAGATATCTAAAAACAGTTTACATGTCCCTATCTTAACTTTTCACATAGTATCCTTCTATTGCCCGTATTCATCAAACTTCAAAATATAACTCTGGGGTTAAATTTTGAATTTTCTGACAGCTGATTGGTCAAATGCTCAATCTCTACGAACGCTACGAATTTTGAACCAATGACATGTTCTAAAATATAACTCCAGGGGTTATATTTATTGATGAATACGGGCATAAGTGGTTTAAATTTTATTACAGGGTGATGAAAAATCGGATAATTTTCATCACCCTGTATTAAAATTTACTCCACATACTGGAATAAAACGTGAAAAGTTAGGATAGGGACATGTAAACCGTTTTTGGATATCTTGAGCCGTTCTAGTTCTAGACTGCTTTGAAGTTGAAAATTTTCGATTTCCACTTGTTTATAACTCATAAACCGCTCTATCTAAATTCCAATGGTGAAAACCACATGTATTCGATTTTTTCAGACATTTAAAAAATATAATATTATACAGAGTGTTCCTGTTAAAATAACGAAGTAGGTGTCAACTTCCGGTATTTCCGGAAGTGAGGCCATCTTAAAAATATTTTCATTGAATTTCTCGTGATCACTTATGTCTGGAAATTTTTTATTTTGAGGTTCTAGGCCCATTAGTTTCCGAGATATAGCCGGTGGCCAGCCTTAAGCAGACACCCTGTACAGCTGAAAACTTGGCTACATAATCGTGCTCATGACTGTATACAGGGTGTCCCGTATCGTTATGTTCAAATTTTTTGAGCATATAGTAGGCTTAATTTTGAGCCCAAAAAACCCAAAAGTGGTAGGTCTATCTTTATTCGTTACGAAATTACAGGCCTAAGAAAATTATGACTAGTGAATAACAAAGATTCAACTTTGAAAACCACACAACCACATGTGTTGTGGTTTAGGCTAATAATTTATTGTTATGCTAACGACATGAGTAAATGTGACCAAAATAAACATTAGAAGAGGTTCTCCTGCTCATACAAAATGGCATTTGGATTCAAATAAATGGGGCACCAGCATATTTCGGAATTGGCGTTTGTAACTAAATTCCAAAAAGCAGTTATTATTGGATCGTATTCAGCATGCTGATCAAGAGATCGGTCGCGAAAAAAGACGAGAAATTACAACTGTTACTTCTGCATTAGGCTTCGGGGCACAAGTTTGTATTCAGCAAGGAATAGGGCATTTTTAACACATGATAAACTAAAGATTTAGTCAATAAAATAAGCTTTATGTGGTTTTCAAAGTTAAATCTGGTATTTACTAGACATTATTTTCTTAGGCCTCTAACTTCGTAACGAATGCAGATAGACCTGCCACTTTTGGGTTTTTTAGGCTAAGAAATAAGCCTACTATATGCTCACAAGATTTGAACATAACGATACGGGACACCCTGTAGATAACGGTCTGTGTCCACATTTTTTAAACTGAAGATAAGTACTTATTACATACGTGATGTAAATTTTCAGGTACTTGAAAATGAGTATTTTAATTGAACGTTATGACATTGTCAGGTGGAGACGAACTTATCTAAAATCAATTAAGCAGTACAGATTGCAGGCAGACCTATATAATTACCTCGACGAAACATGGTTAAATGCACGATACACATATACACGGTATGCCGATAGCGTTTTCTATTTTGGTCAACTACTGCGCAATGACGTCACGTGGATCAGATATTACACATGAGATTGCTCATATCTATTTTATTGTTAGAAATAAGTAAATAATTTTTAGTACACATTGCTTTTATGGCTATTTCTGGTATTCGGGTAAAGGTGGAGGTGGAGATTTATGCTATATTTAATCATAATCATAGGTTAATTATTTAAAAGGGAATATTTTAAAGAAATATAAGATATAAATATGGTGTCCCAGCTTGTTCGAAGCGGTCTTAGTAGACGAAACGATAAATTTTTTCCCAAAAAATTTTGCAAATTCAAGCACAGAATCACAATGGCCATAATTTAAAATTATTTTGGAGAATACAGAGTGTCCCATATGACAGTGGCATATCAAAGTTATGTTTTTTTTTTTAATGGAATGCTCCTATGTTATTGCATTTTTAGATTGTCTGAGAAGAGAAAATAAGATTGGCTTTTACAGTTGGTGTTTAAATTCAGAAGTTTTTGAATTATAAACAAGTGAAAATCGTCATTTTTAAAGTTCAAGACCCTGTACGACGAAAACGGTTCAAGATAGAGAAAAACGGTTTACATGTCCCTATTTTAACTTTTTATGTACTATCCTATGGTATAGAAACATTTGTACTTCGTTTAATTTTTTTATTTGGTGACACGTGGAGAAATCTCAGAATTTTTCAAATTTTTTATCACCCTGTAGAAACATTTCATCTACATCATAGGATAGTTCATGAAAAGTTAAAATAGGGACATATTATAAGCCGTTTTTCTCTATCTTCAGCCGTTTTCGTTGTATAGGGTCTTGTAGTGTAAACACCCTAAAATAAATCCTGGTCACTGGAACCAATTCTGTAGTGTAACATGCCTAAAATCCTGAATTCTTGTTGACGGTAAAGAATGGTGATGTAAACTATCTAACCTCTCAAAAAGAAGGTTCTGCGTCCTGCGCAGTAAAATCAGTAATGTGGCCCCCAGACTGAATGTTTTGAAAAAGAAGAACCCCTTTGACGTTTGAAATGTCGACTTGCCTGTCATGAATGATTTTTGGATTCCCGCCCTGAAGGATTGATTTGAATTTAAAGTTCTCCCTTCCTGATTTCAAATAAATGACCACATCACTTACTTACCGCTTGTAATCGTTATTTTTACCTTGGCTCGTGATTTACCTGTGTTTGTAGTTTTGGCTCGTGATCTGTCTAGTTTTCACTTTGTTTGGACCTTGTTGTTGTGTGTGTAGTAACCTTATTTTGGTTCGTTCGTAGCAAACGCTACGAAAATACTTTGAGAGAGTCTTTTGTTGAGAGATAGGAGATTTAATTTAAAAGACAGAGTTTCCCCTTTGAAATGAATTGATTTATTGACTTTTGAATTGATTTGAATGTTTGAATTGATTTGAATTGATTTGAATCTCTCCCCGCCAACCCACTCGACTGATCCCACCCGCAAAGAGTTCCGCCTACACAAAATTTATAGTCAGAGTAAAAAAAGAACCCCGTGAAAACAAAAAAACCTCTGACTTGCGAAGTGCCAAAAATAAAAAGAAAAACAAAAACATACAATGAAAAACATACAATACAAAGGACACAACACATATAAAATCGTCACCGTTTTGGTGTAAAATTGACATTGATAAACAAATCTGTTATATTCAGGAAGACCCCATTTTATCTTTCTATTTCAAGAACTCATACCTCCTGAAAAGAAAACAAAACACACAAAAATGCAAATAGAAACACAAAACACATAAAATGCAAATAAAAACACAAAACACATAAATATAAATCACGCCTTGAGTCAACACATAGTGCTTGCTATGTGCCAACGACGTAGGTTAAGTAAATGCACCCCTTGTTGCCGGTCTAATGCTTGTTAGCACCAGCGAGGTTAAAATGTAAAGAGTAAAATAGATTGTTGGCAAGTAATAGTTTAGAGTTCAGAAAATAGGAAATACAAAATGAAACCAAACATATTATATAACAGAGGCATTATCGAGCCGTGAAAGGACGGTCAACGATAACAATTTGGAAATAAAATAAATTCATCAAGACCACAGTGCATAAATAAATAAATCAAATCAATTATGAAATTTAAAGAAACAAATACGGTTATAAGTTTGAAACAACGTTAGGGTAATGCATCGTTCAAAATTATGACATGACATGAAAACAAAATATCGTTTACAGCTCAGATAAACTTATCATTAGTCTCCATACCCCAAACACATATAAATAAAATAAACAGTGGGGAAATAATATATCTAATCGAATGCCCAGTGCTTGCTGGCACACCGACAGATCTTAAGTGGGAAGGGTAAAATGGGCTACAGGCACTATTAATGAAATCAATTGAACTGTCACCGATAGGCGAACTCGAATTAAAGTTCCTGGGTTACAGTTTAAAATCAAAATACCACCATCGCTATCTCATGATTATAAGTCGTTTATCGCAGGTACACTCTCCTGGATTTGTTCGTGAATGAGATCAAATAAAACACGTGCGGTTAGACGAAGCATTTGGAATAAATATCAGTGTGTGTCTTTCGCATTGTAAAATAAATGAAATAGAAATATAAATAAAATGGTTAATGAGCAACGAGTCACAATTTGAAATTAATTTAGCACAAAACAAATGTAAAATCATGAAAAACACATGTTCAACCCTTTTGACTACAATGATTTAGAAATAAATAAAGATAAGTAATGTGAGTAGCGTTAAAATAGAATGTGCTTCGATAAAATAATAATAACCACAATAATAAATATTAGTCAAAAGGCATGTGCAGTTTCAAGATTACAATAAATAATAAATACCTAAAATTCAAGTATAAGTTTCTCAAAAAGTAACAAACTGTTAGGTTAATTTGAATAATGTAAATGAGATCGAGCATGTCTCTACGGTTAGAAATTAATTCACTGAAAATATCTAATTCATAAACAATTTGAAATTAGACAAAAAAATAAAATATTGAAACTAGCGTGTCTCCAAAAGAATTGAAATAAAACTTATTAAACTGTTACTGCAGGTGCGTTTGAGTATCTACATGGGGGCCCTGTTTTAAAATTCTTTCAATTACAAAACGTGAAGTTTCAAATTATACATGCTGGTTGGAATAAAATATAAGCTATCTTTTTTCGTTTGAATACAAAACAATTATTTAAAACTTAATGTGGCTCTACTTGAATAATTAATTAGCTTGACCAAACACGTGTTTTACATGAGTCTTTTTCTAAATAAACAAATTGAAACCAAATTGAATAATACAAACAAATAAACTAAACGATATGATCTGATCTCTTGAGATATCACAATGCCTAACAGATATTAATAAATTAGGATAAACAGTACTCACATGGGCTTTGTTTGGATTCGATTGTTTAAAAATAAATAATGAAGAGCACCCCAGCTGATCGAACCCTCTGACCTGACCTTCACTCTCTGACGGTTGAAAAATAAGTGAACATGACTAGTGACAGTAGTGACTACTGAGTGTGACTTCAATTCTCGCTAACATGTGGTTTAATGACATTGACAGAACTGACGTTTCTAGCTTTGAAATCTTGACAAATAAAAAATAAAAATTGGGTGCGTTTCTCAGCTCTACAGTTTACAATTTGAACCATGCGCAGTTGTTATATGGTTTGGGTCCTTTCAGTCTTGAACTTGAAAATGACGATTTTCACTTGTTTATAATTCAAAAAATTTTGAATTTAACACCAACTGTAAAAGCCAATCTTATTTTCTCTTCTCAGACAATCTAAAAATGCAATAACCTAGGAGCATTCCATTAAACAAAAAACATAACTTTGATATGCCACTGTCATATGGGACACTCTGTATGCTCAAAAATAATTTTAAATTATGGCCATTGTGATTCTGTGCTTTAATTTGCAAAATTCAAAATTTATCGTTTCGCCTACACAGAGACCGCTTCGAATAAGCTGGGACACCATATTTATATCCTATATTTCTTTAAAATATTCCCTTTTAAATAATTAACCTATGATTATGATTAAATATAGCATAAATATCCACCTTCATCTAACCGAATATCAGAAATAGCCATAAAAGCAATGTGTACAAAAAATTATTTACTTATTTCCAACAATAAAATAGATATGAGCTATCTCATGTGTAATATCTGATCCACGTGACGTCACAAGACCGGAACGCAGCCTGCGCGTCATCGTCTATCGGCATACCGTGTATATGTGTATCGTGGTTAAATGAAGGTCATACAAAACCAAAAATATGGGTGGATGCAACGATCAAGAGCAAGTGTCAGGCCAAGAGCAAGTGTCAGGCATTCATTGAAGAGTTTGTTATCCACAGGGGTACGTTCATAATAAACGCCGTGTGCACACGGCGACGCCCTAAACCGTTCATAATAACATTGGGTAAACAGTGTTACACCGTTCAGAATGAACGCCGTGTGATCGCACGGTAGACAACTTTTCATCCCAAGGAGTGCGTTCATAATAAACGCCGTGTGAATGATAAACAACCTACCGGGCGAATTACCGAGCGTTCCTGGTGTGTTGTTTTAAAGTGAACGCTCTCAGAGAAGTTTTCGACAGTAGTTGTACATATAACCTACCTAATTTTTTTTCAGTAATAAATACTTTTTCATTCACGCGAGTCGTGTAATTTCCCGTTGGTCCTTGAATGTTGATGTTATAATTTATTTTAATTCATATATAACAGCTTTCGGTCAGGAAATTAAAATTGATCTAAATATTAAACAAGGTAGCAATTGTAGCTTCGTTTATAATAATTATAATAATTATATCAGATTTTTATGATGACTTCGAAGATAATGATTAGGAATGTGACTCTGTACTTATTAGAGGCTTATATTTTATGTTTTCCATTTTAGGTTTTATAGGTATTTTAACAAAACTATCCACATAACAAATATACCTAATTAAAACCAAAAACGGACGGTGGAACAAACAATAATTATTAAATCGAACTTGAATCAGATTCTATTTCTACATCTCCATTCTCCAATAATTTCTAACCTAATAATATTTCATAATTTCATATTTAATAAACACGAACCACTCGTTTTTGCTACTGCGCATTACGGGCGTTTTTCATCCATATAATTTCTTGGGATGGAAAGTTGTCTACCGTGCGATCACACGGCATTCATTCTGAACGATGTAACTCTTTACCCAATGTTATTATGAACGGGTTAGGACGTCGCCGTGTGCACACGGCGTTTATTATGAACGTACCCCTAAGAAATTATATGGACGAAAAACGCCCGTCATGCGCAGTAGCAAAAATGAGTGGTTCGTGATTTATTAAATATGAAATTATGAAATATTATTAGGTTAGAAATTATTGGAGAATGGAGATGTAGAAATAGAATTTGATTCAAGTTCGATTTAATAATTATTGTTTGTTCCACCATTCGTTTTTGGACTTTTTGGTTTTAATTAGGTATATTTATTATGTGGATAGTTTTGTTAAAATATAAAACCTATAAAACCTCATCCAAAATGGAAAACATAAAATACAGGGTGTACCAGCTCGATTTAGACAACGCTAAGGGCCGTGTAGGTCTCGTCAAGACGAAACGATTTTTTATTTGAAGTTTTTGGATTTGGACCTTCGTTGCGGAAATATGGCCGACTTCCGGTTTTTAGTTTTTTGGCTCCAGTTTCGGCATTTTTAGGTTCTCGCCCAAACTGAAACTAGTTTTGGAAACTCCTTAGCTTCAGTTACAACTTTCATATTGAAGTCAAGGTTCTATCTCTGTTGGATTCAAAATCTTAATTTTTCAATTTGATTCAATTTGAATTGATTCAAAGACTTAAAATTTAAAGTCTTGGGCATGTCGCCATTTTGAATCCAACAGAGATAGAACCTTGACTTCAATATGAAAGTTATAACTGAAGCTAAGGAGTTTCCAAAACTAGTTTCAGTTTGGGCGAGAACCTAAAAATGCCGAAACTGGAGCCAAAAAACTAAAAACCAGAAGTCGGCTATATTTCCGCAACGAAGGTCCAAATCCAAAAACTTCAAATAAAAAAACGTTTCGTCTTGACGAGACCTAAACGGCCCTTACCGTTGTCTAAATCGAGCTGGTACACCCTGTATAAGCCTCTAATAACTAATAAGTACAGAGTCACATTCATCATTACTATCTTCGAAGTCATCATAAAAATCTGATATATTATAATTATAAACGAAGCTATACAATTGCAACCTTTTTTAATATTCAGATCAATTTTAATTTCCTGACCGAAAGCTGTTAAATATAAATTAAAATGAATTATAACATTTATTATAACGACGAACGGGAAATTACAACGACTCGCGTGATTGAAAAAGTATTTATTATTGATTTGTTAATGAAAAAAATTAGGTTATGTACAACTACTGTCGAAACTTCTCTGAGAGCGTTCACTTTAAAACAACACACCAGCAACGCTCGGTAATTCGCACGGTAGTTTGTTTATCATTCACACGGCGTTTATTATGAACGCACTCCTGGATTGAAAAATCCTTCAGGGAAGGGGAGAAGACTAGTGATATTACATGTAGGATATGAATCTGGTTTTGTGGAAGATGCACTGTTGGTTTTTGAAGGGAAAAAAAGCGGAGACTACCGTGAGGAAATGAACTCTAATGTATTTGAGGAATGGTTTTCAAGACTTTTAAATAAATTGTCAAATAATGCCATTATTTTTATGGACAATTTGGTCATATCATAGTCGAAAAATGAAAAAAATCCCAATATCTTCGTCAAAGAAAGTTGATATGCAGGAATGGCTTCGATCCAAAAAAATTACATGCGATGCAGATATGGTTCGTTCTGAATTATTATTAGTGTATTTTTTAACAAAAAATACACTATTGAGGACGACATCACTTTCCAAAAATCACCCAAACTCATCAAATGTCCACCGATCATGACCCCCAGATTACGAAAAAGTGGTTTTCCAAAATTCACCTGCCCACGATATATATATATATATATATATATATATATTTATATATATATATATTTATATATATATTTATTTATTTCTCCAAAATCACGATTTTTTGATTTTCAAAACGCTCCTGTAGCTTTATCTTTCAAGATTAGTGAACGAAATTTTGGATTCTTGTAAAGCTTTGGAATGACTTTAGATTTTCGTTGAAAAAATTTCCAAAAGTCACGTTACTTCTACAGGGTGTCCTTTCAAAATTCCATAAATCCGGACTTTGAGGCACGGTTTCTGGCCGCAGTTTTCAATTTAGGGGGCTGAAATTTTTGTGAGAGTAAGATGTCCACAAGGAGTGGTCTGGTATTGCACTTGAGCAAAATCGGCCGAGCCGTTTCAAAATGGCGGCTATTATAATTTTTTGGAAAATTGACTATTTTTGAATCCCTGTATGAGCAAGATGGCAAAAAAACTTTGAAATAAAATTAACAGGATTTGAAGAAAATTATTGGAAATTTGAGTTAATTCAATAAAATTAGCATATTTTCCATTAATAAGCCAGTGTCGTGGATAGGAAAAAGGGTGAAAATGTGTCAATTCTATAACCGTTTATGAGTCCATTTTTGAAGAAGTTGAACCGAAATTTTCCTTTTTTTTGCTTTAACATATAATTTGATGTCTTAGCTTCAATTCGCCTCGATTAATGTAGCACTTTAAACGAAAAACAAAAAAGTTTTTCGCTTGTGCAAAATTAGCTTACACTTATATAAAATTATTAAATCAATGAAAGGGTTCGCAATTTCTTTTTTATTTTTTTCCACATTCAATTATGAATGGTTCTGAAAATTAGAAGAGCAAACGCAACAACAATTAAATCACCTACATGCAGGTGAAAAAAGTATTCAAATTAGTTTTTTAATAACAAAGATACGACCAGTTTAAAAAATAAAATGTGTATGTGTATAATAGGTACTTGGCGTACTACATATACCTATCTACGCGATCAACACTACAAACTCGAAACCCACTGTGGTTCAGTTCATTACACCGATGTTTAGTAAACTGTTGGTGTGGGTTCGAAACCACGAGATGATATAATTCTTTTTTTTTTGGTAGGTAGGTGGAGTTTTCCCCAAAAAAAAATCGGATTATTTTTTCATTATATTCATTATAAAAAAAAAATAGGAAGAAAATATTTATTATTGAATCGCATAAAAATACACTATTTCTGCGATTGATGCGCAAGAAGGTTTTTTTGATTCGTCAGCATAAGGACCAACATAATTTATATGTAACGGACGAATTGGCAATAAGTTGCAATAAAACTGTTTTAAGATTACCACCTTACCACTGTGAGTTGAATCCAATAGAGCTGATTTGGGCTCAAGTGAAGAGTGAGGTAGCAGCGAAAAGCAAAACTTTTAAATTGCAAGATTCCAAACAACTATTCATAGAAGCACTTGCAAACGTTAGTCCTACTCACTGTAGACACTGCATTGAACATATTATTAAAGAAGAAGAAAAATGGGTAAATAGATGGTATTGTTGATGATTTAATCGAAATCGAACCAATTATTATTTCACCCAACGATCATGATTCAGATTCTTTTTCATCTGAAGATGAAATGACCTGAGTTCTCACCTATTTTCTGTCAACTTTTCAAGATCTCTTATTAAAGAGATGAAACTCTAACTTCAGAAGCAAAGGAAAAAACGCAAGGAACTCTAGTACAATTTCTCAGGTTTTTACTTTGGATGAAATAAAGACGACCATTAAGTCTTTAAAGAAAAGCAAAGCTGCTGGTTTTGATGGTGTTTGTGTAGATTTCTTGAACAACTTGGACTGCGAAAAAGTTGGAGTTTTTCATTGAACTGGTTATTACATTTTTTTAAATCATATTCTCATTTCAGGAAAGCTTTTTTTAGGAAAGCGAAAATAATAGCAATCTTGAAATCATGAATGAAACCACTTGAAGATAACGCTTCCAGTTATAGGCCTTATACAAGATTTTGGAAAAATTACTCTATATGCGTACTTCACCAATAATTGAAGAACATATTCCAATCAAACAAGGTCGATTTAGACCAAACAGGGACTGCTGTGATAAAGTACAACAACAAACTTTGAATCTGGTCCAACAAAAACTGAAAATTGGACCAGTATATCTAGATCTTTCTGCTGCGTATGATACTGTTTGAAAAAATTTACTTATTATCCACAAATTATCTAAAACTAAAATAATGTAAAATAAAAACTTTATCTATGATGCGAGCTATGATGTTATGTATTATACAGGGTGAGTCCTCTAAGATGGAAAGCTCGATTACACCTATACCATTAAAGATATCGAAATGAACCAAAAAGTGCTGTAAATGGGAGGGTAAAGTGCAGTTTGTAAAATTATTTTCAGATACACAGGATGGCCCAATATCGCTGTACGTCATACAACTTTGTTATTTAAATAGGACACCTCTATATTATTACATCTTCAGATTATTTGAGAAAAGTAAAAAAGAATGGTTTGTAAAGTTGAAGTTTGTAATAAGCAATTTATGAGTTATAAACAAATGAAATTCGCGATTTTCCATTTTCAAAGCAGCTTTTCTTAAAAACAGCTCAAGATAGAGAAAATCGGCTTACATGTTCCTATCTCAATTTTTCATTTGGTATCCTGTCATGTAGCTGAAATTATTATATCGGGTGATGAAAATAATCAAATTTGCCGTTTTTTCATATCTCGAGCCGTTTTCAATATAAGCTGCTTTGAAAATGGAAAATCGCGATTTTTATTTGTTTGTTTATTTGTAACTGTACTTTACCCTCCCATTTACAGAACTTTTTGGTTCATTTCGATATCTTCAATAGTGTAGGTGATATCGAGCTTTCCATCTTAGGGGACTCACCCTGTATACTTGGTGCTTTCATAAAATTTATTTAAATGTTACATCTGTCAAACATTGCCTAAAATAAAGTACTTTCAATCAATTTAATATGAATGTTATTAATTATTATTACCCTTAATATTTTACCAAATATCTATAAATTATTCAATTTCATTCTATTTATATCCAGAAAATTATTCAGCACTATAATACTGATATATGCAAATCACAATGATTTGTGATACTGCTGTAAAATCTCTCCTGAAAACTATAGGCTTCCTACACCGAAAACAAGTCATATCTTCCTTATTAATAATTATTCTTTCAATTTAAATTTGCCGCCAAAAAAATCTGATGATTTAATCTGGTGACTTTTATTAGTGGTGTAAATGATAATTTGCAGTTTACTCCTCCTAGTTTAAAAATATAATGTAATAAAAGTATAATAATATCTAAGACTACCAAAGAGGAATCTGAGACTACCAAAGAAGACTACCACGCATAGGAATTGTATTAGTTTTGACATTCTATTAATTATTTCATGCGACAGTCTGCATTGAAAGCTAGAAGATGAATTATTATAAAAACTGAAACAATTCCTGAAAATAAACTAAATTTCCTTCAAACGAAAGGTAAAACCGCATTTAAAAGGAACCTTTTTTTCCTCTCACTAAGATTTCGGTTTAACCGCTTCCGTTTTTACCCAAATGTTTGGAAATTTCGTCACATCTAAAAACCACTATCTAATAATATCTAAGCCTACCAAAGAAGACTACCACGCATAGGAATAATTGTATTGGTTAACATTCTACAGTAAGGGCCATAGATATAATGAAGCATTGCTCTTATGGCGCTCATAGTTGCCGCTTTTGTCGTACTTCTGGGAAGCAGACGTCCACGAGCGTACGCTCTTCATTTTGAAAATTATTTAATTCATTGCACTTCTGTAACGTTTTGTACCTCCGCAGACTGCTCTTTTAACATTGATCTCGTTCATAAGTGAGGATTGCACAACATGGAACAGCACAGTAGTAGAGCTTATAACTTCATACATTATTACAATATTCAGATAATTAATTATTATTATTATTTTTTTTTTTTTTTTTTTTTTTAAAGGAGGGAGCATCGGTCTTAACTATGTAGGTAAGACAAAGTCGCTCCACTCCGGTAGCACGGGATTTCGAGCATCTTACTCATTCACCCAGCCTCAAGTATGCCTTTTATAAATTTAAACGTTCGGTCGCTTGTTGTATTTTTCACATACATTCGAAAATGCATCCGAAAAATAACACGAGCCGGTGAGTCCCGAACTCGCGACCTTAGGCTCGGTAGGCAGCGGACTGAACCACTAGGCTACGCGAGTCTCTATTATTATATTCTTATGAATCCGTCAATGTTTATTCTATTCTTCTTTTTCAAATATGTATCCATTTTATGAAAACAGAATAGTTTCGATTATTTAGTTAGTCAGAACATATTCGGAGGTGTAGGCATATATCTGCAGTAATAATAGATAATTGGGTGTAGGTATACATACTTATTGATAATAATAATTAAGTATAAGTATGACTTATTATTTATTGATTATTATTTTTTATACTAAATGAATGTAATTTATGACGCGGTATTTGTCATTCCTCCTACAATTCCTTGCGAGAACACATTTCCTAAAGATCTACATTTACTTATACTCCATACGCTAAGTAAGTATCGGCTGTTCGCGGAGCGCGCGCCTCCTCGTGGATTTTTTCCGCACTTTTCTGCGGCATGCTAATCCTTGACAGCTCGTTTCCATAAAATAAAACCTTTTTTAAAATCATTATTTTGAAGTGTATTTCTAGATTTTTGAATTTATTATGACTACAATAATTATTATTATTAAAAGTCATTTCCAAGCACGCAGTGTTGGAAATGCATCGCAGTAGTTTTATTTTATTGTTTTTGATTTGTTTTTGAAATACCTTAGTTACAATTATTATTAGAATTTTGATGTAAATAAGTCAGTTTTGAAAATATTGTATAGACGTTTGGAGAGTTTTATTTTAAATAAAGTACTTTAGAAGGTTTATAGGCATTTATTAATAGATAATAAGTACTTTATTTAACAACTTCATAGAAAACTCAACAACTGGTCCTTCGACAAAAAAAAAATTACCATCAACCTTGGAAAATGTCTGATCTAGGATTAAGACGAAGTGCAAGAATAGCGAATGGAAAAAATAGTGAGAGGAAATCAAATAGTAGCAAGATGTCAACCTCTAGCACAATGAAAAGAATGCAACTCCAATTAATTCTGGAAGCTGAGCAGAAAAATGAAGAAATTGAAAGAGAAAGAGCTGCAAAAGAGGCAGAAGCAACAAAAGAAAGAGCTTCAAAAGAAGCAGAAGCAAAGAAAAAGGTAGTCAGTGCAGAATTGGCGTTAAGACAAGATGAATTAGAAGAAGAATTTGATTATGATGCGATTAGCGAATCAAATGTATCAGTAGGAAAATGGGTACAAGAAACAGTAAATAGAGTACAGTGCAATGAAGAATTACCAAAAGAGATTGAAAACCCAGCAGTCATCACAAATTATGACGTACCAATAAATAATGTTGCGAAGTTAAAGGTAAATGATTCAAAAATTGAAAATCCAACTCAAAGCTTGGATGAACAATTGATAAGTCATGAAATAAATCTTGAAAAAATACTAAGAAGACAAACAATCGATAAGGAATTACCTTTCTTCTCAGGAAACGTGAAGGAATGGTCAAGTTTCTACAGTCAGTATCAGTACACAAGCGAAATACTTGAACTATCAGAAGTAGAAAACATTTGTAGATTACGAAGGGCTTTAAAAGGTGAAGCAAGAGTTGAAGGATTACTCATCTCATCAACGACGAAAGCAACAACAGTTATAAATTTTTTGAAAAATAAATATGGTAGACCCGATATTATTGTCAGAACACTTATAAATGAAGTGAGAAATATGCAAATCATAAGAAGTAATGATTTTTCAGCAATAATACATTTTTCGGAGACAATTACTAATTTAGTACTTACCCTTGAATCTCTTGATATGAAGAACTATCTGACGTGTCCACAATTAATGGATGAAGTATTGCAAAAATTGCCATACAATATTCAAGTTTCTTGGGGAAAAAAGGTAGTAATGAAGCAAGGAAATTATACATTGGAAGATTTCAAAGATTTTATAAACTATGAAGCTGAAGCTGGAAGTTATATACAAGCAAATATTCCACAGAGATTTAATAATCATGAAAGATTCAAGAGAACCATGTTGGTTGGACAAAATTATAAAAAGACTGAAAAAATTTGTAATTTATGCATGGAAAATCACGAAATTGATCGATGCAGGAAATTCCTTGGTTTAACAATAAAGGAAAGATGGAACTTTATTAAAGATAAGAAGATGTGTTTTTCATGCCTGAGAAGTTTCCATAACATTAAGAATTGTAGATCAAGGAAGAAATGTGATAAAAACAATTGCCAGAAATTCCATCATCCACTTTTACACGGAGAGCACAAAAATTGTGAAGTAATAGATGAAATTAAAGAAGAAGTGACATGTGACCAAGTTCAAAAATATGGGACAAATGAGAACAATCCGAGTCTTCAATTTTTAACATATATCAACAAAAATAGAAGTTATTCTGAAGTATTACTGAAGGTGGCACCAGTGGTAATTAAAGTCAATGATCAGGAAATTGAAATTAATTGTTTATTTGATGATGGATCCACAGTTTCCTTAATTGATGAAGAATTAGCTAATGATGTCAATCTCAATGGTATAGCCTGCGATCTAGGACTAAGATGGGCAGATAGAAACACTTTCAAAAATATAGAGACAAGAAAAGTTTCATTTCAAATTAGAGGAAAAAGTGAGAATCAATTTCATGTCATGGAAGCATATACAATTAAAGATATGGATTTGCCAGTACAAAGTATTGACATTAAGAAGATAAAAGCTAAGTGGCCTAACTTATCAGATTTTAACGTATGTGCATATGGTAATGTACAACCGAAATTATTAATTGGTCAAGATTATTGGGATCTAATTGCAACTAGACAGCTAGTAGAAGGGCCAAAGAATTCACCAGCTTTATCTTACACAAAATTAGGATGGGTAGTTCATGGAAATGTAAGACAATTTAAAGGAAGATTAGATATTGAAACTACTCTTCATATTAAAGTACAAGAAAATTATTTCGATGAAGAACTACATGATATGGTGAAATCATTTTTTAACACAGAATCTTTAGGATTGAAGTATAAAGAGTCAAAGCAATCTGAAGATGACGAAAAGGCGGAAAGTATTATGAAAACTATAACAAAGAGAAAAGGAATGAGATGGGAAACCGGACTATTATGGAAAAATGAAGAAGACGTGTTACCGACAAGTAAAAATTTGGCATTTCAAAGATTTCAGTTTTTGGAAAAGAAAATGTTAAAAGATGAAAAATTGGCTCAAGCTTACTTGAATAAAATTGATGAATATTTGGAAAAAGGATATACAAGGAAACTTACTACAGAAGAAGTCAAAGAAACTCCAGAACGAACGTGGTATTTGTCACACTTCGCTGTAGAAAACCCAAATAAACCAGGAAAATTCCGTTTTGTCTTCGATGCGGCAGCAAAAACCGATGGAAAATGCCTTAATGATTTTTTATTGTAGGGTCCTGATTTATATAATCCAATATTGAACATTCTTGTAAAATTTAGAGAGAAGAACATTGCATTTGCAGCTGATATTAACGAAATGTTCCTTAGAATTCTAATACGAGAAGAAGATCAAAATGCTCAAAGATATTTTTATAGAAAATCACCCACAGATCATTTAGAAACTTATGTAATGACAGTTATGCTATTTGGCTCAGTTTCATCACCGTTTAGTGCTCAATATGTTAGAAATCTGAATTCTATGGAGTTTACAACAAAGTATCCAGCGGCTGTTCAAGCAATATTACACCAGCACTATATGGATGATTACTTAGATAGCGAAGAAACTCCTGAAAAAGCTTCAAAATTAATAAATGAAGTAATAATGATTCACAAGATGGGAGGTTTTGAACTTCGTGGATGGACTTGTAATAACCAAGAAGTACTGAACAAGATACCAAGAGAACTGAGAAGTGTAGAAACAATTAGAGACTCAACTGAGCAAAGAATATTAGGACTTACTTGGAAGCCTAAAGAAAACATTCTAAGTTTATCACTGAATTTTAATAAAGTAGATCCGAAAATAATTTCAGGAGAAAAAATTCCAACAAAACGGGAATATTTAAGAGTTATGATGTCAATTTTTGATCCATTGGGATTTTTGGGATGTTTTGTTGTAAAGGCGAAAATTTTATTACAAGAGATTTGGAAATCGACCATAAGATGGGATGAGAAAATCACAAGTTCACATTTTAAAAAATGGAAAAAATGGTTAAATGGCTTGTATGAAGTGAAAAAAATTAAGATTCCAAGATGTTACAATTTGAACTATTTATCTTTAAAAGGCATAGAATTGCACATATTTTGTGATGCAAGTGAGCAAGCTTATGCGTCTGTGGCTTACTTCAGATTTGAATTACTGGAAGGAATTCATCTAAGTTTCGTTATGTCAAAGAATCAAATATGCCCTATCAAACCAATGACGATACCCAAAAAAGAATTACAAGCAGCTCTGATGGCAACACGCTTAGCAAAACCTATTAAAGACTCCCATACTTTAACAATTAACAAAACGATATTTTGGTCTGATTCTAGAGTAGTGCTTTGCTGGCTTCGATCAAATAAAATATTTTCTCCATTTATAGCAAACAGAATAGGAGAAATATTAGAAAATTCAAATGTCTCAAATTGGAGGTGGGTTCCGTCAAAACTAAATATCGCTGATGAAGCTACTAGAGATGAAAAAGAAACTAATTTGGATAATCTAACTAGATGGTTTCAAGGACCTGCATTTTTATTTTTATCTAGATGCTATTGGCCCGAAGAAGAAATAAATGAAGACGTATTCAAGGATAAAGAAGAAGAAGTTTTTAAAGATATGATACTATTTACTTATGTTAAGGAAGATGCATGTTTACCAGATGTTACAAGATTTTCTTCTTATATGAGATTGTTACGATCTACTGCTTATGTGCTAAGATTTATACAAAATAATAAGAAAAAAAGGATAACATCTAATCAAGAAATTCAGTATGAAGAATTGAAGAGTGCTGAAGACGTGTGGTGTTCAAAAGGTTCAAAAAAAGAAAGTTCAAAAGGAGTCATTCCCCGAAGAATATAGATTACTTTCAAGGGATAAATTCGTAACAAAGACTAGTTCCATTTACCGTTTATCTCCAATATTATATGAAGGATTAATATGCATAAATGGAAGATTGAATAATTCTACAGAAATAAATCAACAAGTTAGAAAACCTATAATATTACCTAAACATCACAGATTTACTACATTATTAATTGAAAATTACCATAAAAAGTACAATCATGCAGGCGTAGAACTTGTATTCAATGAGATTCGACAAAAATTTTGGATATTGCAAGCTAGAAGAGTTATACGGACTGTTATAAATCATTGTTATTTTTGTAAAAGTAGAAAAGCTAAACCACATATTCAAGAAATGGGTAGTTTACCTTTGGAAAGAGTTCGACAGCCTCCGAGAGCATTTTGGTATACAGCAATAGATTATTTTGGTCCCATGGAAGTCACTATTGGAAGGAGAAAAGAAAAGAAATACGGCGTTCTATTCTCATGTCTTTCCATTAGAGCCGTTCACGTTGAAGTAGCTGATTCTTTAAGTACCGATTCTGCAATATTGGCTATTCGCAGATTTATAGCTCGGAGAGGGCAACCATGTACCATGTGGAGCGATAATGGTAGTAATTTAACATCAGCCAATAAAGAAATTAAAGAAGCACTCAAAAATATAAACTCAGATCTTATAGAAAGAAAACTAATAGCTGAAGAGATTCAATGGAAATTTATTCCACCGGCTAGTCCTCACATGGGTGGCGCGTGGGAGAGAATGGTGCAGAGTATCAAAAAAACTCTGAAAATAATATTAAAAGAAAAAAGTCCAAGAGTTGAAGTTCTTCACACATTGCTTCTAGAGGCTGAACAGACAGTAAACAGCAGACCACTGTGCTATGTTTCAAATGATAGTAACGATGGAAGTTTAACACCAAACCATTTCTTAATTGGAACATCTAGTAAAATTAAACCATTTGGAATATTTGATGAAAAATTAGAATTAAGAAAACAATGAAAATATTCACAGCAACTTTCCGAACAGTTCTGGAACCGATGGATAAAGGAGTATATTCCAACTTTAGTAAATCGGTCGAAATGGTTTGCTAAAAACAGGAACATTACAGTCGGCGAAATAGTAATTATCATGGATAACCAGTTACCAAGAAACAATTGGCCACTTGGTAGATTTACGAATGTTATTCCATATAGTGAAGACAAAGTTAGAATCGTCGATGTAAAGACAAGAAATGGAATTTATCGAAGAGCCGTTAACAAAATATGCCCAATAGGACTTCTGGAAGATAGCGAAGAAAATATTTTGTGCGGGAGAAATGTTGGAAATGCATCGAAGTAGTTTTATTTTATTGTTTTTGATTTTTTTTTTGTAATAACTTAGTTACAATTATTATTAGAATTTTGATGTAAAATAAGTCAGTTTTGAAAATATTGTATAGACGTTTGGAGAGTTTTAGTTTAAATAAAGTACTTTAGAAGGTTTATAGGCATTTATTAATAGATAATAAGTACTTTATTTAACAACTTCATAGAAAACTCAACACCCAGTCTCGACTGCTTTCGCTTTAAATCGTTGAGAAATGGGCCAAATCTCACGATGAGTTTTCACATGAGCGATGTTAGAGAATACGTTTACATGGAACTTTTCTTCAAGGAACCGCTCATTTAGAGAGACTCCTGGTGCACATAGCACTCTTAAAAATGATAAAACCTATTTTTGTCCCATTGTTCAGGTGATATAATTGTTCGATTTAAAAAATATCACCTTTCTTATCAACATAATAAGTTCACATTTCATCTCATGTTTTCGGGTTTTTTATTCAGCTTATTTAGGTAAAAAGACGAAGAGTTTTGGACATATTTTGCAACTGTAAAGCAGGAAAATTTTACTGTATACATTCTGCTGCTCAGAAACTATGCTTTATTGACCATGATTTAGAACCCTTCGCCTGAAATACAGCTCGAAAAAAATTATAGCAGTAGTTATTGTTTTATTAGTATTACTTAAATCTCTTAAATTAACTAAATTTTTTAACTTTAATTTACTATATAAAAAAAGATTCAGGTGTAATAAATGCATAATTATGTAATCAAGCATATAAGGTACTCCGTGTACAACAAACCCTTCCTGATTTTTTTTTATCCCTGAACGACCTCATGTTTGCAATAACAAATACATTAAAATGAATAGCGGGCACGCAGGACTTGCCGCATGAAAGTGTCAAATTTGCCTACTTGGCGGCGCCACAATGGTTACTTATTTAGCCTATAGAATAATTGGTGGATGCGGAATTTGAATTTTCAGCTGAAAGATACTCTGTTGTAGTGGCAATAATTGACGTTGCGTTGGTAACCAAACATTGATAATTAAATAATAAAACTGTCACGTTAATTACGGAGCTCATAAAAGAATTCACGAAGTTATACAGGGTGTAACTAAATAAGTGTAAAACATTTAAGGGGATGATTCCTCATCGAAAAAAAGATTAATTATTATTTATTAATTCTTTACCATTTAAAAATTTATTTCGGATAGCCTGTTTCATTCTAAACAAAAAATGTCTTCTGAATTTTTTGCACAAAATAAACCAGTTCGCAGAAAAAAATTATTTTACGAACAACTACAGAGATACATCGTCATAAATGCGAACTGGGTTTATTGTTATTTTGTAGTTAGTACCTGCATTAAATGATTAAAGGGAAATAAACAAAACTAATTTATTAATAACAAAACATACAACATGTAGAAATCATAGTAAATGTTCAACATGTCTACTTTCAGACATATACGAATGCGTCTAGACGTCGGCGCATTGAGCCACGTATTCGATCAAATATTCCTGGAATCTCTCTCTTATTACCATGGCATCGATGATGCGGTTTCTTAAGTCCTCTACATCGCGAACAGGAGTACGATAAACCAAATGCTGTAAATGGTCCCAAGTAGAGAAATCGAGAGTATTGAGATCCGGGGATCGAGCGGGCCAATTCTGTAGTCCTCCTCGACCTATCCACTGATTTGCATATGTTTCAGTTAAATGCTGACGTGCTACTTGACTAAAATGGGCGGGAGCCCCATCATTCATAAAAAAACATATCCCTTTTGACGCCCAAAGGAACTTCCTCCAGCAGTACGAGATGCACTTCTCTTAAAAATTTAACGTATGCCTCACCATTTAATCGAGGAGGTAGAAAATGAGGCCCAATTAAATAATCCCCAATAACTCCGACCCACAAGTTAAAAGAAAACTGTTCTTGATGGTTAGTTTAGACAATAGCGTGAGGGTTTTCATCAGCCCATATGTGGTAATAATTATGAAAATTAATAATCTTGCCCCGAGAAAAACTACATTCATCTGTGAATTCGATCGTCTTCAGAAAGTCACGATTTCTTCTAATCATTTCCAGCGTCCAATTGCAAAATTCAAGACGGTTCGGAAAGTCTCGCGGTACTTAAATTTTTAAAAAGGGGCGATGGCACACCCATATCTCCGCCGCTGGTTTTCGCAATTTATCACCATAAGCCGTAAATCATGAAAGATACTTAGCTCATGCTGCGTGCCAAATTTCATTTTTTTTAAAGAAGCCGTTTTGACAATATTCACAAAACAATTTTATTTCCCAAATCTTCAACACCCTAATTAAATGTATCTTGAAAAGGAAGCTTTCCCGGCTATAAGTGTATTAGAGAAAGTGGCATTATTTTACCGTTATCTATCATTGGTAAAGTCCTGACGTTTTAAGTTCCTGTATACAGGTGATCCCGAAATGGCGGACACGGAATACTGGGTGTTGTAGAGGATGCTCAGAAAGACTGTAAATTTAAAACAAAAATGTGTTCCTCGGCTTCCTTACGAAAAAATTTACATACTTAATAAAGATTAAAATTAATAACACAAACTAATAATATTTTATAAATTAATTTGTAATAACGTAACTACGAGTAGTTGCTGTGCCAGAGATTCCGGTCCTTGGGGTAAGAAACAATTAATATGCATGTATGGCGTTCCCGGGGTAAAAATTTTCCGGAGTTAAAACGACCCCTAATTCGGATCTCCGGGCGGGGGTTAATCCAGGGGCACATTTATGCAAGAGAAAAAATAACAACACCTCCAGAATGGAAAAATTTATAGTCGACTTTTGTAATATTAGAGGTTTAAACACGAATATCAATTCAGTACATCAACATCTTCAGACAAATAAACCTCACATTCTAGCACTGTGCGAAATAAAAGTTCAAGCGTCATCAAGCACAGTTAATTATCTTTATCCAGGATATGACTTTCATTCCCGATTTAGACGTAAACTTCGGGATTGGCATTTTTGTCAGAAGTGACCTCTCCTGCGTTCGTGAGGAAGTATTTGAGTCCCATGACTTCGACGTCATGTGGCTTAGGATAACAGACCGACAAACAACGAGATTTATATACACAGTATAGGACACTTTTTTTGTCCCTCACAAAAACTGTAGAATTTATACAGATAAACTACCCCAAAGCTGAGATATCCATCTTGGGTGATTTTAATGTACATAACATCAACTGGCTTAAATACTCAAACTTCACTGTTGAAGAAGGCCGTGAAGCGGAATCGTTTGCGATCCGCTGTGGTTTTACCTAGCTCGTTGATGAACCAACACGCATTACCGATCGCGAGGGAGAATTCGCTAGCCTGTTGGATCTGTTTTTGACCACAAACCCTCAAATGGTTCCTCCCCCCCCCACTTGGTTCCTCAGACTATAAACTCGTCTCAACATCTTGTGTCCTACCAATTACTAGTGTTAAAGAAGCAAGTAAACCTCGTGTAGTCTGGCACTATAGATCTGCTAAATGGGAAGAACTCAGGGAATGTTATCGGGATTTTTCACGGAGGAGTGTTTGTTTCGGCTCTAATGCTCCATCTGTTTGTGCTAGGGAAGTTGCTCAAGCCATCCTAACAGGCATGGAAGCCTACATTCCCTTTTCTAAAAAACAGCCCTCAAACAGCAAACCTTGGTTTAACAAAAGATGTAAGGAAGCTGTCGTCTCCAAACAACTGGCTTTTCGCCAATGGCGACAGAGCCTTGACGGCATAAACCACCACAATTTCATCCTTGCTCGAAACAGATGCAAAGAAATAATAGATCAAACCAACGAAACCCACAATCAAAGAATTAGGAACAAACTTCTCTCCTGCCCTAATGGTTCGAAATCTTTTTGATCTGTAACTAAGGCAGTCAGCCAGAACTTCACCAGATCCACGATTCCACCACTTACACGGACAGATGGGTCTATCGCATCCACGGCTACTGAGAAGGCGAACTTGTTGGCGGGAGTCTTTTCTTCATACTCTTCCGTCGACTTTCGGGGAAGGACTCCGCAAAAGATCCCTTCCGTGGAGTCCAAAATGTCAGACATTGTTTTCCGACAGCGTGTCATAAAGAGCATTATGTTAGCCTTGGACCGAAACAAAGCTTCTGGGCCCGATGACGTACCGGTTATCGTACTAAAAAAATGCGCCACTGAGCTGTCATCTGTTTTCTGCCGACTTTTCAATCTGTCGTATAAAAAGGGAATATTTCCTTCTTGTTGGAAATGTGCACGGATCCAGCCTATTCCCAAGAAAGGCAAAAAGACTATACCAAATAACTATCGACCAGTGACACTGCTTTCAGTAATATCTAAGATTATGGAAAAAGCTATTAACCAACATCTTTTAAAATACTTGGAAGAAGCTAATATAATCAGCGACCACCAATACGGATTCCGCAAACAGGGGTCAACTGGTGATCTCCTCACTTACGTCACCGAGCTGTGGAACGGCGCAATCGAGCATCATGGGGAGTCTCGAGGGGTTGCGCTTGATATTTCTAGAGCTTTCGACCGTGTTTGGCATGATGGACTGTTGGCCAAACTGCAGGCCTATGGCATGCCCGAGAAATTCTGCTTGTGGCTTACGAGTTATCTCGGAAATCGTTCATTGCAGGTGGCAGTCGATGGAGTTCTTTCTGTGACCTTTTCCATCAATGCCGGTGTGCCTCAGGGATCCATTTTATCTCCGACTCTATTTCTAATATTTATAAACGACTTGATTGAAACAACAAAAAATCCAATATACATTGCCGACGACAGTACCCTCATATCTTCTTATACGTTAGATGCGCGAACATCTGCCATCGACGCACAGACTCGCAGGGAGCAAGAAGTTGCCATACTTAACAATGGACTTGCAAGATATTCTAACTTGGGGCGATAGAAACCAAGTCCAATTTAATGCTGGAAAACCCCAAGCAGTCATCTTCTCCAAAAAGACCAACGTTTTGGAGCCAGATATGATGATGACGGGACACTCTCTTACACCATCGGCATCTCCACGTTTACTTGGTGTGAGCCTTGGAGCGAACATGTCTTGGCATGATCATGTTGCAGGTCTGGCGAAGAGTGCTTCTCAAAAACTTGGAACACTCTTCCGCACGAAGAAATTTTATACACCACAACAGCTTCTCCTCTTATTATACAAGGCTCAAATCCGACCATTCTTGGAGTACTGCTCACATATTTGGAGCTCAGCTCCTAAACATACGCTGAGACTACTTGACTCTATTCAGAAAAGAGGTATCCGCTTGATTGGGGACCCAGATTTGACAAAAAATTTAGACACTCTCGAATATCGAAGAAGAGTAGCTGACCTGAGTCTGTTTTACAGATATTTTAATGGAAAGTGTTCAAAAGACGTGGCCCGCTTGATCCCACCAAGAACAAGACCGGGTATAAATACACGTCGAGCCGCAGATGCTCATCCGTATCAGGTTCAGCTTGTTACACCTCGTACCACCCTATTTCAGACTTCTTTTATGTATAGAACCGCATCACTTTGAAATAGCATTCCAAAAGGGCGTGTTTCCCGAAGTATACAACCTACAGAGATTCAACGCCAACGTGAATCGATATCTCCGCTCATGCACCGCTTCCAGAGCATCATAGGGATTTCCCTGCAGTGCATGTGCATTTTCAATTAAAAAAAAAGTATGTAATTACCTACATAGAATTTAACAAATGATTTATTGTTTATATCCAAACAAATGATTCCTTAAAATATATACAGAACTTTTTAAAATTTTGGTGACTATTTTTTCACGTAAATATTTCGATAATTTATATTTTTTTCTGAATTTTATATAATAATTATTGGATTAAGTACCCCTTGATCCAAAAAATAAGCCTATAACTGAAATAATTTCGTTTAAATTTGACTTCTTTTTATGATAAGGTATAGTGGGTTCATATATTATGTATTTGACGTTTTTCTTTGTCAACTTAATCTGGTTGTTATTTGAAAAAATAGGAGATTTCTCCACGCGTCGCCAAATAAAAAAAAAGAAAGTACAAATGTTTCTATACCATAGGATAGTACACAAAAAGTTAAAATAGGGACCGTATGTAAGCCGTTTTTCTCTATCTTGAGCCGTTTTCGTTGTACAGGGCCTCAAACTTTGAAAATGACGATTTTCACTTGTTTATAACTCAAAAACTTCGGAATTTAGACACCAACTGTAAAAGCTAATCTTATTTTCTCTTCTCAGACAATCTAAAAATGCAATAAAATAGGAGCATTCCATTTGAAAAACATAACTTTGATATGCCACTGTCATATGGGACACTCTGTATACTCCAAAATAATTTTAAATTATGGCCATTGTGATCCTGTACTTGAATTCACAAAATTTTTTTTGAAAAAATCAATCGTTTGGCCTACAGAGACCGCTTCGAATGAGCTGGGACACCTGTATACAGGGTGTCCCATAATATGTGGGCAATCTCCCGGATTTGGGTAAATTTCGTAAAAATAAAGGAAAAAATAGCCATAAAATTAATTCCTCAGAGACACCCCTGCAAAGATATTAGCTGTTGAAGTTGAGGGTTGAAAATCAATTTTTTGCAATAACTTTTTTATTTCTTGACCGATTTTGATCATTTTTGGTTTTATTTTGTATTATTTTGAACTGTTTAGAATAGTGTTTCATAATCTTTGGTAGCACATACATAGACCTCGGGATGGCATAACCCCCTCATTCACTTGAAAGAAAACATTAAAAATAATAATTTTACAGTTTTTTTAAGTAAATTTTCTTTTTATTTGATATTTTTTACATAAAAAATGTATCTTTATTTATTTCGATAGAGCGAACCGTTATCGAGATAAACGTCCTTCTAATAGGTGATGCGTCGCAGGAATTTTCTAAATTTCAAGTAAATTTTAACAACATGGCTGATCTTTGACAGTAAATTGAGCAGGAAACAAAACAATAACTTAATTAAATGCACGTCAAATAGTGTCAAAGATTTTATTTCATGCAGATTCAATTCTAACTGATTTTAAAATGAGTTACACAAACGCTGAATACACAGAAAATCAGTTAGAATTGAATCTTCATGAAATGAAATCTTTGACACTATTTGACGTGTAGGTATTTAATTAAGTTATTGTTTTGTTTCCTGCTCAATTTACGGTCAATGGTCAGCCATCTTGTTAAAATTTATTTGAAATTTAGAAAGTTCCTGCGACGCATCACCTATTAGAAGGACGTTTATCTCGATAACGGTTCGCTCCATAGAAATAAATAAGGATACATTTTTTATGTAAAAGATATCAAATAAAAAGAAAATTAACTTTAAAAAACTGTAAAATTATTATTTTTATTGTTTTCTTTCAAGTGATTGAGGGGGTTATGCCATCCCGAGGTCCATGTATGTGCTATCAAAGATTATGAAACACTATTCTAAACAGTCCAAAAAAATACAAAATGAAACCAAAAATTATCAAAATCGGTCAAGAAATAAAAAAGTTATTGCAAAAAATTGATTTTCAACCCTCAACTTCAACAGCTAATATCTTTGCAGGGGTGTCTCTGAGGAATTAATTTTATAGCTATTTTTTCATTTATTTTTACGAAATTTACCCAAATCCGGGAGATTGCCCACATATTATGGGACACCCTGTATAGAGGATGCTTTCTAATTTGATATCAATATTTAAGGGAGTGATTTTTGGGTCCATTTTAAGTAGAAAACTTCATAAGAACGTATGTACTAAAAGTCTTAACATTTGAAATAAAGTGTGGTAAAGTTTTATTAAAATAAATCATTTTTTCGTAATATCCTCCTTGGTATATCTTCGTAATATCTTCAATTCGTAATATCTTGAATACATTTCGTTTTACTGGTAATTTATCAGAATAGATAAGTGTGTTTAATTATTTATTTCACGGGCTGGAAAAGCCGGACAATGAAGAGTAACTTTCTTTATCTTGAAAATGGGCGAGGAGAAATTGTTGTTTTTACCAGATACAGCGCATACACACATAATAGTCTGTTACCACTATAATATTTGGCAGGTTAACTACCTGTATTAAAAGCATATCAGCTAATGCTGATTCCCGTTTAATACAGGGAAAATTTGTCAAGGAGCAAAGTAGCGCATACAGACTTATAGTCATGTCACTATTTGCTAGGATAGGAGTTTATGTTTTTAGTTTAACGGCTAGAAAAAGCCGGGTGAATATTTGCTTTTCTTCTAATTGAAAGTACGTGAGGAGAATTAATTATTTTACTAAATACAGCGCATACCAGGTTAATGGTTACCACTGCATCTAGCAGGCTATCTGCTCTTTTGCATTTTCGCATGTTCCGAGTTTCGTGATTTTTTTAGGAATAGTTTTCCCTATTCCCACCTATACCGAACTCTTGTAATTATTATGCCTTGCTAATTCGCTTATTGCTCATACTTCTGTTTTCCAATAATTTTCTGCTTATAGGGTGCAGGAATCTTAACCGTCAATAATAGAGCTTGTTTTACTCTTCACATGCGTCATCGCCGGACCAGACCACGGAGTCTCACTCGCTCTCGGCCCGCACCCTCGAAAACAGATGTTACCGTTCTTTTTTTGAATCGCATTCCTCAAGTCGTATTTTTTTGTTTTTTTTTTTTTTGTTTTAGATATGTACTTTTATTTAAACGAAGGAATATTTTCAATATGAGCAGGGTGTGGCCGACTAATTTCATAGTGGATTCTTCCTATGATTTTAACGATCTTTTACATCCGGGAATTTGTTATTATTTTATCACGGTCTCGTATTTTATGAATCGCTACGATGCGCTGGACTATTCGTGAATTCGTCGAATGATTGGCATAAACTTTTACACCATTTAAATATGATTCGCTCCTATTTAGGAAAGCGAAAATTCAGGTTCCTAGGGTCCCCACTATTTCAATACGCTAACTCTAGATTCATTAAACTTCGTGAACTACCTGTATCTATAAGAACATTTGCGTTCAATTGGAGGATGTAAATGTACCTATGGCAAATTTGCTTTCACTAAATTTAATTGTATTATGTCTGATTGGTTTGAGACTCTTCCTGGGAAAAATTTACATTTTTCTCATAAAATTCGTTCATTGGGTTATTTTGACTATCAGATATAAATTGTTGTGATTCCTGCTGTTGATTATATTCGAACCTATTGGGATCATCAGCAATATAATCTAATTCATCTTTCGGGTAATTATAATCGAAATAATTATAATAAGGTTGATCCTTATTTTCGATTGGATTTTCGAATAATTGATTTTCAATTGATGTAGAAGGATTATTTGGGTTTACGTCTTGTGCATATAATTGTTGGAATTGGAGTCTTGGACGAAAGGTTTAAAATTAGAAAATTGAGGTCTTTGAAAATTATGATTATAATAATTCGTTTGTTGCGATTTGTAATGAACCGGAAATAATTTTTGAAGTGGTTCATGAGAATTTTGAGAATTAATATTGTTTGATTTATTGAGGTTGTATAAGAAATTTTCTTCTTCAACGACTAATGACATTGCTTTTTCAAGACTACCAGGGTCTTTCAGGCGGATTATGCTCTGAATAGGATTGTGCCTCTAATAAATCTTCTTAAAGCTAACTTATCATAATTATCTATTCTAAGAATTTTCTCTTCTTGTGTTAATTCAAGAGAATTTAATTAAGACATTATATTTATACATTAAGCAAACTGTAACACAGTTAATAAGATTATTAAACATAATAAGTTTCTAAGGTCTGCGACAAAACCGAATGAAGAAAATCTTGAAAAATCAGAAAAGAACATAAATAATAATTTATTTGATAAGGAAAAAGCAGAATGGTTAAGAAAATTTAGAAGTTTTGAAAATGAATCAAAAGTATCAACTTAACTATATTTGATGAAGCAATAGATGAGTTTCTGAAATTTCTGTATAAAGCAAATCAAACACTACCAGGTCCAGTTCATCCAGCAATCAAGAACTATAATCGTAGAAAGAGAAAACAATCTTCTATTAAATGCTTCGAAAAATTCAACTTCATCAAATCCACAACGTATTGATAAGAACGTACGTCAGTGACGTCGTGATCAATACAATTACGAACGAGCACAATACTTATATTATAACCAGAGAAGAAAAGTTGTACGTCAAATTATGACATCAGGTAACGGAAAACAATGCAACATTAACCTGCCAATAATAGAAACTTATTTTCGTAATATATTTGAAAAGCCCAACAATAAAACAAAAACTGTGAACAAATACACTAGACTATAATACGTCCAACTTCGACTGAAAACCGGCAGCGAGGCGACACTAGCGAACCTGGCGGCTCGAGGACGGCTACAGTTGTTCTACTGGGCCCGGAATAGAGATGGGAAATACTGTTACCGAAGAGTACGACCGTTCCAATCCAACTGGTACCGCGACAAAATACCGGTATTTTGGAACTGTTTAGTCATAGCCACATCGCCGACTGGAGCGGAGCCGTAATCGCGACACGCATACCCTGACCCTCGGAACGGTATCTCTACTATAAACTATATGGACTTCCTAAAATTCATAAGGTAAATAACCCCATTCGTCCAGTAGTCTCTTTTTGTGGGAGCCCAGCCTACAGACTTTCTAAATTTCTTTCCAGATACTTATTCGAAAAGACATCCCACATTTCTCCTTATTCGGTTAGGAATTCCTTAGATCTGGTCAACAAGATTAAGGATAAGGTGATTCCCTCCAACAGTTTACTGGTCTCGTTTGATGTTTCTAATCTTTTTACTAATGTGCCTCTGGCACAGACTCTTGTCCTTTTTAAGAATGTTCTACATGGTTCTTCTCTCTCTGATGAGGTAACAGAGAGTTTGTTTAGATTGGTCAAAGTTTGCATTGATCAAAATTTTTTCACTTTCAATGATCAATTTTACAAGTTTAAGGATGGTCTAGGGATGGGCAACCCTCTTTCACCTTACCTTTCTGATGTGTTTATGTCTTTCTTTGAGCAGAGTCTAATTTTTAATATGGGTTCCCCTCTTATCTCTAAGGTGTTATTTTGGCACAGACATGTGGACGACGTCGTGGTGTGTTGGACCGGTTCCCGAGAAGAGCTTCAAGAGTTTTTTACTGTTATCAACCAGCTACACATAAAGGTTGATTTCACTATGGAGGTGGAACAGGATGGCAAATTGCCTTTTTTGGATTTATTGTTGATGAGATCTAATAACAAGGTAAGTTTTGATACTTATAGAAAACCTACACAAACAGACCATTTGATAGACGCCGTTTCAACTCATCATGGTTCACACAAGAGAGCGGGCATCAATTTCCTTATTGATAGACTCCTTTTGGTCCCGTTATCGGACACAAATTTTAGGAAGGAATTGAATACTATTTATACGTTAGCTTCAGGGAACGGTTATAGTAGGACTTTTGTACAGGGGATTTTGAACAGTCGACGGCTGAGGTTGAATAGGTCCATAGCATATAGTGCGTCTCAGCAAGATAATGAAAAACCTAGATATGTTAGCCTTGGTTATTTCGGGGAGATTTCTACGGTTTTGGGTTCTGTTTTTAAAAATTTTGGTTACAAGGTGGCTTACAAGTCATCTAATACACTATTATATGATTTATTTGTGCATAATAAAGATGTTACACCGACTCTCTCACAAAGCGGAGTCTATAGACTTAATTGCGGAAACCCTTGTTGCAACTCTGTGTATGTTGAGAGGACGGGTCGTACTCTACAAACTCGCATCAATGAGCATCTGAGAAGTCAACAGACCTCAAACGATAAGTCAGTTTTCGGAAAACATTTGAGGATCAACCAACACTCTTTTGACCCTTCGAGAGACGCGCATATTCTTCACAGATCACCCTACAGCCTGAGACAATCTGTTTTAGAGGAGGTCGAGATTTTCATACATTCCAACGACTCGCGTTTCACCACTTTGAATGCTTACCAACTACAGAACCCACCAGACATCTTCATCTTTAGTGTTCTCACACCCTTGTTTGATATTGATATTGATATTGAGGGTGTCAGATGCGCTGCGACCTATTAAGATCTATTGTGCCCCCTCTTCTCTGCTTCTTTGGAGTATTCCAAAAAAAAAAAAAAAAAACAAGGGAGTCACACCCTTGTTTAGGAGTTCCAGGGGCGTCATATAACGGTGTTTCCCTGAATCTTTAATATTTTCTCAATTTCATGATAGAACCCACAATAGTTACCTATGTCTGTCCCCTTCATTGGCGACTCCTACCCCTCCTTACCTCGTCTTTAATGTCCCCTTGTATCCGGCGTTTTTTCGGTTTTTCGGACTGATTTTGGAGCTTGCTGTCTGGCCACTCATGTCATTTTGTGATGACATGAGTTGAAAACTTCATTATGTAGTTTTTGAAGTTTTTGTTTTGTTTTGTAAGTACTTTATAGTGGACTACTGGTTTCGGCTCCCGCGAGTGTTTGTTCATTTGATATGTAGGCAAGCAAATTTACATACTTCAATATTTGTTGGTAGCTTGTCATTTGCAGATTTCCATCCCGCTCTTGGAGCTTATCTAACGACGCAGTCGCCTTGCCTTCGTTTCAGATCCTCCAGTCCAGACTAAGATGGCTGAACGTTTTTCTTAGCTATTTGTTTGATTTTTAGTTTGTGACATTTTAACTTTAGATTCAAGATTCTGTTTTTTACCATATGTGTAGGATACACCTTATTTATTATGGCATGCTTAACTTGGGGAATTTCCCACCAGCTTAACTGTAAGTTCTTTTTATTTTATTTTTTCTTTGTGTTTACTTTTTCATCATTATTGATCTCTTAACTATACAGGGTATACCTTTGGGAGATGATACCATTTGTATAGGCTAAACTATCAGTCTGACAGTTCTAATTTTTTGCATATCTGTATTATAGAAAAACCGCAACATTTTAAAAATATTTTCGGCACAACACCACTTCCGGTTATACCGGAAGTAAACACCAACTTCGGGTTTTTAAATAGAACACCCTGTAAAACTTTATATTTTTTAAATGTCTGAAGAAATCTAATACAGGTGGTTTTCACCATTGGAATTTAGATTGAGCGGTTTATGAGTTATAAACAAGTGAAGATCGGAAATTTTCAACTTCAAAGCAGCGTAGAACTAGAACGGCTCAAGATATCTAAAAACGGTTTACATGTCTGTATCTTAACTTTTTACAAGGTATCCTACCATGATGTTTAAATTTTAATACAGGGTGATGAAAATTATCAGATTTTTCATCACCCTGTATTAAAATTTAAACCACATAGTAGGATACTATGTGAAAAGTTAAGATAGGGACATGTAAACCGTTTTTAGATATCTTGAGCCGTTCTAGTTCTACGCTGCTTTAAAGTTGAAAATTTTCGATTTTCACTTGTTTATAACTCATAAACCGCTCAATCTAAATTCCAATGGTGAAAACCACCTGTATTAGATTTCTTCAGACATTTAAAAAATATAAAGTTTTACAGGGTGTTCTATTTAAAAACCCGAAGGTGGTGTTTACTTCCGGTATAACCGGAAGTGTTGTGCCGAAAATATTTTTAAAATGTTGTGTTTTTTCTATAATACAGATATGCAAAAAATTAGAACTGTCAGACTGACAGTTTAGCCTATACAAATGGTATCATCTCCCAAAGGTATACCCTGTATTTTTACACTTTCATATTCACTTTTTCTTCCTCATAGATAATTCTCTTTCAATAAACTTTCATTTGATATTATTATTTCTCTTACAGTTGAGTAGTCCCTTCTAGCCCCTGATGATGGCATTTAGCCGAAACCGGTAGGGCACTCAAGTTTATAGCTTGGTTAATAAATTGGTCGTCCAAAGAAGACTCAACTTTTATTTCTCTTTTATTTCTCCTTTATCTACTATAAACTCCTGCTCCTGATTTTATTTTTATTTTACTAAAATTTCAAAAAAAAATTATTTCTTTTTAGACATTATGTAGATACCTAATTATGTTCTCATCATGATTTTAAGAAATAAAAATAAATAAATGGAAATTTTATGCGACATTATTTAGAAATCGGAAGTGCACACACCAAACGCGCGGCTAAACGGTAGGTAGGTATTTCTACCTTCTTTTTGTCTTCTTTTTCTCATTTTTTTAATTTTATTTAATTTTTTCTCAAAACTTGACATTCGGTTGTATAATCGATAGTGACCTAGTAATTTATTAGTAGATGATGTAGTAATTAAGTTGATGATATCTCAGTAATGTATTTTGTCTAAATTTTTATTTTAGTAAATAATTTTCAATTATAACTTTGATGTTCATATTTACCACCTTAGTAGAGTAGAGTAGAGCGGGGGCTCTACTCTTAGCAGCCCCCGAATCTACGTGCCTCACACCTCTCTGACCACTATCATTGGGCAACCGCTCGGCGTACTTGATAGCGGTCCAACCTCTTGACAGCCAGAAGGAAGGTGAGTCTACAGAAACTGTTGTCAAGAGGGTAGGTACCCAAGTCAAAGATAACTTTATACCAAACAATGTGAGGCCCTGTGATTAGGCTTGAATGACAATGGCTTTTAAATTAACAGAAATCGTGCAATAACCGGGAATCATATATCCATCATTCGATGCACCTTACACAATGTTACCAGGGATAATTTTCACACAGTATTACAGGACCACTTAGGAAATCCACTAAAATGCGAGAGGATTAATTCCGCTAACAATCTAAAAGTAGTAATACTAATCGAGAAATTCCAGAACGATTGCCTACCGACGACGTGCATTCCGCTTCCGCTTATCAATCCTGAACACCACCACCAATCCACGACCTAATCAGACCGCATGCAGTTGTCTCTGAAAATGTTACTCTAGGGCTAAACATGAGTTCGATGAGAGGTGGGTAGCTAATAAGAACTAGAACAAAATATTTGTCCTGTTAGAGAATGGTTTTAGATAGTTTGGTGCTCTACTTACCCAATGTAAATTGGTTCTTATAAGGTAATTGAAGATAGGGCTGGAAACGCTTGTTTCCTTTCAGAAGGTAAGATGGAAAATGACGCGTCGTGCTCGGAACAAGCGGAAGGATTTCTTTTGCGCAGGTCGAAAATGGGTGCCGGATTTAAAATTCGGTAAAACTAATCAGTAGAAGAGACATTGTGTTTCTTGTTTGTTTAAAAGGGGGGAAGAAACTTGTTTGAAGAGAACTACAGTTTGAATATAAATACAGGGAGCTTGAACTTGCTGGGTTCGACTACTCTACAACAGGTGGCCCTACGGGTACTAGAAACTTGGTTATCTTAATGAATAAAACTTTTATTCATTTAATTTATGATTCTTTTAGATTTGTTTAGGTAAATAAAGACTTACTTGGACGGATAAAGGTAGATCTAACAAAATTTAGCACTAACAACGTTACAGGTATTTAGAAATTCCTTCACCCAACTGAGTTCCAGGATTATAAGGACACACCTAGAGTCGAAGGGTCACTCAGTTAATTTCGCCCAACTCGGAAACGCCTGATTCACACATAGGGGGCATTCGAGTTGACGCTCGCAAGGGCAGGTCGAGCTAGAGTACCTGGACATTGACAGATTTTTATTGCATAATAGTCCGGAAGGTTGGTGTCGTTTGAACTCGTACATCTTTTTTTTTCGTTGCCGATACTTGTCTAACAGCGGGTATTATAAAGGCTCATTAAGTTAACGGGCAGATTTCTGTGGCCATTTCTGAAGAAGGTATCGAGTCCAAGTGGAATTTTTTTAAATTCATTCGTTCTTGACATAAAAGTAATTACAAAAATGTTAATAAAAGTCATTTGTAGTGTTGTTAAATAGCCGGCTATCTATTTTTGGGGATATATATCCGGATACTTAGCAGGATATATATATCCGACAGTTTTTGCTAAAAAAGAATTGAATCAAAATGATGTTTTTTGAATAAGTCTTCACATCCTCTTTAATTTGACACCAAATAGCTTATACTTCAGTATAAGAAGAATAAAGTTATTAACGATTTTCATAAAATAGGAATTGGAAGGTCAACGTCTACCCTAACCCTTACAACAAGAAGACTTGACAACTAGGTGACCTATTTTCTACCTTTAGTTTTTGTTAAATAATTATACCTATTTTAGTATAATATAGGATAGGGATAGATAGGTGCTTTCTACGTTTTATGTTGTTGTCTATGACCAAAAATTGTAAAAATTTTAGAAATGATTATTAAATTACATTAATTGGAATATGATAAAATAATATAATAATATGTAAAGAAATAATTTATTATTCATAGATTTCACTAAACAATAAAAAAATTACAAAAACAATATAAACTCCAAAAATAAATAACTTCACTCTTCTCATTCTCAATAGTTATCGAGTTTCATACAACAAAAAACTAGTAAATATGGTTAGTAGGGTTATTATTTATCATAATTCTTCTTCTTTATTTGGTCTTGTGGTCTGTGTTCTCTGATTTACACGAGCTACTAACTGACACTGTTGACAAGTAAGTCATATTTCAAAAAGTTAATTTTTTAAGGATGTTGTTTCAGATAGGCGCGAAATTCAAAAATGGATATATATCCGCCATTAACGTTTAATTCATGGCGGATATATATCCAAAATGGATATATAGCATTTGGATATATATCCTGACTCACAACACTAGTCATTTGACGTCGATATTAGCTTCAAAAACGAGTACAGAAATCTGCCCTTTAGCCTAATGAGCCTTTATAATATTGATGATAGTTGTTGGCCATAGTATACCCAAAAATGATAAATGAAACACGATTGTAGGTCAATGGGTATAAATTTATTAATAATAGTCTGTCTACTAGTTTCGGGCAAGGTCACCCATCCTCAGGACAGCTGAAAGTAAGGTGAGATGGTGTTACAAGTTTTTATAAACCAATTATTAGTTTATTGTCAAAAATTTCTTTGTCTTTGTGCACTTACTTGTCAGCTTTACAGATTTCCAAAAATTTTTCTCTTGAGGGCGAGAATGATAATAAAACAGTAAAATTTTTCCACTAAGTAGAGTTACAACACGTGGGGAAGATATAATGTGGACAAAGACACACTCAAACTCTCAGTTTTTGAATTAAAAGATTTTTCCAAAATGGATTAATCGTATTAAAAGTTGAAGACTTACATTACAAAATGTTTGAAAGGATTACATAATTAATTCTAAGGCAAGTTAAACGGCAGAATGTCGTGAAGCGACATTCTCCGGCGGGTGTTCAAGAACGACAAAATGGGTACGTTTTTTAAATTCATATCGGACCAGACTCCTTCCTTCCCTCTCCATCTCCTTGACAAGTTGTTAGATTGAATGTTCCTTCAAAATGATTGACTCAATGAACGGAATTGAAGTTGACAGATGAGAAATGAGATGAAAATAAAAAGAAGAAGAATGTGTACAAGTTAAAAATATACATGTCATATTTCATCGAATGAAGCATGTCAATTGACCTACTTCATCCATGAAAGGTAAATGTCTTGTGTCAATTTATATTATTACAAAAATATATCTTTGTTTACATCCAGACGTGAATAGAACAAAATTCCAAAATTTCGACGATTATTACAAGAAAATAATAAAATAATGAATCTAATTGACTATAATATTATTAGAAATAGATAACTATTGTAAGTATTGTATTGTTGTTGGATTTATTCTTGTATAATGGAAAATGAAGATGAAAATTTATTTAAGTGACTGTAGAATTTGTAAAAAGGTTTTTGTATATGGGATTGAATCTAAAAATTTGCGTTTGTTGGTTTAAACAATTGGAGCCGTTCTCCACCAGAGCCTTATGAATTTCCAGGTTCTCAAAGAGATCGAGAAGCAATCCTCTTGTACTAGTATGAACCAAGATTTCACTATTTCTGTCAGGATCAAAATTATGACCATTCTGTTCCAAATGATTTCCAAAATGAGACTTATCGCTTCTAGTTATATGTTCTCTTATTCTAGTTCTAAGGTTTCTACAAGTTTGACCCACGTAAACCGAATCACAATCCGAACACCTCAGCATGTAAACTCCACTTTTTTCAAGTTTATTAAATTTATCTTTATTATGGATTAAATTTTGTGCTAAAGAGTTAACCGAAGAAAAAGAAATTTTGGAATTCGAATGTTTTTGGATTATGCTGGCAACCTGTTCAGAAATTGGTCCAATGTAAGGGACAGAAAAATATTTAAAGGTGGGATTTTGAACTATTGGTGTGGCTATGTATGAAGAAGATCTTAGGTTATTATTAAGGTATTTGTTATTGATTTTGTCTATAATGTATCTGTCGAAATCATTGTTGAATGCGATAGTATGTAGTAATTTGATTTCCTTATTGTAGTTTTCATTGCTTAATGGGGTATTATTTAGTCTATGTATGTATGTTCTGAAGGCTGCTATTTTGTATTTGAATGGGTGGGATGAATTAAAATTTATTACATGGTCAGTCTGTGTTGGTTTCCTATATATGTCAAATGATAAATTGTTATTGTCAAGAGCAATTGTTAGATCTAGAAAATTGATTTTCCTGTTATTTTCAGTTTCCATTGTGAACTTGATGTTCGGATGAATCGTGTTCAAGTGGTCCATTATTTCAATAGCTGTGTTGTTGTCTCCCTCTATCACCGCGAAGCAATCGTCGACATATCTAGTCCAAAACTTGACTTTGGTGAAAAGTTCGGTCTTGCTGAACCCAACCTCAACATCGTTCATGAAAATATTTTATAATATTGGCTGTAGGTCTCGCGTTTAAGTTGGTTATGCGGTTTGAGCAGCTTTCAAGAAATAAATAATGTATAAACGTAAATAGGAAAATGATTCAGATTTATCTAAATTAACGATAGGGAAGGCTCTGAGTTTGAAATACACCACGAAGAAACAAATATGTTACACCCTAACTACATCGGAGGTCAACTCGAATGCGCCCATAATATCTTGGTCCAAGCGTCATAACAAAAAAAATTTAAATAGATTTTATATGTCTTTTATTTATGTTCAATTTTAGAGCCAGTAATTGGATAACCCTTTATTTTTCATTTCTATTACCTTCGTCATAATATGTTCCTATTTATGGGAAGGATTCCTGTTAAAAAAAATCCTCACAGCTGATGCAGCTTCTAGGAAGTTCATGTCACAGAATAGGTTGAAAAAGGAAAAGAAAGAAGAAAATAACAAAGAAAGTCGTTTATTTCAGCACGCAATAATTATTTACAGTACGAATCTTTTGTAGGTGAGTGCATAATTAAAAATACAAAAAACAAAATATAAAAATAATTATTTTGATTTTCTAATATTCTTCAACGTGAATAAATAAAAATATACAACAGTGAGTAATAATAATTAATATCACGATAATTTTTACTTAACTGTTTGATAATCTACACATATAGATCTCCGAATCTCACAACTTACCAAGGAAATGAATTGATCAAAACTTCTATACCGGGTGTCCCATTAGTGCGGGATTCTTCTCTGGCAGCTTCACTTTTGAAGCTATAAAAAAAGATGAGGGAGAAAAATTGTATGGTTTGATGAGACCTTCAACCTAAAATAATTTTCAGCTACACAGGATGGCCCAATATCACTGTACGCCTTACAACTTTGTTATTTTAAATAGGACACCCTATATATTATTACATTTTCAGATTATCTGAAAAAAATCAGTAAGAATGGTTTTCACAGTTTCAGTATAATGTGAATAGTTTTTGAGTTATAAACAAGTGAAAATTGCCATTTTCCATTTTCGAAGCAGCTTACAATGAAAACGGCTCAAGACAGCAGAAAAAGGTTTACATGTCCCTATCTTAACTTTTTACAAGGTGTGGTATGATGTGGATGAAATTGTTATACAGGGTGATGAAAATTTTCAGATTTTTCATCACCCTGTATAAAAATTTCATCCACATCATTCCACACCTTGTAAAAAGTTAAGATAGGGACATGTAAACCTTTTTCTGCTGTCTTGAGCCGTTTTCATTGTAAGCTGCTTCGAAAATGGAAAATGGCAATTTTCACTTGTTTATAACTCAAAAACTATTCACATTATACTGAAACTGTGAAAACCATTCTTACTGATTTTTTTCAGATAATCTGAAAATGTAATAATATATAGGGTGTCCTATTTAAAATAACAAAGTTGTAAGGCGTACAGCGATATTGGGCCATCCTGTGTAGCTGAAAATTATTTTAGGTTGAAGGTCTCTTCAAACCATACAATTTTTCTCCCTCATCTTTTTTTATAGCTTCAAAAGTGAAGCTGCCAGAGAAGAATCCCGCACTAATGGGACACCCGGTATACCCTCATAAATTATAAAATAGAAGATTTACTTTATTTTGGGTAAATCATCTGACTATGTAAGTAACACATACTCAGTAATGTTATCCACGCAATAACTTTTTCGCAATGTCAACTACTGTGTGTATTGTATACCAGCATTTTTGTAGGTATTATAAAAAATTTTTTTTTCGATATTAAGCTGGTACGCCTAAGTTACATGGTTAATGATGACAGTACCCCTGATGAAGATTCTAGATCTAGATTCTCTCCGATTTTGAATAAGATGTTAAATAACTCTCAATTAATTCTATAAAGATTTGAAGTGTTCAATAGCAAAAGTCCTATCCGGACAGTTGGGGTGGAAAATGTGTCTTCAAAATAAAATTAAAAAATATATAAATGTATTTATAAAATATGTTGAAAAAAATATTATGTGGTATTTCTAAGTCCTTATTTTTGTTTCTTAAGATTAGCAATAAAAAAATAATTTTCTATATCATCTGTACAGAGCGTTTTGTTATCGCTATTCAGCAATGGGATCTCGAGAAATAGCACAGATATGGGGTCGGTTAAATTAGAGAAAATAAGCACTAAGAATTTGCCAAATTAATATAAAATTACGTCACAATTAAATTTCAACAGATGTATTGTCAGATAAAAAAAAAGAATTTTGATTGTAGTTTGTACTCATTGAGAATCTTAGGCGAAATTTACGATAATTTCAGTCGTTGCTGAAATATTTTGTAAAAATTGAGATTTCGTATTTAAGTCATGCTTTTTATTGTAAATAAGTGAATTATTTTTGTAAGCCTAACATTTAGAAAATAATTTCCGAAGACGACTAGATATTCGAGTTTTCATAGTCAACTTTTGTTTTCCTTATGGCCACCATATTGGTTTTTGATGTCGTTCGGAATTAAAAAATCAGGGAAAACAATGATTATCGATGACATTCTCAAGTCTTTTTTTTTCGAAAAATACAAACGATTTTCACCGAATGACGTCCATATGGAGTCATATTGTTTGCCTAAAGGATTTTAATTTTTCTATACACTGTGTTGCATAAAAAAGGTAACATAGGGAATATGTGTAAAGCAAATTTCAACAATACTTTGAATATAAATGACATCCTTTAAAATAATTGAAAGCTTCCTAGGATACTATGCAGTTTCCTAGGAAACTATCAGCATTTAAACCAGAGTGGCTTGGATCCTTAATAATATTCACTGTAGTGTTTTCCCTATGTTACCTTTCCTATGCAACACAGTATTATGTATAAAATGTAATATTTTTTCGAAAAAAATAATAATATTTTGAATTTTTCTGAGTGACTGATTTTTGATTTCTTAAGTTTTAGTTACTATATGGAATGACATAAAAAACCAATAGGGTGAAGTGGGGTAAGTGTAATACCGGGGGAAGTGTAACAGTCGGCCATTTTTTTTAAAGTAAGGTTAAAACTGGAGGTTTTGTATTTTATTTAAAAGGTTTAGAGTATACAGGGTGTCCCGTATCGTTATGTTCAAAATTCTTGAGCATATAGTAGGCTTAATTTTGAGCCCAAAAAACCCAAAAGTGACAGGTCTATCTTTATTCGTTACGAAGTTACAGGCCTAAGAAAATTATGACTAGTAAATAACAAGATTCAACTTTGTAAGCCACAAAAATTGCCACACATGAGTAAACGTCACCGAAATAAACATTAGTAGAGAGTAGAGGTTCCCCTGCTCATACGAAATGGCATTAGGATTCAAATAGATGCGGCACCAGCATATTTTGGAATTGGTGTTTGTAACTAAATACCAGAGAGAAATTATTATTTGATCGTATTCAGCAAGCTGGTCAAGAGATAGGTACGCGAAAAAAGACGAGAAAACTGTTACTTTTGCAATAGGCCTCCGAGCACAAGCTTGTATTCAGCAAGGAAGAGGACATTTTTAACATATGATAAACTAAAGATTTGGTCAATAAAATAAGTTTTATGTGGTTTTCAAAGTTAAATCTGGTATTTACTAGACATTATTTTCTTAGGCCTGTAACTTCGTAACGAATGCAGATAGACCTGTCACTTTTAGGTTTTTTAGGCTTAGAAATAAGCCTACTATATGCTCACAAAATTTGAACATAACGATACGGGACACCCTGTATATCTTATATACATATAAACGGTTTTTTTTCTTCAATTAACTGGATATTTTTTTTACAAGAGTTTTACTAACGTCATGCAGATTTACTTAAATATGGAGTGTGTGACTTGTTCTTATTGATTTTTTGTAATTATTGTGACATAATAAATTTTAAACCCAATGTTGCCATCAGGGGTGTTTTTTCACCAGGAATCCATATTTTGTGTTAAAAAACGGTTACGGAAAACTCCTAACCCTATAAAATGGCTGTTACACTTACCCCTTCTATATTGATAGAGGGGGTAAGTGTAACAATTTGCTCGGGGTAAGTGTAACAGGTTAGTTGGAACCTCAAATAGGTCGGTGAGGAGAATTAACCTTCCCACTTTCATTTGATGCTTATAATGTTAAATAAAATTGTTCACGTTCAGTCACGTTTCAATCTGGTTCTTATTTACAAAAAAAGCTTATAATTTTGTTATTAAAAGTGATATTATCTTGCGGTTTTTTTTAAAAGGTATTTTTCATAAGTATGTTACACTTGCCAAAGTTCCTTACAACACAATTTATATGTAAATTATCGTTGAATGTTACACTTGCCCCAAATTGCGGGGTAAGTGTAACACCTTGACATCGACACCTTTTTTTTTACTGAATAAAGAAATATCAGATTTTTACAAAGTTATTAATATTTGTAATGTGTTGGTAAGTCTACAAGGAACCCGCTGTAAAAAAATTGTCTACCTATTGCCATTTGTTTCTCTGTACTGGGCCTTAGAAGAGCAACTATGCTTTTTTTCGGTTACACTTACCCCACTCCACCTTATGGTGACCATAACCAAAAAAAAAAAAAAAAAAAAAATAGACTAATCAAACCCTAATATCTAGTTGGATTTTAAATTTTTTTAAGGCTACAAAAAATATTTTAGTTATTTATTTTCAACAATAAAAAATAAAAAGATTTCCTAGTTTTTCCATGATGTTTCAACAACAAACAATGTTACTCTAAATAATTTGTAGCACGACTAGATGCCACACTAGAGCCGCAATAGACCTTCTGTCGCAGTGGAGGTGTCACAATGGCACACTCACGATAAATCTAATCTATCTTACCTAATCTAATCTAGTCTAAATTTTGTTTCAGATGTTTTCTCTAATTAAATCGACCCTGTATCTCTGCTGCTTCTTTTTTTTTGACTCGACAGAGTTTCTTTTGGCCTTAGTACTTGAATTTAAGTTAGCTCTATAGTTTTGTAGATCCAAATGGTGAGAGAGATGAAAAAACCGGTCTGCACCTACAGACACATATTTGGCTGCTTATTAAAGATAATATCCATTGATTGTCTTAAAAACAAATGAATATAATCTGATTTCTCTCCTAAATTTTTTATGAGTATTTATGCAGGGTGAGTCCCCTAAGATGGAAAGCTCGATACCACCTACACCATTAAAAATATCGAAATGAACCAAAAAGTGCTGTAAATGGGAGGGTAAAGTACAGTTTGTAAAATTATTTTCAGATATACAGGATGGCCCAATATTGCTGTACGCCATACAACTTTGTTATTTTAAATAGGACACCCTCTATATATTATTACATCTTGAGATTATTTGAGAAAAGTAAAAAAAGAATGGTTTGTAAAGTTGAAGTTTGTAATGAGCGACAAATGAAAATCGCGATTTTCCATTTTCAAAGTAGCTTATATTTAAAATGGCTCGAGATATGGAAAAACGGCTTACATATCCCTATCTTAACTTTTCAAGCGGTATCCTATTAATTGGATGGATGAAATTTTTATGCAGAGTGGAAAAATTTGATTATTTCCATCACCCGGTATAAACATTTCAGCTACATGATAGGATACCAAATGAAAAATTAAGATAGGAACATGTAAGCCGTTTTCCTCTATCTTGAGCTGTTTTTAAAAAAATCTGCTTTGAAAATGGAAAATCGCGAATTTCATTTGTTTATAACTCATAAATCGCTCATTACAATCTTCAACTTTACAAACCATTCTTTTTTACTTTGCTCAAATAATCTTAAGATGTAATAATATAGAGGATGTCCTATTTAAAATAACAAAGTTGTATGGCGTACAGCGATATTGGGGCATCCTGTGTATCTTAAAATAATTTTACGAACTGCACTTTACCCTCCCATTTACAGCACTTTTTGGTTCATTTCGATATCTTAATTGGTATTAAGTGTAATCGAGCTTTCCATTTTAGAGGACTCACTCTGTCTGTATGTATAAGTATTTTAAATATCGATACATTTAAAAAAAATTGTAGGCGTTGTTAGCTGAAAATTAACGCCGGTTCATGTTGGACTTGAAATTTAAACTAAACATTCTCGATAACTCGTCTACTTAGGGCCGGTTGTTCGTACAGTGATTAAGCACTTCACCATAAATTCAAATTTCCTAATTCTGTGGTATCTGCCAGTTTTTGTTGTTCAAAAGTAAAAAGGTAAACCGTATCAAAAATTAAATATAGATGGGCAGTTATTCTGTGATTTGGCAGTTAATAACGGATTAAGAAAAAAATTGCGTTGTTCAAAGTCAGTTAAACGTAGTTATGTATGTAAACAACTCTCGACAATTCCACTTATACGTACACTCATTTGATTTCTCAAGTATCGCTGTTTGCTATCGGATATTTTGTATCGAGGAAGGAAGAGAGAATCCAAGACTTGGATAAATTTATCGATAAAACTGCTTGTTCATTTGTTGCTACGGCAATGGCTCGATTCCTTGGTACTCTGTTACTAAAGTCACAATTATTAATTTTATTTTTCCTTGCCCTACCGGGGTTTGAACCAGGGTACCTTCGAAGGACAGTCAAGGAGCTTATCCACTTGGACACAATTGCCTGTTAAAAACTAATGCCCGAAGTGCTGATATTTTGGACACATCAACATAAAATACAAAAATTGTGTGTTTAATAATAAGGTCATTATACAGGGTGTTTTCTAATTGAATGTCAATATTTAAGGGGGTGATTTTTGGGTCCATTTCAAGAAGAAAATTTCATAAGAACGTATGTTCTAGCATGTCATGGCGGCTCACACTTTTAATTTTGAAAGTGTTTAAATTATTCTGTACACTGAGAAAAATTTTTCATTGGCGGAAGTAAATTTGCAATTCCGCCAACTAAATTATTTAATTGATAACGAGCAACTAAATATTTAGTTGCGTCAACTAAATTATTTAGTTCCAGAATTTGAGATATCCAACCAAGAATTAGTTGCCATAAGATACTGTATAAAAGTGATTGCAAATAAAACTTTCTGCTGTGAACTAAATAATAATTCAGTGAACCACACTAAGCTTTCTTATGTCAATTTAATAAAACTGCGCAGAACTATTATCAGGTTCTCTCAATATTACTTTGAGTTCTCTCAACTAAATGAAACTCTTCTCCGAATCCAATCTTAGTTTGGATTTTTCCTACCTACCTTATCTAACCTACCTAACCTAAAAATTTGGTAATATTTTATTGAACTTTTCGTTTTGAAATTTTTTATTTATTGGTTGGGATTTCGGTTCTTGGTGAAATAATAATATTATCAAGAACCGAAATCCCAAGCAATAAATAAAAAATTTCTACCCAATAAAGGTACAAAATGCGCAGTGTCACGGCTCTCCTCATCCCGATCAACAATATAACAATAAAAAGTATCTGCACATTTTGCTGTCCATATTAATCATCCATTTGTCCATAGTAATGTTAAATTTATAAATTACCTTTAATTATTGTTATATACGCGTAGACCGGGGCGAGTCAAAACTGTACCATTTATTGGTTTGGTTTGTCTGAAATCCATTTAAGTACCTATACCAAGCTAACAGTAATGACGGCTTTCTGGTGATTTGAACTTCACGATTTGTCAGATTTATACAAACAAAGCTGCAAAAGAATATCAAAAATAAAACCGAATTATTTATTTACATTAAATAAGCAAGAAAAGTTTACTTAAATAAATTATTAGCAACACCCACGTTTAACGAACGCAGCTACATCATGATGGCGTCTATTATAATGGCGACTGATGTGTCTTATCTGAGGTTGCAGTTAGATGAATCTATACATACAGTAAATAAATAAATATTTATTGCCATAATTCTGGTATAATTCCTTCAATACAAACGTTCTATTATTGAACCCTCTCAGTACACCACGCAAGAAATTTTTACTTGACACAATCATACCATAGTTGGAATAATGAAAATCTGATACATTTCACGCGATTATGTTTGGAATATTCTGTTAAATATTTATTCCTACCTCCGGCAAGAAAAACCTATTTGTCTCAATAATTTCTAACTTCTAAGAATCTTTGATTTCTTTAAACAAGATGACTTTATATGTTTAGTTGCTGGAATTAAATTATGTTCCAGTACAGATTCTTAGATTGTTAGCTAGGAGTGATATTATTATGCCAATATGGAAAATACTTCGTTACACAAAATGAGCTTCAATTAAATTATTTAATTCAATCAATTGCTCAATTTTAGTGAATCCAACTAAGATTTGGTACTGTAAATCTGTAAATGATAAAGTAGTTCTTATAACTAAATAAATTCTCTGGAGGAAATACCTCCAGCCTTTAGTTCTTTCAAGAATAATATTTCTCTCAGTGCAGCTACATCATGATGGCGTCTATAATGGCGACTGATGCATGTATTTTTATCTGAGGTTGCACAGTTAGATGAATCTATTACAGTAAATAACGAAATATTTATTGCCATAATTCTGGTATAATTCCTTCAATACAAACGTTCTATTATTTAACCCTCTCAGTACACTACGCAAGAAATTTTTACTTGACATAATCATACCATAGTTGGAATAATGAAAATCTGATATATTTCACGCAATTATGTTTGAAGTTTACTGTTAAACATTTATTCCTACCTCCGGCAAGAAAAACCTATTTGTCTCACAAATTTCTAACTTCTAAGAATCTTTGATTTCTTTAAACAAGATAACTTTATAGGTTTAGTTGCTGGAATTAAATTATGTCCCAGTACAGATTCTTAGATTATTAGCTATGAGTAATATTATTATGCCAATATGGAAAATACTTCGTTACACAAAATGAGCTTCAACTAAATTATTTAATTCAATCAATTGCTCAATTTAAGTGAATCCAACTAAGATTTGGTACTGTAAATGATAAAGTTGTTCTTATAACTAAATAAATTCTCTGGAGGAAATACCTCGAGCCTTTAGTTCTTTCAAGGATAATATTTCTCTCAGTGTAATCTTTAAAAAACTGTTAATTAGTAGGTATTTGATATCAGCATATGCAGAAAATAATTATCTTTCGATAGACACCATTACCGTTCTTATAGATAAAAGTGGTGAGAATAAACTGCGAATATGTGATCTCCCATGCTATTCGCCTATGTTCTGCTTTGAAACATGTCACACGGTAAAGTATTTGATGTAATTCTGTGGTTACGTTAATTAAATATTTTTCGGTGATTAAACTATTTGCATGTATCTAATGCTCCTATATTGTTAGTAGGGGACTGGAGAGGGACGTATATGCCTATCTATATCTTTCGTAACTACTTCGAGTCCTGTGCGTATGTCCCAGAACGCCTACAAGCGCGCATTAGATTCGACTGATATGACCCACCATGCACTCCCACCAGACTTGACGCTTGCGTACAACGGGTCGAGTAGTCTAAAAAGAGATAGAAGTAGTCATCTGCTGTCTCACTTAGTCCGTGATACTTTCACGTACGGGCGATAGCAATGTAGGAGTATTAGATATAATGACTATTTGAACATGTTCAAAGTGACAGTTTGATTTATTAACTTTAAATCGGTTTAAATCAAAATAAAACCAAAATAACGATCATAGAAGCATTTACTGATATATTAATTATCTTTTATGGTTAAAAGTAGGTATTTAGTTTGAAACGTAGGCCTATATTGCAACAGTAAAGTATAAAAAATGTAAAATTCATCATTATTCGTTATTATTATCTGTGATTCTCCCTTCTTCTAACCAAACAGTCAAAAGACCTGAGGTTAAAGCCGGCCACTCACGGTACTGCGGCGCAGTACAATTTGGTTGGATTCGACAAGATCGTACGATATTTGATAGTGTGTGTCTACGACCGACGAAGTCGGACCGAGTTGGATCGGCTCGTCTTGCAGTTAAAACTTTTTAACTGCAGCAGTACAATTTTGTCGGATCGCATGCAATTGGATATGAATTGGAGCGTGTGTGGCGATGGCCGGCAAAATCATACAACAAAGTACGTGCTTACGTGCTTATTAGCTGTTTATTTCAATAAATTTGGGGTTTGTAATAAATAGATATGTCTAGTAAATATAATAATTTTTTTTAAAGGAGTTTTTTGTAATAAACATTTTGATTCAATCACAATTGATTTATTTTCAGCAACCATTCCTTGCAGCAACATGTTCGATTAGTATATTATCTTTTCTTTCATTTTTTGATTTACAAACACAAATTACAGCTGCTGCTAATTACAAATTTTTCTCATTGTCCGACGTCTCTACTCGACGAGAACTGCCGAATACTGCACGGCTGGATAGTGAGTGGCCGTATACAATTGTCTGCGAAGTTGTACAATTTCGTAGTACGATTCTGTCGTACTGCGCTGCAGTATAGTGAGTGGCCGGCTTTATAAGAAATAGGTGGGATAGCTGGGATAAAACTCGATCGATCACTTTGAACTAGAAAAAAATCAAGTACTGAGTAGGTACCAACCTACCTTCAATAAAATTCTATCCTGTAAATAAAATTTTACCTTTGAAATGATTTTATCTTCTTTTTTTAAGAATTTTATAAATCGTTCATAGCAACGCACGCACCGCAACGCAACGCACGCACCACAGTCTCCGGATGCAGCTATGACATAATACTTGAAGCCTCAAGGTCGAGCGGCCGCCATTCTGTATGAGAGCAAAAATGTATCCAAGTAACATTGTAGGTTACTTCGTTAATTCGTTAATTACGTCGATTTGACGTAATTACTAATCTAATTCACCTAACCTAAATTACGTAAAATTTACCTCGAATTTTCGCAACGAAGACCAAAGTAGGTTCAGATTACGTAAATTCGTCGACATATTTTGAAATTATTACTATGAAGTTGAGTCAATATTACAAAAATAGGCAAATTTTACGTAGAAATTTAGGTAGATTTTACATAAAAAAGTTTTACGTAAAATCGAACTAATACTCAGTTAAAATAGGTAATATAAACCTTGCGCGTGCGAGAGAGGCCAATAGCCGAATAGCCACTAAGCAACAAGAGGCCGTGAATTTTTCTATCTGGTTAGGCAGTCTACTACCCACATAGCATAACACGAAGAAGGGAAGTTCGAACGAAATATCATGATGGTTATTAGTTAATACTTGGATTGGAAATAATGTGCAAGGACGCGATGCCCGAGTGCCAATTTATAAGACAATCAAATTTTAGGAGGAAACTTATGATTATAGGTGGTATATAAAAAACGCACCCCGTGAATTAGGCAATTTGAAGCTTTTTCTAAAAAAACAAACAAACAAACATTTTTTCAGATTTGAAAGGTAGGTTTTATGTAATTATTTTGAAGTGTTATTGTACTCGTATTTTCGTCGTTCACTTCTTTAAACGGTATACTTTATGGTAACAGCAAAAACTATTGATTTATTAGGATGTAAACAATGGAGCCCTACGATCCAACGAAGCAGATTTTACGGCCCTAAACGCCTGGAACTAACGTCAAGAGCTCTAGCGCCGAGAGTACATATTCCCGTGCACTGTTGCCACGTCCGCGCGAATTTCTATAATCCATTAATTTTTCGGAACCGAGGATCAAAATGGGGATGTTGGGTGGATAAGAGGATGAAAACAGCCATTGAAAACTAATATTAAGGTCACAACTAAGGCCTCTTTGACACTATGGTCGCATTGCTATTTTTTTTTAACTTTCAGGGCAAGGAATATCTTAAAAATTAACAGTAGCACGATTAATTATTTGATATTTGCATTTATTTTGCATTTACATTCCAAAAAGCGTGACATCAGTCCCTATAGTCTGGATTATGAGAAAGCTATATCCGGTTCGGATCCATCTCTGTAATGTCGGCAACGCTACGACGTGATTGCCGACAGTTCAACACTTCTAGTGCTTATGTTTATTATATGTGTTTATTATACGCGATGCTAGCCAGGACCGGACTCACTAGACCGATTTTTAGTGCCGTGGTGTTACTATAGGTACGACTTCCATCCCTATATAGATGCCATAGTGAAACTGTAGAATACCCAGATGTAAATAATGACCCAAATTAGTCTTTGCTTTAGATTAACCTCCGACAAATAGTGGTGGGTGCGTAAGTGTCCGCAGAGACGGAGATATTTTAGATATTTTTCTAATTCCTCGCCCCTAGCTTTAAATGCGAAATTAATTTTTACTGTCTTCTGAGAAATTAATTTGGATGAAATTTCTCACGCGATCTTGTCTTTAGCTGTGCTTGCTTTCGATTGATAATAATGCCAAAGTGACATAATGCCAAAAAAATATATCTCCGCCCTTGGATTTTGTGACACTTTGGCACTATTACTAGTCGAAAGCACATCTAAAAACCTTCTTGCGCATCAATCGCAGAAATAGTGTATTTTTATGCGATCCAATTTATGAATATTTTGACCGCTTTTTAAATTGGCTTTCTGAAATTTTCCCTAGTCAGGTCATATTAGCGTAGTGGTTTACTGTGAAAATTGCATTTCACTTCGTTTGAAAACGTGCCTTAGAATGGATTTTTAAATTTGACAAAACCAAAATAAATGGTAAAATTAAACAATTTTGCCCCTTTTCCTTTGCCCGCCACTGGCTGACTTTACCTAAAAAATACTATTTTTTACACTACCTTCAATAGAACTGAAAAAGTGAAAAGGGAGCTTTGAAAACTGAAAATTTGAAATTTTAGAGAAATAAACATAATTTAAAAATTATTCGAATATCTCCGCCATTTTTCTTATTTGCTTCTTGAAAATTTTCAGAGTTAAGGGTTATTAGTATAGTTATTTATTGGAAAAATTTCAGTTCGATTCGTACAAAAATAGAATAAACGGATATAGAAATTTAGCCTTTTTTACCCTTTTCCTACCCATGCCACTGGCTTAATAATAAAAAAATGCAAATTTTATTGCAATAACTCAAATTTCAATAACTATTCTTCCAATAATGCTAATTTTGCTTAAAAGTTTTTGTTTCTAACTTGCTTATTTAGAGGTTCAAAATCTATCAATTTTTCCTAAAATTTAAAAGGCAGCCATTTTGGAACGGCTATTCCGATTTTACTCAAGACCGACTACTTGCAGTTATATTACTACAAAAAAAATTTCAGCCCCCTAAATTGAAAACTGCGACCAGAAACCGTGCCTCATGACCGGTTTTTTTTTGGAAATTTGGAGGGACACCCTGTAAAAGTAACAAAACTTTAGGAAAATTATTTTTACGAAAATCAAACGTCATCTCTAAGTTTCACAAGAGTAAAAAATTTCGTTCATTAATCTTGAAAGGTGAAGCTACAGGAGCGTTTTTAAAATTTTAGAGAAATAAACATCATGTAAAAAAAATTCAAATAACTCCGCCATTTTTGTTATTTACTTCTTGAAATTTTTAAGGGCTAGAGGCTATTAGTATAGTTGCCTACTGTGAAAATTTCAATTTAATTCCTTCAAAAATGTGCTCATAAATTGTTAGAGAAATTTAGCGATTTTTACCCTTTTCCTACCCACGCCACTGGCTTATTAATAAAAGTAATGCAAATTTTATAACATTAAATCAAATTTCAATTAATTTTCCTCCAATCATGTTGATTTAGTTTCAAAGTTATTTTTCCATCTTACTCATACAGGGGTTCAAAAAAAAGCAATTTTTCCAAAAATTCAAATGGCCGCCATTTTGAAACGGCTCGGCCGATTTTGCTCAAGTACAATACCAGACCAGTTCTTATATATATCTTACTCCCACAAAAATTTCAGTCCCCTAGATTGAAAACTGCGACCTGAAATGAGATGACAAAAACGGGATATGGGGAATTTTGAAAGGACACCCTGTAGAAGTAACGCGACTTTAGGAATTTTTTTCAACGAAAATCTAACGTCGTTCCAAAGCTTTACAAGGATCCAAAATTTCATTCACTAATCTTGAAAGATAAAGCTACAGGAGCGTTTTGAAAATCGAAATTTCGCGATTTTGGAGAAATATATATATATATAAATATATATATATATATATATATATATCGTGGGCAGGTGAATTTTGGAAAACCACTTTTTCGTGATCTGGGGGTCATGATCGGTGGACATTTGATGAGTTTGGGTGATTTTCGAAAAGTGATGTCGTCCTCAATAGTGTATTTTTTTATTAAAAAATACACTAAAACAAGTTCGTTGCGAAATTTCATCCAAATTAATTTTCGAAAGAAAGTCAAATTTCGCACTCAATATCATACCTTGTAAAGTTTGTTGTATCACGGTTGTAGATAATGTAAAATGCGTCGTCGTCTTTGTGTCGATAAAGAAGATAAACTAGACCGTTGTGATATAGCAGACGACACTATTGACACTGAGACTGTGAAGTTATTTGGGTTATTTATCGTTATTTATGTTTTCATTTCATTAATATAGAAAAATTATTAAAATTAAGAATAACTTATTAAACCCACAGTGTTGCTGTTTGGATTCTTTGATTTTATTGTGTACTCAACAGCTTAATTACTTATAAATGAAAATATATGAATATAATTAATTCCATGTGAAATGAGTGGTCGCAAAAAAAAACAATAGCTTTAGTAAATTCAATTTTCAGTTGCAAAAATTTTATGGAAAATCGCTGCAAAATGCCTGGTTTGTCAATGTACCATATAAAAACAGGGCTGCAGCAAAATTGCAAATTATCGATAATATTCTACTAGTCTAACCTCAAATTTTCGTACAAAACACAGTGTTTTCTTTCCGATTTTTTCTCTTATCCTACTTATGGATTGTTGGCTATTCTGTGCTTAACTATGACCTTCCATAGGTTATAAAACATGTCACATACATTATAAATCCTAAAACATTTTTAAATGTTGAAATTTAGTTTTTATCCACGTTGTTGACATTGTCTACATCAGAAAACTTCCCAAAAGTTGTCTACATCGACACGTTAGTCGACATGTAGACAATAATTGAATTGTGTACATGCTATTGTCTACGCCGCCCATCCTTGGTCGAAACGCGGAACGAAACTGTCGAGTAGGTAGACCGAGTGCCTAGAACTGTAATTAGGCAAATACGCAAAAATATCAACCGGACACTACTTGACCTTAAGAGTCAACCAAGTCACGCTTGGCGGCGCTGCTAAAATTGTCGCACATAGGCATAATGGATTAGGTATATTAGTGTCCGGTATTAATATTTTAGCATATTTGTGTAAGGTTAATTGCAGATTAACACTGTTGCTCACGGTAATCGCAGATTAGTTAAAAGCGCTACATTTGGTACGACGTTTGAACATCGCAATGAAGAGTAAACCAAATTCTAATTTTAATTAGGTATTAATCACATATTATTTTTTCGTACGAACAACGGGGCCTTAGGAAACCGTGTTGTAAATATTTAAATTATACTCTTCAAAATTAAATAATTAATCCACTTATCGACCACTACTGAATAAAACGTCGTTTATGTTGATAATTTTATTTTAGGAATGATATATTATGTACCGTTGCGGCATCCAACTCTGAAGCATTTTTGTTGTCGTGAAAATTTCTGCTGCATTTTATCATAGTAAGTCAGACTTTCTTCCCTTTTCAATTTTTAGAAAATTTTATCCTAGACTGAATTTGAAGCTATAAATAAAAAGAAGGTATCAAGATAATTTTTACTTGAGAGACAACAAAATAACACAACCTTATTAATTCCTACAAGTTTCTGAAGGATATTTTGTTTCACAAGAAACTGAAAATCATTTCAAATTTATTGCATTGTACCTTATATGAACTAACTGTGTTCATATTAGTATTTTTGCTAATTGTCTGCTTTTTAATTTTTTTGAGTTTGAGTTTGTAATGAGCAAACAAACACACATAAGAGAAAGCGATTTAGTAATAACTTGCCATCCAGTTTTTTGACCTAATATATTTCAACTCTCAAGTCTCTGGCTCATCTAAAAGTTTTAGTTGAAAACAAAAACAAAAAAAAAACTAACAAGAAAGCAAGGTAAGAAAAACATGTCAACAGTGATAAATTTTTACTAGGATTAGTATCTCATATTCGGGTAAACGAGGCCTTCGAAAATTGGTCGAAGACTGGGCGCAGTTGATTATAAAATAGAACAAGTCTTCAAATTGATTTTCCATTCTCAGGTTCTGGAAATTTTTCTGTGCTCTTCGATTAATTCGATTGAAGGGCCGTTATCTAATAAGAAATTGGATTGGATGTTACCGAATGTTTCAACATTACTCAAGATTTTTAAATATACGGTTCTATCAGAGGTGACTCGAAGACACCAGTCTTAGAGGAGACTAGTTTAGGTGGAACAGTTATTAGCAGAGAGAACTCTTCCACTTTTACAGTTTTCTGTCAATTTACTTCCCTGACTATGAGTAAAGGAAGCTTAGAGTTTCTCCCCGCTTAGACTCATGACATTATAGTAGGAGTGATCAGGGAATCGCTCCAATTCTATGTAGTCGGTTTCTGTCAAAAGCAGTTTCTCCAGCAGCTCGATGCACTCTGTGAAGGAAGGTCGGTGCTTAGGATCTGCTGCCCAACAATAGTACATGATGTTATAAAGTTCTCGTCTGCAGTGCTCAGGCTTGTCAAGTCGGTATCCTTCACGTACCTAAAACAATAACTCTGATTTAGTTAAATTACATTTTTATTCCTGTTTTTTTTCTAATTATATTTACACACGTTCAGATATGCTGCAAAGGTTTTTTTTATATTTGTCAGATGCAAGGTTATGTGGTGAAGTTTCAGTCAATAAATTACACTAATCATAATAATGTATGCCTATAGCCCATTTTTTATAAAACAGAAGGAATACTTAAGAAAAAACACAATAGATATAACTATTTGCACAAGAAAGAGCATCAATCACTCAGGGGATAGATCACTAGCGGTTTGTGTCATTAAAATTTATTCGACGAAATAATATTTATGCTTAGACAGCCGTCAAAGAATGTTGATATTTTATTATCAATATCTGAATGGAAAATGGCACATTGTTTCTGTCTACTCGGCAGCGTACGTGAAGTATTTCGCGCACTAGATTGAAAATTATTTCGTGCACGATAGTAGAAATCTTATTTGCTTCCTTAGCAAAAAGTGACAACAAGAAACTTTGTGTACAAATTAAAATATCCTAGCGTCGTCTCTATGATTAGTGATTACCTATTATTTCTATTTTTTCGATTATTTCAATAAAGTCATCTAAAAACTGATTTATGGATCTCGAGCGCGAAATTGTAGTGCTTTCGAATTGTAGTTCGCCTCATTCGCCTCAACAAAAAATCATTCGAAAGCACCATAATTTCGTGCTCGAGATTCATACAACTTTTTTTGGGCTGCTTTATTGACATAAGTGAAAAAATCGAAATAGTATATAAAAACTCGCATGGAAATTTATATTTTAGTTCCAAATTGCTTGTTTCTTTGTTGCTAGGGAAACAAACAAAAGATTTCGATTACCGTGCACGAAATATTTTTCGCTCTGAAGCGCGAAATACTTCGCGCGCGCTGCCGAGTAAACAGAAATTTCTGCTGTTTTTCATTCAGGTATTAAATATTATTTCACGGCTGTCCAAAAAAATATTTATTAAAAAAAAATCCTTATTTTTCGTTTGGTATCTTTAAAACTACTATCCTGGACTTATAGCATGGTTGTAGACTTGAATTTCAATATAATTGGGATTTCACTAGCCCAAGTAGTGACCGTGAGTTGAGAATATTCTGTGTGGATTTTGATAAAATTGGTAACAAGGAGGGTTGATCTACGCTCAAACTCGCAACAACTAGAAAATTGTAAAATTCTTTCACTTACATGGGTCTGGATGGTGCTTTAAGAATCTACGAAAATTGACCTTTCGGTTACAAGAAAATGGTTTACAGTGTAAATGAATCATTTACCATCGCAAGCGTATGCTAACCTATTTTTATACAAATATAATTATTATTCTCTACTATTAGGATTTACAATACTACTATTTACAATAGGAGGCTAGAGTTCAATGAGAGAGTCAATGGGTACCAGAGACTCCAATCAATCCTAATATGCCAATAAAGATATTTTTAAATAACATCTACTAGTACCTAGTCAAAAATACAGTGAACAATCAATGAAAAAATATCCTCTACAAGCTGAAGAGATTGCAAAACCTTTAGAACCGCTTTGAATCACTCACAATTATTGGGTGCCCTTTTTTGAGATGAGAAAAATTGATTTAGGTGTTAGGTGGAACAGCAGCTCTTCTGTAGCTAAACCCCGCCTCTTGACATTGTAAAACAATATTAGTTAAGTAGTATTCGTACAAAAGTTGTAGTTATATGTCCATAACGACGTATTATTATTAATATTCATCTCAAATTCGATTCATCTTTGAAGATCTTGTGAAAGTTTTTCGCAAAATTTCCGACAAGGAAGTATTTATAAAATCATAATTCTTTCTGGACTGCTTTTCCATGATCCATGTAGGTTTGCTCCGAAAGTTCTCTCTGCAACTACGATAGATATTATCAGACTACATCAGCGGTTACGTGTGCGCAACGGATTCTTCCACTCTTCGTATTCTTTTTTTTATGAACAGGCAAATAATATTTCTTCATTTAGAAAACTGTTTAGTTTATAACTAAAATGCTTAAAAATACAGTATAACAATAATATTTTTTCAATTTTAACAGTGTAAGGAATTATTTCCCTATTCCAAATAAATTATTTCTTGAAATACAGGGTGTTATTTAATTGAATGTCAATATTTAAGGGGGTGATTTTTGGGTCCATTTTAAGAAGAAAACTTCATAAGAACGTATGTCCTAAGAGTCTTAACTTTTGAGATACAGGGTGGTAAAGTCCTATTAAAATAAATAATTTTTTCGTAATATCTGTAATATCGCTCTGGATATTTTAATGAAATTTCGTATACAGGTATTACGCATCAAGGGGCATTTTTTCAGATACCACGTTTCATTTTATTTTCACCAGTGACGATGGTGCACGATCGTGCAGAATTTTACCAGCATATTTTAGCAGACATATTGATGGTACCCCACTGATTTCTTTTCAAATAAAAATCATTTTTGGAATCCCCATTCATTTCCAAGCAAATTTGATCACTTGCTTATTTGATGCAGGGTTTTCGCCTAAAAAATTAAAATCTGTTTCTCTACATGGTCACAAGATTGTCGTTAAATGACAATAAAAAAATATAAAAATACGAAGATAAAATTCTGCACGATCGTCACTAGTAGAGATAAAACGAAATGTGGTACATGAAAAAATGCCTCTTGATGAGTAATACCTGTCTATTAAATTTCAATAAAATATACAGAGCGGTATTACAGATATTATGAAAAAATTATTTATGTTTAAAAACTTTACCACCCTGTATCTCAAAAGTTAAGAGTTTTAGGACATACGTTCTTATGAAGTTTTCTTCTTAAAATGGACTCAAAAATCACCCCCTTAAATATTGACATTCAATTACAAAACACCCTGTATAAACTGAACTTTTTAGAATATATTTTCATCTAAAGATTTTGATAATTTTTACTGCTTTCTAAATTTTAAATATTTTTTCGAAAGTGTTCCCCTAAATCCAAAAATTTAGCCTATTATATCAATTTGGCGGATATGAAATTTATCTCGATAATATGTAATAGTTGGTTCATAGATGTCACATTTTTCTGCTTGAACTTTTTCAGACTGGTCATGATTATCCTCAAATCTAATAGTCGGATCTATAAATATGGCCTCATTATTCTTACGATTGATTGCAAGTATATCCATCCGTCTAATGCTATCAACAGAAGAAACATCCAACACTTCTTCATGAAATTCGAAGTCTTTACTCCTAATTCATCAGCAATAAGGCTTCTAATTTCATTGTATCTCTTTATTCGAGCTAACTCACCGTGTTTACAGGAACCTAACACATGAGCAAGAGATTCAAAATCGTTGCAGTGTCTACAACGGTTTGTGTTAGGTCCCCTTCCGGGTATTTCTCTGACTGCTGCCACACTACACGTCATTTTTATACAATCTCTCCATTCAGAACAGCTCAAGCAATTATTTTTTCTATACATGCAACTATTAGAAGGCATAAGGTACTTCATTGTATAAAATGGCACCTTTACCCTTTTGACTAAAACTAAACCAGTTATCAAATTGTTGTATCAAAATACAAAATATTTTAATTTAAAACAATGCGTGCGTTGCGGTGTCGTTTTATTGTACGACTTTTGAGGGCAAAGCGTTTACTATGGACAGTCCCATTGTTTCTCATGGTGTTTTATTGCAATGGTTCATAGCAACGCACGCACCAGTCCCCGGATGCAGCTAGAACACAGCGTGATCCTTAAAAATAGGATTACAAGGTATAATAAAACCTATCTGCTAAATTTCAGGTATACGGAAATTCTGAGCCCGGTGTATTTTCTGCAATTATAACTACCTGCTGGGTGAATTTGTTGTCCAGAAAAACCTACCAGTACTTAACAAGGTAGGTTTTGATAGAGGACTATGAGTTTAAAATATTAGGAAAGTTACCTTTAGGCAACGCGAACAAGTAGAAAGCCATCTTTTTATTCTTTAAACATCCGCTAACCCAGCAAAAGTTTACAATTTTTTTTAAATACGCGGACTTAAATTATGTGAATTTTTAGACAGTTAGTCGGAACTAAAAATAAGAATTTAAAAAACACAATGTCCCGTCCCGTCCATACTCTGGTCGGATCTCGGGATCGACTAATTTGTAAACAAAAATTTCCTGATTTGCTACCATGATTTCTTAAAAAAATAGTCAAGAAAAAGAGTCCTTTACCTTCTTCATGACTTCTGCGGCTGAAAGACCTGGATAGGGCGTGCTGCCCAAAGTGACAATCTCCCAGATGAGTACTCCGAAACTCCAGACATCCGACTTCGCAGAAAAGATGTTGTCATAGAGCGACTCGGGCGCCATCCATCGAATCGGAAGTCGGCCTTCGCTCTTTCGTTCATATATATGCGAAGATATTACGTCACGTGCAAACCCAAAATCTGCCACTTTGCATGTATGGTCTTCTGTTATCAGTATATTTCGAGCCGCCAGGTCTCGATGAATTATCTATAGACAAAAAGAGAAATTGTAATTAAAATTAAAATATAAAAAGAAACTACTAAGTAAGTACATCTACCTACCTACTTGACTAAAATCTGTTGAAATTTTTATCATCATTTACTAACTATAATAATAGGTCACAATAGCCAAACTGTTAGAGTTTCGATCAAACGATCTCCAACGTGCAGCATGACTTTGTTTGGTCAGTACTTAGATGGATTACCAATTATTCTAGTGGTACAAAAAAAAAATTCCGTGACCGATCGTGCTCCGGAATGTACGTTAAAAAAGGTGTCCTGGCTGTTTCACAGCAGTCAGAGGTTACGTCAAAGGCCCTTGAGGCTACTTGAAAACTTCTGACACTTGGGCTTTACCAGAGCCATGCAATATTTATTTATTTATTTAACTATAATACCTTCAGCATAAGAAATTCGAATGGGTAACCTTTTAACCTTATTAATATAATGTTAAAAAAGACTACAAGTTTTTCTATTGGATAAAAACAAGCTTAAACAAACATATTCAGTGTGTAACAGCCAAGGGCAATACCGAGTTGGGCGAAGGATTTTGTTCTTTCATAATCCCAGGGCTCAGTTGGGCGACAAACGAGAAATGAGGGGATTATAAGAGACAATGAAACATAACTGGACAGGAAAAAAATACATGTGAGGCCTTGCCCATAATACAGGCTGATCAATAACTCGCGCACTCTAAATACAGGGCGATATAGAGTTTATTAAAATTAAGAATATTCTGCAAAAAAAAATTGAATCCAACGGTTGGTTTTCAAGTTACAGAGTTTCCCTCTTCCGAGTTTAAGGGTAATTTTTTCACTAACCGTGATAAAAATTAATGAAAAATTCAGGTTACTGTAATGTCTGGAACGGATACCATATAATTCATCAATTTTTTTTCCCACAAAACCTCTTTACAGAGGAATTGAGAATGTTGGAAATTGATACCATACCTAAATCTGAATGAGATTTGAAGTTTGGCAACCGCCTAAACTCAACTTAGAATATAAAATATTCAAATGCCTTCGTTGCTATGGTGATAAAAATAATAACAATAAATGAAATAAATAAAAGTAATAATAAAAATGATAACAATGCCATCTAACCCGAACTTGTTCACAATCATGTTCAGTGCAGTATTGCCACCTTTTTTTTTACAAAAATGGTCATATATTTGGAAGAAGAGAACTTACAACACTGCAGTAAGAAAATTTACCACTGTTAAAAAGTGAAGTTTACCGCAGCATACTCGGAATGCGAGTTACTGATCAATCTGTATATAGCAGTGTTGCCAGATTTATTTAGTGGTGCTTTTAGTAGATCGGATAGGTATACCTAATCAATTTATTATTAATAATTAAAGTCGAGTAGGTAGTAGGTATACGTACCTACCTATGGTCATGTTGCACTTTAGCGTCATCGGTAAGTCAGGTCTTTGGTCAGGTGAAAAAAAAAAGAAAAAAAACCTACCCTGACCAAAGACCTGACTTACCGGTGAGTTTTTGTGCGGAAAAAAAATAAATACCCATCGCATAAATGAACAGGTCCCGTTATGGTTGTTTATAGTTGTTTTGAAGCTGGGGCAACATGTTTGAAATATAACTATAATAATTATAATGTGTATCGCCATAGTTATTATATTATGTATTATGTATATTACTTTTCTATTGGTGTTTCGTGTTTTTGCTGTAGGTATAGTATAAAATAATTGTAAATGCACTAAGGGCTTGATGTATTTGATAGAACTTAAAAAAAATAATACATCAAGTATTAATATTATTTTTTTTCAATTTTATTTATTATAAAAAATCGAAATTTCTGTAAAATTTGGCCCAACCCGAAAACGCCGACAGCCAAAGGGAATAAAATTCGATAATAAATAAATCGGGAGGTGTTCGAAACAACGCTCCGACACGCACTCTTGTTGCGCATTTTTTTCAACAAAAACTTTTTATACAGGGTGTTTCATGTAAGAGGGGTCAGTACCAACTTTCTTGTTTCAAATCATACACCCTATATGTATATATTTTTTGTAAACACATCAAGAAATAACTCCGTTATAACGTGATACACGTTATAACGGAGTTTTATTCATTTTCATTAGTGTCGTTCCAGCTCTTGTTTTTGGTGTATTTTTTGTATATACAGGGTGCTATAAAATAAGTGTCGAATATTTAGAGAGGGTATAGTATGGACAAAAAGAAGCCAAAAAGTCTCAATAAACATTTCCGCAATAGGTCCGCAAATTGACGGTTTCGATGATACGGAGAATTTTTCACATTCTTTTAACATTATTTGCATATTATTATTTTTTTATTATTTATTATGTACCAAACATACAATGGAAAGTATAAACAAAACTAAAATAAAAAGATTTAGATAAGATGTTCAAAGTGCCCTCCTTCCATTTCCAAGCAGGCATGACATGTCGGTTTATTCGATATTAGAATAAACATTCATATAGCGAATTCGAGTTGGCTGCACTTGCTCGGAGCGAGATCGATCTGTCTCTGAATCAGTTCTGCCCAGAATTCTGCCCCAGTCCGGAGCAGAACTTTCGCATTTCGACTCTGTATGGAACCGAACTGTGTCAGGTTAGGCCAGAACCAGAGCAAGAGCCAGAGCGCCATGCACTGGTGCAGTGCAGTCTGCATTTTCATATTATAGCCTTCTACCTATCCCTATCCTATAATTCCTATACCTATCACGGTTGTTTGTTGTTATGATGTTATTCTTATTATAACATCATTATAATAACATTATTATAACATTATAACAAATAAGAGTCGTGGAACTACAAGGCGTGATCCCTTCTAATTATTGTAATAAGTTGTAATTCATACAATACGTAAAATGTACTTATCCACAAATTTTTGGTATAAGGAATTACTAGGAATCAGTAATGGAATCAGTAGTTAATTTTCCCGCTATTTCTAACTTCTAAATTTACGGGAGTGCACCGTTGCACCGTCAAATTTGACGGTGCAGTTTATTTTGCTCCGGGGCAGTTCCGCCATACGGCTCGAACATATTTTCCTATGCACTGCCAGAGAGCAAGTGTAACTCGAACACAATTACGATATGCACCGCTAGAGTTCACTTTAACTCGAATACGATTACGAAAAGCACTGGAACAGAGTCCTACAAATCGAACACGAGATTCCGTCTCGGTGCGCACCCGGAGCAGAAAAGTGCAGTAACTCGAATTCGCTAATAGCTATTTAGAGCTTGTACACTGACAACTAATGTCATTTAATTAGTGTTTGATAAATAGCCGATAATGGCAGTAAATGCAGCTTATTGCAAAATAAAAAAAAATTAAAAAAAATTGTCTTGGGAAAGATTATTCTGTTTATTTTCTTACCTTATCACCATATCCCCTTATCTCTTTTTTTTTGGTATCATCTTATCTATCTTTTGGTTTTGTTTACACTTTCCATCGTTTGTTTGTACATTAAAAAAAAAAAATGTGCAGACGCAAAATGTTAAAATAGTTTGAAAAATCCTCCGTATCTTCGAAACCGTCAATTTGCGGACCAATGTTTATTGAGATCTTTTGACTTATTTTGGTCCATACTGTACCCTCTCCAAATATTCGATACTTATTTTTTAACACGCTAGTAGTAGATAGGGCGACACTTGGGTCCGTCGGATTTCCCTAGATCTAGGGAAAAATGGCAGTCTAGGGAAATTTTAGGTGAATTGACCTGGCCTCATGCAGAGCCGACGGGACCTGACCGGACCACATGCAGAGCCGGCGGGGTCTGACCCGGCCTCACGATAGCAATAAATCTGTCAATTTAATAGCTTATTTATGTAAATTAGGGTCATTAATCATATACGGAAAGCAATACTAATGAGTTCTTTTGTTATCGGGGGTCATTAATCAGGCCCACCTGTCACTCCTTTGTTCGGCGGCCCTTTGTCGGTGTTCCTTTGTGTGAAATACAATAGAATTAATTATGTTGTTATTTATAACCCTCACGTGTCACTGAATATAAATTGTATAATTAAAAAAAACCTAATCCCTTAATGTCATCTTAATTGTTATTTATTATACCTATTATGACCCCACGGAGATAGCGGCGGTACCTAGGAGGTGCACACGTGCACCATTAATCATATCCGGACTGCAATAAACCTATCAAGTTAATTGTTATTTATGTACATACCTGCATCAGAAACAGATAAGATCTCAGAGTGTTCAACGGAAACACATGCTTCGACACGTCAGAAAACAGCGCACCTGCACCCTGCCCTTTGTTCGGAAACACAATAGACTAATGAGTTCTTAGAAATCGGGGGTCTTTAATCACGCCCACCTGTCACTCCTTTGTTCGGAGGCCCTTTGTCGGCGGTCCATTGTCTGGAACACAATAAAGCTGCCGGTCATTGCTATGGGAACACAAAAGAGGAGTCAAGTTAATACATCCAATTCGACAAGCTTCGACACGTCTGAAAGGGACCACCAACATTGAAAACCGTTATTATGTTAATCCATAGGTCCGTCGCACCAACCAGCATCGAAAACCGGTATTCACTACGAAGACCTACCTACATACCTACACACACACCTAGCCAACTACTACCTGCACCGAAAACCGGTATTATATGACTCACCACGGAGACAACAAGCTTCGACACGTCTGAAATTGAATTATATGAAGAGTTGGGGCATAGGTCCACTACTTGATGGACCAATCAGAATAAAGATAATCGAGGGGTGGGGGTAGAATATCGGGTGTATGATGTAGGGGAGGGGGTAACTACACTACTTGATGGACCAATCAGAATAAAGATAATCGAGGGGTGGGGGTAGAATGTTGGGTGTATGATGTAGGGGAGGGGGTAACTACACTACTTGATGGACCAATCAGAATAAAGATAATCGAGGGGTGGGCGTAGAATATCGGGTGTATGAGGTAGGGGAGGGGGGAGGGCCGCGGGGGTGCAAGCCATGACGAGTATCGACGCGTCTGAAAGCCGGCCACCGACGATGAAAACCGGTCTTAATATCTGAAAAAACCAGCCTACCAATGGGAGACGCACCTATGACAAGTCGAAGAATGAAAACATGGTTGTGCGATTCTAAACCGTCTTATAAAAATCAATAAATAATAATATAAAATGTGAAACAGAAAATAGATACATACTCCCCTACAGAACATGACAGCAAGTGTGATAAAACACGGTGTATAAAAGACCCTACACATGTACCTAAAGGTATACGCATCCAAGATAACCGTCTTGTTGTGTTAAGACTAACACCGGTACATCTAGCTAAGCAAGTCCGAACACGACAGGTCTATTACACCAGCTATAATTAACGACCCTGACTGAAGACCCAGATGGTAGTGGCGGCCAGCCTGTATATTGTTCGGGAGCAATAGTACGACATCTTCATTATTATTATTATTATTATTATTATTATTATTAATAGTATTGTTCGGTACATCAGCGCAATAACTTATAAATTAAGTACCTAAATAATTATAAGTAGGTACCTATACCTATATCATGATTATAAACAGGTAAGTAGGTACCGTATTAATAGCGTACAGCTGTAAGTAGGTATACAATCCCCATAACCTATATAATGCATACTCAAAAGGGCGCAGATATCATGAATCACCCTGTATATTAACGACCCTGACTGAAGCCCAGACGGTAGTGGCGGCCAGCCTGTATATCCGTCGGGAGCAATAGTACGCCATCTTTCATTATTATTATTATTAGTCGATTCATTCTCAGCATTGTCAGTATCACATCATTATTGTTATTAATATTATCATTATTAATAGTATTATTCGGTACATCAGCGCAATAACTTTTAAATTAAGTACCTAAATAATTATAAGTAGGTACCTATAATACCTATAATCATGATTATAAATAGGTAAGTACAAGTATGATAGTATTAATAGCGTACAGCTGTAAGTAGGTATTCAATTCCCATAACCTATATAATGCATACTCAAAAGGGCGCAGATATCATGAATCACCCTGTATTAAGTATTCTACAGGGATATCAATGCAGTCTTAAGTACTGATTACACCCACGAGAGTAGCTAGCACAGGGTGTGACTCTATCAGCGTTTCCAGACACCCAAGACCTCAGAGACGGATCTCGACAGCTCCGTAGAGTTGGGTTAAAATTGCATGATATAAAATGTCGCTAAAATACCCAAGCAGACGGGGAGGTCATGGAATACACCCCAGAAGACTTGGAACGAGTCTGATCGCAATAACCAAGTATCCTTCAGAGGGATCCAGAGCTAAAACCGCCAAAGGACTTGCACTTTGTGTTCAGAAGAGACATGCTGTACAGTATGCTTATATATCAGCTCCTTAAACAACATATTATCACAGCAGCGAGACTATAGGAATATTAAAAACCATATATTAGTATTATTTCATGGTTACATAAAAGGTATGTGATAGGGGGGCCCTAGTTCATAGGTCATAGACGCTCCGTAGATAATATACCTATAACCATACCTATATATATTTATATACCTATAATATATACCTATACATATTACCATGAATTAAGACAGAAATTCATAAATAAATAGCACTTCTTTTTAAAAATTATACATAACCGCTAATCGGCGACACCACGTACACTGTTTTGTTACGGGAATACAATAGAGGAGTCAAGTTATTCCTTCGTATTCGACAAACAACGGACAAACGACCACCAACGTCGAAAACCGTTATTATGTTAATCCATAGATCCGTCGCACCCACCAGCATCGAAAACCGGTATTCACTACGAAGATCTACCTGCATACCTATCCACACACCTACCCAACTACTACCTGCACCGAAAACCGGTTTTTATATGACTCACCACGGAGACGACAAGCTTCGAATCAATACAGATGCTTGTTTAAGAACAATGGCTGAAGAGGCAGCAATAACAGCCATAGAGATAGGTGAAGCAGGGAGTCTGAATGCAGAAAGCCTACCAAGAATATGCAGCAAGCTGGGGCCTAGATTTATGGATCTAACAGAAATTGCAGCCAAGTTTCCCAGTGTGTTGCTACCAGTAGCGCGCGGTGCTGTGGTTCATATCGGATAGAATATTCGCAAATGTAAAATGTATTATGAGATTTATACATAGCCTCATTTATTGTAATAATCTTTGAATAAATATCTAAGCATAAAATCATTTTATTTATGTTAATATTACACCTAAGCTCATGTGATAGATATAGCGAGAGTCGCCCCGTCAAGGAACGTCCAGTGGCGTAAAGGGGCTAGTTACCATCAACAATAAGGATAATTAGTGCTTGGTACGTCCACTGGTGGTTGCCAGGGCATACCTTCAGAACGTTCCATATCTGAACCAGGTGAGGCGAAATATAGGAAAGAGACAGGACGAGGAAGTAAAGAAATTAATATTAACAGTTTCTCAATTTAATATTTCTATAGCCTGCACAGTAGCAATGTTATTATCCTGGTCAACATCATTGTGGGCAGAGTGGTACCACCTGGGCAATAGTCTACACCGGTCCAAATTAGGTATTGGTAGTGAAAAACCAGGGATGAGGAATGATGCACATCGCTAGGTATGTCGAACTGAGCGATTACTGGTAACAGCCGTTAGTATAGCAGAAACTCGAAGTATTCCGAGAGTAGGTAGTTGAAACTCGATGTCTTCGACGCGTATGAAACCGACCATCAACGGCGAAAACCGGTCTTAATGATTCATCACGCCGTCGACAACCCTCGATACGTCTGAAAAACCCCACTTATCATGAGAAACGCACCTACGGCTAGTCGAAGAATGAAAACATCGCTGTACGATTCTTAGCTTTAAAGACCGCATTATAAAAATTAAGAAATAATGTAAAATGTGAGACAGAAAATAGATACATACTTCCTTTCAGAACATGGCAGCAAGTGTGATAAAACAAGGTGTACCTACACATTTACCTAAAGGTATACGCATCCAAGATAACCGTCTTGTAGTGTAAGACTGACAGAGGGACATCCAGCGAGGCTATTCCAAACATGACAGGTCTCTTACACCCGCCATAATAATTAACGATCCCCCGACTGAAGGCCCAGACGGTAGCGGCGGACACCCTGTATATCGTTCACCAGGTACTTTGTCTGGAATACAATAGAGCTCCACACCTGCATCCGTTCCTTTGTTCGACGGTCCTTTGTCTGGAATACAATAGGGTTAATTAAGCAGAGGCACGTCGACTTGTCGGCAGCCGCACACCTGCATCCTATTGCATAGCTGCTCAGCTCGGACCAAGTCGAATCTGCTTGTTATCAAGTCTCGGATATCGCGGGTCAACGCTTGTTCATCTCCCATCGCATCCGACCATTGCCTCGCAGTTAGGCTCTCATCGAGTCTGACTGTGGCGTCGCGCATCGGACTGATCAACGTCTGATCGTCTCTTATCGGATCTGGCTGACGGTGCGGACCTGATCAGGGTATCCGGGCTTTGTTCTACCCCACATACTTATCGATTTTGGTTGACTATCACATCTCGGATCTGACGGTGTAACCGTATTCTCTATGGCTTGGTCATGTACGTAGGACGAGGGTAGGTAGCGGAAACGTGGTAGCTGAAACTCGATGTATGGTATGGACTGGTAGCTGAAACATAAGTATAGATAAAATGACAGTTATAAAATTCTGTAAGATAACAATTATTAAGACTGTGTGATTAGGTGGTAGTTGGCCAAAAACGACAACACGGCACTCGATAAGTGTGCAGGTTTATACCCATATTATCAAGATGCTAACAGGGGAAACGTTCGATTAATACCCTCAGCAACTTGAACAACGTTGCCACATTGACAAAACCGGTGGGCGATGACGGGTTAACGGCTGGTCAAATCCTATCGGATCCGGCCTACGGCATCGAGTTGACCACTGCTTCGCTGCTCAGTTCTGACCAACTCAAATCTGATTGTTATCAAATCTCAGAGTTCGCTGGTCAACGGTTGTTCACCCCCAATCGGGTCTGTCAGACGGTGCAGGTCTGACCAATGCCTCGCGTCTGACCAAGTCTCATCGAATTTTGCTGGTTGGTACGTCTCGGATCGGGCGGGTTAACGTCTTATCGTCTCTTATCGGGACTGGCTGACGGCGCGGACCTGGTCAATGCATAGTGGCGATGCTCTGATCAGGTCCTATCGATTTTGGTTGGCTGATTTGCGTAAATAACCCATTAACTTGACAGATTTATTGCTATCATGTGGCCGGGACAGAGCCTGTCGGCTCTGCATGAGCCCCGGTCCTGGTCAGCTCGATTAAATATTACAGACCCCCGGTCAGCTCGGATAAAATAATTGAGAAAACCGGTAGGCGATCACGGATTAACGGCTGGTCATATCTTATCGGATCCGCCCTACGGCGTCGAGTACTGCTATCATGTGGCCGGGTCAGAGCCTGTCGACTCTGCCTGAGCCCCGGTCAGCTCGGATAAAATATTACAGAGCCGCGGTCAGCTAGATTAAATATTACAGACCCCCGGTCAGCTCGGATAAAATATTACAGACCCCCGGTCAGCTCGGATAAAATACGTGCCGCTAGCGCGGCCCACCAATAGCCGCTAGCGGCCAATGGTGTAGCGCTAACGCGCCACTTATTTTATCCGAGCTGACCGGGGGTCTGTAATATTTTATCCGAGCTGACCGGGGGTCTGTAATATTTAATCTAGCTGACCGCGGCTCTGTAATATTTTATCCGAGCTGACCGGGGCTCAGGCAGAGTCGACAGGCTCTGACCCGGCCACATGATAGCAGTACTCGACGCCGTAGGGCGGATCCGATAAGATATGACCAGCCGTTAATCCGTGATCGCCTACCGGTTTTCTCAATTATTTTATCCGAGCTGACCGGGGGTCTGTAATATTTAATCGAGCTGACCAGGACCGGGGCTCATGCAGAGCCGACAGGCTCTGTCCCGGCCACATGATAGCAATAAATCTGTCAAGTTAATGGGTTATTTACGCAAATCAGCCAACCAAAATCGATAGGACCTGATCAGAGCATCGCCACTATGCATTGACCAGGTCCGCGCCGTCAGCCAGTCCCGATAAGAGACGATAAGACGTTAACCCGCCCGATCCGAGACGTACCAACCAGCAAAATTCGATGAGACTTGGTCAGACGCGAGGCATTGGTCAGACCTGCACCGTCTGACAGACCCGATTGGGGGTGAACAACCGTTGACCAGCGAACTCTGAGATTTGATAACAATCAGATTTGAGTTGGTCAGAACTGAGCAGCGAAGCAGTGGTCAACTCGATGCCGTAGGCCGGATCCGATAGGATTTGACCAGCCGTTAACCCGTCATCGCCCACCGGTTTTGTCAATGTGGCAACGTTGTTCAAGTTGCTGAGGGTATTAATCGAACGTTTCCCCTGTTAGCATCTTGATAATATGGGTATAAACCTGCACACTTATCGAGTGCCGTGTTGTCGTTTTTGGCCAACTACCACCTAATCACACAGTCTTAATAATTGTTATCTTACAGAATTTTATAACTGTCATTTTATCTATACTTATGTTTCAGCTACCAGTCCATACCATACATCGAGTTTCAGCTACCACGTTTCCGCTACCTACCCTCGTCCTACGTACATGACCAAGCCATAGAGAATACGGTTACACCGTCAGATCCGAGATGTGATAGTCAACCAAAATCGATAAGTATGTGGGGTAGAACAAAGCCCGGATACCCTGATCAGGTCCGCACCGTCAGCCAGATCCGATAAGAGACGATCAGACGTTGATCAGTCCGATGCGCGACGCCACAGTCAGACTCGATGAGAGCCTAACTGCGAGGCAATGGTCGGATGCGATGGGAGATGAACAAGCGTTGACCCGCGATATCCGAGACTTGATAACAAGCAGATTCGACTTGGTCCGAGCTGAGCAGCTATGCAATAGGATGCAGGTGTGCGGCTGCCGACAAGTCGACGTGCCTCTGCTTAATTAACCCTATTGTATTCCAGACAAAGGACCGTCGAACAAAGGAACGGATGCAGGTGTGGAGCTCTATTGTATTCCAGACAAAGTACCTGGTGAACGATATACAGGGTGTCCGCCGCTACCGTCTGGGCCTTCAGTCGGGGGATCGTTAATTATTATGGCGGGTGTAAGAGACCTGTCATGTTTGGAATAGCCTCGCTGGATGTCCCTCTGTCAGTCTTACACTACAAGACGGTTATCTTGGATGCGTATACCTTTAGGTAAATGTGTAGGTACACCTTGTTTTATCACACTTGCTGCCATGTTCTGAAAGGAAGTATGTATCTATTTTCTGTCTCACATTTTACATTATTTCTTAATTTTTATAATGCGGTCTTTAAAGCTAAGAATCGTACAGCGATGTTTTCATTCTTCGACTAGCCGTAGGTGCGTTTCTCATGATAAGTGGGGTTTTTCAGACGTATCGAGGGTTGTCGACGGCGTGATGAATCATTAAGACCGGTTTTCGCCGTTGATGGTCGGTTTCATACGCGTCGAAGACATCGAGTTTCAACTACCTACTCTCGGAATACTTCGAGTTTCTGCTATACTAACGGCTGTTACCAGTAATCGCTCAGTTCGACATACCTAGCGATGTGCATCATTCCTCATCCCTGGTTTTTCACTACCAATACCTAATTTGGACCGGTGTAGACTATTGCCCAGGTGGTACCACTCTGCCCACAATGATGTTGACCAGGATAATAACATTGCTACTGTGCAGGCTATAGAAATATTAAATTGAGAAACTGTTAATATTAATTTCTTTACTTCCTCGTCCTGTCTCTTTCCTATATTTCGCCTCACCTGGTTCAGATATGGAACGTTCTGAAGGTATGCCCTGGCAACCACCAGTGGACGTACCAAGCACTAATTATCCTTATTGTTGATGGTAACTAGCCCCTTTACGCCACTGGACGTTCCTTGACGGGGCGACTCTCGCTATATCTATCACATGAGCTTAGGTGTAATATTAACATAAATAAAATGATTTTATGCTTAGATATTTATTCAAAGATTATTACAATAAATGAGGCTATGTATAAATCTCATAATACATTTTACATTTGCGAATATTCTATCCGATATGAACCACAGCACCGCGCGCTACTGGTAGCAACACACTGGGAAACTTGGCTGCAATTTCTGTTAGATCCATAAATCTAGGCCCCAGCTTGCTGCATATTCTTGGTAGGCTTTCTGCATTCAGACTCCCTGCTTCACCTATCTCTATGGCTGTTATTGCTGCCTCTTCAGCCATTGTTCTTAAACAAGCATCTGTATTGATTCGAAGCTTGTCGTCTCCGTGGTGAGTCATATAAAACCGGTTTTCGGTGTAGGTAGTAGTTGGGTAGAACTCAGTCAGAAGACTATATGGTAATACCGCTGCATAGCGGTGTACTTAGGCGTTACCCCCTCCCCTACCTGTTACATATCCCTTACATCATACACCCGATTCCCTCCCCATCCCCTCTATTATGTTTATGCTAATGGGCTCATCAAGTAGTGGATATCGGTCACCACTCTGCATATGATTCAATTTAGACGTGTCGAAACTTGTCGTCTCCGTGGTGAGTCATATAAAAACCGGTTTTCGGTGCAGGTAGTAGTTGGGTAGGTGTGTGGATAGGTATGCAGGTAGATCTTCGTAGTGAATACCGGTTTTCGATGCTGGTGGGTGCGACGGATCTATGGATTAACATAATAACGGTTTTCGACGTTGGTGGTCGTTTGTCCGTTGTTTGTCGAATACGAAGGAATAACTTGACTCCTCTATTGTATTCCCGTAACAAAACAGTGTACGTGGTGTCGCCGATTAGCGGTTATGTATAATTTTTAAAAAGAAGTGCTATTTATTTATGAATTTCTGTCTTAATTCATGGTAATATGTATAGGTATATATTATAGGTATATAAATATATATAGGTATGGTTATAGGTATATTATCTACGGAGCGTCTATGACCTATGAACTAGGGCCCCCCTATCACATACCTTTTATGTAACCATGAAATAATACTAATATATGGTTTTTAATATTCCTATAGTCTCGCTGCTGTGATAATATGTTGTTTAAGGAGCTGATATATAAGCATACTGTACAGCATGTCTCTTCTGAACACAAAGTGCAAGTCCTTTGGCGGTTTTAGCTCTGGATCCCTCTGAAGGATACTTGGTTATTGCGATCAGACTCGTTCCAAGTCTTCTGGGGTGTATTCCATGACCTCCCCGTCTGCTTGGGTATTTTAGCGACATTTTATATCATGCAGTTTTAACCCAACTCTACGGAGCTGTCGAGATCCGTCTCTGAGGTCTTGGGTGTCTGGAAACGCTGATAGAGTCACACCCTGTGCTAGCTACTCTCGTGGGTGTAATCAGTACTTAAGACTGCATTGATATCCCTGTAGAATACTTAATACAGGGTGATTCATGATATCTGCGCCCTTTTGAGTATGCATTATATAGGTTATGGGAATTGAATACCTACTTACAGCTGTACGCTATTAATACTATCATACTTGTACTTACCTATTTATAATCATGATTATAGGTATAGGTACCTACTTATAATTATTTAGGTACTTAATTTAAAAGTTATTGCGCTGATGTACCGAATAATACTATTAATAATGATAATATTAATAACAATAATGATGTGATACTGACAATGCTGAGAATGAATCGACTAATAATAATAATAATGAAAGATGGCGTACTATTGCTCCCGACGGATATACAGGCTGGCCGCCACTACCGTCTGGGCTTCAGTCAGGGTCGTTAATATACAGGGTGATTCATGATATCTGCGCCCTTTTGAGTATGCATTATATAGGTTATGGGGATTGTATACCTACTTACAGCTGTACGCTATTAATACGGTACCTACTTACCTGTTTATAATCATGATATAGGTATAGGTACCTACTTATAATTATTTAGGTACTTAATTTATAAGTTATTGCGCTGATGTACCGAACAATACTATTAATAATAATAATAATAATAATAATAATAATAATGAAGATGTCGTACTATTGCTCCCGAACAATATACAGGCTGGCCGCCACTACCATCTGGGTCTTCAGTCAGGGTCGTTAATTATAGCTGGTGTAATAGACCTGTCGTGTTCGGACTTGCTTAGCTAGATGTACCGGTGTTAGTCTTAACACAACAAGACGGTTATCTTGGATGCGTATACCTTTAGGTACATGTGTAGGGTCTTTTATACACCGTGTTTTATCACACTTGCTGTCATGTTCTGTAGGGGAGTATGTATCTATTTTCTGTTTCACATTTTATATTATTATTTATTGATTTTTATAAGACGGTTTAGAATCGCACAACCATGTTTTCATTCTTCGACTTGTCATAGGTGCGTCTCCCATTGGTAGGCTGGTTTTTTCAGATATTAAGACCGGTTTTCATCGTCGGTGGCCGGCTTTCAGACGCGTCGATACTCGTCATGGCTTGCACCCCCGCGGCCCTCCCCCCTCCCCTACCTCATACACCCGATATTCTACGCCCACCCCTCGATTATCTTTATTCTGATTGGTCCATCAAGTAGTGTAGTTACCCCCTCCCCTACATCATACACCCAACATTCTACCCCCACCCCTCGATTATCTTTATTCTGATTGGTCCATCAAGTAGTGTAGTTACCCCCTCCCCTACATCATACACCCGATATTCTACCCCCACCCCTCGATTATCTTTATTCTGATTGGTCCATCAAGTAGTGGACCTATGCCCCAACTCTTCATATAATTCAATTTCAGACGTGTCGAAGCTTGTTGTCTCCGTGGTGAGTCATATAATACCGGTTTTCGGTGCAGGTAGTAGTTGGCTAGGTGTGTGTGTAGGTATGTAGGTAGGTCTTCGTAGTGAATACCGGTTTTCGATGCTGGTTGGTGCGACGGACCTATGGATTAACATAATAACGGTTTTCAATGTTGGTGGTCCCTTTCAGACGTGTCGAAGCTTGTCGAATTGGATGTATTAACTTGACTCCTCTTTTGTGTTCCCATAGCAATGACCGGCAGCTTTATTGTGTTCCAGACAATGGACCGCCGACAAAGGGCCTCCGAACAAAGGAGTGACAGGTGGGCGTGATTAAAGACCCCCGATTTCTAAGAACTCATTAGTCTATTGTGTTTCCGAACAAAGGGCAGGGTGCAGGTGCGCTGTTTTCTGACGTGTCGAAGCATGTGTTTCCGTTGAACACTCTGAGATCTTATCTGTTTCTGATGCAGGTATGTACATAAATAACAATTAACTTGATAGGTTTATTGCAGTCCGGATATGATTAATGGTGCACGTGTGCACCTCCTAGGTACCGCCGCTATCTCCGTGGGGTCATAATAGGTATAATAAATAACAATTAAGATGACATTAAGGGATTAGGTTTTTTTTAATTATACAATTTATATTCAGTGACACGTGAGGGTTATAAATAACAACATAATTAATTCTATTGTATTTCACACAAAGGAACACCGACAAAGGGCCGCCGAACAAAGGAGTGACAGGTGGGCCTGATTAATGACCCCCGATAACAAAAGAACTCATTAGTATTGCTTTCCGTATATGATTAATGACCCTAATTTACATAAATAAGCTATTAAATTGACAGATTTATTGCTATCGTGAGGCCGGGTCAGACCCCGCCGGCTCTGCATGTGGTCCGGTCAGGTCCCGTCGGCTCTGCATGAGGCCAGGTCAATTCACCTAAAATTTCCCTAGACTGCCATTTTTCCCTAGATCTAGGGAAATCCGACGGACCCAAGTGTCGCCCTATCTACTCACGCTCTATATACCAGATGGGAATGAACGCCGGCCATATCTTAACGGCTCGTTAACCGCTAACATCAACTGCCGTCTTTTCGCTGATGATCTCAAAATATTCTCTGACATTAGCTGTTGTAGATGATTGTTGTCGACTTCAGACAACTCTGAATAACTTCCGTTCTTGGTGCGATGATAATTTTCTTCCACTCAATCTATCTCAATGTTATGTCATGTCACTTTCTCTGAAAAATAATACCCTCATATTTCTCCGACATTTTCTTCAATGAACATTTGAGTTCCAGAGCGTCAACACCTTTGTTATATTGTACCGGGTGGGCAACTAAGAATGGACGCCAACTATATCTTAGGAACGGCTCGTCACACAGCTTTAGGGTAAAATATTTTAGGAGGAAAATTACCCCAAAAAATCGCTGTAAAATATTTTTGAGCTTCTAAAACTACCGCTAGGGGGCGTAATAGTCATGGCAGAATGGAAAACGGGTAGTTTCTCCGTATTTTCTCAAAACACATGTAGTCTAATCCTCAAATAATAAATTTTTTTTTACTACTTGAAACTTTTTGTCATAACTTAAAAAATAAAGTGGTGGGAGTAGGTAAAAATTTTGTTTATTTAAAAGTCGATTATTCCGGTCAACCTCAACGGAATTTAACAACAGTAGTCTCTTTAGGAAGCGTTTTCCTTCTTCTGTCAACTACATTTTTCGAATTTTTAATTTTTATACCATCGCAATCGCTAGAGGGCGTTATCTAACATGTAAGGAAATATGGCGATTTTTCTTAAAAAAATTAAATTTGAGAATGAAATAAATTTATTACTGTGACCAGCAATGGCCTTCCACCATCATGTTAATATTGTTGCGTATAAAGCAGGTTACCTGCTTCATTGAAAGTCAGCTGAAAATAATACGAACGGTTTTTTGATTTTCCGAGATACCATGCACCCATGTGTAAGTCGGAGCTAAATTCAAACCTGCATCTTCTTCTTAGTTCATTATTATTTATTAGTTATTTCATCCCAAGCAAGCAACAGACTGTATTGAAGGGCTGATTCTACTTGCATGTTTTTAAACGGTCAATCTGATAGTGAAATGGGAACCCCTTTGCACATTCTAAATTGTTTTCGAAAGTCTTGAGTGTCGTGTAATTGAAAACTTGAAATCGATTCTTTCTTCATATCTATGGATTTCGGAGTATAATAAGGTTCTCTCCTTCCTCAACTTTTGCTAAGTAGGTACCTACTTCATAATTTAATGGTCTACTAAACTGCTTGTGATAGGGTTTTCACCAGTAGCATGTAGGTATGTAGTATCTTAGTAGCTACTAACTTTCGTTAGTAATACGGTTGATTAAATTTTCTCATTATATTTCCCTCTTAGTCTTCCTTGATCCCATAGTACCAATAATGTTTAGAACTTTTACCACTTTTTGTCACACATATTTCTAGCGCATCCTCTCTCGTCTGTAGTATTTTGAACAGGGTATTTCTGATAAATTCTTCTGATCCTTCTAATAGTTTCTTCTAATAGATTTTGTTCTAATAGATTTTAATAGGTATTTCTAAAGTACTGTGTGACTGACTCATTTAACATGCTGATGAGTCCATAATAAGGAAGAAATCATCCGTCTATGTCTTGGGTTTCACCGCCCATGCTGTGCGAAAGTTTTATAATTCTGTATGGTTCTGTAAAAGGCTCCTGTAGTGACAAATTGAATTAGAACCGAAATCTCAAGAATACTGAAATATTACATAATCCAAGTGGTTCAATATTACAATATACAGGTTGATCCCGAAATGGCGGACACGGGCAGCAGCACAGCATCCATTGTGGATTAAAGATTCTAAGTGCATGTACTTTTTTTCCAGTAAGTATGGCTTTCTTAAGAAGATATTACTACTTCTGTAGAAAAAAAGTCACAACACTGTACTGCATACCCTTCTTAGGGCAAAAAAATAATGTGTAGATCTACAATACCCAGATAGGATGTTACCATGGAAACATATACCTATGAAATGGTAAGTCCAACAAAGCTTCAAACAATAATCGTTGCGCGGATACATATTCGATAATATTATTCAAAATATATTTTAGTTGCATTGTTGAGCTCGAATTCGAAAAACGATGCCACATTGAAAAATTTTGTTGCACTCAGGGAGTAGGTAAACTTTGAATGCCTGTAATTCAGATCCCGATAATAAAAAATAATAAACAGCAAACACTATCATAATAGTTATGTCAAATCATGCGCTTTGCCAGTGGAGGTTGTTTAAAGGGGACTGCGATTTTGATATTTGTCTTTCTGAACATCCTCTACAACGTATACCGTGTCCGCCATTTCGGGATCAGTCTGTATAAAAATCTAAAAGGGTAGTACCTACCATTAGATTATAATAGGTAAATAGACCTGAAATTTTAGGGAATGAGATCCAATTATTAAGAATTTCTATGAATGTCTCAAATATTTTCTCTACGAATATTGAATAAAACGTTCATCATCCTGCTGATTTCAGTTTAGCACACGCAGTCGAGTCAATCATAGCTCCGCAGGTTCCCGCTTATAGCCAATCATAACGACCAGATACAAGAAAACACCGCATCTAATGCCTTCATAGCATTGGCAAATATACCGTGTGTCCCCGGATAGGTGAAACGACTCTTATAAAAGACAAAATTTTTTTGATTTTAATTTTAATTTTTTGGGGTTCAGCCCTGCTTGGCTAAAGAATAATTTCTAACAAAATTTTAGTTTTGAAAAATCAAGCATGCCTTGGAAATATCCAAGAAACCGGTTTTTCTGTTGAGTAAAGTGCCTTTTATGTGGCAAAATCGACAAAATGTTATTTGAAAAAGTTATTCAGAATCAACATTTAGGTCCGTATACCAAATTTCAAAATCATAGGCCAACTTTGATCTTTTACATTTATTTTTATGTTTATTTCACAAATCAAAGAATTTCATTTTGTAACAATGACTGCCATGGAAAAACCAAATTGTACCCATAGCAATAGCAATCTGTCAATATCAGTCTTTGTTACAAATGAAATTCTTTGATTTGTGAAATAAACATAAAAATAAATGTAAAAGATCAAAGTTGGCCTATGATTTTGAAATTTGGTATACGGACCTAAATGTTGATTCTGAACAACTTTTTCAAATAACATTTTGTCGTTTTTGCCACATAAAAGGCACTTTACTCAACAGAAAAATCGGTTTCTTGGAAATTTCCAAGGCATGCTTGATTTTTTAAAACTAAAATTTTGTTAGAAATTATTATTTAGCCAAGCAGGGCTGAACCCCAAAAAATTAAAATTAAAATCAAAAAATTTTTGTCTTTTATAAGAGTCGTTTCACCTATCCGGGGACACACGGTAGATACAATAAGATGTTAATTACACGAACACCTTCGGAGAGCAAACGAAAAAAAAGCGGTCGTACTTTAATCGTGTTTTAGTTTTTACTTTACACAGCATTGCACTGCGGTGAGAGCATGCTCAGCTACGGCTCAGCCGACAGATGAGCCGGAGTCACAACGCCCAGTCTGGCTAGGCCCAGACTCGTTTCAGCACGCCTGGCTATGCCTAATAACGTTAAATTATACTTCGTTTCATTACGTCAGTCTAGTTGGACACATTGGCAACGTCGCTTCAGCGTCAGTTCCGTCACTGGTTTGTAGTAACAGGGGGTAGTAGAAAACGACCCCGTTCTGTGCCTACCTACTGCCCCCGGTCAGCTCACATCTTCATTCTTGCTTTAGTGCGGTCCGAAGCTGGTTGTGTAGTGCAAAGTATTGAAGCGTAAGTGTAAAATTAATTGAGTGTATCTGTATATCCGAAAAATGCCGAAGAGAAACCAAGATACCTTGGAAGCAATGAACCGGAAAATCAGAAAATTACAGCTTACCCTTAATCGTTTAGCTGGAGGGTCTCTGTCAAGTAAGTTTTTTGTTTTTTTTTAGGAATCCAAAGTTATCACTTATTTTTTATTTTAATTTGGTATGAACCTCTTATTGATTATGTGATTTATACCCTGTGTAAACGCATACTATAATAAATTAGCACATATGTGGGTATCAAAAGTCGATTATCAGGGATTTACCTCCTTAACGAGCCCTGATCAATTATGTATAACAGGAATTATATCCCTTAACGGATCCTGTATATATACATAATTATAATAAATTACCACAGATAAGAATACCAAAATTTGATTATCAGGGATTTACCTCCTTAACGAGCCCTGATCAATTATGTATGACAGGAATTACATCCCTTAACGGATCCTGTGTACGTACATAATATAATAAATTACCACATTAGATGTGTATATTAAAGAATCGATTATCAGGGATTTATCTCCTTAACGAGCCCTGATCAATTATGTATAACAGGAATTATATCCCTTAACGGATCCTGTGTATGTACATAATTATAATAAATTACCACAGATAAGAATACCAAAATTTGATTATCAGGGATTTACCTCCTTAACGAGCCCTGATCAATTATGTATGACAGGAATTACATCCCTTAACGGATCCTGTGTACGTACATAATATAATAAATTACCACATCACATGTGTATATCAAAGAATCGATTATCAGGGGTTTATCTCCTTAACGAGCCCTGATCAATTATGTATGACAGGAATTATATCCCTTAACGGATCCTGTGTATGTACCTACTTAAATATAATAAATTACCACAGATGTGGATATCAAAGAATCGATTATCAGCTCCTTAACGAGCCTCTAATTAATTGTATGCAACAGAGTTTATATAATGAACCCTGCTGTGTCATTTTGAATAGTACATAATATATTTTGCGTATGCAACAATATATTATCGCCGATGTGAATAAGATTACGGTATCAGGATAAATTATAATTAATGCCGTTATTGTAATATTATTGAGTGATTGACAGTCTGTATTAAATATAAACAATAACACAAAAATGTACTCAAAAATTGCCATACAGTTGTTTCATAATCCAAATATTTCAGTATGTATTTAATATATGCCTATTCCTATGTATTTTTAACTTTGCAATTCCTTGAAAACTTCTCTGACAAACATTCCCTTTTGATTAGTCATGCCACATCTGCAAGCAATGGAAGGTCATTCTAGGAAGCTTTTAGATCGGTAAAGGAGCCGCCGTCCTTGAATGAGATCTAGGACTGGTATCGGTCACTTTATTTATTCATTTGGGTTGTTTACGAAACCATTAAGCAGATCATAAACTGTTGTAATTTTAACCTTGCATCAGGGCGGCATTTACTGCCGTGACAAAAATTTTCTATTTCATACTTTGAATAGACTTTAGGTAATTTGCATTACTTTCCCATGGCTATCGTTGAGAAATGCGCAGTGACCATCAAAAGTTTGAAGCAATTTCAAGCGTATGTTATTGTTTTTATTTTTACGCACAAATATATTTCGTATAAATGTATTAATTATTGCCTCCCTCTCTATCGTAATATAGAGTTACCTAAGTTTTTCGGAGCTTCCTATTTGAATTTAACGAAACTTTCGATCGAAATAGGAAGATTGTTTGAGCACCACTGATATCTGCAATAATGAACAATCTGCAATAATGAACACCAGATTCTCAATTATGGGACTGTAACTGTATTAGTCAAAATTTAAATCTGAACGGAGTTATATTAGCATTAGCAAGTTATAATTATCACTAGGGCTTTTATTAAGTTGCCCTTATTACTCTTTTCAGGCGATGAATCTGAATCAGATTCAAATGATTCGATTGAGCTCGATCGGCCAAGTTATAAAAGAATTCGATTGAATCCGATTTCTTCTTCAGAGTCGGAAGAAGAACAGAGTGTGAATAGACAAGGCTTTAGGAGTCGACCCGAGTGTCGAGACCTCTTCTAGTTTCCTCCTAAATGAAAAACTAGTTAAACGATGGGAGCATTATTTAGCATCAGGAATTGATAAGGATAGTAAGTCAAAACTATTTGACAAGTGGTTGATTCCACAAAATCTAGCCTCTTTGAATCCGCCTAAACTGAATGAGGAGATAAAGCTAATCTCGTCTACTGAAGATATTAGTAAAGACGCATATATGCAATTAATTCAAACCTGTCTGGAAAGGGTTTAGGTGCTTTTGGTTCGGCCTTTAATGAGATAATCACCGCCCCCATTAAGGGATACAAAATTCCTTTTGTAAAAAAAAAAAAAAACCTTTCCAGGTTCTAGACCCTACTTTTAGAAATACTAGTTCTTATGATAACGCTACTGATGTAGCAATTAATCAACTAATTACAATCGTAGCTATCTCTCCCTGCAGTTCACGAAATTCAAAGAAAGGTTTTGTATCCTCTTTCTTACATATCATATACATATATATACATTCATATCACCTCCGCTTTTCAAGTTGGACGATTATAGAACGGCAAAAGACCTGATAACCCCAAATTGCTACATGGTCTCATTAGACTTAAAAGACGCCATGTCTGTATTCCCATTTATAAAAAACATCAAAAATATTTAAGATTTAAATTTAAGGAAAAGGTTTACAAATTTAATGTTTTACCGTTTGGTTTATCTATCGCCCCCTACTTATTTACAAATTTTAAAACCTGTTACTCAATTTCTGAAATCAAGGGGTATTATATTGATCAATTACCTCGACGATTTTTTGATAATTGGCCAGTCAAGAGTGGAGTGTCTTAGACATCTTAAAATGACGAAGGAGCTCCTTCAAAAGCTGGGGTTTGTTATTAATTTTGAGAAGAGTTCTCTCTCCCCATGTCAAAATATAACCTTTTTTAGGACTGCAGTTTAATAGCACAGACTTATCATTATAATTGCCCGATGGGAAGGTTAGGAACATAACCGCAAATTCCTAGAAAATAAGAAATGCAGGATTCGCAGGTTAGCAAATTTAATAGACTCTTTATAGTTTCAATCTGCCCGGCCATGAAATATGGCTATGTATACACAAAGCTCTTAGAGAGAGAGAAATATCTAGCATTAAAAGAAGAGGGGGGGGGGGAGAAATTACAATAATTACATAAATATAAATGATGAACTGAAAACTGAGTTAGATTGGTGGCTGCGTTCAATCCCTGGTACAAAAAAAAAAAAAAAATCATAAAACAGTCAAAATTTAAATTCGAAATTTATTCAGATGCATCTCTGTCAGGATGGGGAGCTTATTGTAAGGGCGAAAAGATCCATGGTTTCTGGACTAGGTCAACAAGAGGGTGTCATATAAATTACTTAGAGTTATTATCTGCTTTTGTAAGGCTGAAAAGCTTCGCTAGAAAGGAAACCTCGTGCGATATTCTCTTAAGAATTGATAATACCACCGCTATTTCATATATTAATAGGAGGGGAGGGATAAAATACCCAAAACTAGCAAATTTGGCCCGTTCCATCTGGCAGTGATGCGAGCAACGGGACGTATCCATTTTTGCATCCTACATCGAATCCAGGAGTAACACGGAAGCAGATAGCAAATCGCGATCTGTTTCGATTGATACGGAATATTCCCTGAACGAATACGCCTTTCAGGATATTGTTTAAAACTTCGGCAGACCTGAGATAGACTTATTCGCCTCAGTATCAAACACAAAATGTCAAAAATATATATCCTGGAAACGAGATCCAGATTCTTGGGGTATAGACTCGTTCACGGTGGACTGGGGCAACCTAAATTTTTATGCCTTTCCTCCTTTCTCATTACTGACAAAAGTAATTAATAAAATAATTAATGACAAAGCCCAGGGGATTGTGGTGGTACCAGAATGGAAATCACAGTGTTGGTATCCTTTATTCAAAAAATGTTTGATAAGTAAACCTTTGACCTTCAAACCGGATAAGAAATTAATGTTATCCCCCTTCTTTTGTAGCCACCCCTTGTGGCGCAAGATTACCCTGGTGGCAGGAGTCTTATCAGGCAATCATATTTACACCAGGGCCTCACTTCCGGAGTCGCCGAGACCTCCTCCCTAGCTGGCTCATCAACCAGACAATACAATGTTGCATTTAAAAAATGGTGGTTCTTTCGAGGAAATAATTTATCTAAATGCCTTGAGGCATCAGAAAATATCGTTATTGAATTTTTAAATATGGAATTCGAAAAAGGTAGTAGCTATTCTACGTTAAATACATTTAGATCAGCCATTTCCTTGTTGATACCAATACTCAAAAACTCTGACTCCTTGAATAGATACCTAAAGGGAGTCTTTAAGCTGAAACCATCCTTTCCAAGATATTCCAGAACTTGGAACACAGACAAGACTTTAGGATACCTATCAAGATTATTTCCTTTGGAATCATTATCGATGGAATGTCTGTCCTTAAAATGAGTCACCCTAATTGCTCTCGCTACAGCACATAGATTACAGACAATTCAGAGCATCAATATTAAAAATGTATCTAATCTAAGCGACAGAATCGAAATTATGATTACGGACATCCTGAAGACTTCAGCGCCTAATAAGCAACAACCCAAATTATGCCTCCCCTTCTTTAAGGATAGGCCGGAACTGTGTGTAGCATCTACGCTACTGCATTATATTGACAGAACTAGTTCTACTAGGGGAATACCAATTCCTTATTTTTAACTTACAAAAAACCTATTCGTGCAGCTACCACACAAGCTCTGTCGAGATGGATAAAGAGCATTTTAACTAAGAGCGGAATTGATACAAAAACCTTTACCCCATATAGCATAAGGCATGCGTCGTCTTCGGCTGCATATAGATCTGGAGTATCAATTGATACTATTAGGAAGACTGCAGGTTGGTCGAAGGATTCCATGACCTTCTATAATTATTATAATAGACCATTAGAAGACCCAAATGTTTTCGCTAAAAACATTATGTTACCATGAAACATCATAGGTACCTAGTAATATTAGATAAGGCTAATGTAATTTTATTTTATTTTCATTTTTTATTTTTCAATTTAGTTATCCATTTTAAGATCACTATTCTTTTAAGGTGCTGTTAGTTTTTACCTTGTTTAGGTATTGTACAATTGTTATACCCTGACCTATCCTTTCTTTTGGTCATCAATAAAAAAAAAAAAAGTGATAAATAGACTTATATATATATTATTTGTAAGTCTCTTTGCCTTCCATAAGTATATAATGGCAGCAAGTCAATCGATTATCATCTCTGAACATCTGCCAATGTGTCCAACTAGACTGACGTAATGAAACGAAGTATAATTTAAGATTAAACGACTTACCTTTAAGGAAGTTCAATCGTAATTATACGAGTTTCATTACGTCAGTCTAGAACATCCCTCCCACCCGGAATACTGACTATTCCCCACGATGATCGATTGACTTTATGAGTACGCAAGAATGAAGATGTGAGCTGACCGGGGGCAGTAGGTAGGCACAGAACGGGGTCGTTTTCTACTACCCCCTGTTACTACAAACCAGTGACGGAACTGACGCTGAAGCGACGTTGCCAATGTGTCCAACTAGACTGACGTAATGAAACTCGTATAATTACGATTGAACTTCCTTAAAGGTAAGTCGTTTAATCTTAAAATATATCATACAATTTTGAAAGCTGTATGTATGATGATGTTTGCATAAAATCGTGGAGAAAATATCGTCTTCACCTCGCGGAGAATGACTTTAGACGTTCCAACAATCGCCCATGACTCTTGTTGAATGTTTCGTCCTCGTGAATAACACCTATTATTCTTCGCCCGTTAGAGAATATTGTTACATCTAAAACTAGTAATGTTATATTTTAGATTATTGCCCGTATTCACAAACGATAATTTCCTAAATAATTACGTAATTAATTAAATGAGTGAGATGGAGATATGCAGTTTTTTTGCAATAGAATGAGATGGGTATAATTGATTACGTAATTATTTAGGAAATTATCGTTTGTGAATACGGGCATATGATTATAATAGGATACTGTTTTTGGTTGTTATGGATATCGTTAACTGTCAATTTTAAATAAAGCGAAAGATCAATCTGACTCAAAATATCAAGAGTTTTATTAAGTATTAAGTATCAATAACTATTCAAAGCAATTAAGAACACAACAAATTGGCGACGAGGTGAAGAAAAAAAAACTACGTTGTATTGAAAAATGTTTTCGAAGACAAGGTAAATGCACCTAAACTGTTGGTAAATTCTATTGGTTCAACAAAATATAATACCCCATCAGAATTGGTTGTACCCCAAGTTCCAAATAATTTTAAACATGAATAATTGATTGAAACGCTCGAAAAACATCTGTGTCCCAAGAAAAACCTTCTTGTTGCACATCACAGATTTCTGTCGACTTTTTTTGCGTTTTTCCTTGGCCATGGCAATCATCTACGATCAATTTCAGATCACTTATATTCGTAAATGTACTTTACAACATAGAAGACTGAGACAGATTAATTTTTTTTCTGTAAAAGTAAACTTTCTGATAAAATGGTTAGCAATCAAACGCATTATTTTCGATATTTATGACTTTCAACATAGAAATTATGTTTCTTCAGATCAAATAAAGAGATACACTTCGTATCATGAGAGATTCCAAGGATGTTACATTTGATACATTTGCTAGTTTTCTATTCTTTCTTCTGCAAAATAAGTATCAGGTAGCAAACCGCGATATTTTAGAAATCAAATGGATTCAATTGCGTATGGGTGGAACAATTATTGTCAACAATATTTTTAGTAAACTTTCATTATTTGTTTGTGTTTTTCCTTAAAGACTGAATATAATATTGGTGAGACAGCGCTTGTATGTCTGATTATTATAATATTAAACCGGATGTTCCGTATTATTATAATTACCTGGAGAACTTTTTGTCAAATTATTCTAGATGGCGGCCATTATGAGATTAGAAGCAATCTAAGCTGAGCTCTCTTAAGTGAATTGGTATAACGGTGATAGTCACGAACAGAGAGCAAATGGCACTAGGAGTGCTGTATAAGTGATCGCGTCCTGGCATCATTTTAGAAGCGAAAATACATAAATCCCTGGTGATGATATATGTATATTAGTGTAAGACAAGTGTAGGAGAAAATTACCTGGAATTAGTAGCTGGGAGGATTATAAATAGGGATTGTATAAATGAGAGAGAAGTTAAAATATTTGAGGTAGGATGGTCAGTGAAATAGCTGCCACAAAAGTGAATACGCAAGTCTGGAAATATTATAAATAAAATTTCTATTGATTATCCATCCAATTCTATGATAAGCTGGACAAAGAACGAACTAGACCAACTCAGAATTTTCGCTGGAATAAAAACCGATAGTTAAAGACTCTCTCAGGAATTGTTCGATTTAGATTTTTTTGCGCTCCATCGAGCACCCTTAAAACACTTGGAAGGCAGATAAGCGAATACAAATCTTTTGAGTTGCTGAGATTCTTATATGCCGTGGTGTAATATCTTCTCTGTTTATACTTATCTAGTTTGTTACATTATTATTGGGCATTTTATTAAGTAAAGAAAGTAAAGAAAAGTAGTAAAGTAAAGTAAAGTAAAGTAAAGTAAAGTAAAGTAAAGTTCACGTGACCGGGCTCTCTTCGAGAGGGAAACCTTAAATCATCGGCCGCTTATTTGTGACCCAAAAACTCTGAAATATTCAGGCTTTTGGATAAAAATAAGTATTTTTTTGTTTCTTGGAGTTCCTCTGTAAAACGCTTCCTTCTCCGTCAACGCATAAATATGAAGGTATATGAATTAGGTATTCTTTGTTTTGATATTGATTCCAAGAGAAGGAAGCAGTTTGAATAAAAAGTTTATAATACAAGAGTTGCTTATTTTTGTCTAAAGAATATGCGTAAATTTTTTCTTAATTTTTGGAAATAAGAGGGCTAATTCTCTATAGAAGGATATATCTAATCACCTTCTGACTCTAGGAGCTTTTCTCTAAAACGTCCTTAACTGACAATAATTATTAATCTAAAAATTTTTTTTAATTTTTTTTAGAGAGATCATTTTTTATTTTCATTTCGCCTTCCCTCTTGAAGATGACTCAGTTACGCGACCTGTCACTTCGATGGATCGTAGCTATATATAGGTATACACGCCTACAGTTAGTGCTTCTGACGATACCGAGACTTTTTCGGTCTCGCTCTCGGTATCGTAACGAGACCGAGACCGACACCGAGACCGATACTCCATGACCGAGACCGGGAGCGAGACCGAGACTAATAAAACTCCGAGAGTCTCGCTCAGTCTCGCTCTCGTACATATTTGTCAATTAAATATAATATAATTCTTGTAACTTACAGTGTTTGTACTAAATTAGAATTGAAATTGAAGCATGACAGAATTTATTTAAAGACTTGTTTGAACTAAAGTATGTTAACGGTTATTAAATGTGAATTCTGTCTTAACTAAGGGCGATTAAATGTAACTCTTTGCCAGCCGCAGGCTTTCGTAAAAATTTATTTCCGTCGTCAGGGTTAAACTAATCGAACATTCAATACCTACATTATTAAATTAAATAATTAAATTCACTTTCTTGTAGTAAGTACAATTTTATAAAAGAAATGCTTTAATTGAAGCTCACTTGCACAGTAAGTAAGTATGAATTTAATTATATAATTTTATTAATGTATTGAATTTTCGATTATTTTAGCCCTGTCGAGGAAAATTAATTTTTCCGAAAGCTTGGCTGGCAAACAGAGTTCCGTTTAGCCTCAATTAAGACAAAATTCCCAATTAACTCTTAACATACTGCTGTTACTGTGTTTTCACTAAATATTTGTATCTTTTAGGTACCTACGTAGGTATACCTACCTATTTTTATTAAATAAGAAGTCCCCGATCGAAAAAACTAATCTAAAGATTAAAGAAAGAAAAATTTATTATTTATTAACACTTTCAGTTTCCGGTTCGATTTCAGCTGGCTGCCCTATACTACTTTCCATATCACTCTCTTGTTAGTTTTCAGATACAGATTGTTTATGTTTGCGTTTTGGCATCTTGATTCCACCGACTAAACAAACAGCGAAAAATTAAACCCAATTTTCACGTGCTGCTGAAATATTACTAGGTACAACCGCATAAAATCTGCAACTGCAATAAAAGTGTTTATCTACGAGTGATTCATAAAATGCACTTTTTTAGACTTTTCTTAGTTCCTAAAATGTATGATTATCTTGAAGAGTGAAATAAAGTATTTCGGGTGAAATAAAGTGCCGTAGCGGTTCATTATTTAACGCTAAATCTGACAAGTTACTGCACGACGAACCAAGTACAGTACAAGTTCTAGTCAGCGGAGCGGCTCGATTCGGCGATCGCTGATACACGAGACGGTGATTGCTGTTACTGGATTACATTATTGCATCCCGTCGCCAACCGCTCCTAATGCTTGGTGCTCCGTGCTCGGCTTGTTGACACCATGCACCTATACTAGAGAAACGTAGTTTATTAGCAGAGCGCCAGATCTATGTACAATTAATATTTTGTGTTTTGTGTCGTTTAATTTTACCTAAAATGGATACCATTGTAGATGATTCAATGAATGAAATATCTTCTACCCCAAAAGAAATTATTTTTCAATCAAATATGGCTGCACAAAATCTGTTAGGTAGGTACCTACCTCAAAAATCTAAAGAAGCGTATATTAAGCAATATGTCACCTTTATGAACTGACGTGATGAAAAAAGTGTTAATAGTTTCAAAGAAACACTTACATAAGATATGAATGCATTGGAAAGTTTTTTTTTATAATAATAACTTTTCGTTCTAATTTAAGTCACTCGTAGATAAAATTTTGTATGCAACATATGCATAAAGTGCCTTTTTTTCTCTTCTGGGATTGCCGCATTCGCCTGCGGCTCATGCGATCAAACTTCCCAGTCGTGAAAAAAAGTACCACTTTATGCACTTGTTGCATAAATAACTATTGTTTGTTTTCACTACGTTTCAACAGTGTTGAACGGGTCACTTGAGGGGCTGCGACGCTGGTTATATTAACCGGTAAATGTATGAGACGCACACGCACAGCAGATGATGTTAGTATATGGATTCTGCATTTCATTTTGCATTATTCAAGGTTACTGCCACCGAGACCGAGACTGACCGAGACTCTCGCAGTAGTCTCGGATCCGAGACCGAGACCAAGACGAGAGCCGGTGGCGCAGGTCCGAGACCGATACGAGACCAACTTGGTCTCGGTCTCGTCTCGCCGAGACCGAAGCACTACCTACAGTATCCCATACTGTATCGCATATTACAGTAGTGGTAGAAGTCCTCGTCATCACTTCTATCTGAGCCAGCTAGGAAAAGTAACAAAATTGAACGTCACAGTTTCTTTTTTTTTGAAATAAGAATAATTTTTAAAAATTTCATTTACCTAGCAAAGTTTTTATCCTAATTTATTTTGACCGATATACTGTAAGTGTTTGCGGAAAAATACTCAACACATGCAGTTCAAAAGTTAAGTTGTTTGGAACACGTGAAAATACGATCGTATAAAATTTCTTTCCTAAAATGGTTCCATGAAACGCGCCCTCAAATCGCTCTGTCCTCCAGTCTCACCTGGTATAGAATACAAACTTCTGCCACCACGCCATCCTTCGTAAAACTCCCTAATAGAGTTTCATAGCGTCGCCTAGGTGAACGAAAATGGATGTTTGTATTCAGTTTCAGAATAGCTATAATATAGATTTAGTTCTACTCTATTAGACAGAATAGCGTATCCCTTTAAAGCCGACCTTTTCCAACAATCCGTAATGTTTCACCTTGCCTGTCAGTCCTAATTCTGAGAAATGTTACAAAAGTTATATACGGGGTGGCTGACCATACCTCTGTACATGGAACATTGCCTAATGATACAATTAACATTATAACAATAAGTCAAAACTTTAATAATAGGCAACAATAATTATTAATTTCATTATCATGGAAACTATTTTGTATTATTTGGCGATGTCCTATGTACAGGGTGGGCAAATTTGGATGTTTCTATAGGAGATCTCGGTAACTATAAGAGCTATGGAAAAATGAATGGCGCATTCTCGATCGCTTTTTTTGAGAGGAACTCAATGGTGAAAACCGGAACTCGCTATCTTCTTTTGTTTTCGAGCTATAATGAAAAGTACGATTTTTCACGATATCGATGAATGTCGATATCTTTCTTGGTTTTCAAGTTAGAGAAAAGATATTTGCACATTCTTCAGGCACTTTTTTGAGTAGAATAGAACGGTCTCAACAGATTTTGAATATCTTTTTTCATTTTTCCGTTATGACATAAAGTTGTATTTTTTTAAATGGAAGTCATACTGGGCCATGAACTAATTAAATAGAGTTTTTTTTTCTCTTTGCAACGATATATAACATGTGCGTTAAAAATTTATGAAAAGTTAATTTTTCAAAATAAACTTAATTTATCATGGTACCTTAGAAATTTGTTTCAACTATTTACCTAGTAGGCGTGAATGTCATTTAGAAAATTGTGCGACAACGCCTCGTTATCCACAGAGGAGACCAATCCACAAATCTATTTTTGACAGGTTGAAGGCAAATATTATCAATCAAGGGTCATTCAAGAAGCCTAGGCCGAAAAACTATCATATTGGTGATGCCGAAGAAACTGCCATTAATGTAATTGGATGCGTACTTGCCAATTCTTATAAATATAAATATCAGAATTGTCACTATTTTGCATAAAGCAATCTAATATAAAATATAAAAAGTTTCATTGGTCATCAACTAAATTTTACTTTTTTCAAAGCGAAACAGTCACTTTCTAACTCAAAAATGTAAGAGAACTGGGCTTTGACAGGCGTCTTCATATACTATTCTAAATGACATTCACGCCCACTACGTGACAAGTCAAAATAAAAATAAAAAAATCTCAGGTACCAAGATAAATTCAATTTATTTTGAAAAATGTAACTTTTCATAAATTTCTAACACACATGTTATATATCGTTGCAAAGAGAAAAAAATCCTCCATTTAATTAGTTCATGGCCCACTATGACTTCCATTTAAAAAAATACAACTTTATGTTATAACGGAAAAATGAAAAAATATATTCAAAATCTGTTGAGGCCGTTCCATTCTACTCAAAAAAGTGCCTCAAGATCTTTTCTCTAACTTGAAAACCAAGAAAGATATCGACATTTATCGATATCGTGAAAAATCGTACTTTTCATTATAGCTCGAAAACAAAAGAAGATAGCGAGTTCCGGTTTTCACCATTGAGTTCCTCTCAAAAAAAGCGATCGAGAATGCGCCATTCATTTTTCCATAGCTCTTATAGTTACCGAGATCTCCTATAGAAACATCCAAATTTGCCCACCCTGTACAGTAGAGTACTTTGATATAAAATTATTATAAATAATGCGGAAGCTAATATACCCTATCTGTTCGATTGTTAGCAATCTAAGAGAGAATAGGATATCTCTCTTATATGTAGGTATATAGTGACTTTTTAGTTACTTCTGATGGTTGATTTCTGCGCTGAAGCCAACATCGAACGGATACATAGGCGTAGGCGTAACAAGTGAATTACGGACAGAAGACTAATTGATAATAAATTTTATTTCAAAATTATTTAATTTGTGTTATAAAAATAATACAGGGTTATTCACGGTATACGCCACGGAAGTTTATGGCCGTGTCTCTGGATTTTAGGTTATCTTTATTTTTGGAGTGGATAGAGACCCGGCAGAGGTACGTTTTAAAATTATATTCATAATGTACAGGATGTCCCAAAAGCATGAAACATATCAAAATTATGTTTTTTTAAATGGCATGCTCCTATGGTATTGCATTTTTAGATTGTCTGAGAAGAGAAAATAAAATTGGCTTTTACAGGTGGTGTTTAAATTCAGAAGTTTTGGAGTTATAAACAAGTGAAAATCGTCATTTTTCAAGTTCAAGGCCCTGTACAACGAAAGCGGTTCAAGATAGAGAAAAACGGCTTACATGTCCCTATTTTAACTTTTTATGTACTATCCTATGGTATAGAAACATTAGTACTTTCTTTGATTTTTTTATTTGGCGACGCGTGGAGAAATCTCAGAATTTTTCAAATTTTTCATCACCCTGTATAAACATTTCATCTACATCATAGGATAGTACATGAAAAGTTAAAATAGGGACATGTAAGCCGTTTTTCTCTATCTTCAGCCGTTTTCGTTGTACAGGGCCATGAACTTGAAAAATGACGATTTTCACTTGTTTATAACTCAAAAACTTCTGAATCTAAAAACCAACTGAAAAAGCCAATCTTATTTTCTCTTCTCAGACATTCTAAAAATGCAATAACATAGGAGCATTCCATTAAAAAAAAACATAACTTTGATATGTTCCATGCTTTTGGGACACCTGTACATTATGAATATAATTTTAAAACGTACCTCTGCCGGGTCTCTATCCACTCCAAAAATAAAAAGATCCTTAAATCCAGAGACACGGCCATAAACTTCTGTGGCGTATACCGTGAATAGCCCTGTATACGGATCGCTTAACAATTGTAAATTTTCACAGTTCGATAATAAATAATTATTGTCGCTACACGTCAAAATGAGTCGCTTCTGCCGAATTTAAATTTTTTGACCTTTCACATTGTTCGTGAAATAGTTTAATAAAATGATCGTATAAGGCTGTTTTTCATTTCTAAACTCAACTGAGTTGCTCAAACAAAGCACCCGGCGGCGTGCTGCTGGCCCTCAACTCCACGATCGACGCATCCCTTGTTCCCCTATCAAACCTTGAACATTACAATACTCAATTGATGTTCTGTGCGTCCGAATCAATTTGTCCTCCAGGCCTGTTACATATTCACTGTCTACGTCCCACCCAATTCATCCGCTAAAATCTTGGCTTCCTTCTGTGAGTTTTTACTCGATCTTATGACTTTACCTATTCTAATCCCGTTCTACTTCTTGACGACTTTAACGTACCCAACTTATTTCAAGCAACCCATTCTAATCGCAGTGACTCACGTCTTGCGCAGATTTGCAATGCCCTCGACATTCTTGATCTGTCTCAGCTAAATAATATTATAACGAGACCGCTCTGGAAAAATTCTAGTAATTGCTTCTTTAACCTTTAACATTCTAGTCCACGATTTGCTTGTTTGTTTACATTCTCTTTTTTTATACTGAGTTAGTCAATGACATGTTCGCGACAGTTCCAGTCACATGTCATGTGACACATTGACGGACAGTGTTGGTTCTATGGATTTCTGGAGTGGGCTCGCCGAACAATCCGACATTTCCAGAATCCACGAATCGACGGCCGGTGCAACGTTCGAGAATGTACCTACTGTTTCGCTGCCCCGTCGAGGGAACTATATAAGAGCAGCCTCGCGGCTGCGTGAGTAGTTTTAGTTTGGACGCGGAGTGAATAAGCTGAAGACAGAGCAGTAGTAACTAGTGGAAGCTGAACAGAGCAGTAGTGAAGTGAAGTGTGAAGTAAGGAAGCCAGTAGTGACAGGATAGTGAATTATAAAGAATAGACAAGTTGGTGTTGATGTAGTACAAGTAGTAGTCAGCTGTGTGTGTTTATTAGAATTAGAGGTTATAATTTGGATTAGTCAATAAAGTAATTTGCAAGACTTTTAAGTGGTGGATTTATTATTGTGAGACCCGTAACAATATGAAGAACGAGAACGGCAGAAGTCTTGATTTTAATATGTCTAACATATCAGTTGCAGTGCGATTGGCTGGCGAGAGTCTCGTACTGGCGACCGTCACCATCCACTATTATCGATTGATTTTGTCTTTCCTCGTAGAACTGAAAACACCCACTCTAACCACAACTCCTCTTCTTTTATTTTTAGAATGACTGACTTCCCAAGTCTATATGATCATCTCTTGTGCGCTCATTGGGATAGTGTTAGCAACTGTTCTGATGTTAAAGCTGCTTGTGAAATCCTTTACGATATCCTTTACAAGGCCTTTGAGCAATACGTCCTTAAAACTGCTCCTTATAATAACTCTTGGCCTCCGTGGTTCACATCGAGCAACATAGCCGGTCTGAGGTGCAAGGCTGACTGCTTGAGAAGATACAGACACTTTGGCGACACTGAGTCTCTTCGGGAATTCAGAGATCTTCGGTCGTCTTTCAAACGTGAGATCAGGTTTTCTCATCGTAAATTCATCTTGGACACCGAATCGGAGCTGGCCAGCAGACCTGCTAAATATTGGTCGTACGTAAGTCCACTAGTCTTCCCCGAACGATATACAACTCCGAGCAGTGCGACTGATATCCTTGAGCCTTTCGCCACTTCTTTAGCCGTTCGGTCTTCTCTCGTTCTGGTGCTTTTTCCGCATCATTATCTGACCGAAACATGCATTCCCGGTCTTGATGCGGATGTGGTACTGTCTGCCCTGAAGTCGCGCAAAGGTTCCAATACTTCGGGTCCGGATAGCATTCTCTCATTTCTCTTAATAGATTGCGCATTCATTCTCTCCCCCCCCCACTGACTGCAATATTTAACATATCTCTTTCCCCTAACGTATTCCCTTCATCCAGGAATAATTCAAAGGTGTGTCATGTTTTTAAGAGTAATACTAAGAGTGAGATTGGTAACTGCAGACAGATATGCATTATGAACAATTTTTAAAATATTTTTGAGGAGGCTCTATATCGTATAATCTACCCGCATGTTCAGACCTATATTTCTCGCTGGCAGCATGGCTTCGTAGAGGGACGGTCGACCACCGCAAACCTTTTTAGTTTCGTCCAATATTCCTCCCGATGTCTTGATAAGCGATCCCAGGTTGACGTCGTCTTCACCGATTTTTCTAAAACCTTCGACAAAGTTGACCACAGACTTCTACTCTCAAAGCTTCAGTGCTACGGCTTCTCTGAGGCTTTGGTAAGTTTTTTTACAGACTACTTTTCTAGTCGAACTTCCTATGTCTTCTCTCATGGCTTGAAATCTAATCCCTATTCAGTCACATCTGGTGTATTCCAAGGTTCTAAACTGGGACCTCTTTTCTTCAACCAGTTTATTAACGACATTGTCTGTAATTTAACCGCTAACACCAACTGCCTTGTTTTCGCTGATGATCTCAAAATAATCTCTGACATTAGCTGTTGAAGATGATTGTTGTCGACTTCAGACAACTCTGAATAACTTCCGTTCTTGGTGCGATGATAATTTTCTTCCACTCAATCTATCTAAATGTCATGTCATGTCACTTTCTCTGAAAAATAATACCCTCATATTTCCTTATTCTCTAAACCTAAACGATAAAACACTTGGCAAAATTGATGAGTTCAGGGATCTTGGTGTATTATATGACTCCGACATTTCCTTCAATGAACATTTGAAATCCAGAGCGTCAACACCTTTGTTATATTGTACCGGGTGGGCAACTAAGAATGGACGCCAACTATATCTCAGGAACGGCTCGTCACACAGCTTTAGGGTAACATTTTTTAGGAGGAAAGTGACCCCAAACAATTGCTGGAAAATATTTATGAGCTTCTAAAGCTACCGCTAGGGGGCGTAATAGTCATGGCAGAATGGAAAATGGGTAGTTTCTCCGTATTTTCTCAATTAAGGGTGTATTCAAAACACATGTAGTCTAATCCCCAAAAAATTTGGATTTTTTTTTTAATTCGAAACTTTTCGTCGCAACCTCAAAAATAAAATGGTGAGAGTACGTCAAAAAAATTTTTATTCAAAAGTCGATTATTCCAGTTAACCTCAACGGAATTTAACAAGATTTGTCTCGTTACAAAGCGTTTTCCTTCCTCTGTCGATTACATTTTTCGAGTTTCTAATTTTCTTACCACCGCAACCGTTAGGCGGTGGTAAAAAAATATTTATTTGACGGGCGTTATTTGACGTGTAAGGAAACAATTATGTCGATTTTTCTTAAAAAAAAATTAAATGGAATGGTATAGGTATTCATTTTTATATGCCGGAAAAGAGATTTAAATTCATAAGGTGTTATAAAAATCGCAGCTGAATATCTTTCGCCTAACTGTAAATATCTACCACCAAAGTTGATTTTATGAATTTTTGGCCTCCGCACGGATCAAATGGAAATCATCACATGGTTAAAATTGCTGAAATTCAAGCATGTTAATGGCGATCAAAAAGTCTCCATGAGCGTGAAGTGAATATGTAACAGGGTGATGAAAAATCGCCTATTCTCAATTTTTTTTTGTTCACCATTGGTAACTTCGTTATTATTAGAGCTATGAAGTCGGTTCAATTAGCAAACATGAAGAATTTTTGTCGCTTATTACAATGGTGAAAACAGAAATACAATTTAAAAATTACGTTGTGAGATATTCCCATTTTTATATCCAAAACTTCGTTTTTGGGAATATCTCATGACGTGAACTATCAATTGTTCTTCCGTTTTCACTACTATAATAGGCGACAAAAATTCTTCATGTTTGCTAATTGAACCGACTTCATAGCTCCAATAATAACGGAGTTAACAATGGTGAACGGAAAAAATAAAGAATAGGTGATTTTTCATCACCCTATACAGGCTGTCCAGTTTAGGGTATCCAGTTTCTATGTCATTCGGTATGAAAAAAATAATGGAAACCAAAAACTAATAAACTTCAAAAAATAAATTTCAAAAATTTTTATTCTTCTTTTTTCGAAGAAAAAAAATAATAATTCGCTGAAATACGTCAATATGAATTCATACTGCTTGCCTCATGGTTGTTTATTTTCTCTATGATACCAAAAGTTGTCTTTTTTTAAGGAAAAAGAAGAATAAAAATATTTTAAATTCATGTTTTGAAGTTTATTAGTTTTTGGATTCCATTATTTTTTTCATACCGAATGACATAGAAAAACAATATGGCGGCCATAAGAAAAACAAAATTTGGCTATGAAAACTTTAGGATCTAGTCGGCTTTGAAAATTTTTGTAATGTCAAGCGGATAGCTTTTGACGATTCATGTAAACCTACAAAAAATAATTAATTAATTTCCAATAATATAAAAGATATGGGTAAAATAAGAAATTTTAATTTTTCAGTTTTTTCAGGACTGAAAATATAAAAAAAAAATCAATTCTTATTAAGCATCAAATTGTGCAACTTTTCTCTAATTTAACCGACCCTGTATCTCTTGCCGTTTCCAATATACCCATGTACTGCATTTTAAACTGGACACCCTGTATACATATTCACTTCACGCTCATGGAGACTTCTGATCACCATAAACATGCTTGAATTTCAGCTTTTTAACCGTGGAATGATTTCCATTTGATCCGTGTGGAGGCAAAACTCTAAAAATTCATAACATCAACTTTACTGGCTGATATCTACAGTTGGGCTAAAGATATTCAGCTGCGATTTTTATAACACCTTAAGTATATAATTCTCTTTTCCGCTACATAAAAATGAATAACTATACCATACTGTTTAATTTTTTTAAGAATAATTAACATATTTCCTTGCATGTCAAATAACGCCCTCTAGCGGTTGCGGTGGTAAAAAAATAAAAAATTAGAAAAATGTAATCGACAGAGGAAGGAAAACGTTTTGTAACGAGACTAATCTTGTTAAATTCCGTTGAGGTTAACTGGAATAATCGATTTTTTAATAAACTAAATTTTGACGTACTCCCACCACCTTATTTTTGAGGTTATGACAAAGTCGAGGACAAAGTTTTAAATAAAAAAAATCTAAATTATTTGAGGATTAGACTACATGTGTTTTGAATACCCCTTAATTGAAAAAATACGGAGAATTTACCCTTTTTCCATTCTACCATGACTATTATGGCCCCTAGCAGTAGTTTTAGAAGCTCAAAAATATTTTCCAGCGATTTTTTGGGGCCACTTTCCTCCTACAAAATTTTACCCTAAAGCTGTGTGACGAGCCGTTCCTGAGATATGGTTGGCGTCCATTTTTAGTTGCCCACCCGGTGCAATTCGCTTGTCAGGTCTAAGCTCAGTAATGCCTCCATCATATGGTCTCGAGGAGCGGCGCTTTCTCAAGTATCTGCACTTCAAGGTTACTGCCGTATATCCTTCAGTAGGTTTCCCTCATCATTTGCTACTTTTACAGCCAATATTATAAACGCTGGTTAAGGAAGATAACTCGGAGTTAGTCCCTATCTGCCAGTTAAAAGAGCAACAGGTGTATTATAAAGCTTTTTCCAGCTCTCAAGGTTAACTTTTTAACTGTCAGATAACTTTAACTCGTAGTTTGCATGGATAGCCTTACTATTCGGTTTTATAAAGCTATTTTTAGCTTGGTTAGGTTAAAGTAGCCGGTTAACTTTGCCTATCTGGCCGATAAAGTTAACCGTCAGATTTCCGCCGGTTAAAGTGGTAAACTGGCATATTATTTTGTTGAATATTAAGGTAATTCTTATTGGATCTTAGTTTTTATAGGTTTACATCCTCCCTAATTGATAAAATTTTGAGTGTGAGTTTTCTAATAATGAAATAATTTCTATGTTAACTTGAAAATAACTTTTAATACTTAAGTGCATAATAATATTATTATTATTATGGATGCATTTCAATCTGCTGATATAAATTAATTTTTTTTTTATTTTTTTATTCATTTCAGTCAGTTCATTGGTAGGTATGTATAATAATAATATAAGTAAATAGAGAATTAGTAAAGAGCATATCAAATGCCCTATTTAATAAAAAGCCAGAGGTTACAATTATTTCACAATTATTATTATATCACTTTAACTAAAGGGTAGGTAGGTATAGGTAGGTAGATTGATTCATAAAAAATCGATATTGAGATATGAAAATTAAGGACTAGACACTTCTTCAATCTATTCGACAATAAAACAACAGAAAATTGAAAGCTATAAATTTATTCAGTTTATAACAAATTAACGATCAACAAATAGGTATAGGTAGGTAGGTACATTTTATATACCAACCCTTCTTTCCATATGGACCAAAAAACTATTACTCGAACCGAACGTTGTAGGTAGGTACATATAAGTATTCTTCCAGTAGGTATGTCCCATAATGTGGAATAAAAATTCACTTTTGTAAATAAATATGTACTTAGGTAGCAGGTAAGTACTGACTATTGACTGCTTTCAACCAAGTTAGGTTTACTAACTTCATTTTAATAATTTTTGACCTGGAATAGCGCTGGTCTGAAACTGAAACCGACGGCCGACGGACACGGGACACGGGTGTACACGCTGGGGCACTGGACTGGGTTGGGCGGACGCATTAGGCAGAGGCAAAGCCCTGGCCGTCTCTTTCGCATTAGTTACGAATTATTATTATTATAATTATGCAGTCTTCAGTCTTCCGTTGGTCGTTGATGAGTGTTAGATTGAATTGATTAGCTTAACTGGAAAACACGGCTTGAAAACGCTCACTGGTTTTATTATGTGTCGTAGACAGACGATTCAACTTTCACACGATTCAATTTTCACTTATTATCACTCGCTGTGTGTTGAGAATTAATATTGATTAGGTACAAACAATAAAATACATAACGGTAGACAGTAATAAATAAATGCAGATTTGATAATGTTTATCTTCTAAAATCTAAAACCTAACCACCTAACCTTGTTCATAATACGATACGAATACGAATGAAACGAATTAAATTCAGTCAGATTTAAGCCAACTGACATTTCTTATTTATTTCAAGTGTCACTCACGTCATTTCTTCAGCGTCAATGGCTGTTTTGGCTGTTTCGTTGACATTCGTGTAGAATGGACGGTTAAATATGGCCGACTTCCGGCGATAACTAACCACGAGCTATGCTCGGGGAAATCTTGCTTTATAATACGCACCCGGAAACTTAACTCCGAGTTAGTGTTATCTGCCAGATAACTAACTTTCTACTTAACCAGCGTTTATAATATCGGCTGTTAGTCAGTTAAATGTAGACAGCTTGCAGAATAGACGCTCCTATATGTGTATCAGATTCTTATGGAATGTTTTCAATGGCACCCTAAACTATCCCGATATTCTCAGTCAGTTCTCCCTCAACGTCCCTCACGTCTCCTTGAGGCATCATAATATTCTGCACCCTGGCATGTCCCGCACTAATTTGCATCACTTCTCCCCACTGAATCGGATTTGCGACACTTATAATCAAATATTCCACGATCTAGACATTTCTGCTGCTCAATCAAAGACATACGGTTGCAATTCCTCTGTACATGACCTATATAGCTACTCTGCGTGCTATATTATAATCTGCTGTGCATTACTTCCCTACTCTTATTTTTAATGTAGGTACTTACTACTGTACCACCGTGAATATTCATGATCATAATAGGTTTTTATACAGGGTGATCAGTAACTCGCGCACTCCGGGCGATATAGAGCCCATTAAAATAAAGGAAATTCTGCAAAAAAAATTTAATCCAACGGTTGGTTTTAAAGTTACAGAGTTTCCCTCATCCGAGTTTAAAGGTAATTTTTTCAATTACCTTTAATAATAATAATAATAAATTTAATAATTTTTCAACTGTGATAAAAATTAATGAAAAATTCAGATTACTGTAATGTCTGGAACGGATACCATAATTATAATTCATTAATTTTGTTTTCCACAAAACCTCTTTACAGAGGAATTGAGAATGTTAGAAATTGATACCATACCTAAATCTAAACGAAATATGAAGTTTGGCAATCGCCTAAACTCAACTGAGAATATAAAATATTCAAATGCCTTCGTTGCTATGGAAATAAAAATAATAACAATACCATCTAACCCGAACGAATTCACATGTTCAGTGCAGTGTTGTCACCTTTTTTTTACAAAAATGGTCATATCTTTGGAAGAAAAGAACTTACAACACTGCAGTAAGAAAATTTACCACTCTTAACCCGCGAGTGGTCGCTAGATGAGCGTTTAGCTCACCATTTTCTTTAAACTGTAATTATTATGTTATTTGAACTCGTACAATCTTGTCGATTTTTCTAGCTTAGTTTATAGCCTTAAGAAGAAACATAGAAAGGATTTTGTAATGAAAATCGGGTAAATTTATTTTTTATGGACACTTCATTCACCGCAGTTGCCGCCGCGCGAGCTAAACGCTCATTAGCGACCATTCACGTCACTCAACTGCTCTTATGTTTAGGTTTGCTAGCCATATGCAAGGGTTGCTGTAATTTCTTTATCTGAAGTTATTTGTTGTTTTTATGGTATACCGAGCATTTGGCTGTTAGTTTAGTTCAGAATCAAACAGTTTGTGTTATCTAATGTAAAAAAATCCTATAGTTATCTACCAAAAAAAATAAATATTGGCAAGTTAACAATTTTATTCCTCCTTATTTAAAAATACTTACAACAAAGATTGCTAATACAGGGTGTTGGGTTATCGGACAGCCAAAATAAAATTTCATATACAAAACCGCATCATAAGCATAAAAAATAATAACTTTTTCCTGATCGGGCTTCGTTCAGGAAATATTTCAAAAAATCTAAAACTAAATCATCTGTACCTAAATATTTTTTGAGTACATAGACAGCCAAATTAAAATTTCATCAAAACTTTATTTAATATTTAAATTTTTATTTGTTTTACTAAAAAAGAATAACTTTTTCCAGGTAGGGCTTTGTTTAGCAAATACTCGGGCAAAAAAAAAACAACGCCTGATCTGGAAATTCTTTTTATACTTCTAATGCGGTTTTGTAAATTTAATTTTAGATGTCCGATCACCAAACACCCTGTATTGTAATTCATATGCTGTTTATTTCACATTTGCTTGTTGATTCTACGTGCGAGCGAAACGCTCGCTAGCGACCACTGGTGTTACAATTCACCTAGCGACCAATGCCGGGTTAAAAAGTGAAGTTTACCGCAGCATGCTCCGAGTGCGCGAGTTACTGATCAGCCTGTGTAATAACTTTTTATAGATTTACATAAGTCGTTCGAAATATGAAGAGTATTTTTTTTACTAAGAACCAGTCGGCTTAGAGATTTTCAAAATGCCAGTTGAGTTCATGACGGAATGTAAATGTACAAAAAATAATTAATGTATTTTTAATAATATTTTCTATGATCTCTAGAACCTATGAATTTTCATTAAATATTCATTTATTATTTTTTTTTTATTAAGAGATCTAGATTTTTCTGTTTCCTGAGAATATTTCAGCAACAACTGAAATTGTCCTAAATTCCGTTTCAGATTCTTAATAAGTATACAATTATTATTGTGTAACCTTCTCTAATTTTACCGCCCTTGTGTCTCTGCTACTTCTCAAAGTCTCAACGGTCAGAGGGATAAACAAAACGAACTGTATAGTTTTTTGAATTATAATCCTTTTTACTCACCCCGTTCCCAGCTAAAAATTCCATTCCTCTAGCGATTTGATAAGCAAAGCTAGTCAAGTCCCTGCTGGTGAGCGATTTACTCTGTCCGTGCATATTGTTGTAGTGTCTCTCCGCCCTGGAGCTACGCAGGTAGCTTTGCAATTTTCCGCCGGATATGTACTCCATGATAAGGAACACTGGTTCTTTCTCCGAGCAACAACCAATTAAACGGACCACGTTGGGGTGAGGCTCCAGTCCTTTCATCACCTGCATCTCGGAGAGAAGATCGGAACGTTCTTTGTCGTTTGCATTCTCTTTGAGGGTTTTTACCGCAACAATAGAGAGAGAATCTTTTCCTGGAAGTAATGCATTCAATAAATATAAATTATCTATATTAACTACAAAGGTGGAAATTTAATTAATACTAAGGGACGTTAAAAATCTCCGTCAACCTGATGTTGCGGTTAAAATTAGACAGTTAAATATGAAAATCATTTCGCGTATTGATCGCTAAATTAGAGTATTTTTCATAATTTGTGAATAAAAATAAAGTGAAAAAAAAGTGAATATATAAAAATTTGATTATTTTGTCACCTTTCCTATTACGCCATTTTTCGCATGTAGGTCGAATTTTAATCAATAATAGCACTAGACATTTTTCAGAATCAACGATGTTTAGTGTTTGATCTCGGACTTAGGTAGGCTTGTATCATACTTTTCACATATAAAACCACCTCTGCTATACTCTGTACACTGAGTGTTGTCTGTTGTGATAACTAAGGATATATCATCTCGTTATGTTTCTTACTCCTTCTATTGCATTGCATAGTCAATCGAGTTAAATTGGGACGTATTGTCAGAAATACGTTTGAATCGTCGGCAATTCTAAAAAGATGAGCGAGAGTGAGACGGAACTACGACTCGTGTCTTGATACGCTTAGATTGATACGATAAGATTGTCGTCCAGCTCATCGGCTACTGTCAGTTGACAGTGACAGCGTAATGAGGTTTGTTATACGAAATTAGCAGAATTACCTGTGATATTGTACGATGTGATAAACTACGAATAACTTATTAATTGCGTGAATGCCTAAAAATCTATTGCCTTATTTTTCTAACGTTTAAAAAAAACGGACTGGGTATATTCTCGCAACGAACTACAAAAAATTACACAAAATGCCTGGGAAACAATTGAACTCCCTAGGACGTGGTCTTGTGTGGTTAAATTGGTAGGATATTTTACTGCAGAAAAAGAAAACCGAGGTGTTATGCTTTCTTTTAAACGTCAACCAGCAGGTAGGTGACATGCTATTTCTGATCATAATATAACAATTTACACGCCACTGACACGAACTGCGATACCACATGTGGTTCGACTTAGAAATAAGTGTATGAAGCAAATCAAATTAAATGAAATTGTTTAGCCAGAATCAGTGTGGCATGACAACGGACAACACTCAGTGGACAGAGCATAGACCGAATACGAAAACAGATGACTTGTTTTTAATTTCAAGCGATAGGGCGATTAAATCAATGTTAATTTTTTAATCAGCATCCATCACTTTTCCAGGCAAAAAGGGTTGATACAATAATTCAGTGTCGTCCGCATATAAATGTTCATTGCATTAAAAGATGATATCTTGGGGATCAGACATATACAACGCGTATAGTAGCGGATACTATTCTTGGGCACTTAGAAGAATAATGGAAATCAAAAACTTGGAAATCTGGAAATTTTCTCGTTTTAGTAAAACCTTTATTTCTAAACGATATTGGAAATTTTATGTTATCGGTAATTAGGTGACGTATTTCTCCGCCTATTATGTATTTCCGCGAGAGGCGAGTTTTATCATATGAAAGCAGAATTCAGTGAGATAATTTTATAATTTATATCGTGTATGTAGAATAAGATGCCACGTTAGTTCAAGGAGATCTCTCTTTAATAATGTGTTATTGATAGCTACTTGAAATAGACTTTATTACTTCAGGAGGCTAGTTTCTTATTGGTATATTGGTGTAGGTATATCGAGTGTTTTAAAACTTATGGTAAGGTGCAATAAATCGTTTTTAACCCAAAACTAGCAGAAATGAGACAGAAAACTCTAAAGCTCTTCAACAGAGCCAAGAAATCAGGACAGTGTGGTGACTATAAGGTGCCTAACTGAATACAATAAGGAGATACGAATAGCCAGAAGGAATGCGTGGAGGAAGCTCTGTCAGGATGTGGAAACCACAACCGAAGGAGCAAGACTGTACAAACTCCTGGAAAAAGATCCCCTTAACCCCATTGGAACTTTAAAAGACAACAATGGTAAATATACAGAAACTGGAAGCGGTACACTCGAGGTACTCCTCAAGGCGCACTTTCCAGACTGTACAACAATAAATCAGCAAGACAACCGCCAGTCTTACATAATAAAGCCTACACTCGAAAGTTGAAGTGGCCACTCGAAAGAAGACTGGCGGCTGGCAAGACATATTATCCATATGACAAAGTCAGATGGGCACTAAGTTCATTTGAGCCATACAAAGCACCCGGAACTGATGGGATATACCCTGCGCTGTTAGAACAGGGTAAATAAGACCTCGCGCCGATGATATGTAAACTTTACAGAGCCAGCCAGGCAATTGAATATACAGGGTGATTGATTGAAACGCCACATTAGAAAAAATTCGACTTCCAAATGATCTAGGAATCTGAAATTTGGAACTTAGGCAACATACCTAATAACGAGTCAAAATGAAATATTACCAAGATGGCAGCACATTTAAAAATGGCGAAAGCAATGGCCATCTTTGTTTTTTTAAATGGGACACTCTATATATTATTGCATTTTCAGATTGTCTGAGAAAATGTAATAACAATAATGTTTATAGTTGCATTTTAAATTGAGTAGGCTATGAGTTATAAACAAGTGAAAATCGCAATTTTCTAACTTTAAACCCATTTACCACAAAAACGGCCCATAATATCAAAAAACGGCTTACATGTTCCTATCTTAACTTTTTATAAGGCATCCAATTATGCAGTTGAAATGTTTATACAAGGTGGTGAAAATTATCAGATTTTTCATCACCCTGCATAAACATTTAAACTATACAGTAGGATACCAGATCAAAATTTAAGATAGGGACATGTAAGCCGTTTTCTGATATCTTGAGCCGTTTTCGTGGTAAATGGGTTTAAAGTTGGAAAATTGCGATTTTCACTTGTTTATAACTCATAGCCTACTCAATTTAAAATGCAACTATAAACATTATTGTTATTACATTTTCTCAGACAATCTGAAAATGCAATAAAATATAGGGTGTCCCATTTAAAAAAACAAAGATGGCCATTGCTTTCGCCATTTTTAAATGTGCTGCCATCTTGGTAATATTTCATTTTGACTCGTTATTAGGTATTTTGCCTAAGTTCCAAATTTCAGATTCCTAGATCATTTGGAAGTCGAATTTTTTCTAATGTGGCGTTTCAATCAATCACCCTGTATGCCGCTTGCCTGGAGAGAAGTAAAGGTAATCTTTATACAGAAACCTGGTCGTAATGACTACGACGAGGAAAAGGCATACAGACCGAGGGGTAAACCGCTGAGGATTAAGGTGTACAAATCTGAGGAAATCTGGAGGTAATCTGGGGAATATCTGGAGGTAATCTGAGGAAATCTTAGTAATTTGGAGGTAATATGAGAAATCTGCAGGTAATCAGAGGAAATCTGGAGGAAATCTGAAGGAAATCTGGAGGAAATCTCGAGGTAATCTCGAGGTAATCTCACTTGCTGCGATTTAGGCGCATGCGCTTTCTATGGTATTTTTATGTTTTATATGCCCGCATTGCGTAGTACCTACCTACGTATTTAATATAGGATGTATATTAATACACTAATAGTCAGCAAAGTGTTTCTCGGTGTTTAGTTGGTGGATTTTTGGATTTTAATAATGTTTTTATAATTGATTATACAGGATGGCCCAGTGAAAAGGTACCGGGCCTAATAACTTGAAAACTGAAGATGTACGCGAAAAATGACGAAACAGGTCGATTTTGTTAGCGAGGGGGACATATTTCGTGACAAATTTAACTACCCAAGTTCATCCCTGCTGGAAAAACGTGTTAGAAAACGTTTCAGCAAAATCTGTGATCTGGAGGAAATCCGAGGTAATCTGGAAAAAATCTAGGTATTTTCGGGGAAATCTTTGAAATCCGAGGAAATCTTTAGGGATTACCTCCTTAAAGGAATAAGGGTGTACAAATTTTTGCCAGCGGTTTATCCCTTGATACAGACCGATAAGCCTAAAGTCATTTCTTCTGAAAGCGTTAGAAAAACTGGTTGAAAAGCACCTCAGGCAAACCTGCCTTATAGACAGGCCATTAAACCAGAGGCAACACGCATTTCAACTAGAGAAATCATGTGAATCGGCCTTACATCAATTGGTGATGAGGATCGAAAAATCACTGGATGGAGCGAACGACACCATTACTAGGTGGCTGAAAGCTATGCTGGAAGACAGGAGAGTTAAGGAATGCATGTTTAGCGAAAAGTTGAGGATTGCTGTTGCCAAAGGATGCCCACAGTGGGAGTCTTATCTTATCTCCACTACTGTGGGACATGGTAGCAGATGATCTACTCAATAAACTAAACAACCAATGTTATTATACTCAGGGTGTAACGGTTTAATTTTGATTTATTCGTGATTGAGGTATTTTTGGTTGCATAGGAGTGGGCCTTATGGCTGTGAGTATAATAATTTCAGCATTAGTCAAATTTTGAAATGTTCGCAACGACCGACAGTAAAAATCGCTTATCTTATCAGGGGAGCTCGAGAAGAATGATGACGGTCTGATCGCTGGTGGTACTGGGTTATTTTTGGTTGTTGAAAAGAATATCGCGACAGAGCCGAATGGGCGTTCGGTGATTATTTCAAAAAATTATAAGTTGCTTTTGAAACTTCCGGTGGTTCTCCAATTACTGGGATTAAATTTTGAATAATCATAAATATTATATGAAGTCAACAGTATTGATGCAGTGGATTGATCCTGAAACTTTGTGGTAGATGTTCGAATTATAGGTTCCCCTTAATTAATTTTCCATCCTAAGGGGGTCCTTGTGGGGAGTAACCAGTTAGAGTTAGTCGTATCGAGCCGGTGGATTCCATTCTTGTTGGTCCGGGAGCTGAGTCCTGTTACCTGAGCGGCGTCACGTTATCATCGCTGGATGTGATAAGTACCATTTTAAATTATCTAAAAGTTGTCGTCAGTGATTTTGGGGATCAGCCCTAATTAATTGATTAATTACGTGACCTGGCGCTTGGTATATTACGTCCACAGGACTTGGTGCGTGTAATATTGGAAGAAGTCAATAATTTTTTTTTTGTAGTACCTACCTATCTTAAATAGATTCTTTTTTTTTTGTACTTGAATAATTCAGATAACCATAGGTAGGATTTATTTTTAATTGTTCATCTTTAAATGCAGAAATTAGGTTTTGTCTCATCACTTGCCAGATAAATTGAGCTAATAAATTGTCCGCCGGTACAAATAGATATAGGGGTTTATTTATATGATATAGTGTATACCTAATATTTTGTTTTATTTTATATTTCAACCTCAATAGTGACTAGTAACTGTTTATTCAAATTCAGGTAATATTATTTTGAACAAATCGTACCTACTTGTGACTTACGTCGTAGTGATACCTACTCGACGAACTTTTTTTTTCTGATAAATTGTAAGGACGCGTGAAGTGCACTTAGGGAGTCTATAGGTACGGTTTTGCAAAACTTCCTGACGTAATGACCTGTTTCTGCATTGTAGTTTAATTTATGATAAAGTGAGGACGATACAATTAATTATATTTTATATTTAAATTATTTCATATAGAATTATTACCGAAGTTACTGTCTTCTTCCAGTAAATTTATTAATTGTTTGTGGTAGTCTTATTTTGTGATTGTCCCGGTCAACTCTGTTGACGTGGCTAGGTTGGAGAGTAACGGGTTGTGGTTGACCAGCTTGGATTTAAAAGTTTCATAGTTCGAATAGTCAATCCTTAACATCTTATCTACATACCGGGTGGTGATAAACAATGTGGCGCCTCTCTAGTTTTTTTGGGTTTATAACTATATGTATCATTGGGTAAAACACTACTTGACCTACCCCTTCTCCACTGCAGTTGGTGGGCCGCCATCTCGGTAGATTACACCTGTTCGTTCTCGACATAGCCGTAATTTCCGTTAAGGATAAGGTAAGAAAAAAAAAGCGTCGCAAGGGTTCTGCGGACGACATAGTCATACTAATCCCGGGGAAACATGAGAAAACCGTATCAGAACTCATGCAGAGGGCTCTGAATTTTGTGGAGGAATGGTGCTGTAAGGTGAGGCTAAGAGTAAACCTAACGAAAACGGCACTGGTAGCCTTCACCAAAAGACGAAATATGGAGTTAAACCTACCATATTTCTTCAACGAACAACTGCAGGTGAGCAACCAGGTCAAATATCTAGGAATTAACCTGGATACAAAACTGACATGGAACTCACACCTGCAGAAGACCATAGATAAAAGCAAAAGGGCCTTGATGTCATGCAGAAGGTCCTTTGCAAAAACATGAGGCCTAAAACCACATGTGGTTCACTGGCTATACATATCCGTGATCAGACCCATAATGACATATGGATGCCTGATCTGGTGGCCCAAAGCCAGCCAGCGATATGAAACTCCAAGGTGTTCAAAGACTGGCATGCCTGTGCATAACGGGAGCCATGAACACCACTTCAACAGCAGCCCTAGAAGCTATACTAAACCTTCCTCAACTTGATATACATATCAAAAGCGAGGCGAGGATAGGGGCATATAGGCTGAAGCAAAATAACAACTGGGGTGAACCTGGACCCACTAGGTCACTCCAGAATAACTCATTTCATCACTAACCCATTACTTGTGATGCACTCTGATGGGATGAGCCCTAAAATCACATTTGAGAAAAACTTCAAAGTCCTAATTGACTGGGAAGAATGGACACAAATGAAAGAGCTATGTCTGAAAAGAGAACTGATCTGGTACATAGTCGGCTTGTATGGAGTGTCCCCCAGATACAGCAATCTGTCGGAGAATGTATGAGAAGGAACTATAAGAAAAGGGAAATCTACATACTCTCCGACAGCCAGGCCTGTAATATATATGTCATGTGAACGCGCCCTTATATCTTGATTGTCAAATGTCAATGAAGTATATGACATGACGATACAGGGGTGTGGCTTCAGAGCGTCCATGTACGTTACGCAGTTCAGACACAGATTGTACTTGTACTCTTTGATTCATGATTATAATAAATTACATATTAATTAAAATGAGTTTAATTAATAATAGAACAGATACAAAACATGGTGTCAGGTGTGAAAACTGTTCATAGGTTGTGAAGAGTGAAGATTGAACGTGCAACAATCTAGGACAGTACTATTAATGCAGCCCTAGTGATTGCTAATTCCCTGTTTTTTTTGCGTTTCATGGCGACCACGTTTTGCCTTTTTTGAAGACTGAAGAGTATAATAGCTAATAAGAGTAATAAGTATATTGTCCTTGAACAATAATAATAGCAAGTACAACTTCCGAAGAAGAAACCCGAAACCCGGTAGAATTAAACAAGAACAATGGATTTTAGACCGCCTCATGAGATTAATTTCCTGCAAGACTCGGAAAACTGGACAAAATGGAAGCAAAAATTTGAAATTTTTATTAAAGCGTCCGAAAAAGACAAGGAGAATGATGATGTCAAGATTGCTATTCTCTTAAACTGCATGGGGATCAAGGATTAGATATTTACAACACCTTCAAAGATGATGCTAAAGACACATTGGCGAAAACTTTGAAAGCATTCGATGCTCATTTTATCCCGAAGTGCAATTACACAATCGAAACATTCAAATTCAATAATTTGATGCAAGGTGATGATGAAAGCATCGAACAATTTTTAACAATAGTTAAAAAGCAAGCGCAATTGTGTAATTTTGTATGTGCCTCTGACAGTTGTAAGAAGTCTTACGAAGAAAGAATGATAAAAGATAGACTGATATTAGGTCTAAATGATAAGCAAATGCAACAAAGGCTGATGCGAGATAATGATTTGACTACACAAAAAATTGTAGAATATTGTCGGAGTATTGAATTGTCGAAGAAACATGTGAAAATTTTGAATCCATCAGAAGAAGAAGAAAATGTGAATGTGATTAAGAGATTTGAGAAGAAAATCAAATGTGATAAGTGTGGATATGAGCACTATCGTAATCGTTGCCCAGCATTCAGAAGATCGTGTGCCATATGCCAAGAAGAAGGTCATTTTGCGAAAGTCTGCCCAAAAAGAGGTAGTCAAGAAAAATCTAGAGAGGTTAGAGCAGCAGTAAAGTAAGGATGAATTTGGCAATACAGCAAGAATCCAAAATGTGAAATTAGAAGATGCAGAAGAAAACCTGTGTACAGGTGAAGCTGTGGAAAACTTTGAAATTTATATTGGAGAATGTAAAACTTCTGGAAAGTGTTGGTATGAATCAATAAAAGTGGAGAATGTTGATCTAAAATTCAAGTTGGACACGGGAGCAGAAACTAGTGTTCTACCAAAGAAGATTTTCCAAAGTCTTGGTGTGGTGAATAGAAATAGAAATCTGTTAGCAAGTAGAATAACACTTGTAACTTATGGCAATTTTAAGCTGAAACCTGAAGGTGAGATTACTCTAAATTGTGGTTTTAAGGGCATCAAGAAAGAAATTAAATTTATAATTGTTGATGTAGACTCAGAGCCATTGTTGGGTTTAAGAGATTGCATGAATTTTGATTTAATTAGACGAGTAAATTTAGTTTCAGCTAGGTTGGAAAACAAACAGGCCATTTTTGAAATGTTTAAAGATGTATTTACAGGTATAGGCAAAATTCCTGGATTGTGCAAAATATCAATTAGTAGAGAGGCAAAACCTGTCATACAGTGCCAAAGAAAAGTTCCTTATGCTTTGCATAATAAATTAAAAGAGACATTAGACAATTTAGAAGCAAAGGAAATTATTTCAAGGGTAAATTATCCAACTGAATGGGTTAATAGCTTGACAATTGTTGAAAAACCTAACAAGGATCTCCGTTTGTGTCTTGATCCTAAGCCATTGAACAAATATGTTTGTAGGGAAATATTTCAAATTCCAACTTCAACAGATATTGTTAGTAGATTACCTGGGAAAAGTTTTTTCACTGTCATAGACATGAAGGATGTGTTTTGGCAGTTGCAGTTGGATAATGATAGTGCTGATCTATGTACCTTCAACACTCCGTTTGGTAGATATAGGTTTAACCGATTGCCGTTTGGGATATCAGTGGCTCCAGAAATTTTTCAGAGAAAAAATTATGAACTCTTTGGTAATATACCTAATGTTGAATTTTATTTTGATGACATTATAGTTTCCGGTGAGACAGAAGAAGAACATGACTTAGCATTGAAACGAGTTTTTGAACAGGCAAAAGAAAACAATGTTAAGTTCAATTTTGATAAATTTCAGTTTAAATTGGAAGAGGTGAAATTTATGGGTCAGCTGATTTCTAAACAAGGTATTAAGCCAAATGTTGAAAATGTAGAGGAAATTTTGAAAATTGAAAGCCCCAAAAATAGGTCAGAAGTATTGCGTATTTTGGGTATGGTTAAGTTTTTTGCGAAATTTATACCAAATTTGTCACAGTTGACAACAAATTTGAGGAACCTTACAAAAAATAATGTGTGTTTTAATTGGACTGATGAACATGAGAATGAATTAAATCACTTGAAGAAACTCTTGACAAGTGCTCCCACATTAAAAATTTTCGATCCTGATAAATCAGTAGTTATTCAAACAGATGCGAGTAGCGAGGGTATGGGATGTGTTCTCCTGCAGGATGGTCATGCAGTGTCTTTTGCATCTAGATGTTTAACAAAAGCTGAAAAAAGATATGCACAGATTGAAAAGGAATTACTGGGGATAGTTTTTGCATTTGAAAAGTTTCATTATTTCGTCTACGGTAAGGAAACGCTATGTCAGACGGATCATAAACCATTAATTCCTATATTCAATAAAGATCTTGATAAAGTTACTGCTCGACTGCAGAGAATGTTGTTACGTTTGCTAAAATATAAAATCAAATTAGTGTATCTCCCTGGAAAAGAAATGTATGTAGCAGATACATTGTCACGTTCTTTTCTTAAATATGAAGTTGAGATTGATAAAGAGATGGAGTATATTATTCATAGCATTTCAAACAACATTCCAATGTCTGAAGCAAAAAAGTTAGTTTTTAGAAAAGCAATAGAAGATGATGAAGTTTTGAAAGTAGTTAAACAATTTTGCATGACAGAATGGCCTAAAACTTCTAAGCATTTATCAAAGCATTTGAAATTGTTTCATAATTTGAAGGATTCCATCTATTTGTCAAATAATTTGCTATTTCTGAATGAAAAAGTTATTGTACCGAAAAAACTAAGAACAGAAATGTTAGAATTAGCACATTCCGGTCACTTTGGTGTAGTTAAAACTAAATTTAGAGCTAGACAAGTTATGTACTGGCCAAATATGTCCCGTGATATAGAATGTTACATTAAAAATTGTGAGGCATGTCAAATTAATCAGCGTGCTAATCAAAAAGAAACATTGCTACCCCATCCAATTCCTGACAGACCTTGGCAATATCTAAGTGCAGATTTCTTTTATTATAACGGTAGAAACTTCTTACTTCTTGTAGATGCGTATTCCAACTGGATTGAAGTTAAGGAAGTGAAATTAAAAACTGCGGACATTGTTATCGAGTTCTGTAAAGATGTATTTTCTAGATTTGGTGTTCCTGATGTATTTTTCTCTGACAATGTGCCATTTAATAGTAAGGTATTTCTTGAGTTTGCTCGTGAGTGGAACTTTGAAGTAAAGTTTTCAAGTCCACATAATCACCAGTCAAATGGTCTTGCCGAGAAATCAGTTGGTATTGTGAAGCAGTTTTTAAGGAAATCTAATACAGTTAAGGATTTGCCATTATTCTTATTGGAATATCACAATACTCCGCTGAGTAGTATGGGATACTCACCGTCTGAAATGTTGTTAAATCGTATCCTCAAGTCAAAATTTCCTACTTCGGTATTAAAATTGAAGAACGAAATAATTAACAACACAGAAATAACTAAAAAATTAGAAAGTCGGCATGAGAAACAAAAATTTAACTATGATAAGACAGCTAAAGATCTACCGTTGCTGAATTTAGGTGACAAAATTCTCTTTTGGTTGAATAAAAAATGGATAAAAGGGATAATAAGGGAAGCTTGTAATGATAGATCGTACATTATTGTTGATTTATTTGGTCGTAAATACAGAAGAAACCGAAAATTCATCAAGGCAACATGTTTGGATTTTGAGATGACTAATTATTATTATTCTAAAAATCATCTTGTGTATGATGACTTAGAACCGAGCTTAGAACCAAATAATGTAAATGTGTCAAGTAATTCACCTGAAGGGTCCAGCTGTTTACCCAGTCCTGGTAATATTGTTGAAGCTGAGAGCGATGGAAATGTGAATAGGAATATGTCGGTAGATTCAGATGTTGATGTCGATAATGATGTGACCAATATGTCGGTAGAATCAGATTTTAATGTTGATAATGATGTGACCAATATGGAACAGGATTCTGTTGACATTGACAGTTCTGTACTTACAAAAAGAAATGTTAAAATCCCTTCTTATTTAAAAGATTATTGCCCGTATTCACAAACGATAATTTCCTAAATAATTACGTAATTAATTAAATGAGTGAGATGGAGATATGCAGTTTTTTTGCAATAGAATGAGATGGGGATAATTGATTACGTAATTATTTAGGAAATTATCGTTTGTGAATACGGGCATATGTATTGGATAATGATAATGATTCTTGTGAATCTCCATAATTGAATGTTTTTTTTGTTTTGTTGTTTTAGTAATTTAAGAAATAAAGAAAGAACAAATTTTGTAATTTTAAATAAGAAAATAGTTTGTTAATTTTAGGTAAGAAATTGTATTGGATATTTACTTTGAAAGGGGACATGTAATATATATGTCATGTGAACGCGCCCTTATATCTTGATTGTCAAATGTCAATGAAGTATATGACATGACGATACAGGGGTGTGGCTTCAGAGCGTCCATGTACGTTACGCAGTTCAGACACAGATTGTACTTGTACTCTTTGATTCATGATTATAATAAATTACATATTAATTAAAATGAGTTTAATTAATAATAGAACAGATACAAAACAAGGCCAACCTGAAAGCTCTTGCATGCTACAAAACCAAATCAAAACTGGTATTGGAATGTATCAATGACCTCAACGATCTGGCAAAACAAAACAAGGTAACACTTGTTTGGGTACCGGGTCACCGAGGAGTAGTTGGTAGCGAAACGGCGGATGAACTGGCCAAAGAGGGCGCGGCAACTGCCTTCACAGGACCAGAACCAATGTTTGGAACTATCAAAAAGATGGTACGTGGCGCGATAGCTAGTTAGACAAGTAACCAACACAAAGCATATTGGAACCACATACCAGGCAACAAACATAGAAAGTTAATGGTACAAGAACCATCTCCAAAACTTGCCAATGAACTACTGCATTTGAACAGAATGCAAGTTAAAACAGTGGTGGGACTTCTTACAGGACAGCTAGGTATTTTCAATCACGCTAGGACACTCAATCATGGGAAACAATACCAATGACATGATATCGGGGAAAGCCTTGGCAAGCAAACTTCTGAACCTTGTGAAGGGTACTTAGTTATTTGAATAGCCAAGAACCAATAGCTATGGAAAGATACAATAAGCCTAAATGGCTGGAGCATCAGGTACCTAAAAACCGATTTCCATATCTAGCGACAAACAAACAAACAAACAAACCGTTCCAGTAGGTACCCTTTTTATTACTCAAATATTTCTGTGGCGATCATTTCGAACGCACGGTATAGTCAGTTTGTTGAACGCTTTGTATAGCGCTGTCGGCTGCATATGGCGACGTACGACACTATCGTTCGTCACATTCGGTTCGGCTCTCGTTTGCCAGCCTGGCAGGGGAAAATTCTTACTAAAACTCTAGAACAAACCACCCGTTTTATTCTTGGTGGAATACTAGAGGAATTCCTCAGTGTTCTGCCATGCAGCAGCTCAGGTGATAATAAGGTATCAAACAAGGTCTCGCTTCCTCGACCTTGGCCTGCCGGCGGCGTCGGGCCTTCGGCCCTCCATGACGGGCCTTCGGCCCGGTTTGTCAGTAGATCCCCGTCAAAGTTGGAATTTTTCATGTTTTTTTCGTGTTACCTTTTTTTCTACGTCGCTACACGGCACTGTGATCAGTAGATTCCGCGTCGTAGTTAAAGTCTGCCATTCATCTCTTTTTGTGTTATTTTTTTCTATATCGCTCCTGAAGGACCAATATGGGAACTTCCGAGATCGCGCGTAGAAGTTAGATTCGCGTCAAAGTTAGTCACGCGTTAGTTTGACAGTTCAAGTTGGTCGTGAAAGAGAGAACAGGTCGCTAGAAGCACGGAATTTTCTTTGACAGCCGTCAAATATGTCAATTCGGTCTGTGGAATCAACAAAATGCTGAAATCAGTTTTGTTGAAAAGAGAAACAATTCTTTTAAATGCTCTTGATTTTGACATTTAAAAAATGACAGTTTAGTTTTAATTTCGCAATTTTCTCGAATGAGAGTCGTAACCTGAAGTCTCTTCTTTACGTCAAAATTAAAAAAGGCCGCCATTTTGATTCTCAAAATTCAAAAAAAATTATTTCGTGTGTTCGAAACACCCATTTTCCACTATATTACTATGTAATTTGATATTTGAACGCCATTTTCTCCGAAACTATGCAAGAAAACGAAAAAGGCTCTTCGGTTCTAGATTTGCAATCACTTCATGATGCCCTTTTGTGAATTTCAGCCGTTTTTATTTATTTATTTTTTTTTTTTAAATCGAAGGGTTAATATAAATAGGCCCATCGATTTTCTTGATCGCAGATTGTTTCGTCGTTTTCTCTGAAACGCTGCAACATTTTGACGGACGGTATTTTCCTATCGACAGAGTTCGTCGATAAGAAGCGTAACGTGAAATAGCGATCGCGAATTTTTTTAAAATGGCCGCTACAGACGCTTTTGAAAATTTTCAAATTTTTTTTTTAAAATCTACTTTGGCGGCTTACAGCTGACAGACGGTTGTCTCGATTGCAGCAAAACTTTGCATTTTGGAAGAGCAATTTCTCAGCTACACGCCGATACTTTTGCGATGTTCCCCCAACCCAAGCAGCCAAAGATACGGTAAAAAATGTGCGAGCGGAACAATTTTCCGTTCAAAATTTCGACAATTTCCGAGCAAAAGTAATGAAAAACAGCTATATTTCGGAATTTTTTTTCTCGTCAATTTTCGTACATCGGGATTCGAGGATCATTTTTGCGGGATTGTGGAAGAGTCGCTCTGTTGGAATATTCAATTTTTGTCGCCTAAATTGCCAAAATGGCGGCACTGTGAATTTTGGAAAATGGCCGATTTTTGCTCGCGATTTCTCGACTTTGGCGTTTGAAAAATTGCGTTTACGATTTTTTCTTCGCGCTTTTTTCGAGAATACGTTCGAGCTAAGGTTATTTCCTTTCTTTTGACTGTTTAAAAGAAAATGTATCGGTAATTTCAAAGTCGCCGCGAATTTTTTTGTCAAAAAAAATGACTCGTATTGAGGTTTTTCAAATTTGACAATTTTTTAGTGACTTTTTCGATTTCGCCGTCATTTTTTCAGAATAGCCAAATGAGACTTGCGAGTAATATCTTTATATTAACAGCGTCGAAAACATTTCAACGGCGACTTAAGCCATCATTATGATTTTTTTTAATTAAAAACAATAAGGAGTTTTTTCATTACTTTTCAATTTGATGTTTCAAAAATGACAGTTCAAATTTTAATTTCGCAATTTTCCCAAAAGAAGATCGTAGCCTAGAGTCTCTTCGTTACGTCAAAATTAATAGCAGGTCGACATTTCGATTTTAAAAATTCAAAAAAATTATTTCGTGTGTTCGAAACACCCATTTTCCACGAAAATGGCCAATTTTTGATCTCGATTTCTCAACTTTGACGTTTACAAAGTCCCAGTTTGAATTTTTTGTCGAGTTTTTTTTCAAGACCACGTACTAGCTAATAGTATTGCCGTTATTATGACATTTTGAAAAAAATGTATCGCGAGTTTCAAGGTCGCCGAGACTTTTTTTTGTTGAAAAAAAAAATTAATTTTTTTTCGGGTTTTTCAAGTTTGACATGTATTAAGTGACATTTTCGAATTCGCTGTCATTTTTTCTGCATAGCCAGATGAGAGTCGCAAGTAATGTCTTTATTTTGACACCGCCAAAAATAATTCAATCACGATTTATACCGTCACTATAATGACATTTGGTAAAAAGAAAAACAATTTTTCTCAATATTCATGAATTTGACGTTTAAAAAAAATGACAGTTGCAGTTATCCGGGATAGCTCTTGCACCAATATGTTATTGCTGCACATTTCACCTTTACGAGGATACCAAAATCTGGCCGCCATCTTGATCCTTCGATTTTAATTAAATGTTTTCGTGTGAAAGAACACGTGTTTTTTTCCACTTTTCGATTTTGACGTTTCAAAAGTGCCAGTTCGGATTAGTTTTTCGAAAATATTTCACAGGGGTGTAGTAGCCGGGAGTCTCTTCGTTAAGCTAAAATTACAAAATAGCCGCCATCTTGATTCTTCGAATCGAAAAAAATTATTTCCTTCGGTCGCGTTCACGGAATTTCCGCATACGTAATATAACATTAAGTTCTTTACTCTATTTTTCACGGCGCATTTTTCAAATTTTGCAAATTATAATCACTCCAAATTATTAGTGAAAGACCAATAGTACATCGTAATTAATTGTAAAAACAATTATTAAAAAAAATGCATAAGAAAAAACAGAAATTAGCCCGAACAGGATCGGCGCATGCATAACCATCATTATAATAATTAATTAATGAAAGCGGGGCAACAAACGACCGAGCCCGCCGTCCGGCACGTCAAAACTTCATTAATAGTTTCCCGACGACGGCGAAATGCCGAAACGTATTATTAACAATTTCATATAAATTGTCGTATCTTCGTTATTAAATGACCAATGTGGATAATTTTTTCACCATCATTTACGTTAATTAATTGTCGTTGCGACTGTCCTTTTAATTTTCCCAATCGCGCATAAAGAAGAAGACAAAAAAAATAATAAAAAATTAATTTATCGATTTTTTAATAAAAATAAAAGTGTAAGCTAATTTTCGAGCAGCGATGAATTTTTTTATTTTTCGTTTAAAGTGCCAACATAATCGAGATGAAATGAAGCCAAAACTTCAAATTTATTGTTGGAGAAAAAAAATCTGACAAAAGTTCAACTATGTCACCGATGGAGGAAGATATATGTAAAACACGTCTGAACCGTTTCAATGACCTGCCGAAGTTTTTCCGAATTTTGACAGTTTCTCCAACGGTTTAGAAAAAAAACTATATCTATCTTTTTTGTAGGTAAAGAACGTCTCTATCATAGAGCTTTGTTATTTTTTTCGATCGGTCGACAATATTTCGAAAAAAATTCGAAAGCATTCGATAAAGAGTAGCATTTTGACAATTGTTATTATTGAACAAACAATTGCCGCTCCCAAACAGGGAATTTTTCTGGAAAATGTTTCAAATAAAAAAATAGCACTTGAAGAATTGTTCAAAAAAGGTCTGATTTGATTTTTCGCTAGGATGAACCGTTTTCGAAAAAAAAATTTTTTTGTGGGTTTTTATTTCATTTTAAACCAAAGCTGATTTTGTTGTTTTTTTTTCGAATAAGTCACTTTTGCCGACTTGTCACGTAAAAATCATCATCATCTTTTTGGTAGGTAACGAACGGCTCTATCTCGCTGTTTTGTTATTTTTTCGATCTGTCAAATGAATTCTGAAAAAAAATCCGAATTAGTCGCAAAATCATGCGAACACGGTGTCCTCAATTTTTGAGAGCCGATTACCGCTCACCTAATTATTTTTTCGAAAAACGATCTTTACAAAGTTTGTACGTCTATCCTTTCCCTAAGTAACTGTACTTGCAGAATCTGTCCGCGACGTACCGTTACCGAGAAACAAATCCTTATGTCGGGACGTTTAAAAAAAAATACGGCCCTGAACGGGGGCCTTAAAATTCTCGGATCCGGCCCATTTTCAATAGGTCGTATTCGGGGGTCACCAGCTTCGTCCCTACCGAGTTTCATCCCGATCGGTACAACTTTCGGACACTTAGAGTGTTTCCTAGCAGATTCCCGAAAAATCCCGAAATTCCCGAAAAAAAGACACTTCCCGGTAACGGATCCCGCTCATTTTCAATAGGCATCGTGGCATGGTGCGAAATTTCAATCGATCAAAATTTCAACCTTCTACGACGAAAAATGACGCCTCTAGAGTGTTTCCTAGCAAAAGTCACAGAACTTGTGACCGACTGACAGACAAAAATCGGGCACAAGGCTTATGCCCGTATTCACAAACGATAATTTTCTAAATAATTACGTAATTAATTAAATGAGTGAGATGGAGATATGCAGTTTTTTTGCAATAGAATGAGATGGGGATAATTGATTACGTAATTATTTAGGAAATTATCGTTTGTGAATACAGGCATTAGTATACTTCCGAGATTTACGATTACATCGATCTCGGAAGAACAAGGTCTCGTTCCTCGACCTTGGCCTGCCGGCGGCGTCGGGCCTTCGGCCCTCCATGACGGGCCTTCGGCCCGGTTTGTCAGTAGATCCCCGTCAAAGTTAGAATTTTTCATGTTTTTTCGTGTTACCTTTTTTTCTATGTCGCTACACGGCACTGTGATCAGTAGATTCCGCGTCGTAGTTAAAATATGCCATTCATCACTTTTTGTGTTATTTTTTTCTATATCGCTCCTGAAGGACCAATATGGGAAGTTCCGAGCCCGCGCGTAGAAGTTAGATTCGCGTCAAAGTTAGTCACGCATTAGTTTGACAGTTCAAGTTGGTCGCGAGAAGCACGGATTTTTTTTTGACAGCTGTCAAATATGTCAATGCGGTCTGTGTAATCAACAAAATGCCGAAATGAGTTTTGTTGAAAAGAGAAACAATTTTTTTAAATGCTCTTGATTTTGACATTTAAAAAATGACAGTTTTAATTTTAATTTCGCAATTTTCTCAAATGAGAGTCGTAGCCTGAAGTCTCTTCGTTACGCCAAAATTAATAGATGGTCGCCATTTTGATTTTCAAAATTAAAAAAAATTATTTCGTGTGTTCGAAACATACATTTTCATCATAATTGTCATTTAATTCGTTATTTCGACGCCATTTTCACCGGAACTATGCACGAAAACGAAAAAAGCTCTTCGGTTCTATTTTTGCAATTATTTCATGATGCCCTTTTGTGAATTTCAGCCGTTTTTATTTTGGGTCATTATTTCTCAAAAAAACGAAGGGTACCCCCTTTCAATTATTTTCGCCACAAATTGATGTGCCATTTTCTCCGAAACGGTGCAAATTTTAGACGGACGTTTTTTTTAGGTCGACAGACATCGTCGATAAGAAGCGTAACGTCAAATTGCGTTCGCGAAATTTTTCAAAATGGCCGCTACAGACGCTTTTGAAAATTTGAAAAATTTTTTTTTGAAAATCGACTTTGACGGCTTACAGCTGGCAGACGGTTGCCGCGATTGAGACAAAATTTTCCATTTTTCGAAGAGCAATTTCTTGGCTGTACGCCGATACCATTGCGATGTTCCCCCTATCTAAGAAACCAAAGTTACGATAAAAAATGTGCGAGCGAAACAAAAACCCGTTCAAAATTTTCACGATTTACGAGCTGAATCACTTTAAAATCACTGAAAATCAGCCATATTTCGAAAAAATTTTCTCGACCATTTTTGCACTCAGGGACTCGGGGATTGTTTCTGCGGGATAGCGAACGAGCTGTTCTGTCGGAATTTTCAATTTTCGTCGCTTAAATTTTCAAAATAGCGGCGCTGTGATTTTTAGAAAATGGCCGATTTTTGATGGTGATTTCTCAACTTTGGCTGTTAAAAAGTCCCAGTTTAGATTTTTTTTCGAGTTTTTTTCAAAGCCACGTACTAAATAATGGTAATGCCTTTATTCTGACACTTCAAAAAAAAAATTGGATCGAGACTTTTAACGTCACTACGATTTTTGTTCTTGGAAAAAATTACTCTTATTCGGAGTTTTCAAGTTTGACATTTTTTAAGTGACATTTTCGAATTCGCTGTTATTTTTTCACCATAGCCAGAAGAGAATCGCATGTAATGCCTTTATTTTGACACCGCCAAAAATAGTTCAATCACGATTTATACCGTCACTATAATGACATTTGGTAAAAAGAAAAACTTTTTTTCTCAATATTCATGAATTTGACGTTTAAAAAGAATGACAGTTGCAGTTATCCGGGATAGCTCTTGCACCAATATGTTATTGCTGCACATTTCACCTTTACGACGATACCAAAATCTGGCCGCCATCTTGATCCTTCGATTTTAATTAAGTTTTTTCGTGTGCAAAAACTTGCGTTTTTTCAACTTTTCGATTTTGACGTTTCAAATGTGACAGTTCGATTTGGTTTTTCGAAAATATTTCAGCGGGGTGTAGTGGCCGGGAGTCTTTTCGTTACGTTAAAAATACAAAATGGCCGCCATCTGGATTCTTCGAATCGGAAAAAATTATTTCCTTCGGTGGCGTTTACGAAATTTCCGCATACGTAATATGACATTACGTTCTTTACTCTATTTTTCACGGTGAATTTTTCAAATTTTGAAAATAATTATCAGTCCAAATTATTAGTGAAAGACTAATTGTACATCGTAATTAATTGTAAAAACAATTATTTACAAAATGCATAAGAAAAAACAGAAATTAATGCATTTCCCGAGCAGGAACCGCGTATTCATCATGATTACCTATTTATACCCACCGGACCATTATAATTATTATACTAGCGGGCGAACGAAGCGACCGAGCCAGCGTCCGGCAGGTCAAGACTCGAGCCGTGCCCGGTGAATCGCCGGAACGTATTATCGAAAATTTCAAAAAAAAATTCATTTCTTCGTTATTAAATGACCAATGTGGATAATTTTTTCACAATCATTTTCGTTAATTAATTGTCGTTGCGACTGTCTTTTTAATTTTTCCAATCGTGCATAAAGAAGAAGGCAAAAAAAATAACAAAGAATTAATTTTTCGATTTTTTAATGAAAATAAAAGTGTAAGCTAATTTTCGAGCAGCGAGGAAAATTTTTATTTTTCGTTTAAAGTACCAACATAATCGAGATCAAATGAAGCCGAAACTTCAAATTATGTGTTGAAGAAAAAAAAATGAAAAAAGAATTCACGATCAAGAAAATACAGGGAGATACAAATGACCGGGCGGTAAATAGTCGAAATGACCCACCGAAGTTTTTCCTGATTTTGACAATTTTCCAACGGTTTAGGAAAAAAACTATATTCATCTTTTTTGTAGATAAAGGACGTCTCTATCATAGAGCTTTGTTATTTTTTCGATCGGTCGACAATATTTCGAAAAAAATTCAAAAGCATGCGTTAAATAGTAGCATTTGATCAATTGTTGTTTTAAAGAAACGATTCCCGCTCAAAAACCGGGAATTTTTCCGGAAAATGTTTCATATAATAAAATAGCATTTAAAGAACTATTCAAAAAAGGTCTGATTCGATTTTTCTCTAGGATGCACCGTTTTCGAATAAAACATTTTTTTGTGATTTTTTGAAAAAATGACAGACTTTTTTGTTTTTTTTAATAAGTCGGTTTTGGCGACATTTCACGTAAAAATCATAATTCTTTTTTGTAGGCAACGAACGGCTCTATCTCACTGTTTTGTTGTTTTATCGATTGGTCGAATAAATTTTGAAAAAAATTCGGAAAAATCGAAAAATCATGCGAAAAAGGTATGTTCCATTTTTTGAGGGCCGATTACCGCTCACCTAATTATTTTTTCGAAAAACGATTTTTACAAAGTTTGTACGTCCATTCTTTCCCTAAGTAACTGCAGTAGCAGAATCTCTCCGCGATGTACCGTTACCGAGAAAAAGTCCTATATGTGGGACGTTGCAAAAAAAAGTACGGCCCTGAAAGGGGGTCTTAAAATTCTCGGATCCGGCCCATTTTCAATAGGTCGTGTTTGGGGGTCCCGAGCTTTGTCCCTACCAAGTTTCATCCCGATCGGTGCAACTTTCGGACACTTAGAGTGTTTCCTAGGTCGTTCCCGAAAAAACCCGAAATTCCCGAAAAAAATACACTTCCCGGTAACGGATCCCGCTCATTTTCAATAGGCTTCGTGGGACCGTGCGCCTCTTCAATCGAGCCAAATTTCAACTTTCTACGAAGAAAAATGGCGCCTCTAGAGTGTTTCTTAGCAACATACACAGACACACAGACCGACATTTTTCCACTACAAGGGCGCGTATAGTTCCTCGAACATCGGCTACGCCGGTCTCGGAACAACAAGATAACGTGCAAAATAGGTCTTATGTACGAGCTCACGAGTTCTGATCTTAAAAACTCTTTGAAACTGCAAAAGGCACATAAGCCTACACTTGCACATACACCAGCAGTGTTCCACCACCATGATGCGTACTTACAATATAATGCGTGCTGCTAAGGAGAACTCTCCGTTGCTGATAGAAGATAATTTCCTTACTTTCTTTGGCCGTTGAGCTATCACTTTCTAGGTCCCTCACTGTCGCTCTGTCGCTATGGGATGTAATAATCACTCTACTAGATACCATTAATTCGAGAGACCTTATTAAATTATTTTGTATAATAAGTATCTAATAATTATTGGTCATTTATGAAGAGTTTTTCTGATGTTAATTTGCGTTGTGAAGAATTTTACAGTGTTCTATAATATGATAGTCTGAACAAGCATGTGTCAAGGTTATCTTTGCGATAACGAAAGTATCCTCCTTGGTATTCCAGTGATCTTGTGTCATTGATAAATTTAAAGCCTAGATTCATTAGGGAATATGTTAAGTTTTAAAATCGGGAGACTTCTGTAGACTTTTCCGAAGTTTTTGATTGTGTTGATCACTCTGTGGGTAAACTTCACCAGTTCTATCTGAATGAATCTATTATAAAATTTCTATCCGCTTATTTGAGAAGTCGTCAGTGCTGCGTGCGTCACAAAGGTTACACCTTTGAAATGTCCACGGGTGGTTCTGGTGTTCCTCAGGGCTCTATCTTGGGTGCACTTTTATTAATTATTTTTGTAAATGGCCTCCCGGGGAAGACTAAATGAGAAATCTCTGCTTTATGGTACTGATTTTAAGATGATTGGATCGCTAGAGAATGAGGATGACAGCGTAGTCTTAGAATGATGTTGAAACTGTTCTTACTTGAGCTAATATTAATAAGTTTTCGCTGTACGTAGGGAAGTGCAGGGCAAAAATCATACTTGATTCCGGGCTGTTTTACCGTGGTACATGGAGATTAGCTCCGAACGTTTCAGAGCGCTCATATTTATAGGGTGATGGTCTGGTGACGTCATATCCCCTCCATTAGCTATCTCCATTGTAGCATCGGACGGTCTCTCCGATGATGTCATCGGTCCCTGAGTCAGACACTCACTCATTTGGGTCTGACGTAACGCGGGATGCCAAATCCTCCGAAGTTCCATTCCTTCCTCCTGCCTGCAGAAATTATCTGGATTTTTGTAAATTTCAATTGCTTCACGTTGTAATCGGGTGTAGTAGTGTGAAGTAGTGGACAGGACTTTCGTCTTCTCAAAGCATATCGCGTGATCGTCCTGAGCCCCGGTGTGCTCCGCGACAGCTGACTAGTCTGTCTGCTCCAGGGATGATCTTGAAAAAAGTTATTCTTATTTTTTGCTTAAAATACTATTTTTTACATGACGTTTTATTTCGGCTGTCCAATTACCAAACACCCCGTATTGTCACAATTTCAGAAAATGATTTCGTGATCGGAGGAAGGAAGCAACGTCATCATGTTGTGACGCTATTTCACTGGGCGGTCGAAACTCCTACATGGACGGTTTCCTCGGGCGCCAGATATTTGTTGGGGGTTGAGTCCCCGGGGAAAAACTAAATACACACTCGCAGGTTTCTTGTTTCCCAGTTACTCGTGTCACGTTGAGTGGCACGGTTGTCGTGCCCTTATCCCGGGGCAGCTCAATGGAGAAACGGAATATGCCAGGGGTCAGATGAGGTTATCGCCAAATTGAGTACTCGGTAGAGCGGGCTTTAAGCGCTCCCCGATGTAAATGACACTTCCGCGGAGCTAAGTTGCAGGCGAGTAGAAACGGTTCCAAGGAGCGGTGAAATTATAAACACGGTCAATTAATAACAGTGATTTATTAACAGACTTATTAATAATTGAGACAGCACGCGGCCTGACGCAGCAGGCGAGCAGGAATGACGATATTATCTTACCAAATTACAAATATTACATGGAGTGACAGATACCTAGAAGGGCACTGTCGCACGGGCAGAGCAAAGCGTTAAACGGGTGAGAGTGGTTGGCTATGAGCGACGGAGAGTTTAAGACCGGCGGATAACACAAATCTTACTTCGGCGGCGTGGTGAGGCCATGCGGCGTCGCGTCGTCTTTAACGGCGGTTAAAAGTACGTGGGTATAGGACTCCAGGTAAGGGCTGATATTTGACCGGTACCAGGCACCGCGCGCAACCTACGATTTCCCCTGACCAAAGCCAAGCCTGAAATCGAGATTGGGAGCGAGGCCTTTGTTACCTAACGGCGGTGTGAGTGGAACGACTAGCCCTCTTGCGCACTCCCAAGTCTTACTTCAAGTCGTCGCGACCCCTGACCAAAGCCAGGCCTGAAGCGACGCCTCCAGAGAACGACCTGTGTGAGCAGTGAGGGGGAGGGGGTATTTCGCTAGTCTCGTCCTCGTCCCGCGATTTCCCCCGACCAAAGTCGAGCCTGAAATCGTAGACGGTGAATGGACCGCTTGCTAGTGCGAGTGCCACTCCGCGCACACCGGACCGGTTGTGACCCGAGACGTAATTACCCCTGACCAAAGCCAAGCCTGTAACGACGTCCCAAGAACGCAACCTTACCTTGTTTGCAGTAGTGAGCTATAACGGGAATGCGGGTGGGGGGTAGTGAAAAGCAGAGGAGATGAGTGATGATGGATGACAATGACGACGAATGTACCAAGTACATAAATGCGGAATGAATTAAATGGCACCTACCTTACGGTCGAATGCGGTGACTCTCGGTCGGAACACAAAACTTCTTCACGAAACTGATTTTACTTGTAAGGGCAGAGCGTTCTTCTACACTAGGTTCACTCGGTGAAGTCCAATTCTCAAGTTAATTTTTGGAAATAATCGTACGGCTTTTATAGCGACCCATTATCAATTCTCCGGCTATTTGACCTTTTTTGAGAAGAACGTTGCGTATAAAAAGATGATTTGAAATTCGCTATCACCGGCTCGGTGCATTTTGACGTTTTTATCAACTGATAGTCGTTGATGAATCGCTGGAATACGAAGCCAACTGCCTCGATTTAGTTCTTTAAAAATTCTCTTGTGTATAAAAAACGCGATATCTCGGGAAGCAACTGTCGCCTTGAAAACGGGATATGATAGTAACTCTCACATTGTCGAATATTGTATACACAATAAATTATTGATCAAAATGTGCACCAAGACACGAATAAGTTTAATATTTTCAATTTCCTGGAAAAATATCAGCGTTTTCCTTGCTGTGGAAAAAGATTTGCCCGGATTATTAAAACCTCATCAAGCGAAATATAGAAGAAAGCTGCTGATATCAGCGAATCAACAGGAAATTTTAGATCTATTTTATAATAATTATAATTTCTACGAAAGTTTTTACTATCATGATAGTACCATAAAACTCAATTCATCGTGTAAACACTTTCTGAAAAAAACGACTTTCACGTCAGTAACTATCTCAATAGTTCTTTCACGATTTTGCTATCACGCACGATGAAAACGCTCCTTTAGAGGTCGAACGTATTAATATTGAAATCGCCAAGGCATTATATATTATATCTCGTATTATATTTTGTTTGAGATTTTATATTTACATTATTATTGTTTGTATTATATGTGTATATTTATACTTTTTTATATTTTCTAGTTAATGCTCTATTCTATACTATGGTGACATCTTCTATTCTGAGAGGCAAATTTGGAATGAATAAAATCTTATCTTATCTTACTTTATTTAGCAAAGCTATCTACAAACCATATTTACAGCATTTAGGGATAATGATTACATATTCAAAAATTTTCCGTATCATATACTGCACATTTCTTTTTAAATTCTTTTAATCCTATACAATTTTTCAAGAAAACCACAGAATCCTTCTCTATGTCGCCTGTACTAGCATCCAACCGACATCTTAATCTAATGACTACCTCAACCCAACTCTGTATTCGATGTTAGCAATTAGCGACCCTTGAGCACAAATCAAGATTGAAAATTGATAGGCGGCTTCCGCGTCCACTCCGTGAAGCATGAAAAACGCGATAGCCCTTGATAAATAAAAGACATGGATCAATATTTTTATCCGACCAAGTTTCCCTTAAGATATGAAAGTTTCATGCGATTGCAAACTTTTTTTAAATTATTAAATTTGCTTAGTAGAAGGCATATTACAGGGTGAGTTTTTTTCAATGTTTAGTACAGGGATCTCGTAAACTACTGCAGTTAGAGGAACGGTTAAATGGGGAAAGAAGTGCAGTTTTATGAGCTTAATTCGAAACAGCTTTTGTTTTTTTGAAAATCTCCATGGCTTCCTAGATATTTAACATAAAGTAAATTCCGCGGATTTCTTTACACCGAGATAGCAGTCTTATTATTGGGATTAGAGAAAAATCGTAAAGGAAAATATTTTAGACGATTTCATAGACAATAAAACGGCGTTACAATTTTTTTTATTTGTTGTGTCATTTTCGAGCTATGACGTAAACTTGTGTTTTTTTTAAATGTAAGTCATAGTTGGCTATGACATCATTCGATATGTCTTTTTTTTCTAAATACAACGATATAAAACTCGATATCGTTTTTTCGGGAAATAAAAAAGTTAGGACGGTTTTTAATTTCATTTTCTCAACTTAACTAGGCGGCCATGTAAGCATAACTGATAGACCTCAGTTGAATTTGAAATTATACATAGATAATTTTGCAGAATAATTTGTAATCCTCTATGCAAACAATTATACTTAATTAACTACAAATTTTCTAATAGCCATCTAGTAACTCTAGAAAATATTATGAAACATTTGAATATAAAAGGTTAACGTCGATTAAAATATCTGCGAAAATATTGTTCCGCAGCCCTGACAGCATTCTTTTGACACTGAATATAACATTCTATCATATCACGCTTCTCTTGGTTGGAAAACTCCATACTAGTAATTCACCTTGCAGGTTATACGATTTAAGAACTTCTGCAAAACCTGACTTCATACTTAAAGTTCAATGTAAATTATAAGCCTCTAAGTAACTAACTGTCAAATTTTATAGTTTCACTGTTTCTGTTACTGTTGCTAAGCAACCGCCACATTTTGATATGAATATTTAGTCTAAAGTTCTACAGCGTAGGTAGGTATTGTTACAAGATTTTTGAAAGATTAGATAATTAAAATTAATATTTTTCTTTAAAGTTATCGAAAACTAGCTATCCCGTTGAACTATTAATTCATTATAAGATTTTCATAATTCAAAATTAACTATTAATACACGTATTTGAGGAAAGAAAATTAAAAACGGTCCTAACTTTTTTATTTCCCGAAAAAACGATATCGATTTTTATATCGTTGTATTTAGAAAAAAAAGACATATCGAATGATGTCATAGCCAACTATGACTTGCATTTAAAAAAACACAAGTTTACGTCATAGCTCGAAAATGACACAACAAATAAAAAAAATTGTAACGCCGTTTTATTGTCTATGAAATCGTCTAAAATATTTTCCTTTACGATTTTTCTCTAATCCCAATAATAAGACTGCTATCTCGGTGTAAAGAAATCCGCGGAATTTACTTTATGTTAAATATCTAGGAAGCCATGGAGATTTTCAAAAAAACAAAAGCTGTTTCGAATTAAGCTCATAAAACTGCACTTCTTTCCCCATTTAACCGTTCCTCTAACTGCAGTAGTTTACGAGATCCCTGTACTAAACATTGAAAAAAACTCACCCTGTATAGTATTTATATGGCAGACTCTCATTATTTCATTCATATCGGATGTATGCAGACCTCAGTGCACAACGAATATTTACTGAAAGACGAATTGGTTACTTATACGCTTAAAATTTGTTTAAAAAAGGTTTGCAATAGTAAACTAGCAGGTCAGTGTTAAATATAAGCTCTGTGGACCACAAGCCAAGGACGCGAATTAACTTATAGCACGAATAAAGTAACAAAGCCGAGGTTTCTAGCATACAATGATTGTAGGATATTTAATATTGAGTATAAGGGGATAAAGAAAAAATATTAGACATTATACCTTACCGTCTATATCTAATGCTTCGCACTTCCAAACTTGTCCGAAAGCTCCTTCACCTATGATATTGAAAAACTTAAGTCTGTGACGTGGAAATTCCCATTTATCGTTATTTTTAACTGTAGTTGATACCTGAGGTGTCATCTGAAAGTAAAACATATGAAATTCAATAAATTAAATTATATTATATAGATAGTTATTCGTATCTTGAGTTTTAAAATTTAACTTTAGTAGATCGTTTATAACATAATAGAGGGGAGCAGTTATGTGTACCTAATAACCTAATCGAGCATTATATCTTTATTCTTGTAACTTTTCTTCTTCCTGCACATGCGAGGTTGGGATAGAATATGTAAGCAAAATGTTTTAAAATAAACTTCTAATTCGATAACTCTATACTACGTTTCTTTTTATACTGCAAACAATTTTGAGGTAGATGATTTTCGAAAGTCTCTTAAGAGCAGGGGTGTTAATTGGTAATAATTCTATTTTTGACTTAGTTTGACATAACAAATGGGATGTTTAAACTGCATCTATTGTGGACTGTTTCTGATTTTTTTGTAAATTGAATTGAGGTTATCTCTGGAAGAAACATTGGTAAAAAAAAATCAGAGACTGCTCGGGCTTAAGAGCGCTCCTTTTGGGTGATGATCTGATGACGTCACCCCCCCCCCCCCACTAGCTATCTTCATTGTAGCATCGGCCGGTCTCTCCGATGATGTCATAGGTCCCTGAGTCATACGCTCACTCATTTGGGTCTGACGTAACGCGGGATGCCAAATCCTCAGCAGTTTCATTCCTTCCTCCTGCCTGTAGAAATTATTTGAATGTTTGTAAATTTTAATTGCTATACGATGTAATCGGGTGTAGTAGTGTGAAGTAGTAGACAGGACTTTCGCCTCTTGAAAGCATATCGCGTGATCGTCCTGAAACACGGCGATGTCTACAGTCGCTCCCGCAGTTCCCCGTTTGTCTGGAAACACCTTTAGTTTACCAGTTCCAGTTAAATTGACACGAGTCTACAGTATTATAATAGATTAACAAAATATTGCGGGAAAAAATTGCAGGGTTCCTCCACTTTAAACCCTATTCGTGAACCGCCAGTCACACATGAATTTGACACTTTTAAACAGATAATTCCTTAAACTTACACTCATATAAAATGACCGCCACAGGCCTCACTTTTGGCATGAGTACAGAGTAGGAATTTCGTCATCTAGTCATAATTTTACATCTCTGGTTCAAAAGCGTGTGTCTGTGACGTGACATTCTGCGACTGGAGCCACCAGTGAAACGTCCAGAAATATCTAGAAACCACATCCGGCGTGTACACATATAAGAGCGCCGTGACAGTAATTACTGTTAGTTTCGATTGGAAGACAGTGCAGATTGGAAGTCAGTTCCACAGAATAGAGAGCAGAGTTGAGTAATTATGACAAGTGAAGTGAAATCAGAAATTAGAACATAGTTATTTTAGTAGTAGTAGTGGTGTAGTGATGTAAAATATAGACTAATTAAATCGAACGTTTCAATATTATATTTATGTTATCTTAGTGCTATTTTCCTATATTTGAAGTGCTATGGTTCGCTAAATAAAACCAAAAACGCTTGTCATAATGTAGAATAAAAAATAACAGATATTGATAGAGCTGCCTTTAAAACTCAGAAGACCGTTAAACAGCTTTTTTCAAAAATTAAGGATAAAACTCCAATAATGCAACAATCAAATGTTGTATATTGCATTCCTTGTGTTAACTGTTTGTTACATAGGACAAACCTCAAGGAATTTGAAATCTCGTATAACATCCCATAGAAGTGATGCAAAACGCAATACAGGCACTTGTGCTCTAGCTAAACATGTTAACAATAAAGATCACCAAATGAATTATGATGGTACATCAATTTTAGATATAGAAAGTAACACCTTTAAAAGAACTTTTATAGAAACGATTAGAATCCAACAAAATTCAAATGCTATGAACTCCATGAAAGATGTAGAAAATCTTAGTAGCATTTACACATTTTTAGTAAAAATTGATAAAGAAAACAACCTACAATAGTCTCAATTTAATCCAAAGTTTAAATAGTTTTGATTCTTCCGATATTTTTATTTTTTCCTTCAATGTTATTACAATAATATTAATTTTGTCTAACAATAGGGGACTTACATATGGCTTGTCCACTGAGTGTTGTCCGGTGAGTTTCCACACTGATCCTGACTATAAACGATTTGATTTTTTATCTTTTATTTCGTAAAATTATAATAATTGATTTATATTATAATTATTATAGTATTTATTATTATTATAATATAAATATTATAATACAATAATTGATTTGATTCGTACAATTATAATAATTAGAATTAGTACGAATTAAAACATAAAAAATTAAATCGTTTATAGTCAGGATCAGTGTGGCATCTCACCGGACAACACTCAGAGTGGACAAGACATAGTAATGAAGTCGTCAAAAACAAATAATTTTTAGATATCAAATCATCTTTATTCAATTTTTTAAAAAATTTATTATTTATAAATGTCAATCATTTAGATTAGAAAAAACTTATAAAATTTTTTTATCATTTCGGCCTGAATTGGAAATTGAACTTCAAGTACCTATGTAATTTTATCTTTGTTGGCGTTAGTTGCTGTAAATGTATACAAGAATAGTCCTATGGTTAACAATTTTTACAAACTTTAAATTTTAATCTCAAATTCTGTAAGTATATAATTTCCATCTTTGTAACACCTATATACTAAATTTAATAGTGTTAATCATATTATAGATAGTCCTGAAGAAGAATTAAAATTAATTCGAAAGCTTGACGTAGAAAAAAGAGTGTTCTTTAATTTAATTGACTGCAATCCCAAATAATTCCTAATATCATAATACAAGGTGTCCAGGTAGGAGTGTAAGAGCTACACGTGGCGACCTTCCTTGGACTGTTTTGAGTAAAAAATCTTAATACAATAATAATGCTCTAAACGTCTTCACGGTGCCACAGGAGGTCATCAAAGTTAGAAATTCTGGGTCACAAATATGCATATTATTGAACTTCTGTTTCCTTTTGCAGTTACGGTTAACATTTTCAAAGACTTTTGCAAAGTCTTATTTCATTTAATTTTCGTAACAGTGCAATTATTAACTTTTTTAACATTTCTAAAAAAACAAAAATTTACGAAATGTTAAAAAAGTTAATAATTGCACTGTTATGAAAATTAAATGAAATAAGACTTTGCAAAAGTCTTTGAAAATGTTAACCGTAACTGCAAAAGGAAACGGAAGTTCAATAATATGCATATTTGTGACCCAGAATTTCTAACTTTGATGACCTCGTGTGGCACCGTGAAGAGGTTTAGAGCATTATTGTATTAAGATTTTTTACTCAAAATAGTCCAAGGAAGGTCGCCACGTGTAGCTCTTACACTCATACCTGGACACCCTGTATAACTGGACAGTCGAAATAAACTACTAATTTGAAATGATTATACATAGAGCGACCTGAGGTGGATTACTATTTCATGAATCAGCGTAGTTGGGTTATTGCTAGATAATTTGTTACGAATATATTCATTATTAGCTATCAATATGCAACAGTTTTAATTCGGGACATAAGGTGTAATGATCGAATAGACCTTACAGAAGATTTGTGGGGTAACTTTCGTGTTTCACCTTATTTATTTTCTTGACATCTTTACAGGAATACTGATTAGTCCATATACTTAGTCCAAGCTCGAAATTGCATAAACTTAGATGATGTATTTATTATTAATAAATACCTGTGAGTGGGTGTTGTCTCCTTCCCAAGATTCATATCTGTTGCTAAAAGCTCTTGGTCCCCTCCAGGACTGTAAGGCTAGACTGGAATTTTCTTGAAGAACTGCGTTGCCATTCGGCTGCTTTTTCTAAAAACAGTTATGGCAATTAATAAAGTATCTTAAAGATATTGAACAAGGAAAAAATATTAATGAAAAATCTACAAAGTTATTTGATTGTATTATTATGACATAAAAAAATTTAACTTAATTGCATTAAAGCCATAAACGCGAGTTTAATATAATCTAGACATGTCTATACGAGCTTTTCCATTATCAACTTTCATCATTTATTATAATATGTTATAGTCCCTAGTTTATCTATTTGATGTAGGTAAGTGGAGGTCTCCATTACAGATAATGTATGTTTTATTTTTTTGATAACAATGAAATGTACCTATAAAAAATGGAAACTGTCAAACTGACAGTGTAGCCTATATAAATGGTATCAGCTCCCAAAGGTTGACCCTGTATGTTTTGCGCACTACACCCATGTAGGGGAGAGTGGGGTAAGTTGACGATGTTAAGAACAAACTTGTCTCAATTAACAACAAACAAATATAATATTGTTATATTTAAATATTTATTTTAATAAACATTTTGGTAATTAAAATAAAACGCAACAACGGAGAATAAACTATCATTCTAAAAAAAACATTTAACGTTATTCCGTCCAACAGGGAAGACATCTATAAGAGAAATTTAGAACTTAAAATGTACAGGATCACAATGACATCAACACCTTACAGGCCTCTTCAACTGACTTTAAAATATTTTAAGTTCGTCATCTTACCCACCTCGTCATCTTACCCCAATCTCCCCTAAGGGTAATAATAATTGTGCTTTATTGATTATACATGATGAGTCAGTTTTTTGTAGCAGGACTTTACCAATTTATAGAAGATTTTTTAAGGAATAAAAGTGCCCGTAAACATAATAATTATGTCCGAAAAAGGTTAGAAAAAAGATACAGGGTGTTGAAAAAACATTTTGATGTTTTTCAGTTTCCGCCGCAAAAGTTGGGCATTTCTCAATATTTTCATTTTATACTAAGATGTTATTTAGGTTAGTTTAAAGCACAAAAAAAAACGAAAAAAAACACAGGTGAAAAAATTCATCAGTGGCGTATGGCGTAGATACAGGATATATGACCCCTTTTCCGCTCAACAATTATTTCTAGTCTCATGGACTTATTGCATTATGTTGTTTTGACAATATTCGGTGGTATGCCAAATGCTGGTTCTGGTCCGATAAATTCGGATTCGGCACCTTTCCTGATCAAAGAGTCGGCCTTCGATCTCTCCATATCCAGCATGGCCCGAAATCCAGATAAGGAGTTTCTTCGTTGCTCCATGCAAGGACATTTGAAGGTAATAATTGATGATTCCAGACCAACTTAGACTTGCAGTGGCTGAAGCTAAGGGCTTTTAGAGCCGCTTGACTCTCTGAAAATATATTTATTGATGTGCGTTGCCAGTAGGTACTACATCTTTTCCTGTATTTGCGCACAGAGCTCTATAAAATTTAAATTTATACCGTCTTCATGATTTCGGCCTGAAAAATTGTTGCGTGAAGGCTCAAGCTCAAGAAGACTCTCTTTTTCGAGCAAGCGCTACACACCCTAGCTCCGTTAAGGCATCCCTTTCCGTCTTAAATGTCTTAAATCCATCGATGAACCATCTGAAATCTGCTGTTCAGATTTCAGATTCAGTTCAGAGTTAATTTCTGTTATCATCCCACACGTGTCTTCCCGGGAGAAGGAACTTGCAGGCAGAGCGGTTGCAGATGGTCTTAGGCACTATGACCGAGTGCATACTCTGTTACAGCAGACTGTGCTGTGACTTTCTATGTCATCCAGTAACTTGGTTAGCTCCAAGTTATAAGCTTTTGGCAAGCTTTTTGGCATCTGTATCATTCTATGTGTAGTCTATCTGATCTCTTTCTCTCCAAATAAATATTGGAGAAGGGATAAGTCCAATAGAATCTCCATAGCCGCCGACTGTGTGGTGTTAATTACTAGCACCACAGATCGTCAGACAAGCTTGTCTCTGTTGACTAGAGAGCTTTGCGTTGGTCATGATCACCATGGCCTTTTGAATATCAAGCGGTACTGCCATACGTTACACATCTTTTGCACATTCACAAGAAATTTTAGCTCCGTGAATTACTCTTTTGAGCTGGAAGTTCAAAGAAAGCTTTTTTATCCAGGATGACTCCTAGGTACTTAGCTTCCTCTGCAAATAGAATAGTTTCTCCTAGAAGAGTTGTTGTCTTCAAACCGTCCAACATTATTTTTCTGGAAAATGCTATTACCGTTTAACGACGGTTCACTGAAATGTTTGTGTTACTCCGAGTACCTTCTGAAGGACCCTATAAATGGTCGCTTCAGATCTTCCTTTGATCAGAATGATCAAGTCACCAGCATAAATTATGCCTGGACGTCGACACTATGGAGTGAGAGAATGGCTAGAAGATCATCGACAAGAAAGGGCCAGAGCAAAGGAGAGAGGAGAGAAACATTACTTGCGAAAACTTTACATATATAAAAAACGGTGTACCGTATAAACAAAATTAAGGAACACTTTTTTGTTTTGAAATGCATATGGGCCATTGAGTGTTCATAAAGTCAGTATTTCTGATAAAGTCAGTGGCGTAAAAGATTTTTTTAAAAACTTTTTCATTAGTTGACCGATATTTTTTAAATTTTGCAGTGTTATTTATGGTAATAAGAAGCCCCTTTAACCCCATGTAGGTTAGAATAATTATTAGGTCCAGGAGTGTCCAGGGGGACACCCTCACCGATATTATTGCAAGGAAACATGTACGCCACTGACTTTTTTAAATTTTGATATTTTTCTCAGATCATGCAACTGAAAATAAAAATTTTTTGTCTGCTGAGTTTTTTCGTGTCTTGGTTGGTTTTCGTAATAAAAAATAGAGTCCACTTAATTTCATATCGCTGGTCCAACCAATAAGAGAAAAGAGGAAAAAAATAAAAAATAAGATTTATTAGTTTCAGTGTCAAGAAATGCACTTAATTTAGTGTTTACTTGTTAGTTGTTATCGTTGTTACATATTGTTGATAAAAAATAATACAAAAAACTATTATTTCCAAAAGAAAATTTCCCCATGCTTCTTGTGTGGTCCAGGGATATGCAATTAAGTGGACTCTATTTTTTATTTCGGAAACAAACCAAGATACTAAAAAAAATCAAGAGACAAAAAACTTGCATTATTAGTTGCATAATCTGAAAAAGATATCAAAGTTTCAAAAAAGTCAGTGGAGTCATTTTTCTGTGCAATAATATTGGTGAGTGTATCCCCCTGGCACCACCGGACTTGATAATTTCAACCTACATGGGGTTAAAGGGGCTAGTCTTTATTACCACAAATACAACTGCCAAATTTCAAAAATATTGAATAACTAATAAAAAAGTTATTGGAAAAAATATAACCCTTCTCAACCCTAAACTTCAAGGGGTAAAGTAGGAATAAACGTTAGTTATTTTTTTTTTACCAAATTTATCCAAATTCGCTCTCAATAGTGTATTTTTGATTAAAAAATACACTAACAGATAAGAATACGGATTTTCCGGGTGTGATTCGGATAAAACTATAAAATTAAATTAGTTCCATAAACAGTTAAATACGACCTATCGCAAGTATAAAGATGAAATTTTAGTTCAAATCTGACAAGGGATTATCCGAATTGAAACTGCATTATACTTGAATATTACCTTTTAGTATTGGGTAAAACACTTCTCGTATAGTTAAAATTTGAATGTGGTTAACTTTCAATCGCGTTGTTCAAAATATGCAAAAGCAGCGCTTAGCTAATCTGAGATTGAAGCGATACGCGAGCTGGCAACATCGTAATCTTAGTTTTCTCGATTGGTAGCCGGCATTCACACTATTCGACGGCACTATGGCTGGTGGTCGGCAGCTTCATTTCGAATTTTGCCTCGACGCGACGCATTCAAAACATCAAAACGTTTTTATTGTTTACTTTATTATTCCGTGTAAAATGTTGTAATAGTTAATTTTTATTAACATATGCTAATATAATCTACTTATAATAAAAGTTAATTATAGGAAACCTCAATAGGAAATAAATTCGACAAATTAATCGTCTTTTTTGGTAGATAAGGTACTATGAAAAGGCGAAGTTATTGTTATAATAATGAAGATAAAATGATTTTAAAGGTAGAAGTTTATTTACAGGAAGAACTATTGAAGGTAGGTGCCTACTCAGTACTTCGTTTTTTCAAGTTCAAAGCCATCATTAGATATACCCACATATTTCTTATTAAAATCAAGGTCGTTCGACTGGTTGCTTAGAAGTGAGAAACACACATGATGAATTTGACATTTTTTTTATACTTTACTGTTGCAATACACCTACTTTTCAAAGTAAATACCTACTTTTAATTATCAATGATGATAATAATATCAATAAATACTTCTATAATCGTTATTTTGGTTTTATTTTGATTTAAACTAAAAAATTAATAAATTATCACATGTCAAACTGTCACTTTGAACATGTTCTAATAGTTTAATCACCAAAAATCTGCGAATAACCTAGCTACAGATTTACATACTTAACTACGTTCAATTGACTTTGAACAACGCAAATTTTCCCCTAATCTGTGATTAACTACCAAATCACAGGTTAACTGCTAATCTGTATTCCATTTTTAACACCGCTTAACCATTAACTTTTGAACAACAAAACTTGAAGATAATCACAGATTAGGCAATTTTAATATGTTCTTAATTACTGTACGAACAACCGGCCCCTTATGTGTAGTAATGATAATAATAATAATAATTTACTCTAATAGTTCCTACTTTAACTTACTAGTTTAACTTACCTTTTCATCTTTTGGACATTTAACTCTCCCAAGCTGTATTTTCTTCCTGAACACAAATGCTACTACACCAACAATGCAAAACACCGTAAACACAGAGATAAGAGGTACGAGTGTTGCCGTTAAATCAGGTTCATGTTTCTCGGTTTTATCAACCGGTGATTGACTATCATTTTTCGTTATAGATTCAGTGCTATTAGTTGAAGTCACTGAGTTATCTGTAGAGCTTTTTGTTCTATTATTATTATCATTTATTGGCTTAAGATGAGTAGTTCCAGTAGTTTTCCTCTCTTCTTTAGTTCCAAATTCAGGTTTATAGGTACCTGAGGTCATATTTTTATGACTCAAGGTCGCGCCAGGCAATGAAGGGTTTTTATTATACATATTATTCGGATTGAGATACGGGTTATTATTATGGTTGAGATATGGACTGCGACCTGGAAATCCGTTATTGTCAGGCCATGGTGATCCGGGAATATTGAATGCTGGAAAATTGGTCATTCCATTAGGTAAGAATCCTCCTCTCCCAGGAATTCGACCGGTGGGTTTGTAGGATTTATCCACGATGCGTACCCAGGCTTCTGCCTTAGATATATGTTTACCATTGGAAGCCGTCACCCATAGTCTTAGGTTCTCTCCTGCCTGCAAAAAATATATTTTATTACATATGGTATAAGAAATTAATTTTCTTAATTTTCTTTTTATTTTTATTTAATTCTATTAATTTTACCAGCTTAATTTTTAAAAATCTACCCGAAACTGCTATGAATCACATACTAACGCTCTTTAACACTATATGATGAACACACATACAGAAATCTGCAGTCATTTAGGGATACGTAAGAGAACAACTGCATTGCACCCGCAATCCGATCGAATGGTGGAGCGCATGAACAGGACAGTGAAGATACCTGTCAAAGGTATTCTCTGACCATCAAAGAGACTGGGACCGTTATCTGCACCTGTTCCTATTGGTCTATAGATCTGCCGTACACGAGACTAAAGGCCAGACGCCGGCGAGGATAGTGATGGATCGAGAGTTGAGGTTACCCTTGGATTTGAAATTTGATTGCATTCCTGGATAGGAAAATGCTAGTGAGGACTACGTAAGTGAACTTCGTCAGAAGGTGGTCGAAATACGTCAGCAAGTGGGAGCGCACATACAAGATGCTAGCGACAGAATGACGGAGACCTACGCCATCAAGGCTCAGGAAGGAGGTTACCAACCCGGGGCCTTTGTTTTTCTTCATAATCCGCAACGACGTCGAGGCTGATCTCCGAAACTTCAATCGTCTTTGGAGGGTCCGTATCAGGCTCTGGCGAGGATCAACGACATAGTGTACAGAATCCAGAAGCAACCCAGGGTTAAACCAAGAATTGTAGATTTCAACCGAACAACGCCTTAGCTGCAGACAATGACGACACAACAGTAGACGCCAGGGTATTCGAACCAAAAGAAGATAATGATCGTTTCTTCGAAGACTTTTTGGCCTTTCATGCTGGCACGTTCAAATACCGATTTGGTATGGTGCTAAAAGAACAGCCCGATTTCTATGAAGTATCCTCTGATTACAGCTTAGCAGATGTCCTGAGGAATTGCCACTGTCTGTCTGCAAGTATAAATTTGGATAACTTGACAAATTACGAATACAAAATCCGCATTTAGGAAACGCGCTATAAATTGAGCACATGGTAAGAGCATATTAGATGCCCTTACCAGACTCCGAGAAGTGTTATTAGTCCAGAATCAGACGCAACTAGCGGAACCAAAACTAGCCTGCGAAGCGTATGATTTGGACTCGTAAATTGTCAGGAGCATGTTGGAGGTCCCCTTCCAATCTACAGGTATTGACATATGTTTTTATTGAGTATGCTGTTTAAATCAAAGGGGCACAGTAAAGAAGATCGTCGACTGATACTTTCATGAACCAACGACTTGTAAAAATGGACCAGTCTGGAGGTATCGACATTCCTTTCCGGACGAAAGGGTATACGAAGGGCGAAGTGCAGCGATTACGAAACACATAAAGGTTCAAGGTGCTGCGGGGAGACGAGCGAGTATTGCTCACAGACTGTCATACGACACTGAATTACACTGAGCCAGTTCCTAGAATCGGCCAGGCGAAGGCGGTCCGCGATAAGGATATTACGATAAGACTTGAATTCTTCCAGCATCATTCATCATTCACCTTACATGGCGCTACAGGGTCTAAATGGTTTCGAGAAACCTACTCCCCATAATAACGATAAGTATCAGATAAATAGACTTGATAAAGTATGGATTATTTTTATCTTTATCGGTTTGATATAAATCTCCTTGACCGAGGAACTGAATAGTCATAAAACGGAAGCACCGGTGACAAATAAATACAAAGTATTGATGCTGGTGTTAATAAATAAATTCACCAATTACTTCCTTATGTAAATAGATTATTTAATGAAAATTTTTACCGATGGAGTAAGGGGTAATTTTATGAAATGAACGAACATTTTTAACCAAATCTGTTACAATACCTAATATTTTATATTAATCAATAATAAGCGGGGATATGACGAATCGTTTAAATTAAAAAAAACACTTACAGCCAATATTATAAAGGCTCATTAGGCTAACGGGCAGATTTCTGTGTTTGTTTTTGGAGCTAATGACTTTTATTAACATTTTTGTAATTACTTTCATGTCAAGAATGTATAAATCAAAAAAGTTTCGCCTTAGACTCGATACCTACCTTCTTTAGAAATGGCCCCAGAAACTTAATGAGCCTTTATAATATCCGCTGTTACTTATATAGTTTGAAAAATGCAAAAGAAAATTATAGGTACATATATTTCGTCATTTTGCTTAAGGATTTTTCATTTTACATAAGTGTATTTTTTACATAAAACATGGGTATGTGTATATCATAGCACCTAATGTCTAAAAGTATGTTTCAAATTTTCAATTATTTCAAGTCAAAAGAAAACTTCTTACCCGGCCTTTGACGGAATCGTTGAGTGACACAACTCCCGTGTTAGGATCTATCATGAATGGCAGCGGTTTAAAGGTGTTATTGTTCCCTCCGGGGACCTCCAAAGGTTCTAATTTGAATACTAGATCATTTCGATAATCGCTTACATACGCCTGAGCTACCTTACTTCCAATTGGTTCTGAATCTATGATGTACCATTCTCTTTCTGAGAGTCTTACTAGAAATGGAGAATCCAGATCAAGCTGACAATGTCCTGGAAAAATAATGTAAACATTCAGTTACGGTATAACATTCACAGTTAAAATTATTTATACAGGGTGTACCAGAATAACCATTCATAATTTTCAGTCGTGATCGGGGACATGGAAACTATTATCATTATTATTATTATTATTTCTATAAAAATGTACCCTAAAATGTATTTTTTCCAAGCTACAGGGTGTTAACATTAAAAAAAAATGTTTCTTATTAATATCTCAAAGATCCTGTTGCCGATTTTGGTAAAATTTTTCAGTGTTCTTCGCTGAGATGATACGCAAAGTTAGTTACTGACTAGACGATAATTATGAGTTCCAGTGGCGTCTCGGGGGGGGGGGGGGGGGGAAGTCTCACAAATAATGTTGACAGAAAAATGTACACCACTGACCTATTTATAACGCCCCAGATAGGTATACACCAGAATACCAAGCACTGAATAAAATTATTATTATTTTAATCAATCTTATGATTTTATTTTCCTATGATTTTATCCTATTTTAACTATTCTATGATGTATATGAAATTTTTACACAGGGTGATAAAAAATCTGATAATTTTTATGACCCTTTATAAAAATTTCAAGTAGTACATCATAGGATAGTACATAAAAAGTTAAAATAGGGGGGCATGTAAGCCGTTTTCCGATTATAATGAGTCGTTTCCGATGTACAGTTTTGAAAATGAAAAATTGCGATTTTTATTTGTTTATAACTGAAAAACGAACTAATTTAAACCATAGCAGTAGAAATCATTATTATTGGATTTTTTCAGGAAATCTGAAAGCACAAAAGTATACCGGGTGTCTTATTAAGAAAAAGACTTTTTGACATAACTCAAAAACGCGATGTTCAATTATTGTTCTTCTGTTTTCTTCGTTTTATTAAGCGGAAAAAATACTGCTAGTTTGCTAATTTTATCGATTTTGTAGATCCAAAAATAACGAAGTTAGCAATAGTGCCGACTTAACTTTGATGACCCTGTATATATGGTGAACTAGTTTAATAATATATTGCTCCAATATTGTAATGTTAACATTTTGTAATATTTCCCAAGTAGCATTTCTAGTGCAGACAACGTGAGGACCACTGCAGAAGATACATTAAAAGTTCCCGCCACGAGTGGTGGCCACATGAAAGCAACGGTTCTATCACGTGGTTACTACCAAAATTAGAAACAATTTTTTAGTGGCTATTCGTTCCGGCGACGTGATTAGATTTGACCGTGCCACGGTTTGGCCACATCACGGTCACGTGGCTACGCCGTGGATGTACTGTGGAGGGCTATCCCTTGTAGCTTCGAGCAGTCTGCGCACATGCTAGTTGTTGTTGGGTTTTCGATCTGTCTTACAGCCGCAATGTCATATTTTTACCTTCCTATTCCTATCGTATCTACAGCCTTGCCTAAACAAAACAAGATCTGGACTGGAAAATTATTTATTCAAGATAAAGCCAGCAAGATATCTAGGAAAATAAACGTTACGTTCAGAACGTCTAGGCAGCGCTCGACCTCTAGGTTGGATTACATTACGTTGTTGATAAAGTTGTTCATTTTTGTCTGATGGTCCATCGGTGTATTCAGCAGATACTAACATTTCATTCTGCGCATGAAGACCATTTTGGGTGAAGGATTGGTTTGGAATCCCTGGAATTGATTGCTGGTTTTCGTTGATCCGATTTCTAATGCCTTCTTTATCAACTGGCTCTGTGTCAATGGCAAAAGACACTTTTTTTGACACCGCTATTTTGATGCTTCTTCATTGTTCTATAATTATGACGTTTATAAATATATTATCCGTCATCTAGCTTTATCAAGTTATGAAGATATCCATACTTCCTCATAACTGTACCTAAACGGTAGGTAGGGGTTATAGGAACTTGTGGGAGAGAATAAGTTTGTTCGTGATATAACTTTGTAGCATCTAATCTTATACGCTTAGGTTTCTTTAGATACAATTAAGCAGGGGTTCTCTCCTCAGCAAGTGGAATAGCTCTGTACCAGTTCATAATTTTTCCAAGTTTCTGATCGATAGAGAATTTTTCATGGCTTTTAAGCGATTATTGATTACTATCAAAAAATTATTTCCTTTCAGCAAGGCCATTGGATGCCGGATGACCAGGTGCTGAGAATTTGTGAAATATACCATTGGAGTAGCACCATTTGTTGAACAATTCGCTAGTGAATATGGTAGAATTATTATATTTATGTATACTGATAGCAAAAATGTTTCCCAACAATTCGATATTTTTTGAAGTTGAGGGGGCAACATTTGAAATTAATTTTGTTTTTGCATCGATTAAAAGCAAAATATGCTTATTTCGTAAGGTCTATATGAACGCGATCGCAGTTTTCTTGTGGCACGTACCACCCATCGGTGCGGGTGAAACTTTCAAAAATGTAGAAAACCCGTTGGTGAATCGCAATTTCTAATTTTTTTATTGCGAGGTAATGGTTATTTAAGTAATAATAATAGAGAAATTCACGAAGGTCGTAAATGTGTGAAGTTTTACGAATTTACCTTTTGAACAACAATTGAACTTGTCTCCACAGTTCAATTTTATAAAATTTTTAACAATTCTGATTCACTATCTGAAGTATAAGGATCTCAGAAGATAGTTTGGATGCTCATCTATACGCATCGTTATAGTTTCAGTATCCAGGACTCATGTTAGCCATTTGGATCGCTAACTTTAGCGAGGAGAAGGCGGCTGAAGAATAAGAAGGATAATTTTAAATAATAATAGTAAAACGTCTTTGGTCGTGAGTAAGATCAATGTTTATTTTAACAACTACTGTTGTTCGTATTACAAAAATTCGTGTCAATAAGTTTTAAGGTGAAATTATGAGCTTTTAGTTCTGTAATGCGCATGTCTAATATCTAAATTACGTTCAGAACTTCCTAAAACAGTTTCTTCGAACAAACCTATGTACTCCTTTAAATTTTTCATTGGAAAAAAAGATGATGATTTCAATAATTTGTATAGTAATTTTTTTCGAAAAATATCTTCTTCCCTTTCCATACTTGAGATCATGATTTCTCTCAGAATTACAAATAAATCTTTTTTACGATAAGTTGTGTAATATAATAAATATTTAACGAAGAAAAGCAATCGACAAGTCCTGTATATTAAGGCGACGAACAAGAAGCTATTCCAGCGGATCGATGAAAGAGACATCAAAGAATATCCGATTATTTGGAATTTTTCATTTCAGTAAAACCAATTCGGAACTCAAACAGAAGTTATTTCCTTTGTTAATATATTTCATTATTTACCTTCCTTATACTTTCAAGGGCTTCACTGCTTTCTCATAAACAATATTTTTGATATTTATATCAAAGTGATTTTACTTTTAAATTGCACCTAAATTGGTGCAATGAAGTCGATGTTAAACAGAGGATACATTTGATCAATAATATCCTGTAGCACTAAATTCAAGACAGATGTCAACACGGAATAAATTTTCCATCGTTAGATGTATATCCGCTTATTTGTGTTAAATTTCTCTTTTGTTGCATTCCTTGTGATTTCACTTGATGCGTTTAAAATGTTTGAAAGTTTAGTGACCACTCTTTCGTGTGTGTATAAGTATTTTAAACAAAATTTTATTTGTGTCCTAAAGACATTTATTATACCTCGGATTATACTTCTGGCAATAACTAATTGATTTTTTGAAAAAGTAACGACAAGCCAACATTGTAACCCATTTACAAAAATATCGTATTCCCCTTTTTAAAAAAAATATTGAAAGAATAGAAAATATTATACCTACGGTTTTAACCGTAACCTAGTTATTCTAATTTGAGTAGCGGAAATTTGAATTTTCCACAAAGTGAGACAAAACAAGTAACAATTTGAGAAGTATAATCTCCTTATTCTGTAGCTTATATGTGAAGCTACGTATAAACGACGACACTTTGGTATCTAGAGCGAGTGTCTGCGTGTGAACACCACTTAGAGCAATTCTAGCGACACCGCGATCGCTCTACACGTAGAGCGCTTGCTAGTCTAGCTCTCCTGTAAACGTACCTCATAAAAGTTTCGTAGACCGGTGATTTCAGATCCGTACAAACGGCGCGTTTTAAATGTTTCGAGTCAGTCTAAGGAGTGAGAATACAATAGAACAGGTAGTCTGGCGACATTTCTCTCTAGCTACACGGAGATCCGCGTAATTAGGTTTGCTTAGGACCTGGAGGGCTTTCAGATATTCGACAACATCTTCCGGATACTCCAGATGCAGCACACTGATGAGCCTCAATAGAACGAAACACGTGTCTGTGCTTGCTCTGTTACTCTGGTTGCTCTGCTGTTGTTTGGATGGAAGCTCTCTTGGTTGAGTTTCAGACACTGCCAGTATGACAAATGTTAGGGCGATGGAGGAATACTCCGACCCCATTTAACAAGGTAGTAATTGCACTTTATGTGCTTTATAAATACTCATACCACCCGCTTTCTTTCCTTTATTTATAAAATAACTAGGTTAACACAACATGATAATATTAAGATGTTAAGATTGTCCCATGATAGTTAAAAAACTATGTCCTGATTCTGAATCAAGTTCGAGCATTGAGATCCCGTCCCAGTCGCCAAGTTCATTATTAGATGAAGATAACAGTGTAACTCAATACAATACAATGGAAATTTCTTTATTGTACTCGAATTACAACAATCATTGCTTAGTACAACAGCGTTATTACAGAAATAAAAATAACAAACACAAAGACAAACAAGTAAAAAATAAAAACGCACAGCAAGTTTAACATAACATCGGCAACAGTGAGAGTCGAGACGCGCAGAGACACTAAAGACATCAGGTCTCAATTGAGGTATGCTTCCAACTCTGATAAGGATGGATCAAGGTTGAGGGTTTTAGGTATTTTAATATCAGATTGCAGGTAGTAATGGGGGGTGAAAGGACAGTATATCAGAGGTAGTGTATGGTTCCAACTCCGTGAGGTGTTTCCGGAGAAATGTACGCTGAGAACCCAACAGTTGCAGGATCTATTTTGAAGTGGTTCAGGTATTTGATAGATGCGTACGTGAATGTCCTTTCTGAAGACGACAGATGTTGTATAGGAGGTTTGAACAAATTGAATTTGGTACTGTAGTGATGGATGAATCGGAAATGTAAAAGTTTATCCTGATTTTTGTGGATCAGTTTGTGTAGAGAGAAGACATACAAAGCAGGCACGGTAAGAAGTTCAAATCCCCTGAAATGGCCTCTGCATGACTGCTCCACTGACAAGCCTGCCAGAATCCTAATCGCTCTATTTTGAAGAAGAAACACCCTTCGGAGAGATCTCTCAAACCCACCCCAGATGGCCAGCCTATTATAGTTCACGTGGCTGATGAAATGCCCATAATAAATATAGAGAAGAACCTCAAGGGACACAGTGTGCTGAAGGCGTTTGAGAAGGAAGCAGACACTAGCAAGGCGACGGCACAAATGATCTGTGTGAGCCGACCAGTTTAGGTTCTGGTCGATGTGGAAGTCCAAAAACTTCACGACACCCTTCGGCTCGATCAAGGCACCGTCGGTGGGTATATGGAGGGTAAAGGAGGAAGACGTGATCGGCTAGAGTGAAAATCAATCATCTCAGTTTTGTCCAAGTTGAGTTTTAGTTTATTGACCCTCAGCCATAAAATTGCTTTTTTCAATGGAAGTTGAATGGCATTTATCAGACTGGGAAGGTCACCTGGTTTTATCCTAATAAGAATTGTTGTATCATCAGCATAGTTAACACAGAGTGAATTATGGGAAGGAATTTTGGAGCCCAGGTCGTTAATGAAGATAAGGAAAAGAAGTGGACCCTGTGACACCGCAGAGGAGATTGGAGCAAAAGGTGATCGCACAGGTCGGCCATCAGATCCAGTAATCTGAACCGTCTGTGTTCTTCCCTGTAGGTAGCTGGTAAACCAAGAAAGGTGAAGCTAAAAAGTTATTAGCAAGGGCTATTAATATATGCAACAGGCATGCCATTGAGTTTTGTGGAGTCTGAATATTGGCAAGCTTTTTTTAATTTTTGAGACCATCTTTTCGAGTACCCTCGAGACATTTAATTTCAATTCTTTTTCTAAAGCAAGAATATAATAAAATGAGCAGTTATGTGTCACAGAGGCTCACTTCGGGCAACAGTTTTGCTATTGTGTGTGACGGGTGGAGTAATTTGAGAAACGAGTCAGTTATAAATTTCATTATTACAACACCAGAACCATTGACACCGGATCAACAAGCCATACTGCTGTACATTGCTAGTGAAATTTCAAGTGTTATTAAACAAAAAGGACCAGGTAAGATATTCAGTATCGTGACAGACAACGCGGCTAATATGAAACGCTGCTGGCTACTTTTAGAAAATAGGTATCAAGAAGCAGCATTATTATGCGATGGATGTGTAGCTCATGTATTGAATCTTCTGTTTTCCGGTTTACAAAAAAATCTCACCTTAAGTACACATCAGTGTAAAGAAGTTGTCAAATTGATATAAAGGTCCCGCCTGCTGGGTGCCAAATTTAAAGAAAAGCAGCTAAGCCAAAATGATATTGCAAAATCACCTTAAAATTACCAGCTAGAACCAGATGGGGATCTGTTGTGGCTTCCTTAAAAAGTGTTCAAGTTAATAAATGTGTTTTGCAGCTATTGACAATAGATGAAACAACACAAAGGCAATTTGCTAAGACCTCGGACGTAAAAGAAACACTCTTGTCAGATAATTTTTGGAAGGACTTGGATGGTTTCGTGGGACTGCTTGAATCCATTGCTAACCAAATAACTGTTATTGAATCTTATACATCCAACATTTCAACTGTTCATAATATATTTGTTACTTTAGATAACCACTTAAACACCACCTTACCTAACAGTCCTTTCAGTCTTGAAGAAGAGCACAAGTAATTGGAAAATCTTGCTGCAAGAAAATATGTTTGTGTTCGTCAAGTTAATCATTTAGCTGCAACTTTACTACATCCCAAGCTGTGATAGAATTTAACAGGAGAGCAGCAGATTAAAGATTTGGAATTTATAATTGCAATATCTAAAAAAATTGATGGCATTTGCGACAAGAAAGTTTTATCAGATTTAGCTAGTTATCAGGGACACACAATTTTTTTTTTCAAAGCAGTTCCTGGGATGTAAGTGCAGATATTTGTCCATGTACATGGTGAAGAGGATTATGCAAATCAACAGAGTTATCCAAAGTAGCTGGAAGAATTTTATAGTTGCCACCAACTAGTACAGCTTGTGCAAGATCATTCAGTTCCTATTTCAACATTCACACAAAACAACGTAATAAGTTGACCTGCAGTCGGACAGGAAAATTGGTGTATTTGTCGCATAATCCTAAATTGCTAGCAGCCTATGAAAAACAAAAACAAATGAAAGTGAATCAAGTTCAGAAGAAGCAATTTCGGCTCGATCTAGCTTTGACTTTGGAAAATACTGAAGATTCTTAAAGAAAATTCTTAACGAAAAAAGAAAAGATTCTTTCAGATACTGAAAATACTGAAGAATATTCAGAATAGAAAATATATTCTCTTTCCATTGCATTTAGTCTCAACTGGTTATCAAATGATGGAAGGAGGAAAAAGAGTTGCAGAACCCGCTATGCCGTGGACTCAATCAATCAGTTTCCAATGAGGTAACTCTCATCCCATTATCAAATCGCGAAATTTTGCGTCAATTTTCTCACCGGAAGTGCTATTGTTTCGACCACTTTGTTCAGGATAAAGATTGGCACAGATGTCGTTCGGTGCGCAGTAATGGTATATTATTTTAGACGGAGGGAAAGTGACACTTTTTAACCCTAAGTTATGGAAACTCTCTAGTTTATTATTTTCTAAGGTTAAAAAGAATTCGGTATTAATCAAACATAATATTTGGGTTATATCATCTACACCGAAGCGAAGTAATTCTGTGAAACGTCATATTAACCAGAAGCCGGACGTTCAGCAGTCGGGTCAAGCTCGTGCTCGTCGCTCGTTGCTCGTAGCTCGAGCTCTAGCTCAAGCGTCAGAACAAAAAGTTAGGTTATCGCAAGGTAAAGAATGACAATGAAATGAATAAAGAACAAACAAATACGGAGCCTCCATCCAATTAATTCCGATAATAATAGTTATTTCGTTTAATTCCGTAATAGAATTCCGTATTGAAATTTTAATAATGAAGACAAGAATAATAATTATTATAACCAGAGATACATAAGAAATCCAACATCTTATATTTTTATTACTAGGTATAAGTATTATGTGCACCGTTATAGGTATCTACATTTTGACCTACATTTTTTTGAAAATGACCTACATTTTACATTTATTAATGACTGGCATACAAAAAATGAAAAAAAGTAATTAAGCAGGGTCTAGAAAAAGGTAGGTAGATGCTATCATTAATTCACAGCTTACAAACTTTTATAACGATTTAAATTTTTATTTTACAATGATTGGTAGTTGGATATTATTTTATTATTTTTCTTTAATAATTTCAATTTTAAATGTTAACGTTGATGACAGTGTCCATTTGACAGCGCCGCGTTCCTATTGAAGCAGCCCATACTCACCTATTTACCGGTCCAAATCTCTTTGAAAATCAGATTTCCTCCAATTAAAAATGATTTTCTTGTTTAAATTTGCCCACATTTGAAGAAAAAACAGCATACACCTACTTTATTAACAGGAAAAGTTACTTTTTATGAGTTTGTCTCTATTATCAGCCTCACTTCGTTCGGCTGACAAACACGAGCGCGCCATGAAAAGTGTCACTTTCCCTCCGTATAAAATAATATACTATTTCATGCCTCCCAGGCATTATGTCATTTCGTTATCAAACGACGGCCGAAAGTTTTGGACTATTACTGCCTGTGTACAAATAAATTCGGATCTCTTTCTCCGACATCATGAGAAAGTTTTTTAATAAAATTTTCACCTCCGCAATCAGAGCGATACGTTACCATTTATTATTGGCTACACTTACTTGTATAATGAGACTTGATATTCGAAGAGTTGTCTACTTTGTTTATTAACGATTGACGATAAAATACAAAATAATTACGCTCAATATATGCCTATTTTTGGCATATATTTATAATAATACATTCGTTTGCATGTACGCTTGATAAACGCCGCCTGACATATTTCATCTTTTTGTGAGCTAGGTAGTTCTTTATGAATAAAAACAGTCTTATAAATAAACTTGAAAATACAATATTATTGTAGTTTATTATTCACTTTAGATAAAAGAAGAGGGAGAATAAAAAGTATTCTTGATTTGCAGGAAACGACGTTGCATTGATAATTAAGGCACCATGCTTATCTACAGGTGTTAGTTGTTGAATTCAAGTGGAATTTTTTAAAACATTAGTGTTTTATTTATCATCAGTTGAAGAGATTCTAACAAGTGATGTTTGAAAGCATAAAGTTCTTTTTTCATAAAGATATGACTATTTTTATAAAAATAAAAGTAGCAACATGTGACTAAGTTCGGGGTAGATATTACTTTCATTATTATGATTTCCATTGCAATGAATGCATTTTATTATTTGATATTTTAAGGTGAGTTTGAGCGCTTTCCAAACTTGAGATTTCTTAAAAAATTATGTTAGTTAATTATTCACTTATTTTGATCATTTATTAGCTGCAAACTTGGATAACTCTGTAACTCGAATTTTTTTTTTTTGTAAATTACCCTTATTTTAATTGAACCAATATACCAGGTGATTTTTTAAAAACTTACCACCCACGAATTTATAGAAGTGTGATCTGAAGATGCCAATTTGTCAAAATCCATGTCAAAATCAAAGACCCCGAAACATGTCAATTTTATGATTTGATTTGCTTTCTATTGATGTAAAAAATATAGAGGTTGTTCCTTGGCGTATATGTTATTACATTTTGGGATTGTCTGAAAAAATCTAATAGAAATGGTTTTCACAGTTGCAGTTTAGTATGTTATGTAGGCATATAGAGTAGGTTATAAGTTATAAACTCGGTTATAAACAAATGAAAATCGCAATGTTGTATTTTGAAAGCAAAGTACATCGGAAACGACTCAAGATATTGGAAAACGCCTTACATGTCCTTATCTCGACTTTTAAAATGTCATCGTACAATGTACTTGAAATTTTTATACAGGGTTCGTGTATTTCACTAATTAATACACTGAAAATATCGATAAACAGTCCAAATAAGGATGAAACGGTACCGTCCATGTCTTCAGTTTCACCTCACATACTGCTTTGCTAATTCGTTCTGTAAAAGGAACCTATAGTGGCAATTGAATTAGAACCTAAATTTCAAAACATTTCTCAAATATAATAGGATAGTATGTACTTAAAAAGTTAAAATAGGGACATGTAAGCCGTTTTTCGATATTTCGAGCCGTTTCCGACGTACACTATTTTAAAAATGGAAAATTGCAATTTTCATTTTCTTATACCTAACTCATAAGCTACTCAATTTAAACTGCAACTGTAAGAGCTATTCCTAATGGATTTTCTTAAACAAACTCAAAATAAAATGATATACAGGCTGTCATAATAAAAACAATGTCGTCATTACTAAGCCAAGGAACACATTGTGTTTTTTTCACATCCGTAGAAAGTAAATCAAATTATTTAATTGACCTGTTTCGGGGTTTTCATCTTCAGATCACACTTCTATAAATTAAAGGGGTGGAAAGTTTATTAAAAATCAGCTGCTATAGTTGTCAGTATTTAATCCGGTATAAGAAGAAGCTTCCACAAGACATAGCTGAAAAGATTCGTCGCGTATGCTCAAGAATGTTACAGCGAGACAAGTACCCAAAGAGCTACATCGCCAGATGTAAAATAGCTGCATTCGGGAGTCTCAATGCGAACAAAAACATCATGATTCTATCCGCAGACGAGGAAATGTACAAACACTACTGTACTAAATACCAGAGGCCACGAGAAGAAAATTTAAAAAATCTTGACCCCTCAATTCTACAAAAAACTGTCTAGAGATCCTACAAAACGCATCCTCCGAAAGACCAACAATTTTTTGAAACCTTCCACCATCCTTGCCCATGACAAACGGTAGATTATGAATACCGAAGCCAGGGCAGCCAGACTACATGGACTTCCAAAGATAAACAAACCTAACGTGCCTCTTCGCCCCATTGGTTCTCCACCGACATATTCTCTGGCCAAATATCTAACAAACCTGCAGCAGACATACGTCGGATCTACCAAATTCCACATTGGAGACTCGCGTCACTTCGTAGAAAAACTGGAATCTTTAACCCTTCATCTCAGTGACATTCTGGGCAGTTTTGATGTGGTATTCTTCTTAATCATCGTGCCCATCGACGACACCCGTCAGCATATCCAGCACACCTTTCATAGGGACATCACCTCTCTCTTCCGCTATGTACTCACCACAACCCATTTCCAGTGGAATGGTGACTTCTATGAACAAGTGGATGGAATTGTTATGGACAGACCACTGAGTCCTGTGGTTGCCAACTTCTATATAGAATTCTTTGAAGCTACGGCCTTAAACTTTGCTAGCGGCTAGCAGTAATAATATTCTTCTTGGTACCGCTACGTAAATGACACCTTCGTCATTTTGCAGCATGGCAAAGAGGTCCTGGATGGATATCTGCACCATGTCAACAGTATTCATCCCCGCACGCAATTCACAATGGAAACAGAAAAGGACGGAAAACTACAATTTCTGAATGTCCTCGTTGACAGGAATGAAAATGACACCTTGAGGCACAAGGTCTACCGAAAATCAACACACACAGATCGATATTTACACAAAACTCCAACAAACATCCAGGTCAAAACGAGCAGTAATTAAAACTCACTAATCAAAACTAGTCAAAACTAATTAAAAAATGCTGAATCGTGTATCCCGAAGTTATCAGACCAAACACCTCCAAGAAGAGTTCGCCCACCTAGCTCAAGCTCTGCAGGCGAATGGCTACACCGCTCAAGAAATCAGGAGAGCGTTGTGACCCAGAACTCAACATCCCACGATACTCAGCGAACATCCACTAAAAGTTTTGGAGGCTGCATTTTTCCGTTACCTCAAGAATGTCAGCGATCGAATCGGTAAACAGATGCAGCACCACTGCTTCAAAACCATCTTCAAACCCACACAAGTTCGCGCGATTCTCCGCTCGGCTAAAGACCCCATTGATCCAGTATCTTGTGCTCAAATTTATAAAATACCGTGCTCTTGTCGTGCACTCGTGTGATCGAACACAAGAAGAGAAACTGTCGCCTAGGCCAGATGGACAAGTCATCGGTCGCGAACCACGCCGTGCTTCAGGACGATCACGCAATATGAACATCCAAATAATCTCAACATGTAGGATGAAGGAATGAAACTGTGGAGAATTTGGCTCAGGGAACTATCACTTAATCGGAAAGACCTGCTACAATGAAGATAACTAGTGGAAGGGGTATGACGTCACCAGACCATCGCTTATAAATAGGAGCCTTCCAGTCGGACAGTCAGCTATCGTTGAACAACAGAAGTGGAAGTATCGCTTGCGCACACGTAACCGCTGATAATGTAACAAATACGCCATATTTTTATCGCGGTTCAAGTTTTATTAATTGATACAACTTTTCATAGTATTGTGAAATCGTTACCGTTTTATTTCAAACTATACATAATATTTCATTGTTTACTTTTGGAAAATTTTGTAATCGCGCTATGGTTCGCAATGTGTTAAACTGATATGAACTGTATGAACTGTACGAATGAAAAATAATGCACGTGCTACAATGAAAATGTGTTTATTTATTACAATGGCGCCGAGGGTGAAGAAGCGGTCTGCGGACTGGCTGAACTAGCCCTGTCGACCTATGAAACAACAATAATAATGTTCGTTGACCTTCACCACGCTTGCAAGAGTGCCTATCCCTCTACAGGCAGGTATGGATGTGAAAATATGAATTTACAGTAGAAGCGCTGTTGCCCTTTTTGCCAGAAGATGCAAATATGATTCACCAACTTTTTTAGACGTCAAATCCAAATTATTATTAATTTGAAGTATTCCTTTTTATGATCAGCTATATCTGAAAAACGGTCATAATAATAGCGTTATTTTTGTTCTGTAATAGGCATTTCTAGAATTTCATAACCATATGAAACGACTAACAAGCTATAAATAATCAGATGTAGGTATGTATTATATTATTATGGTGGTTAATTATTGTTATTTGACTAATTAGTATCAGTGAATATTATAATAATATATCCGTTACCCGGATAGCAGTCAAGGCAATACTAAAATTAACGTCACAAATTGAAATTTTTTCACAATTTCCTCAGACATGTCTCAACATAGGTACTTCAAATGTAATTATGGCAACAGATGCAGCTTTTCAATCTAAAGAAATGACCTATTTGACATTTCTCTCTAAAACACTTATTAGGGGAGCCCATTTTCAGAAAATTCCATTTTGCATGTTAATTCTCAACGTGTATAAATATTTCCAAAATAGATTTATACAGTGTACATTACCACGTGATAATGAAATGCAAACCAGAAGTAAAAATGACTATTGTAATACCAGATAAAGTATTAGTAAACCTAATTCATTTCTAAATAGTCTGCTAAGGTCATATTAAATTTGTGACGTTACATTAACGTCGCGACTTATACAGGGTGATTCAAAATTCAGTGCAAATATTTTAAGGGCATATTTACCAGCCAAAAATAAGAAAAAATTTTCATATAATCGTATGTCCTAACTTGCTTCGTTTTCTAGATACAGAGTGTAAAATTTTGAAAAAAAAATCGATTTTTTATTAATTACTCAAAAACCTTTCAGCCGATTTAAATAAAATTTGGTAGGCTTATTTGTCGTTATAAGGAACTTCCTTTGATGGGAATAACATAAATTTATTAATTCCAGTAGCGTCTCAGGGGGCTACCTACTTGAAACTTATAGGTAAAATTATGGTACGCCACTGCTCTTTTGACAATTTATAATTTTTTTTAGATTAAGCTATCAATAATGTAACTTTCTTGCCTCCTGAGCTTTACTCGTCTCTAGCTTTGTTTCAAAGAAAAAAATCAAAATCTGTGCCAGGCCCTATCAAAACAAGTAATAAATTCACATCGATTATTGAGATTCACTTAATGTAATTCAGGTAGCCTCCTGAGACGCCACTGGAATTAATAAATTCATGTTATTCCCATCAAAGGAAGGCCCTCATGAAAACATATAAGCCTATAAAATTTTATTTAAATCGGCTGAGAGGTTTTTGAGAAATTGATAAAAATCGATTTTTTTTTTTTCAAAATTTAACCCCCTGTATCTAGAAAACAAAGCAAGTTAGGACATACGATTATATGAAAAAAACTTCTTATTTTTGGCTGGTAAATACGCCCTTAAAATATTTGCACTGAATTTTGAATCACCCTGTATATTAAAGAAAATATTATTCCCACGAAAGGCAGCAAGAAATCATTTAGGAACAATTCAAGTATTAAAATATTAAAATCCAAGTAGATAAATCGTCAACAACAAGATAAGGGAAGTTTTTTATGTTCGTATCAGTTGTTGTTTACAGAAAGTGCCTCTAGGAAGGAACGGAAAACAAGACACAATTCAGTGAGAAATATTAAAATATTAAATTCAAACAATTGAATGCGAATCCGAGAGGAAATAAAGATAAGAAGTTGTTGTTGTTTACGTCCGATACCTATATAAAGGGACGGAAATTGATGGAACAGTATAGCAGATGGTAGCTGCCCTTCCTAGAGAACTGATCTAGGATAGCCGGTCCGCCATCTATAGCTCAACCCCTTTTCCAGGAGGCTCCGAGTACTGATCGGGACTTCTCCTAGAGCGAAGAAGAAGAATTGATTCTTCCAAGTTCACGCCTTAACCTCCCCAATGCGAAGCCTGGGTATTAACCAGGAGTCAAGTGGGACTAACGCGAGAGAGTAGAATAATTGATACTCTTTTGTTACCCCCTAAAGCTTAACAGAGTCGAACGAAGACCCAGGTGACGTGAAGAATTGACTCGCGTCCCTGGTCCAATTATTCTGATTAAGCGAATCATCCCCCGTGGCTTCCTAACGCGCCGAAGTATTGACTCGACGAGTTAGCCAGGCACATCAAAGGTCAACCTTCGATTGCGAGCGGGAATTGACCGTTACGTAATCGAAGACGAGCCCAGTCACTCATTTAATAAGAAAACCCGCGGTAATTTCATGTGAGTAGAATTTTCCCCCCGATCTAATTTATTAAATCAATTATTCATTTAAATAGAAATGGAATTCTTTAATAATTCAGATCGTCATAAATTTTATGTAAATAATATCCATCAACAGTTTTATTCTGTTTGTTTCTCATTCTTTTATGGACGCGATAAAATCATAGTAAAATTTAATTCATTCTCGCCCATCGCCAGAAGTAACGTTTTATTTTCCAGTTAATCGATAAGACCACAAAAATTCGTCCTCTAATTAGACCCACTGCCGGAGAGCCAAAAGCATTGCCGGCAAGCGGTAGACGGGGCGCCGTTTTTTACTGGATGCTGGGCCGGGAAGTTATATACCGGGCGTTCACGAAGCCTGCTGAGCATAATAAATGATTATTTTTCATTTACGATATTTTAAAAAGATTTACGTTTCATGTTTTTAAATTGTGTATCATTTGCGAGATCATTTGTGTAAATCCACCCAAATATCCCGTCTGAAGGCATTTGTTAATCACCAAATTAACCAAACAATTAAGACGTCCTCTTCACCTTCATACACAATGGCTTTCATGTACCCCCACTAGAAATAATCTAGTGACGTTAGGTCAGGCGACCTGGGGGGCCAAGCATACGGACCTCCACGACCTATCCATCGATTGTGATACATTGTGTCAGGATAGTTTCGGACACCTAAAGAAAAATGAGCTTATGCCCCATCGTGTTGGAAGATCGAGGTTTGCGTTCCTGGTTTCCAACAGACCAGGCAGCACGTTTTCTAAGAAATTGCCCGTAGATCTTGTCCTGTCAGTCTTTTTTCTGATCAGTGTTGATATTTTTCTTTCTGTTTTGCTTATTTGTTTATGTGTTCTTGTGTTAAATTGTGTTACTTATGTGTTTGGTTGTCATTAAAATTCCGATTTCTTCTTTCAGTTTTTTTTCTTGTTAAAACTTATTTTTAGCTCGAAAAATGTAGAACTCTTGAGTAAATCTGTAGATCAAGCAAAGTTATTTGGAATAAAAACAAAATACGCAAGTTTTGAAAAATCACCTTTGATTTTTCCAAAATTACTAACAACCATGAATAATAATTGAAATCCTGAAAAAACGAAGTTTTTATTTTCTTCTCGATTCAGTTTAATGGTGCCAAGTATTTTTTTACCGCAATTGTAGCACTTTTCATCTAGTTTTATAAAAAAATTATACTTAAACTTTGAAGAAAATCCATACTTGTGTGAACTTTTTGACAAAACCGATAAAGACCTGAAAAAATTAATATGGCCTTGCAGTTTTCGAATCGGCGAAAGATGCGATGGTAATAAGTGTCATTGGTATAGATTCCAACTTTATCCTACCGCAGAACATACTTATTCTGAACTCCTAATTTTAAGAAATTTCTAATATGTGCAGATTAGTGCATTGAATTTAAACTTGTCTACAAAATTTCAAAATTTGTTCAAAAGATACTGCTCATCAAAAATTTCGGCAAAATGCATGAATCACCCTGTAACATCAAAACGAAGGGCCTCAAAAAAATCTCAAAACCAGATCCTGAATCGCCTTGAAAAACTACACCTACCCTTAAGCTATGTCGGTCTGCTGGTGATCACCATGTATAGGTAGTCATCAAAACTTGACAGAGAACGAATCACATGAAGCAAAGGGGGATCAGCACAATAAGCCCATGAGGCTGAGGTGCTTTCGGCGATCCCGATCAGACGGCCCCCGAAGGGAAGAAAACAATTCAGAATCATGTCATAAATTCCATAAATTAACGAGTAAATTAATATTTCTACACAAATTATATGCGCAGTTCTAAATCCTTTTTTTAAGTAGGTATTATAGGTCTCGGTATAGGTATTAGGTACTATTGTAATTGTAACGTAATGTAATGTTTATATTTTGAGAATTTCACGTTATTAAAAAACAGTAGAAATTGGTAGTACAATATTTTAATTGACATAATTATTATTTTCTATGATTATTATAATTTATGTTGTTGCCAGGGTGACTTCCCTTCACGATAGACTGATGTGATGCATATTATGTGTGTACAGCAAAGTCGCAACATAAAGCCCTTACCATGAAAGGCTCTAGGATTTCAAAGAAAGTGAAAGTCATCAAAAGATTCAACGCTAAAGAAATTAACAAAGTAACAAGAAATTAACAGTTTGAATAAGAAAATTCAAGCAATTATTTTTCGTTAGCTTGATTAGGTAATACACATATTTTCAACCCATGTATCGTTTAAACGCTTATTGAAGTTTTAATGGTTACAGTAAATCGTTAAAATCGCGAAAAATTACGCGACAACTAAATAATATATATCAATAAAATAAAACAAATTGTGTAGGTCAAATTATTTTATTTTATTTATATCTTATGTGGACCCTACCTGCGGAGCGGCAGCAGGGCCGATGACGAATGATCAACTGATATCACGACTGACGAATAATTACTTATCGGGTAGAGCTCGTAGAGTGCGGACTATCAGATTGTTCCTAAATGAATAGTACCTAACTAATTATCGTGAATATATTGCTAAAATAGTATTAGTGCCTTTTATTAACGCCCACCGTCTACATCAGAAGTGGTTGAACCGTGAAAAGTGTTCGTAGTTATTGTTCTCCTACTATGCCCAGGAAAACAAAAAGATCAAAGAGGCAGAGGTCCTCTTCATCGTCATCCTCTACGTCAGAAACATCAACAACGTCAAGCAGTAGCACCAGTAGCAGTGACTATCGTAGAAAACGTAAGGTATCTAGAAAATCAAATTCGAAAGATAACAAAGGTGAGCGATCCTTTCAATTATTGTCTAATGTACAACCAAGTCAAAATATGATGTCTGCCGTAATCCCAGAGTTTGATCCCAAAACTACAGAAATTGATGACTGGCTGGAAATTATTCAACTTAACGCAAACATCTACGGTTGGTCAGACAGTTTTATCATATACCAAGCACTTAATAAACTGAGAAGTACTGCCAAAACATGGTATGATAGCTAAGTTAATTGAAAGTGAAGTAGGGTGGGCTCAGTTTTCTTGGGATCAGTGGAAGCGAATACTAAAATCAACATTTCAATGTACTCGAAACGCCTACCAAATGTTAATGGACATTGCAAACCATATACCTAAGGAAGGGGACTCACTGTATGATTTTCATTTTCAACATTTAGCTAAAATTAATAAACTAAAAGTAAATTTCTCTGACTCAGACAAGGTCTCTCTGATTATTGGGGCTATTAATGATACAAATATTAGCGCAGCCATAGAAGCTTCTAATATAAAAGACCCTAACGTTCTAGGTGTGTATCTTCGAAACAAAATTTATCAAAGCCAGAACAAAGTCATTCAGTCATCTCATTTTCCACCTCGTCAAGGAACCAGTCGTTCTCAAAATTTCAGCACGCCCGACAATTATGACACGGAATGTACAACTTGCGGCTCGTGAGGTCACGGTCGTAATTCTTGCCACCATAGATTTAAAATTTGCAATTTCTGTAAAATAAAGGGTCACATCGAGGTAAACTGCTCAAAAAAAAATAATAATAATAAGTTCCAAAGTAATCGGAATCACATAAGAGGAGGCAACAGAAATATATTCACAAAGCATGTCGATAGTAAAATACAGAAAGTTAATCTCGTTAGGAACAAAAACGCTGCCTCTAAGTTCCACAAAACAGTCATTAATAATAAAAAACAAAATGCTTTCATTGATTTTGGGAGCAATTGCTCGCTCATAAAATTATCAGTAGCGCAAAATCTGAATTTAGAATTCAAACACCTCGAAAATAACGTCACCCTCTCAGGCTTTTTGGGAATAGACGTCTCTCATTACTCCGAAGCTGTTATCCGAATAGACGAAGTAGAGTTAAAAGTTAAAATTTACGTAATAGATGACCAAACACTAAACGAGGACTGCCTTATAGGTACAAACTTCACTGAAAACGAAAATATAATTTATTACAGAGTTGACGATGAATTGACATTTAAATATCGTAATAATATTCCAGAATGGATTAAAAACATTGAATGCGGGCAAATTTCACGTTCAGACAGGGAAATTCTAAATGAAATTATAACTGAATACGAAATGTGCATTTCTCATAATCTGAATAAACTTGGCAAGGCACACTCTGTGTCATTATCGATAGAATTAATTAATCATAAACCGGTGAGTCAAAGAGCTTATCGCTGCGCTGAAAAAGATAAAGAAATATTTAGGAAAATTATTAATGAATTACTAGATTCTCATATCATACCGCGTATAGCTCGCTGGATTTTATTCTTGCAGGATTTTTGTTTCGAGGTTAAACACAGGGCTGGCTCACAGATGCAGCATGTGGATGCTTTGAGTAGAAATTTTCCAACACAAAATTTCGACTCTGAACGTGTTTTGCTAATAAAAGAGTGCGACTATTTAAGAGAAGCACAAAACCAAGATGAAGAAATAAAACTAATTAGGGAGACCTTGTTGTCAGGTGACATGCAAAATAATAAAAATATATTCAAGCAATACGACCTCTGTGGTAACGTAGTGTTTAAAATAACGCCATTTGGTAGGAAATGGGTCGTCCCCAAAAATTGTAGGTGGCAAATTGTCAAGGCCAATCACGACGATATAGGTCATTTAGGGTTCGATAAAACTATCGAAAAAATTAAGCGAAATTACTGGTTTAGTAAAATGAACAAATTTATAAAAAAATACATCAAATCATGTTTGCATTGTCTTTATCACAAAGATCAGGGGGAAAAAAAGTTAAGCTATTTACATTCCATCCCCAAGTTTGCTTCGCCTCACCACACCCTTCACCTAGACCATCTAGGACCATTCATAGAGACTCCCAGAGGCAATAAATATCTGTTGGTGATAGTAGATGGATTTTCTAAATTTGTCCACATTAAAGCAGTGCCAGACACATCCGCAGATGAAGTTATCAAAAACTTACGAGACATATTTGTGATTTTTGGAAACCCAAAACGAATAATTACAGATGCTGGAAAAGCATTCACCTCAAATGATTTCAAACATTTTGTCGACTCAAAAGGTATAAAACTATTTGTCAATGCTGTAGGACTACCCAGAGCAAACGGCCAAGCCGAAAGAGTGAACAAAACTATTCTAGAGGCCCTAGCAACGTCTAACACGGACAGCGAAACTGATTGGGATACAAAAATAGCTCAAATACAACAAGGGATAATAGTTCAAAACACCGAATTACTCAACACTCACCAGCAGAATTACTGTTAGGTTATCACCTTAAAATCGACGGCGACATTCATGCACACGACTAAAGTGAAGACAATATTTTGGACGTGACGAAAATCCGACGTCAGACAGCCAAACGTCTAGAAGCGAACAGGATCAGTCAAAATCTGAATTTCAATGAAAAGCGTGCTCCGCCCAAATTTTTCAACATCGGAGATCTAGTGCTCATAAAGGTTACAAGTTTCCCTGCAAACAACAAAAGCAAAAAGTTATTACCAAAGTTTAGAGGCCCCTTTAAGGTTGTCGAAGTTCTACAAAACGACCGCTATAAAGTGAAAGAAGATCCACACACTCAGAGATCAAGCCGTCCCTATGAAGGTATCGCTGCCCTCGAGAACATGAAACCGTTCCAGTTCCAGAAACGTTAAAGACGATCAATAGTCCGCCCTCAACTGCTACAGTCCCTCTACAAGGCTAAAGGCCACTCCTAAAGACTAAAGGTCTCTCTATCTAGAAGGCTAAAGGCCACTCTTCAAGACTAAAGGTCTCTCTCTCTACAAGGCTAAAGGCCACTCCTAAAGACTAAAGGTCTCTCTATCTAGAAGGCTAAAGGCCACTCTTCAAGACTAAAGGTCTCTCTCTCTCTCTACAAGGCTACAGGCCACTCTTAAAGACTAAAGGTCTCTCTCTATACAAGGCTAAAGGCCACTCTTCAAGACTAAAGGTCTCTCTCTCTACAAGGCTACAGGCCACTCGTAAAGACTAAAGGTCTCTCTCTCTCTCTACAAGGCTAAAGGCCACTATTAAAGACTAAAGGTCTTTATCTCTCCAAGACTAAAGGTCACTCTTAAAGACTACAGGTCTCTCTCCAAGGCCAAGGGCCTTACTAAATGACTGCAGTTCTCTCTCTTTCTCTCTCTTCAAGGCTAAAGGCCACCTTTACAGGTTATAGCTGGCTCTCGACAACGATATGTCGCCTCGCAAGTTCTTCGAGGACGAAGAACCCTACAGGATGGCCGTGTGGACCCTACCTGCGGAGCGGCAGCAGGGCCGATGACGAATGATCAACTGATATCACGACTGACGAATAATTACTTATCGGGTAGAGCTCGTAGAGTGCGGACTATCAGATTGTTCCTAAATGAATAGTACCTAAGTAATTATCGTGAATATATTGCTAAAATAGTATTAGTGCCTTTTATTAACGCCCACCGTCTACACTTAGTTGGGTATACCATGGCCGATAACCATTATTGTTATTAAATAATATATTTTTATTTCTTATACGTCATATAATAATTAATATGATATTAACTACTAAAAATTATACCAAATGCGGAATAATTACTGTAACTTTACTGTAACCCTACTTTCTACTTTTATTTTTCATCATATCTCCTAGCTGAGGCTCCTAGCCTACAGCGATTTTCTTGAAATGTACGTCATTTACTACAGTTACAAGAGGACTTTTTTTATGAAATTATAATCAGATTTTTTTTATAATAACCAGTCTTCAACGGTTAACAAGTAGTTAGCAAAATAAGGCTTATTCCAAAAGAAGGAAGGAGGGGTGGTAGGTGTGGTGGGACGCGGTACCGCCTAGAATAACTGATTATTGTGGTTCTATTATGTATATGATACCACCTCGAACAATTTTTGAAAAAAAAAAGTCAATGTCAAGTGACAGTGAATTCAGCTCTGATGAAAATAATTATGTTTTAAAAGATATCCATGATTGCTGGTATCCAATGCTAGATATCCAATAAAAGATATCCGTGCTAATAATCGAAACATTTTACGTCTGAACAAAATTCTAGTTTCATCTTCAATACAAATTCAAAAAGTGTGAATAAAATTCATCGAAATGACAATGTCAAAAATTCAAGTCAGAAAAGAAGTGCTCATACAGAAACATTGCGAAATAATATCCAAAAAAGAGTTATCGACAGAAATTCTAACTCTACTAATGAACTTAACAATAATTCAAAAGTCAATTTACAATTAATTAGAGTCTTCGTCAAATGTTTAGGAATGTAAAGTTAACGTTATTCAGTGAAATTTATGTAGCAGAATTTTTGAATCATTGAAAGGGTTTAACATTCATATTGGAAAAAACACAAAAAGATAGTCAATAGTGAAAAAGTATCATATTTTGACTTTAACAGCCAAAAAATTGAAAACACATCGGAAAAATTAGGAGAACCAACATACAGCAAAGGATACCAAGAAACTACAGAATTACCCAAAGAAACACTGGATAAATTATGTAAGTTACGCTATCGCGGCCGTATCCTGCGTAGAATTCCCAAAGGTGCTCGAGTTCTTGCAGCAGAAAAATATACGAATACGAAATGCATAAATAATATCCTGACCAATAATAATTATGAATCATCTTGGCAAAACCTATTTTATTTTGCTCATTCATGTCTCAAGGTCCCTCACAAACAGAAGAATTCCGATTTAAGAGTCAATGGTTCCCTTGATACAAAAGTTAATCGCCTGCTCCGTAATTTTCCCAATACATAGCTCGAAGGTCAAGAAACCAATACGAATTCAAGACACAAACACAACTTTAATAAAAACAAAGTTCTTGACCAGGTTAAATTGGAGAGAAAAATCGCTGAACAAGTAGCCATAAAGTCTCGCATAAAGTTATCAGATGGTGACATAAAAGGTGCTCTTCGCTTAGTAAGCTCTGATAGTAAAATTGCTCAGTCATCTAAACGAAACACAGCGATCATGCGTGATAAACACTCTACATAATATGCTGATTCTCGAGAACCCTCCAACAGTGACAACTGTACTGCCCAAAAAAGGCAAAAGGCAGTAAGTGAGAAAACCCTGAACTGTGATAAATTAAATTTTAGTGAAATTTAATGGCCGTTCCATAATAATCGTGCTGTGCAATGAAACTGGGCTCTTATAATAAACAAAAAATACATGTTTTATTTTTTTTATAATCATGAAGTGTTCCACTTTTTAATTTAAGAAAAAAATCTCGTACTGCTTTTTGCCTCAGTTTTTTTTTAATAGTTTGATTGATAAATCAGTAGTAAGTGAAGTAAACTAGAAGGTGTTCTTTTCAAATTGTTTATTTATTTTTATACATCTATAATTAAACCATTGACTTCAGCGTCCCTTAAATTAATCCAGAATAATTTCCTGTTTTCGGGCATCAGAGGCCCCAATTAAGAAAATATTTCTTGCTTTTTGGCAACTGGAATTCCTCTTGGCCCGACGCGCTATTTTTCTGGTATTTCTAGCCGATGTTTTTTCTTCAATAAATTATATTCCCGGAATTCCTGGTCCATCAGACTATTTTTGTAATACATATTAGATGAGTTTCTTCTGAACTGGATGACAGAAACATCGCACAGAAGAGGTCGATTAATTTTTTTTTCGATTTTGAATCGCCTGATTTCCAGTCCAAAATGTCTTCGTTGTCCAAGCATACAAGGTTCATTTTTTTCCTGTTAGAATTTTGAATCTGAAATTTGAATTAAAATCATATAGATTCCCATGTACTTCATGCTTAGTTCAACGCAATGATGAATAGAGAGTCTGCACTCATAAATGTGTGCCCTGCTTCAAAATACTTAAACGTGATATCTTCAGCTGCAATTTGATTGGAATTTACTAAAGTCAGCAATGCGGTGAACAATGTCCAGTTCTTATTTTGCCATGAGCATCCACCAGATAGACGAAGTGAAGGACATCCCGTTCTTCCACCAATGCTCTGTGATAGCAGAATGCTATTACTTTTGCTTTTCTGCCAGCTAGTGCCTTTTGTAAAACATGTTTTCTTGCTGCCTGGAATTCGTGATAACATGTTTTTTTTTGTAAATCTACACTTAGTAACTCCCGCTATGTTTCACCAAATTTAACTTTTAGTGATACCCTCGGTGATACCAGTTCATGCTTGGCGGCGCTGCTAAAGTTGTCGCACCTTGTCGCAATGCATTAGATATAGGAGTGTCCGGTATTAATATTTTAGCGTATTTGCTAATACTAGGCGAATTTTAGAAGTATAGGGTGTGTTTCGTTTAAGAACCGACACAGACCAGGGGCGTGTAGAGGAATACATGATATGGTGATTTACCGCAACTTACCTTTATGCTAAGTTATAGAGAAGTTATAGGCCTTGAAATTGGGGTTTCAAATTTCGAAAAAAATTCAATATCTCAGTTAAACTCGAACTTTAAAAAAACATATTTGGGACACGTTGTGAGTGTACCAAGAGCATTTATCGACAATAAGTAAAGTTAAATAATTGTATAAGCATTTTGAAGGGTTGATAAGTGATGATCCACCATTGAAAAGTTACAGAATATTTCAACCCGTTCGGCGATCTAAGAAATTATTACTGTATAAAGGAATTTAATTCTCATAAGTTTTTCTCTTGTTATCTTTTAAAGGAAACATTGTCGTTTTCAACAAAACCCCGAATTACTAAAAACGCGAATGGCAGTTGTTAGGTATTTAAAATCATTGCAAATTCAAAAGCATGAAAAATTAAAACTTGACGATCAGGAATACTTTTTTAAATAAGAAGAGAAAAAACAGTTGTAAAAGTAAGAAAATTTTACTTTTATTGGGTATTTGATTCTCAAACTTTTTTTCTCGTTATTTTTCAAACAAAAAATAATAATTTATTTTAATTAGTTCCCAATTTTAAATATTTATAAATTGAAATCTTTAATTTGCATTTAATTTAAAAGCCAACCTTTGAATTTTCGATGATTTTAAACAACACAACAACAATTCGTGTTTTAGCGAGGTTTTTTAGTTATTCGGGTTGTTGCTGAAAACGATAAAGTTTTTTGAAAAATTACAAGAGAAAAAATAGTTTGAGAATTAAATTAAAAGTTGTGGTTGTAGTAAAGACAAAGTTATTTCCCTCTAGCCTTTTTATTTTGTGAGGTATAGTAAAAAACAAGTTATAACAAGTTTTTAGTGGCCGTCATTTTGTATCCCCTCCTCAAAATTGTTGCAGATAATTCTATAGAACAGATATCAACATACAGGTGTTCCAGTTTGTATATTCGTAACTCCGGCAAACGGAAGAAGACGTAAAAACTGACGTAAAAATAATTATTGTATTTTTGATCTGAGAAGTTTTGATTTAAGATTTAAGGCGTTTTATTTTCGGGGTAGAGGATCTTAAAAAGAAGAAAAATTAATTTATTGAATATCTTTTAGACTATGGCAGATGTTTTTCTTGACTTGTGAATATTAAGTGTATATTAATAGAAGAGTAAAATTTTCAAGTATAATACACTTTCAGAAGACGAAACCAGTGGCATAATAGTTATGGGAGTTCTTTTTAATTTTAAGCCCCAAACTTCGACGTCACTGATGGAGAACATCCATTATTTTAAACTTATTTGAAATTATATAGGGTGATCAGTAACTCGCGCACTCCGAATACAGGGCGATATAGGAGCCCATTAAAATTAAGGATATTCTGCAAAAAAAAAAAAAATTCTACGGTTGGTTTTCAAGTTACAGAGTTTCCCTCATCTGAGGTTAAAGGTAATTTTTTTTCAATAACCGTGATAAAAATTAATGAAAACTTCAGGTTACTGTAATATCTGGAACGGATACCCTATAATTCATCAATTTTTTTTCACAAAACCTCTTTACAGAGGAATTATTGAGGATGTTGCAAAGTTGATAATATACCTAAATCCTCGCCTAAATCTGAACGAAATTTGAAGTTTGGCAACCGCCTAAACTCAACTTGCAATACAGGGTGTTCTACAAGCTCTATGACAAACTTTGACAGATGGTAGGTTGCTTGATTTTAAACATATTTTTTTTAATAAACATGGGTCCGATTCGTTTTTGTTTAGAAGTTACAAGCATTTAACCTTTATTAACAATCAACAATAAAAATTTAAATTAAATGATAATCACAAAACTTAAGACTATAAAAATTGTTCGAAATGTCCACCCTCAGCTTGAATGCAAGCCTCACATCGACAAACTAAAGATTCGGTCACTCGAAGAATGAGATTTGGATCATTTCTTATTTGGTTAGCTGCATCTTGAATTCTTTCAAGTAACTGCTGATGGGTAGCGATTTCAACATGGTAGACCAGCTGCTTCATGTGTCCCCATAAATAAAAATCCAGAGGATTCAGATCGGGAGAACGAGGTGGCCATGATATTGGACCTCCTTGACCTATCCATTTATTCGGGAAATGTTCATTTAGCCAAGCAGCAACTTGTCTTCCTCTATGTGGTGGTGCACCGTCATGCTGATACCACATATTTTGAATAATATTGAGTTGCACGTCATCAATAAACTCTAAAATGTCGTGTAACTGAATCATAACTGAAACAATTACGATTCTTTAAATGCTTGTAACTTCTAAACAAAAACGAATCGGACCCTTGTTTACCCTGTCAAAGGACCCTGTCAAAGTTTGTCATAGAGCTTGTAGAACACCCTGTATAAAGTATTCAAATGCCTTCGTTGCTATGGAAATTAAAATAATAACAATACCATCTAACCCGAACTTATTCACATGTTCAGTGCAGTGTAAGTAGCCACCTTTTTTTTACAAAAATGGTCATATCTTTGGAAGAAAAGAACTTACAACACTGCAGTAAGGAAATTTACCACTCTTAAAAAGTGAAGTTTACCGCAGCATGCTCTGAGTGCGCGAGTTACTCATCACCCTATTATCGGAAAAAAATGATACTCTTGATAAAGATCTCTAGCAGGCTTAGTTTTTGAGATATTTTATTTTTGATAATCAAGATGACATCATAAAGTTCCAAAATTCGAAAGCCAAATATTGTTCTTAGATTTCACTATACGTATTTTACGTCTATCAGTAAAAATTAGAAGTACACATAAAAGTCACTGAAAATTCATTTTTGACTTTCATAGGTATTTTGTACTTTTTTGGAGAAAACGATGTTGCTCTTGTATCAGTAAAATGGAACTCATTTTAAACCGAGTTTTAACCATTCATTGTGAATACTTATTTATTGTTATTTTTCATAAAATAAATTGAAATAACTCAAAAAAATTTTATAACATGGATGCGGAGATTCACACCTACTATAATAATGGTGGAAAAGCGTTGACAACGACAATTTTTTATAATGGTAATAATTCGACTGAATTTCTCATTCTGAACATAATACCGCAATAATTAGTAGGAATACTTATGATTTAGCTTCGTGAAGTGAGCCGGAAAAACTCGGGAAAACCAGATTGCTATAGCGCAACGATTGACCATCGTTTGACCACGTTTGACCACCCAATAATTTCGTTTGACTACCTTTTGTTTTTGTGTAATTGCAAAAAGAAAAATTTCCGGCCGTTTCCGGCTAACATCACAAAATTTCCAAATTGAGTAAATAGTGACGTTTAAATGCTAATTCGTTTGACCATCGTTTGACCACGTTTGAACATGCAATAATTTCGTTTCACCACGTCCAGAAAAAAAGATATGATTTTTTTTTAATTTTAATCAGGCCAACTTCACAATTTTACATTTCTCTCTGGAAGCTAAACTGTGTGATTTCGGGAGTCGAAACTAGCTCACCCCGTTTGACCATCGTTTGACCAGGTTTTACCACCCAATAATTTCGTTTGATCACGTCCAGGAAAAAGATATGATTTTTTTAATTTCCGATCCGGACAACTTCATAATATTTCAATTCTCTCTGGAAGCTAAACGGATTGATTAGCTGATTGATTGGAACCTGGTCAAACGATGGTCAAACGGGGTGAGCTAAGTTCGACTGCTGAAATCACACCGTTTAGCTTTCAGAGAGAAATGTAAAATTGTGAAGTTGGCCTGATCGAAAATTTAAAAAAATCATATCTTTTTTCCTAGACGTGGTCAAACGAAATTATTGGGTGATCAAACCTGGTCAAACGATGGTCAAACGGGGTGAGCTAGTTTCGACTCCCGAAATCACACCGTTTAGCTTCCAGAGAGAAATGTAAAATTGTGAAGTTGGCCTGATTAGAAATTTTAAAGAATCATATCTTTTTTTCTGGACGTGGTCAAACGAAATTATTGGGTGGTCAAACGTGGTCAAACGATGGTCAAACGAATTAGCATTTAAACATCACCATTTACTCAATTTGGAAATTTTGTGAAGTTAGCCGGAAATTTTTCTTTTTGCAATTACACAAAAACAAAAGGTGGTCACACGAAATTATTGGATGGTCAAACGTGGCCAAACAATGGTCAATCGAATGCGCTATGGCAATCTGGTTTTCCCGAGTTTTTCCGGCTCACTTCACGTAGCTTTATGATTTGTCTAGAATTCAACTGAATACACACCTCCTCTGCTTTTTCGACCAATTAGCTCTAGTAGTAAGTTGTAAAAATTTATTAATTTACTTTAATACTTATGCTTCTTATGAAGGAATACGGATAAATCTTAATAATAATTGTTCTTGACCTGCCAACTTGATAATAGGTAGGTATTTACACTTAGATTTATCTCACCTTCGCATTGAGGTAGAGTTTTTGTGTCATTGCCCTAATATCTCGGCTAATATAATAAAACAAAAATTACTGTATTTTATTAAACATTTTTTCATTTTAGGGTGTTTTTAATAGCAAAAATACACTATTTTTAAGTAGCTATGTCTGTACCTACTTATTATTCACTACTCTAACTTAGTTAAACCATGACTTTAATTATTTGTAGGTAGGCCGAGGTAGGTACCTACCTATTTACTTATTTCAAAAATATAAAAAAAAAATAACTCGAAAAATGGCAAAGATTAGTTACTTATATAAAAATACCGCTAGGTACATAATGTATGAATGTTTATAACTAAACGGAACCTACATAAATAAGATCCGCTTTCTCCTCTCACTTACCTGGTAATAAAATCCAAATGAAGGAAAGCAGTACGTATTTGATATTCCGAAAAGGTTTCTTCATATTTACATCACATTCGGTAAAGGCATTCACTTTCATTACAAAAAAATCCAATAAATAAATAAAATAATTAAAAATCACTAGTCACTAGTCACAAACACACTAATTGAATACGTTTCAGCCGTGACCTTGTGTTGAAATCTCCTAGTTCCTGCAGCAGATCTATAGTATACTCACTAGAAACGGCCTATTTACACACATTTTTTATTTCAAATATTGTTGTAATTATCAAAATATAAAGTGAGTCCTGGGCCGAAAGTCAGGTGCTGTATTCATTTTCGATTTTTGTAAAGTAAAGTCTTCTGCCATACTCGCGTCAGCGCTATGGCCGGAGAAAATCATAATACGAACACGTAGTGAGTAACTTGTTGGGAACTGATACTGAATGAATTATTATGAAGTAAAGTAACTAAACTGACTATAGGTGGGTCGGCCGAGTCAGCCGAAGCCGAAACCGTTTGAAACTTGGAAATACGCATCGGTCTTTTAGAAAGTATGTGGTTACGGTTACGGTATCTACCAATAATAATAATAATATACTACCTTTGCTACAGGTAGTAAACCTAATAGTTACATGAAAATGACGACGCTAGCGCTATAATTATCAATGGCGCGAAGTTCGATTCTGTTTTACGTTTTTAAAAAACATTCCTGATATAAACCAATAGAAGCTCCGACTATGATTATTAGGTATGAACTAGTTAAAATTAATAGATTAATCGACTTACCTGTAGGGAGATTAATCCTCATTTTCCTAGCTTGCCGCACGGTATAGGGGTAAAAGTGGAGTGCTCGGAGCGGAGGAGATTCGAAAGTTGCTAAAAAAGAAATTTGTGGTGGGCCTCTCAAAACTAAAAGCTGCGACCTGTGGCAAAATGAAAGCTTATTTGTTATTAATATAGCCCAGAAAAATTCGTCCAATGATCGTCCTGTGCAAAAGGGCACTGTCCAAAATTTTTCAGTTTTCTCTATAAATCGACAGTACCTATAATAGAACTGTGCGAATTTTTGGTAGTTTTTCCACGTTATATTTTGTAGCCGTTTATAGCCTATAAGAAAATAAAAAAAATATCTTGAAAAGCGTTGGCTTTTATGGAGCCAGGCGGTCTTCAAGAAGCGGTATCTCTGTGCGAAGTGGCTGAAAAATTAATTCAATTTTAATACTTGGGCTGTTTATCAACGATTATCTCAAAAGCGGTAACTCTGATCGAAAAATGGTATTATAAATAATTCTTGCTCCATTATTTGTGATTAATATGGTCTTATTTTCATAATTTTACACCTAATAATTAATAAGAAAAATTATTAAATGTGAAGCGATGCATAATCAAGTCGCTCGAGCCCTCGCTCGAACTGTCTGCTTAGCGCTCAGACGCCGCATCACCCTCCCTCTCCCTGCACTTCCCCTTATCAACGTAATGCGCAAGGGTAGGTATATAATAAGTGGAAAGTAATCTTATTTGAAAATTTTATGGCTCTGTTTAAAACGGCGTTTCCGAGTTGGGCATAATTACCTGACCAACCCTTCGACTCTACGGGTGACCCTATAATCCTGGGGCTCAGTTGGGCCAAAGAATTTCTAGATACCGTTGAAGCCATTGGATACTTGGTTGATTATTATCCGAGTTATTTGCATGCTCTTGTATGGCTACGTTGCCAGATTTTACAGGAATTCCTATTTTCTACATTAAATGAAATTGGAAAAAATAAATAAATAATTTTAATAATGGATGTTAATACTTGATTTTTTTAAGTTGTATCAAATACATCAAGCCCTTAGTGCATTTACAATTATTTTATACTATACCTACAGCAGAAACATGAAACATCAATAGAAAAGTAATATACACTGTGTCTCATGAATTTCTGGACATAGGGAATTCCCATGTTAAAATAAACTATTGAAAATATTGGCTCCCCTAATTATTTTACAGTAAAATGTCAAATGCAAAACTTCTTAAGGAAAAAAAGCTGCTTCTTATGCTATAATTGGATTTTCATTTGGTTCATCCGTTTTAGAGAAAATCAGGAAAAACTGAACGGTTTTTCGTAGTTTTTCAAGGTTGCTTTGCTTTTGAGAGATAATGCTAAAAATTATTCTTGACTTGAAAGTAATTGCAAAAATGTTAACAAAAATCATTTGACGTATTAGCTTCAAAAACGAGCACAGAAATCTGCTCGTTAGCCAATGAGCCTTCATAATATTGGCTGTTAGTGAATTGCCAGAGTAATGTCATTCAATAAATGTTACTTTTTCTTCAATGGTGTAGGTGATATTTCATTTTTATAAACAAGTTTTTCTTTAAAAAGTAATAATTTGCCACTAAAGTTTTAATGATGAATTAATTACTTTTGAACAATCAGTTATTGACAATTAATAATTTTTAGCATTATCTGTCAAAAGCAAAGCAACCTTGAAAAACTACGAAAAACCGTTCAGTTTTTCTTGATTTTCTCGAAAACGGATGAAAAATGAAAATCCAATTACAGCATAAGAAGCAGCTTTTTTTCCTTAAGAAGTTTTACATTTGACATTTTACTGTAAAATAATTAGGGGAGCCAATATTTCCATAAGTTTATTTTAACATGGGAGTTCCCTATGTCCAGAAATTCAAGAGACACAGTGTACAGGGTGGGCAAATTTGGATGTTTCTATAGGAGATCTCGGTAACTATAAGAGCTATGTAAAAATGAATGGCGCATTCTCGATCGCTTTTTTTGAGAGGAACTCAATGGTGAAAACCGGAACTCGCTATCTTCTTTTGTTTTCGAGCTTATAATGAAAAGTACGATTTTTCACGATATCGATAAATGTCGATATCTTTCTTGGTTTTGAAGTTAGAGAAAAGATATTTGCACATTCTTCAGGCACTTTTTTGAGTAGAATGGAACGGCCTCAACAGATTTTGAATATCTTTTTTCATTTTTCCGTTATAACATAAAGTTGTATTTTTTTAAATGGAAGTCATAGTCCATGAACTAATTAAATAGAGTATTTTTTTCTCTTTGCAACGATATATAACATGTGCGTTAAAAATTTATGAAAAGTTAATTTTTCAAAATAAACTTAATTTATCATGGTACCTTAGAAATTTGTTTCAACTATTTACCTAGTAGGCGTGAATGTCATTTAGAAAATTGTGCGACAACGCCTGTCAAAGCCAGTTTACGCAGTTTTTGAGTTAGAAAGTGCTCGTTTCGCTTGCAAAATGGCAAATTTGGTTTATGAAAACTACGAAAAGTATGATATGTTAGAGTGCTTTATTCAAAGTAACAGCAATTCTGATATTGCATCCGAAACATACTTCAATCGTTATCCAGAGAGGAGACAACCCCACAAATCTATTTTTGACATGTTGAAGGCAAATATTATCAATCACGGGTCATTCAAGAAGTCTAGGCCGAAAAACTATCATATTGGTGATGCCGAAGAAGCTGCCATTAATGTAATTGGATCCGTACTTGCCAATTCTTATAAATATAAATATCAGAATTGTCACTATTTTGCATAAAGCAATCTAATATAACATATAAACGCTCGTATTCACAAACGATAATTTCCTAAATAATTACGTAATCAATTATCCCCATCTCATTCTATTGTAAAAAAACTGCATATCTCCATCTCACTCATTTAAATAATTACGTAATTATTTAGGAAATTATCGTTTGTGAATACGGGCAAAAAAGTTTCATTGGTCATCAACTAAATTTTACTTTTTGCAAAGCGAAACAGTCACTTTCTAACTCAAAAATGTAAGAGAACTGGGCTTTGACAGGCGTCTTCATATACTATTCTAAATGAAATTCACGCCCACTACGTGACAAGTCAAAAAAAAAAAATCTCAGGTACCATGATAAATTCAATTTATTTTGAAAAATGTAACTTTTCATAAATTTTTAACACACATGTTATATATCATTGCAAAGAGAAAAAAATCCTCTATTTAATTAGTTCATGGCCCACTATGACTTCCGTTTTAAAAAATACAACTTTATGTTATAACGGAAAAATGAAAAAAGATATTCAAAATCTGTTGAGGCCGTTCCATTCTACTCAAAAAAGTGCCTGAAGAATGTGCAAATATCTTTTCTCTAACTGCAAAACCAAGAAAGAAATCGACATTTATCGATATCGTGAAAAATCGTACTTTTAATTATAGCTCGAAAACAAAAGGAGATAGCGAGTTGTGGTTTTCACCACTGAGTTCCTCTCAAAAAAAGCGATCGAGAATGCGCCATTCATTTTTCCATAGCTCTTATAGTTACCGAGATCTCCTATAGAAACATCCAAATTTGCCCACCCTGTACATAATACAGGGTGTTACAAAAAAGTAGGTCAAGCTCTTGGCCACAGATTGTTGGGCCAAAAATAATGACACTTTTCTTATGCCATTTTTCACATAGGCGTCCCATTTTCAAGATACAGGGTGTCAAACTTTAAATAAAAAAAAGTTTTTTATCAATAACTCCGTTATTTTTTAAGATACTCACTTGAAAATTTGCATAGCCTTTTTTTTTATGCAGACACACATTTTTAGGAAAAAAAAAATCAAAGAAAATCCAAGCGCGAGCGCACGAAAGGGGATTTATGGCAGACCTCGGCCCCCCAACATTTTTCTGCGTACGCCTATGGCTCTGATGTATGTTTTTTTTTATTGAGCGTTTATTTGTTTTACTATCCTCACTCTTATATCATTTTGATTTAGGCCTTCGTTTACGAGATATATCAACATGTTTGGGTGTGTGTCATTGATCAACTTACTGATATTTAAATTTCCCAATTTCTTTTTTATTTTCAATAATTAAACATGTCGGTGTATTAAATTACCTTTTCTCACTACCACCTCGGTAAGTTGACGTTTCATTGTTAAAAAGTCGACTGTAATGGTAAGTGAAACAAATGTAGGATAATACAATAAAAACTGTAACTAAAGGCAGAAAAGACAACTTACCGCTTAAGGTCACTTGCCGTATAGCGACAATGGGGAAGTGCGTCTCTAACAATCAAAATTAACAAATTGGTGGCAAACCTAGCAACGCCAGAATATAAATTCATAGTTTGAAACGTCATCGATAAACGTCACAATTTTTACAAGCTATTTTTCGTAATTTTTTTACTTTATTTTGTGTTTTGTAATTGTGGTAGTGAGAAAAACGTAATGCGTTCCGCGTTTGCAAGTCTATTTTTTATTTTCGTTGGTCTTTTAAGGACCTGAGCTTCGCTTCGGTCCTCAAACGATCACCTCAGATAAAAAAGTTCACTTACCCATCTTGGAACGCAAATAGGTATTTCTACAATAATATCTTATGTTAAAAAGCCTACAACTAAAAACAACGAAATAAAAATAATAAAAGTTGAAACTAAACACATGAATTGAATATTGAAGATGATTAATTTAAATTAAATGTTCAACATGTCTGCCATCTTCGTGAATGCACATTCGGGCTCTTTTGAGGAGAGAGAACCGAATATGCTGAAAAATTTGTGGTTTTAGCCTAAATAGCTGCTCGCCTTCTACAGTTCGTTGACGCAAATGTTGTTCACTTAATACTGCAATCTTTCATAAACCCCCAAAAACAAAAATCTAACGGATTGAAGTCGGGGGAACGAGCTGACCAATGAACAGTTGCATCCTGTCCCCTGTCAATCCAGCGGTTAGGAAAGATTAAATGTAAATAGTTCCGAACATTTAGACCGTAATGCGGCGGAGCACCGTCAAGCTGAAACCACATATTCTGTCGAAGCGCTAGAGGCACATCATCAAGTAACTCTATGAAAGTACCTTGTAAGAATAAATAAAACTCAGCAGCATTTAAACGGGGTGGCAGAAAAGTCGGACCTAAAAGAAAATTATCAACTATTCCCGCCCATACGTTTACTTTAAAATTTACTTGGTGATGTGTCGCTACAGTAGCTTTTGGATTTGCATCCGCCCATACGTGAGTGTTGTGAATATTTGTTAATCCATTACGAGTAAATGTGGCTTCATCTGAGAACAAAATGGATCTCGTAAAATGAAGATCACGAATATTTTCTTGCAAAAGCCAACAACAAAATGTTGATCTTGCTTCAAAGTCTGTTGGTAATAGCGCTTGCACTCTCTGAACATGGTACGGATTTAACAATTGCTGCTTCAAGACTCTGTGCACATTAGAAGAGTTAATGTTGACGCCTCCGTTATTTACCATCTCTCGGGCTATTATCCTAGTACTTGTACCTAGATTGGCTTCCACTGTTTGTAAAATTTGCTCCTCCCGATTTGGTGGAAGCTTATTTGGCCGTCCACATTGACCTACCCTCAGTTCGTTTAATTTCCCAGATTCTCTTAAACGACGAATTATACTTAAGAAAAATCTTCTCTCTGGATGATACCGATTCCGATATGTCTCCGCATAACGCCGAGCAGCTAAATTAGCGTTGGAATTACATTTTCCTACAACGTATGGTAAATAATTTATTTAAGAAAATTATAATGATATACCACAAGGATATCAGAAAACATTCTGAGCAAGGATCAGTCGGACCTTATAAGGGCAGCACTGATCCAAGCGGTAGATAACGTTAAAGAAGGAGAACCTGCACCAAGGTTCTCCGAAGCGCAGCTTAGGGGGGGGGGGACTTTCTCATGGCTTCCTGCGCTGACCGGGCCACAAAGGACTGGCTAGTGCGGGTGGTCAGGGAGATGGAACCTGGTCAGGAGCGAAACTTAGCATCACTGATGCCAAGGACGTTCTGAAACCAATAAGAGCGCTAGTGTGGATACCTGGGGCCCAAGAGGAACCAGAAAAAATCCAAAAAAGACTGGGAATCCAAAACCCAGGACTAAAACCAGAAACGTGAACCCTAGTGGACAGAAAACCTGACACGAAAGGCCAACAGTTAATTTTCCTCATGGGTGAAAACTTATGGGAGAAAATAGAGCAGCTTCAATGCAGACCCTACCTTAACCTAACTAGGGTGCTATTCAAGCGACTAGGAGGGGAAAAAGAAGAGGGAGCAGAGAAGATGGAAACGGAAGAAGTGGGGACTGAAAAAAAACTCCTTCCTCCCACTGAACCGGAGGAAGGAGAACCCCAATCTGAATAAGGTAAGGTGTTCAAATTCCTACAAGTTAATATCCAACATAGCAAAGCAGCTTCGGCTGCTTTGCAACAATATGTAAGAAAGAACAATATTGATATTATACTGATACAGGAACCTTGGATATCCAACGGGGCCATCAGAGGTATCAATATGGCGGACGAATGGGAACTAATCAGCCCAGGAGGAAACCATCCAAGAACTTGCATCTTAGCAAAGAAAAACCTACATTTAATGCCATTATGGGAGCATACTACAAGCGACCTGATGACAGTAAAATGGAAAATTAAAGAGGAAGGGAACCAAACCGAGGTAATACTCGGGTCTGCGTACCTCCCCTTTGATCAACCGGGCCAACCACCGACAAAGGAAGTGGAAAGACTGCTCCATCAATGTGATGAGAAGAAAATCCACCTTTTACTAGGATGCGATGCCAATGCACACCACATTACATGGGGGAGCACAGGAAACAACAAAAGAGGTGAGTCACTTTTGGAGTTTATTACTAGTAATAATTTGGAAGTGGCAAATCAGGGAAACGAGCCTACCTTTTTAACCATGACAAGGAGAGAAGTAATAGACATCACTATCGGCACAACCAAAATGTGTAATGAAATAAGAGAATGGCACGTATCAAACGAGCCATCACTCGCAGACCACAGATACATCAGGTTTAGTATATTCAATTATCCATTGGGAAGAACTCTGACCTACAGAAACCCAAGAACCTGTGACTAGGATCTCTTTAGGGAGATACTAGGACAGGGGTTGGAAGAATGTCCGTCTAGAGTTAAAACCCCTATGGAGAGAACTGATGAGTGAAATCATCAACAGAGAAATAATCAAAGCCTATGAAGACAGCTGCCCTCTAAAAGAGAGGAGGGTCAAGAGGGAGACACCATGGTGGAGCCCGGGACTCTCCTCTCTGAGAGCAGAGACACGTAGGACATTTAACCGGGCCAAAAAAAACCGGGGAATGGGAGACATACAAAATCTCTCGCAGAAACTATATGTCAGCCATAAAAAAGACTAAAGAAGATTCCTGGAAAAGGCACTGTGAGGAGATCGAAAGAACTCCAGAATGTGCCCGACTTCAGAGATTGATGCAGAGGGACAATCAGAAAAAACTGGGTTCACTGAAAAATACACAGGGTGTGTATACAAGTACCGAGGAGGAGACTCTAGACCTTCTTCTAGAGACACACTTCCCGGGTAGTAAACACATCCTTGAAGAACACAAGCACAGCACACACCTAAATGTACCAAACATACGGGGATCCAGGGAAAACTGGAAACTAGTAAAAAGGGTAATAGACCACAACAAACTTGAATGGGCGCTAAACTCCTTTGCACCATACAAGTCAGCCGGCCCAGACGGGATAATTCCAAAAATGCTACAGAAGGGAAGGGAAATACTGACCGTACCACTGTGCAAACTGTTCAGGGCAAGTTTAGCCCTGAGTTGATACCCTGATACCACAGGCGTGGAGAAAGGTAAGAGTGGTATTTATACCAAAACCAGGGCGAGAAACCTACACCCAGGCAAAATCCTTTAGACCAATTAGCCTAACGTCCTTCATGTTAAAGACAATAGAGAAATTGGTTGATAGGCATATAAGGGACGAGGCGCTGGAATTAACACCACTGAATCGACACCAATATGCATATCAACCTGGAATGTCATGTGAAGTAAGCCTTCATACTCTAACAAACAAAATAGAGAGGGCACTGGACAATAAAGAAATTGCACCAGGGACTTTTCTAGATATAGAGGGAGCTTTCGACAATACCTCTTTCATCTCCATAAAGAGAGCTGTGGAAAAGCGGGGAGTTCACAGGTCCATTACGGACTGGATAGACTCCTCAATTAGAAACAGACAAATCTCCAGTTCCCTTGGTAACACGAGTAGGAAGGTAATGGCTGACAGGGGATGCCCGCAGGGGAGAGTGCTGTCGCCTCTGCTATGGAGCCTGGTTGTCGACAGCCTACTCTGGGAACTGGAAAGAAAGGGAATTCACGCGCAAGGATACGCAGATGACATCACTATTCTAACAACGGGCAAGCATGCAGAGATTATTTCAAATCTCATGCAACAAGCTCTCAGAATAGTAGAAAAATGGTGCCTAGCAGAAGGACTGTCAGTTAATCCTGACAAGACTACAATAATTGCCTTCACGAATAAAAGAAATCTTCAAAATCTGAAGAGACTAAGACTTGGAGGACAAGAAATCCCATTAAGCACGGAGGTTAAGTATCTGGGCATTACCCTGGATAATAAACTTAACTTCGGAGCACACATAGAAAGAACAACCAAAAAGGCAACCAGAGCCTTATGGGCCAGTAGAGGAATGATAGGTAGAAAGTGGGGACTGAAACCAGAAATGGCACACTGGATGTACACTAAGGTGATAATACCCACGATTACATAATATGGCTCCTTATTATGGTGGCATAAATTCAGAAAAAAGGAGCACATTACTAAGCTAAATAAGTTACAGAGACTCGCGTTACACCAACAGAGGCCATGGAGATGCTCCTGGGGCTCCCGCCACTCCACTTGTTGGTTGAGACGGAGGCACTAGCGACAGCATACAGAGTTAAGACAATACTGCATGGGACCTTCAATATAACTAAAGGATACCATACAGGAATATTCAAACATCTAGAAACCAATCACATTTTAAACATGCGACCAGATATAACGAGTAAGAGCATAAACTTCTGTAAACCTTATCAGGTATTAATACCAGCAAAGGGAACAGAAGGTTATGAAATCAAAACAAAAAACAATCAATGCACCTGGTACACGGATGGATCCAAGACAAAGATTAGCGCTGGAGCAGGAGTTGCTGGGAGAGGCGAGGGAAATACATTCAGTATAAACCTCGGCGGACTAGCAACAGTGCTACAGACAGAAATCTTAGCAATCCACGCCTGCGTGGAACACATGATAGCCGGTTCATTTGAAAATATGAACATTGAAATCGTTACTGACAGCCAGGCAGCTCTACGAGCACTGGACTCAGTGACGATACAATCAAATACAGTGAAGAGCTGCATTAACTCTCTAGCAAAGCTAGCAGATAAAAACAACAAAATAAACCTGAGGTGGACAAAAGGACACCAGAACAACAAAGGTAACAAAAAAGCGGATCTTCTTGCAAAAAAGGGATCCAAACTACCCTTAATTGGGCCAGAACCAACTTGCTGCATAGCCTACAGCGAAGTCAGAAGGGAAATAAATTACCTCCTGAAGAAAAAACATATCTTCCATTGGAATGAAGTAGATGGACTGAGACATTCGAAGATATTTATCAGAGAACTATCAGAGAATAAAACTAATGAATTAAAAAAGCTGAGTAAACACCAGCTGAGATGGGCAATTGGACTTCTAACAGGACACTGCCCACTAATGAAACACCTCTCAATAATAAGGGTGAAAAATAACCCAGATTGCAGGAGATGCGGGGAAGGGGGAGGAACCCCATACCACCTGATCTGTGAGTGCCCGGCACTAGAGGGAACTAGACTTCTAATATTTGGGACCGAAATGGCGGAACCAAAGGAAATAGAACAAGCACACATTGGACTCGTTCTGAAATACTTTCGAGAGACGGGACTGATGAGCTAATAATCCAAAGGGGTACAATAAGCGCAAGCTTCAGTACAAGGGCTTTGAACCTACCCTAGAAGAATAATAATAATATAATGATAATAAATTTATTACCCATCATCAACAGCATATCTGTCATAAATATGTGAAAATGACAATAATTCTTCTCTATTTGCCATTCTGTATTTTTTAAATTTGCTACAATAGGTACTTTGTAGATGTACTACAATACTTATGATGATAAAGAGTAATATTTTTTTTTCTGCGACGGGCTAAAAGTTTGGCCTTTTTTCCCCGTTGACAGGTAGAAAAATGCCTCATTATATAAGCTGCATCTTATCGGGGAAAAAAATGAATTAGCAGGGAAATAAATGAGTACTTATTTCCCCGAAATGGCGGCTTAGGTATAGCTACTATTAACACTCAGATATCATTAAATTTATATCAAATATACGTAAAGGAAAGTTACCTTATTATCCAAATGGCAATTATTAAGGAAATTTTCATAACAATCACTATCCATATTATTAAATTCACTCATTGAGACCTTACAAGAATCTTTGCAAAACAATCTTAAATTTTAATTAAATTATGACGTTTATCGAATTAAATCGTTTCGTTACCAGGCAACGTCGATTACGATAAAAGACAGTTTGAAAATCCAAGTTTAACATAAATCATTTTTCCGACATAATTTTCAGTTATCTAACTACGTTTTTCGATATTCTAACACTGATATTTCTTCTCGCAGAAAAAAATTGTATATTACACACGAGAAAAAAGTGCGATTTTAGCTCTCGATTGTCAATCAAAACTGTCTTCAATTTTAATTACATTAGCATGACGTTTATGTAATAATTAAATCGTTTCGTTACCCAGGCAACGTCGATTACGATAAAAGACAGTTTGAAGATCCAAGTTTAACGTAAATCATTTTTCCGACATAATTTTCAGTTATCTAACTACGTTTTTCGACATTCTAACACTGATATTTCTTCTCGCAGAAAAAAATTGTATATTACACACGAGAAAAAAGTGCGATTTTAGCTCTCGATGTGTTTGTCCCCTCCGCTAAACGCGTCGGGGACGAAATCACATCTCGAGCTAAAATCTATCGCTTTTTTCTCTTGTATAATAATAGTTATTATATTATTAGTTACAATAAATAACTATTATTATACAAGAGAAAAAAGTGCGATTTTAGCTCTCGATGTGTTTGTCCCCTCCGCTAAACGCGTCGGGGACGAAATCACATCTCGATCATTAGGTCGTTCGAATCATTACGTTAAACTTGGATCTTCAAACTGTCTTTTATCGTAATCGACGTTGCCTGGGTAACGAAACGATTTAATTATTACATAAACGTCATGCTAATGTAATTAAAATTGAAGACAGTTTTGCAAAGATTCTTGTTAGCTTTCGATGAGTGAATTTAATAATATGGATAGTGATTATTATGAAAATTCCCTTAATAATTGCCATTTGGATAATAAGGTAACTTTCCTTTACGTATATTTGATATAAATTTAATGATATCTGAGTGTTAATAGTAGCTATACCTAAGCCGCCATTTCGGGGAAATAAGTACTCATTTAGTTCCCTGCTAATTCATTTATTTCCCCGATAAGATGCAGCTCATATAATGAGGCATTTTTCTACCTGTCAACGGGGAAAAAAGGTCAAACTTATAGCCCGTCGCAGAAAAAATAACTATTACTGTGACAGCTTATTTAATAATAATTGTTTTGACAACTAAACGCCTCATTTGTTTTTATTTTCAAGGTCTGCTTAGAAAATTCTGTTGTCCCGTCTAAGTAAGTCTTAAATAAATTACAGTCAGCATTTTAATCCGAATTTACCTATTATACTTTGACTATTAGACGAACACGTTACGCAGAAACATATCCGAATCAGCCACCACCGAATCACCGCTCTAAAAAGAAATTGGGAAATTTAAATATCAGTAAGTTGATCAATGACACACACCCAAACATGTTGATATATCTCGTAAACGAAGGCCTAAATCAAAATGATAAAAGAGTGAGGATAGTAAAAAAAATAAACGCTCAATCAAAAAACCATACATCAGAGCCATAGGCGTACGCAGAAAAATGTTGGGGGGCCAAGGTCTGCCATAAACCCCCTTTCGTGCGCTCGCGCTTGGATTTTCTTTGATTTTTTTTCCTAAAAATATGTGTCTGCATAAGAAAGAAAGCTATGCAAATTTTCTAGTGAGTATCTTAAAAAATAACGGAGTTATTGATAAAAAACTTTTTTTTTATTTAAAGTTTGACACCCTGTATCTTGAAAATGGGACGCCTATGTGTCATTATTTTTGGCCCAGCAATCTGTGGCCAAGAGCTTGACCTCCTTTTTTGTAACACCCTGTATAATGAATATGGCGATACACATTATAATAATAGTTATATTTCAAACATGTTGCCCCAGTTTCAAAACAACTAAGCAACCATAGCGGGAGCTGTTTATTTATGCGATGGGTATTTTTTTTGGCGCACTAAAACTCACCGGTAAGTCAGGTATTTGGTCAGGGTAGGTTTTTTTTCCATTTTAGGGACATTTGAAGGAAAAAAAACCTATCCTGGCCAAAGACCTGACTTACCGATTACGCTAAACATAGCCATAGGTAGGTACGTAACTACTATCTACTACCTATTCGACTTCAATAAATTATTAATAACAAATTGATTAAGTATACCTATCCGATCTACTAAAAGCACTACTTCTTTGATGAGACGAGTTTAGTGTCGAATAAGTAGCGAAGTTATTCAAAATAAATCTGGTAACACGGATATTTCTTGCCTATCCAGTTATGTTTCATCTCTTATAATCCCCTCACTTCTCGTTTGTCGCCCAACTGAGCCCTGGGATTGTGGAAGAACAAAATCCTTCTCCCAACTCGGTATCGCCCGTTTAATATCTATGAAACGTTATTTCTTGTAAATACTAGGTAAATATAGAGGTAAACAGATTGTCAATTCTTATCCCCTATGCAGTAATCTCTGGACAATTAAAAATCCTTACCTGCCGAGTTAAGACCTGCAATAAATTTTATTAAGTAGGGTAATAAATTTTTCAAATAACTTTACCCTTGCCTTTTTAAGAAATATCGAACTGAGTATTGGCTTCTCACGGTAAAGTATAAATTCTGTATAATAAAGGCTTAAGGCATTTACCAAGAAAAAGTAGGTAAAGTATTTTTCATTCTCCCCTTTACGAAAGTGTAACTTTCTGTCTTGATAAGGCAACCGAAAGCGAAAGTAAAACATCCTAGGTGATAGGTTGCTAGGTGGTTGCTAGCTATGAAAAACTTTCGTGGCCTGGACAAAAAAGTAGAAATGTCAGGTTGATTAACGTTTATTTAGATGGAAAATTAAACGTAAAACTACAATAAAAATTCCAGTAAATCTTTCTGGAACATACAAATAATTATTATTGTATGTTCCAGAAAGATTTGCTGGAATTTGCAGCTTCTTGAATGAAATTCATTTTGAACTGAACTACGATCAAAGATTCTGAAAATATAGCGGTACAGAGTTTTAAACTTGACAGTGTCATAAATTAATAATTTAAAACTATCGTTACTATGGTAATGTTAAAAACATGGCACCTTATAATAATTCCATTGTTATCACTGAATCGTATTATTTTACTCATTTCTTCTTAATCCGTGGTTCAATATGGCAAGGGGAGAATGAAAAGTTTAATACATTACACGCTACGAAAGCTCTTTCAGGTGCTCGGAGTTTTTAAATACCCTCGGCTACGCTACGCTTCGCCTCGGGTATTTAAATCCACCTCACACCTAAAAGTGAACTTTCGTAGCTTGTAATGTAATAGTTATTTACATTACAAGCTACGAAAGTTAACTTTTAGGTGCGAGGTCTTTTGAATAGCCGAGGCGAAGCGTAGCGTAGCCGAGGCTATTTAAAAACTCCGAGCACCTGAAAGAGCTTTCGTAGCGTGTAATGTATTAAACTTTTCATTCTCCCCTTGCCATATTGAACCACGGATTAAGAAGAAATGAGTAAAATAATACGATTCAGTGATAACAATGGAATTATTATAAGGTGCCATGTTTTTAACATTACCATAGTAACGATAGTTTTCAATTATTAATTTATGACACTGTCAAGTTTAAAACTCTGTACCGCTATAATTTTAGAATCTTTGATTGTAGTTTAGTTTAAAATGAATTTCATTCAAGAAGCTGCAAATTCCAGTAAATCTTTCTGGACCATACAATAATAATCATTTGTATGTTCCAGAAAGATTTACTTGAATTTTTTATTGTAGTTTAACATTCAATTTTCCATCTAAATAAACGTTAGTCAAACTAACATTTCTACTTTTTTGTCCAGGCCACGAAAGTTTTTCATAGCTAGCAACCACCTAGCAACCTATCACCTAAGGATGTTTTACTTTCGCTTTCGGTCGTCTTATCACGACAGAAAGTTACACTTTCGTAAAGGGGAGAATGAAAATAACTATTTATATTGCTCTATAACGGAAATTCCAGCAAATTTTACTCGGAGACTGGGGGCAGGTATGGTATAAGACATATTATTCTTCAAATTATTTTGTTGATTAAAAAAATTATGAGAAAAATTGCAACTAATGGTTAAACAAGGAACAAATTCTTGTGAATTTTGCATTCTAGGAAGTCCGATAATGTTTTTCTCTTACCTGCCTATAGGTACATAGTTTGAGGGACTCTTTTTCATTTCAAATTTTTCATCCAGTCCAGTGAGTAGTGAGTTATAATAAGGAAGCCGCTTGTGCGATTTCGTTACGTGTTCTTTTTTTATTAACAAGGGTGATATCTGGCCTATCGTGCATGATTGTTTTATCAGTTTGGATGGTGAGGTCCCGATATACGAGTAATTTGTGATCCTTATTTTCCAGTATTGTTTGCGGTGTGAATTTGTAGTAGAGTTGAGAGTCTGCATGAATATTGTAATGGAGTCCAATGGCTTGGTGTATTATTTTTGCTACTGTGTTGTGTCTATCAGTATATGCAGTTCCTGCAAGGAGCTTGCAACCAGAGGTAATGTGATTGTCTCTGGAAATTGTTGGTATTTTCTACATGCGTCACTGACTCTTGTTGCATCTTTTAATATGTGCTTTCTGTATTTATTGGTGGCAATTACTTGGTCCTGGATGGCAAGAAGAAAGCCTTCGGTTTCAGGAAAGAGAAGGCCGTTTGCCAAAAATCTATACGACAGCTTTTTGTTAATGTTGGAGTTATTGACTTGATTGTAGTGTCTGCCATGTAGAGCCTTAGAGGACCATATCTCTTTTTTTTGTTCGACTGTTCTTGGATGTTGATCAGTTGGTGTTTGTGAATGAAGATTCAGCGGTGTGTAGTTCTTGTCTGTATGCACTATTGCTTTGTGTAGTTTGTGTTCTTTTGAACGGAAGTATGTCTGTAGTGAATTCAATTGTTTGGCATGTAGGTCTATTATTCCTCTCCCTCCTTCTTTTCTGCTTATGTTGAATCTTTCTTTACATGAGTTGGGGTGTAGTATTCTATTTTTAGTTAGGCCAGTTCTTGTTCGTATGTTAATGTTTTCCAGGTCTGTGGTCGACCATTTGATGATTCCGAAGGAGTAGGTGAGAATGAGGATCGCGTATGTGTTAATGGCTTTAAATAGATTTCCGGAGTTCAAGTGTGTTTTAAGAAGTTGATTTAGTCTTTTTTCATATTCCGCTTGGAGCTGTGATTTTATTTCGGTGTGATTAAGTTTGAAGCTTTGTTGGAATCCCAGGTATTTATACAAGTCATTAGGGTGTAATTGTTGCAATGTTTGATTATTCAGTACTTGATGATTTGGTTCCTGAGTTAGTTTCCCCTTTTCCAGGTGAAGTGTTTGGATTTGTCCATTCCGAACTCCATTTTTATGTCTGTTGATATTGTTTCTATTGTTCCGAGTAACTGTTGTAATTGTGGTCGCGTTGATGTGTAGATTTTAATGTCGTCTATATACATTAGATGGTTAATGATGTAGATAACCTGTTTGTTATGTTTGATTTGGTAGCCAAGTTTGGTGTTATTGAGAGTGTTTGATAATGGATTCAGAGAGAGGCAGAACCATAAGGCGCTCAATGCCTCTCCCGTGAAAATACCACGTCGGATATTTATCTGGTCCGTTTGTATGATTTCTGAATTTGTGGTTAGGATGATTTTTGTTCTCCAGTTATTCATGATTGTTGTCAAGAATTGTTCGATTATGGGGTGTATTTTGTAGATCTGCAGGATTTTCGAAAGCCAGCTGTGTGGTACCATGTCGAAAGCTTTTTTATAGTCTATGTAGGCAATGTCGATATTTATTTTATCTTTTTCTGCTTGTTTCATTATGGTGGTGTCTATTAGTAGCTGTTCCTTACAGCCTTTGCCGTCCCTGCGGTATCCCTTCTGTTCTTCGGTGAGAATGTTGTTTGTAGTAAGGTGATTCTCTATTTTGTTACACACGATGGCTGTAATTATTTTATATAAAGTGGATAGACACGTGATGGGTCTGTAGTTGGCTGGGTTTTCTGTTTGTTGGTTTTTAGGTTTTATGTATGTTGTGCCCTCTGTGACGAAGTGTGGCATGAGATGTGGGTTTTGGATTATATTGTTTATTTGGTTGGCAAGGTTTGTATGCACTTAAGTGAACTGTTTACACCAGTAGTTATGTAGTTTGTCTGGGCCTGGGCACTTCCAGTTTTGTGTTTTTCTTCTTGCGTGGCTTAGTTCTTCTTGAGTGATTTCGTAGTCTGTTGAGGTGTTTTCTGCTGTTTGCGTATTTCCTGTTTGATCCATTCTGCTTTGTCATTATGATGGGTTGGGTTTTGTCCATACCATGCGTTGTCGAGGTAGGCCAGCCTTGGTGGTTGCCGGTTGTCCCGGCAAAACACTTTCGGTGGTTTGTAGATCTGATTGCAGAATTTGTGGTTCCGGGCGGTTTTCGGCTGTATTACTTGCGGATTTTCCGGTAGATGCCCGCCTACTCAGCAACCTACCACTGGTGTTTCGCATGCTGTCACGTCCAGCACCAGCTCCAGACGTGCCCTGGTGCTCTCTAGGCAGCGACTCATTTCCGAGGCTTACTTTTTTTATCTCTCTATTTCTGAAGGTATCCTGTAACCCTAGGCAGGAGCCCTTACAAGGTGCTTTCATCCGGGCCAGATGAACCTTGGTTTTTTAACCCGCGAGTGGTCGCGCCTCTCCGTGAAACGCGAGTGGTCGCGCGTTAGCGTTTTGCTAACATTAAAAAAATTTACTATATAGAAACCTATTACATTGAAATGGGTTAACAACAAATATTTTATCATAATATAATGTAAGTATTTTCATTATTCATCACAAAAATTTTTGAAAAATCAGAAAATTAAAGTAAAGTAAATCACTGAAAATTATTTTGTACCTATTGCATTGTATATGTTTGTGAATATCCATTCGAAAATGTGTGCGGGTAAGGGAAAAAAAGATAAAACCTAAAAAAAAACAAAATGTTTAAATTGCTTATGTATTCAAGGATAGAAGTACAATAATAAAAAAAAACACTATGAAGACATTGATTCTGGATATTCTGAACAGACATGGCAAATACATTTACTATGCTCGTTGCATATTCGTTTTCACATTTATAACATAGTTTTTGAGTTTTACGATTTTTCCCTTTACTCATTGTAGGTAACAATAATAAAAAATGTTAAAAAATAACAAAATTTTTATATTCGCAATGGGTTGCGTCGTTAGTAAAATGCTAACACTCACAATGAATTCACATACACCGTTAGTCGCACAGTGAGGAAAATTCTAACACTGTCTGCGCGCCCTTCACAGATGACCTGCTACAGGAATACAAAACTGCTTTTCAATGATTTCAGGTAACCACCCCCTAGTAGAGACATATAAACGAGACTAGCTAAAAGATGAAAATTATATCTGGCATGGTTGTCATGTAGTGCCAACTTTCACAAAAATGTTAGCAAAATGCTCATAGGGCGACTACTCGCGGGTTAAAGAGGTTGTTACTCCTCCCCCTCCTCCTTTTTCACACGGGCTTGGGACCGTCGAAGGCGGAGTTTTATTATTATTATTATTATTATTCAATTAAATGCTTCACTTAGCTTCAGGCTAAGGTATTTAAAATATTCGTTAGTAAACACCGGGTGCAAACCATGCTCCTAAGGTGTTTCTTTTAGACGGATGACTATTGTTCAGCGCTATAAAATTTTCCGTAAAATGTGCGCTGTACTTAGCACTACGGCTTTTTGCATACTAAGAAGATTGTGTTTTCCGGGGATTTCTTTTATTAAAATAGTTGTGGTTTTAGAGATGAATCCTGTTGCCCTGATGATGACTGGAATGACTTTAGCCTTCATGTTCCACATCCTCTGTATCTCAATCTGTAAGTCTTTATATTTGAGCTTTTTCTCCGCTTCCTTGGCTGTGAGATTGTAATCCGATGGGACTGCGACATCTGTTATAAGGCATTGTTTCGCTTTCTTATCCTTCAGTAGCAGATCGGGTTTAATAGCCTTAATTTCTCTATCGGTATGTATCTTTTCATCCCATAAAAGTGTTATGTTTGGGTTATCGATCACCGGATCAGGTTGGTGCTCGTACCATTTTTCCTTCACTTCAGTATTGTAATGCTTGCATATATTCCAATGCAGTTGCTTTGCCACTTTGTTATGTCGGTCGAGGTATTCTTTTTTGCCAGGATAGGGCAGCCAGATACCAGATGATGTGTTGTTTCATTGAACGATCGGCAAAGTCTGCATTTTACGTCTTTGGAAGTATTTAGAATTTTTGTTATCAAATAGTTTGTTGCTGACACCTGGTCTTGACAAGCTGTTATGAGTGCTTCAGTTTCTGCTTTTGTATTTCCTTTCACTAGCCACGTCCAAGTCTGACTCTGATCGATTTCTTCCTTATTCACCTCATTCGCAATTTGACCGTGTAGGGGTTTGGCTTTCCATTTTGTTATTAGATCTTCTTTAATTCTTTCTTTCATTCTCTGTTTCATCTTCTTAATTATTTTTATTTCAGGTTTACTCATGTTTCCACCTTCATTATTTATTATTTTTATTAGAGACCTCTCACAATTTCTTGGAAAACTAATTTTCGTATGCCTTGGTGTCCGATATGGTTCTGGCCACACTGAGACACCGGAAAGAGCTAGGATAACAGCTCTTAGAAAAAAGCAAATAGCTACGGATAGGTAATTACCTTACCATTATTATATTAGGGCAGATAATGGTGATCGGAAAGCATATTGGCATCAAAACAAAATATAAGATAGGCCAATTTGATGTTGAGATATTTACAGACGGATCAAAATCAGGATGGGGGGCATACTGCAGAGCCCAAAACACTGCTGGTTTTTGGACAAGTGACCAACAACGATGTCATATTAGACAGCTCAAAATATTAGCAGCCTTCTATTGTCAGAAATCTTTTGCTAAGGGTTATAAATAAATACACGTTAACTTCAATATCTTATTGAGAATTGACAGTATAACAACAATATCTTGTATTAGCAAAATGGGGAGTAGGTACAAGATACGAGATATTTGATATGCTTACGAATATAGTATGGGAGTGGTGCGAGCAAAACAATAATTTTGTCTTTGCATCATAATAATGTCGTATAACATCAGCGGCTAATTATGAAGCTGATATTGGGTCCAGGTCAATGAAAATAGATACAAAGTACGAATTAAATCATAGTATATGAACAATTGGCTGCAAAGTTCGGGGTCCCAGAAACTGATTTTTTTGCATCACAAAAAAAAAACTAAATTTAAAAAATATGTGTCTTGGAACCCTGATCCAAACTATAGTTATGAGGATGCCTTTACAATCGATTGGAGCCGGTTTTTCTTCTACGCCTTTCCTCCGTCCTCCCTCATTAGTAAAGTTTTTTACAAAAATTTTATTATTTCCCTTTTCAGAGAGTCGCACCCTCTATACAGGCTGTCCCATAATATGTGGGCAATCTCCCGGATTTGGGTAAATTTCGTAAAAATAAATGAAAAAATAGCTATAAAATTAATTCCTCAGAGACACCCCTACAAAGATATTAGCTGTTGAAGTTGAGGGTTGAAAATCAATTTTTTGCAATAACTTTTTTATTTCTTGACCGATTTTGATAATTTTTGGTTTTATTTTGTATTATTTTGAACTATTTAGAACAGTGTTTCTTAATCTTTGGTAGCGCATACATAGACCTCGGGATGGCATAACCCCCTCATTCACTTGAAATAAAACAATAAAAATAATAATTTTACAGTTTTTTAAGGTTAATTTCCTTTTTATTTGACATTTTTTACATAAAAAATGTATCTTTATTTATTTCGATAGAGCGAACCGTTATCGAGATAAACGTCCTTCTAATAGGTGATGCGTCGCAGGAACTTTCTAAATTTCAAGTAAATTTTAACAAGATGGCTGACCCATGACAGTAAATTGAGCAGGAAACAAAAGAAAAACTTAATTAAATACACGTCAGTGTCAAAAGATTTCATTTCATGCAGATTCAATTCTAACTGATTTTCTGCGTATTCAGCGTTTTTGTAACTCATTTTAAAATCAGTTAGAATTGAATCTGCATGAAATAAAATCTTTGACACTATTTGACGTGTATTTAATTAAGTTATTGTTTTGTTTCCTGCTCAATTTACTGTCAAAGATCAGCCATCTTGTTAAAATTTACTTGAAATTTAGAAAGTTCCTGCGACGCATCACCTATTAGAAGGACGTTTATCTCGATAACGGTTCGCTCTATCGAAATAAATAAGGATACATTTTTTATGTAAAAAATGTCAAATAAAAAGAAAATTAACATTAAAAACTGTAAAATTATTATTTTTATTGTTTTATTTCAAGTGAATGAGGGGGTTATGCCATCCCGAGGTCTATGTATGCGCTACCAAAGATTAAGAAACACTGTTCTAAACAGTTCAAAATAATACAAAATAAAACCAAAAATTATCAAAATCGGTCAAGAAATAAAAAAGTTATTGCAAAAAATTGATTTTCAACCCTCAACTTCAACAGCTAATATCTTTGTAGGGGTGTCTCTGAGGAATTAATTTTATAGCTATTTTTTCATTTATTTTTACGAATTTTACCCAAATCCGGGAGATTGCCCACATATTATGGGACACCCTGTATAGAAAACTTACCCTGGTTGCAAGGAATTTATCAGGACATCTATTCTACTGAGAAATATATCTGAAGTGGCCATCCCAATTCTAATAGCATCGTTGGCAGAAAGTACATTGAAAAATTAGAATTACTGTTATGCAAGGTGGTGGAAATTTTGTCTTGTCAGAAACTGGAATCCATACACCCATGATTCAAATCTCCTAATTTAGTCCAGTAAAATTAGACGAAAAAGGCACTGTTATGATTTCAACAGTTATCTAAAAATATTAATTAATTAATAGTGGACTGTATATTTATAAGTACTCGTAAGATTATTTCAAGTATTTATTTTATTTTTCATAATTATATTTTTTGGCAATCAACAATTCAACAATAAATTCGTTTCTATGTAGAATACAGATTTTTTCTGCCTACTACTTTTTGTTTTTAAAACATCCCTAATAATAGCTTTAACAGGCACCGAATTATGCAATTCATGCGGAAAAGAAAATATTTTGTGTGGGGGTTTGGTGGTCAATGGAGAGTCTAAATCCAAAAATGCGACCTCCTACCGCTTGTGAATTAGCCGCCATATTGGTTTTAGGGGTGGATGGGTTTTTTGCACTTTACGACGTTAATTCGCATTTTATCGAAAAAAGTGTCATTACTTACTTTATTCAGAATAACATTCTCCACAAAATTGCATATGTGACATTTTTTTGTATTTGCAATATTTAATGACCTACAGGTGATTAATTAAGAACAAGGAGGATGAAAGATTGCTATTTTCTGAATCACTCATTTTTTTCAATCGCAATCCAAAAATTGTTCCCACAAAACTTGTAGCGCTTACAATTACGAACATTTACATAACTATATCTCATTAGTCGGACCAATTATTGTTGCGCAGCAAGTCTAATGACTTCGACGCAGGTGAGATCGGGCCCATTAGCGGTGGAATGCTAGAACGTTAATTATTACAGATCTGTCAGATAATTACTGATTTTAAAATGCCCTGTATTATCAAAACGTTGGTCTGATATTTCTGGAAATAAACTCTGCTCCCTTTTAGAAGAGTTATTTACTGATAAAAAATGAAAGACTATTCAAAATATTCACCCTATTTTCAAAATTTGCAATTTAAAATCAATAATTATTATCTGACAAATCTTTAATTAGCGTTCTAGCACTCCACCAAAATTAGGTCTCTCAGGTAAGCGATAACCCACGCCGACTCGCTCCAAATAGGGCTGCCATATACATATACAGTATAAATAAGATAAGATTTGTCTGAGATGTTTTAAACGAATAAAAACGTAAAAAATTCACGTAGACCCATTGCGAGGAACAATGATAATAATAAAGAAAAAGTCTTATTCTCGCTAAATTTGAGACTTTATTTTTTCTTCTATTTGGTTACATGTTTCGGCTCTTCGGCCATCATCAGACCATAAAATAAACTGTAAGTAAAAAGGTATATTGTGAGTATAAAACTCAGTCATAACTAGCTGGATTGGAAATACAAAAATATAAAAGATATCAATTAGTTAAGGTGTACAACTTACAGTCGTCTCTATGTCATAACAGACAATTTCGGCTCATCAAGTAGGTTGAAGCAAAACATCACACACATCAGTTGAGGGGTTAAAATAACATGCAATCGAAACAGGGGGTGTTCCGACATAGAGTCATCTTGAACTCGTCTCGAAAGTCGAAGATCAGACAAATATAAAACGTTGACTAAAACAACAAGGGAAACGGAAAAGGCATCGAATTCCTTGTTAAAAATTTAAAAATTCTCGAAGGCACATGTGCTCGAGTCTCCTGTAGGAGAACCCACAAAATGGAAGCTGCATATAGATATCAGTGCAGATATGATTTCTTTTTATATTTTTTATAAAATCTAGAAATTTGAGAGGAAACCATCATGTTATTTTAGGTTAATTAATTCGAAAAGTTTTTTAAAAATTTTTTTGAACGATGTCTATATCAAACATTGACAGGTGACAACTGACAAAATGGTGAAAAGAAGGGCAGAAAGAGTATGAAGTTTCATTGAATGGCTGATGGCAGATTGTTGACAAGCGATGTAAAGTCGGTCTGGCAAAAAGAAGAAGAAAGATGAGAAGTGGGGACTTCTATAAGCCGGCGGGAGAATTTGAAAATTTGAAAATTAGATGTGGTCAAAGAACAAGGAAATGTGTTGTGAGAATTGACAAATCCAGGTAGTGGTATGTAATTAAGAGATGGGTTTTTTTATTGTATATTATTAAGGCAGAGGGGAAGTGTTGTTGCTATTAATTATAGGGCGATGTTGTCTCAATATTTCGAAAGTAGGTGGGAATGAATTAGTCATCATGGAATTTAGAGAGTTTAAGTTTTCGTCGTTGATATGTTTGAAAATTTCAAGTTCTTCAAGAATTGATTGTTTATGGCCTGAGGGGCATTGATGAAGTAAGTCTACGTCTCTGTCTATGTCAAAATGGTGGTTATGTAATCTGAGATGTTTCCCAAATATGGACTTATCGTTATCTGGTATTCTATAGCTGCGTAAATGTTCATCAATTCTGGTTTTCAAGCTTCTACCACTTCTTCCAATGTAAACTGTATTGCAATCTGGATCTCCACAACGAAGTCTATACACTCCGCATTTATTTAGTCTTGGGATCTGGTCTTTGTTTTTGACAAGGTGTTGAAACAAGGTGTTGTTGGGTTTAAATGCGGTTTTATAGTCGGTATAGGATTCGAAGACTCTACTGATTTGTTGTGAAACTTCACCAAAGAAAGTGAGGGGTACGAACTTTCTGTTGGAATCTCTATCAACTGCATAGGCTTCAGATCTAAGTAATTGACTTCTTTTTCTATTGATCAATTTATCTATTATAGTTGGATTATAGCCATTTGTCTGTGCTAAAAGTTTGATGGTGTCTACTTCATTGTTGAAACAACTTGAATTTAATGGAATTTTTAAAAGGCGATCTATGTAGCATCTGAAGGCGGCCATTTTGTGTTGATATGGATGACATGAGGTATCTGGGATGCAGTGGTTCGTTGAAGTTGGTTTTCTGTAGATGTCGAATTTGATTTCGTGGTTTGATATCGAAAGTTGGAGGTCAAGAAAGTTTATTTTGCCTTCTTTTTCTATTTCCATGGTGAAATTGATATTGGAGTGGGTTTTGTTGATCCAGTCTAGAAGTAAATTTGGGGGGTCCATTGAGTTGTTCCAGCAGATAATTATGTCATCAACGTAGCGGTACCAGAAAAGAATATTTTTTCGGTGCGGATTGGAAGAGTGAAGAACTATGTTGTCTTCAAAGAATGACATAAACACTTCTGCCATGAAGGGTGATAAACAGTTACCCATACTTAGACCGTCTGGTTGTAAGTAAACGGTGTTGTCAAATGAGAAGAAATTCTGTCTCAAGCAAAGAGAAGTTAGTTGGAAGATACTCTCAGCCATGTCATTGTCTATTTGTGAATGATGTATGATGTTCTTGAGGATTTGTAAAGTTTGTGGAACTGGTACAGTGGTAAAAAGGTTGGAGACGTCGAGTGAGATAAGGGTATGTGAGTCTGGGATATGTAAGTTTTTTACTTTGTTAACTAGGTCTAGGCTATTTTTTAAACTGTGTTTTGGATGGAAGTCTAAAATAGAAGGAAGAAGTTTGTTGAGTTTTTCGGAAAGATGGTAGGCTAAGCTACCTGTAAAGGCAACAACTGGTCTTATGGGGACATTTTGTTTATGTATTTTAGGGAGACCATATAGTCTAGGGATTTTTATGTTTATGTATTTTAGGTCTCCCTAAAATACATAAACAAAATGTCCCCATAAGACCAGTTGTTGCCTTTACAGGTAGCTTAGCCTACCATCTTTCCGAAAAACTCAACAAACTTCTTCCTTCTATTTTAGACTTCCATCCAAAACACAGTTTAAAAAATAGCCTAGACCTAGTTAACAAAGTAAAAAACTTACATATCCCAGACTCACATACCCTTATCTCACTCGACGTCTCCAACCTTTTTACCACTGTACCAGTTCCACAAACTTTACAAATCCTCAAGAACATCATACATCATTCACAAATAGACAATGACATGGCTGAGAGTATCTTCCAACTAACTTCTCTTTGCTTGAGACAGAATTTCTTCTCATTTGACAACACCGTTTACTTACAACCAGACGGTCTAAGTATGGGTAACTGTTTATCACCCTTCATGGCAGAAGTGTTTATGTCATTCTTTGAAGACAACATAGTTTTTCACTCTTCCAATCCGCACCGAAAAAATATTCTTTTCTGGTACCGCTACGTTGATGACATAATTATCTGCTGGAACAACTCAATGGACCCCCCAAATTTACTTCTAGACTGGATCAACAAAACCCACTCCAATATCAATTTCACCATGGAAATAGAAAAAGAAGGCAAAATAAACTTTCTTGACCTCCAACTTTCGATATCAAACCACGAAATCAAATTCGACATCTACAGAAAACCAACTTCAACGAACCACTGCATCCCAGATACCTCATGTCATCCATATCAACACAAAATGGCCGCCTTCAGATGCTACATAGATCGCCTTTTAAAAATTCCATTAACCCTTAGTTGGTAACATACTTTTTTTCACTTTATAAGTAACATCCGTCTCTCAGTCGGTGATCATATTACAGTTCCAGCATTATAGGTAACATCCGTCGCTCAGTCGGAATAGGTATTTTAATATGTATAATTAGGTACATATTTATTCGAATGTATTCTAGTAAACACAAATATATTTTATTAAAACAAGACTTATTTCATTTTTATACATTTTTTTATATATTATACCTTTTCATTCACCATACTTTCGACCAACAGCCGACTGAGATATGGACTGAAATATATCGTTCTGAGTAACACCCGTCTCACAGACGTATTTTCGCGAAGGCGGCTATGGACTTTTTGGCAACCAACTAGAACTAACATACCTAATACGAAATTTTTGTACATTCATTCGTTTGGATTCAGCGCAGCATCAAAACTTGGCATCCGCCTCAGAGTCGGATGTTACCAACTAGGGTTAAATTCAAGTTGTTTCAACAATGAAGTAGACACCATCAAACTTTTAGCACAGACAAATGGCTATAATCCAACTATAATAGATAAATTGATCAATAGAAAAAGAAGTCAATTACTTAGATCTGAAGCCTATGCAGTTGATAGAGATTCCAACAGAAAGTTCGTACCCCTCACTTTCTTTGGTGAAGTTTCACAACAAATCAGTAGAGTCTTCGAATCCTATACCGACTATAAAACCGCATTTAAACCCAACAACACCTTGTTTCAACACCTTGTCAAAAACAAAGACCAGATCCCAAGACTAAATAAATGCGGAGTGTATAGACTTCGTTGTGGAGATCCAGATTGCAATACAGTTTACATTGGAAGAAGTGGTAGAAGCTTGAAAACCAGAATTGATGAACATTTACGCAGCTATAGAATACCAGATAACGATAAGTCCATATTTGGGAAACATCTCAGATTACATAACCACCATTTTGACATAGACAGAGACGTAGACTTACTTCATCAATGCCCCTCAGGCCATAAACAATCAATTCTTGAAGAACTTGAAATTTTCAAACATATCAACGACGAAAACTTAAACTCTCTAAATTCCATGATGACTAATTCATTCCCACCTACTTTCGAAATATTGAGACAACATCGCCCTATAATTAATAGCAACAACACTTCCCCTCTGCCTTAATAATATACAATAAAAAAACCCATCTCTTAATTACATACCACTACCTGGATTTGTCAATTCTCACAACACATTTCCTTGTTCTTTGACCACATCTAATTTTCAAATTTTCAAATTCTCCCGCCGGCTTATAGAAGTCCCCACTTCTCATCTTTCTTCTTCTTTTTGCCAGATCGACTTTACATCGCTTGTCAACAATCTGCCATCAGCCATTCAATGAAACTTCATACTCTTTCTGCCCTTCTTTTCACCATTTTGTCAGTTGTCACCTGTCAATGTTTGATATAGACATCGTTCAAAAAAATTTTTAAAAAACTTTTCGAATTAATTAACCTAAAATAACATGATGGTTTCCTCTCAAATTTCTAGATTTTATAAAAAATATAAAAAGAAATCATATCTGCACTGATATCTATATGCAGCTTCCATTTTGTGGGTTCTCCTACAGGAGACTCGAGCACATGTGCCTTCGAGAATTTTTAAATTTTTAACAAGGAATTCGATGCCTTTTCCGTTTCCCTTGTTGTTTTAGTCAACGTTTTATATTTGTCTGATCTTCGACTTTCGAGACGAGTTCAAGATGACTCTATGTCGGAACACCCCCTGTTTCGATTGCATGTTATTTTAACCCCTCAACTGATGTGTGTGATGTTTTGCTTCAACCTACTTGATGAGCCGAAATTGTCTGTTATGACATAGAGACGACTGTAAGTTGTACACCTTAACTAATTGATATCTTTTATATTTTTGTATTTCCAATCCAGCTAGTTATGACTGAGTTTTATACTCACAATATACCTTTTTACTTACAGTTTATTTTATGGTCTGATGATGGCCGAAGAGCCGAAACATGTAACCAAATAGAAGAAAAAATAAAGTCTCAAATTTAGCGAGAATAAGACTTTTTCTTTATCATTATTGAATAAAAACGTGTCTAGGCAAGCCTAGAAAATATATGCTCTTTTAAAAAAACATTAGCCTGTCCGTGAAAATCGGGAAACACATCCCTAAAAAGTTCCAAAGTGAGTTACTGCTTCGTCTGTAAAGAGGCCTTGGACCTCGGCGAAAATCGCGTTATTAAAGACAAAGGGGTACAAACTCTTCGAAAATCCGCGAATACGAGGGGACACAAAGAAAATGAGTTCATGTTAAACGATGTTTCGACAGTTACTGTGCACGTGGCTTGTTACAAAAACTACACCAATCCGAAGCTGGCACTAGCTGCAAGGTACGTTGATGAATTTTTCATGCTGTAGAAATTGTTAAATGTTATATTTTGTAAAAAAAAATATTTACATTATTTTGCAAGATATTCACTAATTATCATACATTATTATATATTTTCTCATATTTTATACATAGTTGTGAATAATATTTTTCACGGCGCTAGGGTACATTTCAGGAATAGATAGTGATTGTTGATAATTTCTCTAAAATTCGAATTCATCTCATATCTGTTGAAAGTTTTTATTTTTACTGCTATATTGACCACCAACAACTCTCATTAATTTCTATCCAAATGTCCGGTAATTCCCAAATATTCCTATTAATTCCGATAGATTCCCAAAAACTCCTATCCATTCTCATCAATTTACGTTAATTTCCAAATATTTTCATTAGTTCTCATAGATTTTTAATGATTTCGATAGATTCTCAAAAACTCCAGAATCCACTTCTTTTTATTCCCACCAATTCCCGGAAATTTTGATAAATATCTATAGATTCTGAAGTAGTCTCATGATTTCTCATCAATTTTCATTAATCCCCATGTGCAACTATAAATCCCCATAGATTCTCAAGAAGTCTCATCATTTCCTATCAATGTTTATCAATCCCCATGTGCAACTATTAATTAATTCCTATAATTTTAAAAAAATTCTATGGATTGACATACACATTTTTATCGATTTCATTCATTTCCCATGTGGGATTATCAATTTCCATAGATGTCCAACAATCCCTATGAATTTCCATCATTTTCCGTTGATTCCCAAATATTTACATTCATTCTCATGGATTCTCATTATTTTCTATATAGGTTCCCATTGACTTCAGAATCAACTTCTATTAATTCCCATCGATTCCCGTGAATTCCCGAAAATTTATATGGATTCTCATGGATTTTCGAGGAGTCCTATAGATTCTCATTCAATTCTGTAGATTTCCATAGACTTTTAAATCGATTTCTTTTCATTCTCATACAGTGCTATCAATTCCCATCGATTTCTATCAATTTCCATAAATTCTTATCAATTTGTAATTTTCAGCCGGAGGAGCTGCAATCCAACTTCCTCATCGACATCCGACTCACCAAGGGTGCTGCGATCATCCCCGTCTTTTGATTTTCAACGCCTGTGTCTCTTTTGTGGGGAAATCGTCGACGACGCAATTCACCGCAGCGCGCGACTTGATGACTTCCACGCAGTACTGCGCAACAATAATTGGTCCGATTAAAAAGATATTTCTATGTAAATGCTCGTAATTGTAAGCGCTACAAGTTTACTGGGTAAATTTTTTGGATTGCGATTGAAAAAAAGGAGTTATTCAGAAAATACCAATTTTTTATCCCCCTTGTTCTTAATTAATCACCTGTAGGTCATTAAATATTGCAAATACGAAAAAATGTTACATATGAAAATTTGTGGAGAATGTTTTTCTGAATAAAGTAAGTAATGATACTTTTTTGGTAAAATGCGAATTAACGTCGTAAAGTGCAAAAAACCCATTCATCCCTTAAAACCAATATGGCGGCTTATTCACAAGGGGTAGGAGGTCGCATTTTTGGATTTAGACTCTCCATTGACCACCCAACCCCCACACAAAATATTTTCTTTTCCGCATGAATTGCACAATTAAATCCTAATTTGACTGGACTAATTGAATACCTGACGGACTTGTGTCCAAAACTAAACTTGTGTCTAACAAACTATCATAGTCCACCATAAATATCCACAAATCAGCTTTAATATTATTGTTTAACACTGAAGCCGGAGACGAGGAGGTTATAAAAAGGTTTCTAAGATTTCTAATTGCAACCCTTCCTTGTTTTTCCATTTTCTCAAGAACAACCAGAACTATGTGTGGCATCAACTCTCAAATATTATCTAGCAAAAACTATATTTGTGCGTCCAGTCTCTGAGAAATTGTTAATCTTATATTTCAAAAAACCTCACAATCCTGCTACAGCTCAGACCATCAGCAGATGGATGAAACGACGCTTAAGGATATAGTGGTATAGATATATCAAAATTCTCATCGCATAGCACAAGCCATGCCTCTACCCAGTGGCGGCTGCTGATACTTTTCATAGGCAGGTCATTTAAAAATCGCGACCACCTAAGAAAGGGAATAAGAAAAAAGAAAGTAACCCCCTAAATTTTTTTGAGTGTTCAAGGTCACGCAATTTCCCAGTAGTTTAAATTTTATCAGATGTAAAAACTAATAATTAATTCATTAGTTATATTATATATTAAAAGTTATATTATTATTAATAGATTCTACTTGTTTGGTTTGGACCCTTCTTTATTTTATCTCGTGTCTAGACGCACCATTATTCCTGTCGGTAGTAAAGACTGGATGGTGCTGCACTGCTGCCTAACTATGGGCAGAGGAGCTCGTCGTTGCTCCCCACTACAACCCACGATCATCGCCCTTCGATGTCGCGACGCGACGGTAAAATTGTGATTGTGAATTTCATTATTTTCATTATTATAAGATTTGGTTGTAGCGTGAACACTGAACATGCACGCAAAATCTCGCATGAAATATTTGCATTGTGTTATAAGTTTATTATTTCAATAATTATTCCAATCATTTATACAGTTCACTTTTTAAATAAAATCAACCTGTGTACCTACCAACGTGGTAATCACCGCCCACAGGCCCAACACTTAAGTACCTAGGTACATAGTCCTAGTAGACAATTGTTTTTGACGGAAAAAAAATTAAAGAGTTTGGTGAGAGTACGGTACTTTTTCCAATTACGTATGTTTATTTAATTACTTACCCTAAATGACATAATTTTGAATTCATAATGGTTCATTTCATAATGGTTCATAATATACAATTTAAATATGTGATTGCATACAATAATAATACGCAAGTTTATATAATAAAATTGCAAAAATGAAAAATGCACCAAAATAGTATTGAACTTTAACTTTAAAATGTAGTACCAGCGTACCAGCAAAAATCAAATGTACCAAAATGTGGTACAAATGTACCACCGCGGCAACACTGCACATCGAAATCTCTGGTCTCTGGTCCCGCCCCCTCTCGGCGTTGACCTTCAAGTACAGAATGGCACCGTCTTAAATACAGGCAAAGCGCTATATACCTATCTCGCTCCAGCACATAGGCAAAGGCATCTTACTCTTGTAACGTACATTTTGTACGTACCGGCTAAATGCCAACGACACGGAGACAACGGCGGGCGCGCGCAGTGAGTGAGTGATGGTGGTTTTTAGTGCGACGCAAACACGGCCGGCTGGCGGCCTCGAGTTTCGTCAACATCGACTGTCGGATTCCAACCTGGAACGCAGGTGAACGCGTTTTCACCTTCCTTTCTCTCCTGGAAATTCGCTCAGGAAGGTCCACGCAAATACCTGTTGCGAATAATAGACAATGGCGTCTTGAATTTACTGTTCATTATAATAACCATCCCTCACGTTCTTGGCTTGGTGAGTGTTGTAGAATGATTTTGCTAATTGTGCTAGAATTATACAGATCATATTTTCTTGATACCGTATGCTAATTTTAATTACAGCTTTTAAATCCGATCGAGTTTCGCTCCGCTTGTAAAATTTCGCCGATCACATTTTTGATCTCAACCTATCTTGAGGACGGAACATCATTTTATGTACCCTTGGCAAGCAGACTCGATCGGACCGTTCATTAATGCAAGAGTGTTTCTGATACCAACGAAATTACAGCTTTTTCCCTGGAGGCAATTTTTTCTTGGAGGCAATCTTTTCTTGGAGGCAATTCTTTCACCTGCGGATTTTCTCCTATGGATTGATTTTTTTCCTGGAGGCAACTTCTCCCCCGTAATCAACTTCACCTGGAATCGACTCTTTCCCTGGAAGCAAGTTCTCTCAAATAAGAAGGCAACCCATTGGTGTTACCTGAGACACCTGAGAAGTTTACCACCAACTAAACTTCCACCCTCACACCGGAGACCCTGCGAAGCTAAGTGCCTTTACCTACCCAGTTTAATCGATCAGTTCATTCGGATACACTACACGCTCTTGCTTTAATTATTTGTTAACCGTGCTCAAGAGTCTGTGATATTAACATCTGCGATTTTTTTTAAGATTAATAACTGTGATATATTTTATATTTTTCAATAAAGAGTACCTGTTGTTCTGCTGACCTGCTTGTTATTGTTGACCCTCTTAGACTGGCGACTCAACCTACGACCCTTGTTTTTCTTGTCTCATGCTCTCAGCGACTATTTTTCCCCTCTAGGGGTTAAATAGTTCGTTTCACTCTTTAAACCACGGAGGTCAACAAACTGCTGCCTTGACCCACGTCCCAGATCCTCGTCACTATCTTCCCGGGAATTACAAAAAAAACAACAACCTATATAAGTAAAGTTAATTACTGGAATTATTACATAGTTATAATATAATTATTATTAGTTTTACTTTATGATACAGTATAAAATTACTTGAGTTGGTTAATTTATTTGGGCCTGACCTGACCTGACCAAATGACCTAATGGAGAAACCGCCACTGCCTCTACCTCAGCAGCCTCAACGCACATGTCAAGATTGATCAAATCAAGAATGAAACGGATGGACAGAAAATTCAAAATCATTTTGTCAATTTTATAGTAGACCATTGTGTAAATACGGGACTGCATTTGTTAGGAAAAATAATTGGTTAAATTTAATTTTCAAACTAAAGCTATTAGGTACATTTTTTAAATTTAATATTATAGAAGTAGGATGATTTTTAAGGGTAGTTATTTGTGAATTTTTTCATTGTTCAGTGATTTTTCTTTAGTGAATTCCTTAGTGAAAAAATTATTCTTATTATTATTACATTATTATTAATTATTACACTTTTTATATCACTGAAATTCTAAATTATGTACTTATTCACTTTTCATAAAAATATTAATACCATTGATAATAATAATAATAATAATTATTGTTAATTAATTTTAAATTGATTAAAATGTCAAATTGACATTGATCATAATATATAAAAATTAAACTCTCCTACATATTTATTATGTTTACTAAATTAGTGAATAATATTGATGGCAGACGCGATAGCTTGAATACTAGAGCCCATCATTAAACAACAACAAAATCCACAAAGATCGTCACTGTGAAGACTGGACCGATTCCTTGGAATAATACTCCCACTCATGCAGCTCTAAAGAATTGACACTTGGCTCGAATTTTACCATAGTATAACTAAACATTGAAGGAATAGGTATCTAAAGATAGTGCCATTTATTATCGAAAATTTGTAGTGATAAAAATGTAGATATAATACTTCTCCAAGAAATGCACACAAATTCTAATGAACAAATTTTATCTCGATTATGTTATTCCAAGTTATACACTTCTTGTTAAATCATTTTAACAGTGCAATACAATGTGTACAATAAATGTGCTACTTATTTTAAGGAAAATATTCACAATCCTGAATTCATTATACAGGGTTAGAACTATTTAAAGGGTCACTACAGGGATATCTTAAACCATTGAAGATACGAGGTCGGTTAAATTAGAGAAAAGCTGCGCTATACAGGGTGTTTTGTAATTGAATGTCAATATGTAAAGGGGTGATTTTTGGGTCCATTTTAAGAAGAAAACTTCATAAGAACGTATGTCCTAAAAGTCTTAACTTTTGAGATACAGGGTCGTAAAGTTTTTAATAATAAATAATTTTTCATAATATCTGTAATACCGCTCTGGATATTTTAATGAAATTGAATAGACAGGTATTACTCATCAAGAGGCATTTTTTCATGTACCACATTTCATTTTATCTCCACCAGTCACATCTTGCAGAATTTTACACTGCATATTTTTATATTTTTTTATTGTCATTTAACAACAATCTTGTGACCATGTAGAGAAACAGATTTTATTTTTTTAGGCGAAAACCGTGCATCGGCCTGAAAAAAAAAGTAATCAAATTTGCTTGGAAATGAATAGGGATTTCAAAAATGATTTCTATTTGAACAGAAATCAGTGGTGTACCATCAATGTCTGCTAAAATATGCCGGTAAAATTCTGCACGATCGTGCACCATCGTCACTAATGGAAATAAAATGAAACGTGGGTCATGAAAAAATGCCCCTTGATGCGTAATACCTGTATACGAAATTTCATTAAAATATCCAAAGCGGTATTACAGATATTACGAAAAAATTATTTATTTTAACAAAACTTTACCACCCTGTATCTCAAAAGTTAAGACTTTTAGGACATACGTTCTTATCAAGTTTTCTTCTTAATATGGACAAAAATCACCCCCTAAAAAATATTGACATTCAAATACATAACACCCTGTATTGTGGCCATCTCGAATCAGTCAAGCCATACAAAATATCTGCGACCGTTCCTGAAATATCCTGAAAAAAAGAAAAATCCAGATTTCTTATTTTCGTCATATATTTTTTGTTATTGAAAATTAATAAATAATTTTTTGTAGGCTTACATAAGTCGGCAAGAGCTACCCATCTGACATTTTAATAATTTTTAAAGCCGACTAGATCTTAGAGCTTTCATAGTCAACTTTCGTTTTTCTTATGGCCGCCATATTGTTTTTTATTTCGTTCGGTATGAAAAAAATAATGGAAACCAAAAACTAATAAACTTCAAAAAATAAATGTCAAGAATTTCTGTTCGTTTTTTTTTTTAAAATACATCTTTTTAGACCGAATATCATAGAGAAATTAAAAAACTATAAGGCAAGCAGTATGATTTCTTATTGACCTATTTCAGCGAAAAATTTTCTGTTTTTCTTTGAAAAAAATTTTTTCCAATTTTTTTTTTCTGAAGTTTATTAATTTTTGGTTTGAATTATTTTTTCTTATCGAACGACATAAAAAAATAATATGGCGGCTATAAGAAAAGCGAAAGTTGACCATGAAAACTCCGGGATCTAGTCGGCTTTAAAAGTTTTTGAAAAGTCAGATGAATAGATCATAACGGCTCATGTAAGCCTACGAAAAATTGTTTATTAATTTCAAATTGTAAGAAAGTTATGACGAAAATAAAGAATCTCGATTTTTCAGTTTTTTCAGGATATTTCAGGAACGGTCGCAGATATCTTTGATGCATGTTTTGACGAATTCGAAATGTCCACAAAATAGCGCAACTTGTCTCTAATATACCCGACCTCGTATCTTCAATGGTTTAGGATATCCCTGTAGTGGCCCTTTAAATAGTTATAACGCTGTATAATTGAAAGATCTCACGAGCCCGCCTAAGGCGGGCGAAGTTTGATCTCAATTATTCGAGTGTCTCGCACGAGAGATTACGAAGGTAGTATCACTACTTCTATGTCTTGGACCACAAGTTCAGAGCTAAAAAATATAAACAAAAGCGCTTCCCCGTTACCATAGCGCTCCCTAGTAACTGTTTACTCATTTGTATAAAGCAATTTTATTTTTCATTTTACCTGAAAAGGGGGTGGGTAATATTTATTAGTATATGGGTGGGAATCTCTCATGCGAGACACTCGAATAATTGAGATCAAACTTCGCCCGCCTTCGGCGGGCTCGTGAGATCTTTCAATTAATTATCCTTCGTGTCTCGCACTTCGAGATTACGAAGGTAGCTGTTCAGAGCAGCCATTCTCTTCATCATTTAAATATTATTTATTTAAATAATACAGAGTAAAATGAAAATATGGGCCAATGAATGTTCCAAGTATTATTATAAAACCAATAGAATTTTGGTAGTAATATAACTCAACACAATTATAAGGGAATAGAAATGTACTTGTCAAGGTAGTCAGAACCAGATCCACGTCCCACGTGGATTCGTACTTGGGTAAATTGGGCCTAATACTCTGATGAAACGACTTATCAGCTGGTTATTCGAAACATCCTCCCCTGATATTAATGGCAGTGCCGCTCTTGCGGAATTCAGCGTACTATGCCCAGCATCATCTCTCCGAGAGGAACTTAAAAAATCTTCAAAATCCCCACTGATACATCATACGGATCCTCATAATTACGCCAATTCCATCATCACCAGAGCTTAAGAATCCTATTATAACTTTTTTTTGTGGATTCTGTTGAAGAACCGATTGAAATGTTAATCGTTTGTTAATGTGTATCTTTCAACAATAAAGCCTGGCTGATAACGTGGCGGCAGCCAAGATGAGCTTCGCCGTCAGTAGATGTCCACGTGTCATACAAGGAGTCTAATATATTAGGATCGCTTGTAGCCCTTCCTTCGCTCGATCTTAAAATTTCGAAATTTCTAGGCCAAAAGAAAACAAAAAAAAAATGTGCGAGCAGAAGGTGCTATTCCCTCTGACCCCGTTTGGGTACTTTCAAATTTATTTGAACCCAAAACAGGACAGAGGGTGTTAAAAAATCTAAAAAAATGAAACTACAAATTTGTTAAAATGATCGTCTCTTAAAAAAAAATCAAAATTTCAATAACTGACCTGCCCTACGTTGTGTCTTTTTAATTTCAGGCCACACAAACACTAAAATAAAACTCACATTAATAAATAACAATTTATTGGACTTCTCCAATTAAACAACATTAAATTTCCCAGCAATTGAGGGTATCGTATTGTGAGATAAGCAACTTAAATTAGGATTTTACTTTTAGCAACTACACATTATACATTTTAAAAATAGAACAAATAATAAAAAAAAAATGCTGGATCCAGCTAGGACCACCATACTACTCTCAATAGGAGTTTAATAAAATTTATTACCTAACCCTACTTAATTTGGCCAATTTCTATTTTATTCGCTTAAAAATTTATCTTAATGATTATATTAAAAAAAATACAACATGATACCAACTTGGTATAATCACATTTTGCCAGATACTAATATTATTATCTCGGTTAGATATCTTCAACTCATCTATAGGTAACAACTTTTTACTAGATCACCTTAACAACAACATTTGGTAGGTGTATCCTTCTCTTTCCTTTAGAGAACATAAATCAAATATAAAATAACATTGACGAGGTACCTTTGTTGGTTGAGTCGCATTTCTACTTGAAGAAACAAGCAAGACAGGATGATCTGAAGAGTAGGATGTAACATGACGCTTCCTCATTCCCTGGTTGGTGACGTCAGAACCCCATCATTAGCCTGGGTAACAAGGGAGGACCAAAATTAAAGATGGCGGCATTTCATCGGAAGGACGCCATTCCTCTAAAACTGTATCTCTGCTAAACTCTCGAACAAATGAAGCTCCACTACAACAGTCATAAACGGGACATTCCAAACCAAAAACGGAGTACGAAAATTCAGACCCACAAGAAAACCAGCCAAAAAAAGGAAAGAAAGAAAGAAGCCCTGAAACCAAATTAAATAATCAATATCGGAAATTTTACCAACCGACAACAACTTCATACCTGCATTTTTAACAAACACGACACGAAACAACAAACGAAATAACACCATTTCACTGAAACATGATTACCCAACGATATTCCAAACAACAAGAAGCTCCAACCAATCTCGTTCGGCCTCGACCTCACGAATCAATCGATACGTTCACGCATCCTCCTTACTCCACTGCTCTGACGTTCAGTTCTTCTGGCTGGCAGCTGACGGACTCGAATTGACGGTCCCATCACTCGATCTCGCTACAATGCCTCAAACTATAGAACCTGCGGAGGGTATCATTCCAAAGGGACGCCATTTTGGTACACCTTTCTATTCAAAAATTCGTTCTGGATAAATATGGAAAAGCGCACGCTACACGCTACTTCAAACCAGATCCAATCCCCTAGTGATAATTACTTGAAGCCTCGGAACCGACCTGAGTCGACCAGTGAGGCACAACTGCGACAGCTTCTGCCCTGTCACTTTTGATAAATAATAAAACATCCAATCAGACCAACTGATCGTAAATGCCTCAACGCCCCAGGGTATCTTTACCAAGAGCAACAGTCTGCGTACTTAGCATTTATTCTCCAAGCAAATAAATCTTTTTTCACAGGTTCCCGAACTTCCCATAATTCTTTTAAATACATAGTTCGCCAGTTCCCATCCGGCTTCCGAATTATCGATATGTGGTGTGTTTTGTTTCTGTTTATGCACTGAGAGAAATATTATTCTTGAAAGAACTAAAGGCTGGAGGTATTTCCTCCAGAGAATTTATTTAGTTATAAGAACTACTTTATCATTTACAGTACCAAATCTTAGTTGGATTCACTAAAATTGAGCAATTGATTGAATTAAATAATTTAATTGAAGCTCATTTTGTGTAACGAAGTATTTTCCATATTGGCATAATAATATCACTCCTAGCTAACAATCTAAGAATCTGTACTGGAACATAATTTAATTCCAGCAACTAAACATATAAAGTTATCTTGTTTAAAGAAATCAAAGATTCTTAGAAGTTAGAAATTATTGAGACAAATAGGTTTTTCTTGCCGGAGGTAGGAATAAATATTTAACAGAATATTCCAAACATAATTGCGTGAAATATATCAGATTTTCATTATTCCAACTATGGTATGATTGTGTCAAGTAAAAATTTCTTGCGTGGTGTACTACTGAGAGGGTTCAATAATAGAACGTTTGTATTGAAAGAATTATACCAGAATTATGGCAATAAATATTTCTTTATTTAGTGTATGTATAGATTCATCTAGCTGAAACCTCAGATAAAACACATCAGTCGCCATTATATACAGGGTCATTGATTGAAACGCCACATTAGAAAAAGTTCGACTTCCAAATGATCTAGGAATCTGAAATTTGGAACTTAGGCAACATACCTAATAACGAGTCAAAATGAAATATTACCAAGATGGTAGAACATTTAAAATGGCGAAAGCAACGGCCATCTTTGTTTTTTTAAATGGGACACCCCATATATTATTGCATTTTCAGATCGTCTGAGAAAATGTAATAACAATGGTGCTTATAGTTGTATTTTAAATTGAGTAGGCCATGAGTTATAAACAAGTGAAAATCGTGATTTTCCAACTTTAAAGACATTTACCACGAAAACGGCTCATGATATCAGAAAACGGCTTACATGTCCCTATCTTAACTTTTTATCTGGTATCCTACTGTAGAGTTGAAATGTTTATACAGGGTGATGAAAAATCTGACAATTTTCACCACCTTGTATAAAGATTTCAACTGCATATTTGGATGCCTTATAAAAAGTTAAGATAGGGACATGTAAGCCGTTTTCTGATATCTTGAGCCGTTTTCGTGATAAATGTCTTTAAAGTTGGAAAATCACGATTTTCACTTGTTTATAACTCATGGCCTACTCAATTTAAAATACAACTATAAGCACCATTGTTATTACATTTTCTCAGACGATCTGAAAATGCAATAATATATGGGCATAATATATATGCATTTAAAAAAACAAAGATGGCCATTGCTTTCGCCATTTTTAATGTTCTGCCATCTTGGTAATATTTCATTTTGACTCGTTATTAGGTATGTTGCCTAAGTTCCAAATTTCAGATTCCTAGATCATTTGGAAGTCGAACTTTTTCTAATGTGGCGTTTCAATCAATCACCCTGTATAGACGCCATCATGATGTAGCTGCGTTCGTTAAACGTGGGTGTTGCTAATAATTTATCTAAGTAAACTTTTCTTGCTTATTTAATGTAAATAAATAATTCGGTTTTATTTTTGATATTCTTTTGCAGCTTTGTTGTATAAATCATAAATCTGACAAATCGTGAAGTTCAAATCACCAGAAAGCCGTCATTACTGTTAGCTTGGTATAGGTACTTAAATGGATTTCAGACAAACCAAACCAATAAATGGTACAGTTTTGACTCGCCCCGGTCTACGCGTATATAACAATAATTAAAGGTAATTTATAAATTTAACATTACTATGGACAAATGGATGATTAATATGGACAGCAAAATGTGCAGATACTTTTTATTGTTATATTGTTGATCGGGATGAGGAGAGCCGTGACACTGCGCATTTTGTACCTTTATTAGGTAGAAATTTTTTATTTATTGCTTGGGATTTCGATTCTTGATAATATTATTATTTCACCAGAACCGAAATCCCAACCAATAAATAAAAAATTTCAAAACGAAAACTTCAATAAAATATTACCAAATTTTTAGGTTAGGTGTAGGTTAGATAAGGTAGGTAGGAAAAATCCAAACTAAGATTGGATTCGGAGAAGAGTTTCATTTAGTTGAGAGAACTCAAAGTAATATTGAGAGAACCTGATAATAGTTCTGCGCAGTTTTATTAAATTGACATAAGAAAGCTTAGTGTGGTTCACTGAATTATTATTTAGTTCACAGCAGAAAGTTTTATTTGCAATCACTTTTATACAGTATCTTATGGCAACTAAGTCTTGGTTGGATATCTCAAATTCTGGAACTAAATAATTTAGTTGACGCAACTAAATATTTAGTTGCTCGTTATCAATTAAATAATTTAGTTGGCGGAATTGCAAATTTACTTCCGCCAATGAAAAATTTTTCTCAGTGTGTGGACTGTAATTTGTTGATTGATTTAAATTTGAATTTATGATAAAAATGTGAAATAAAACTGATGAATGTTGAAACACTGTTTATTGTAGAAAAATGCTTTGTTATGATGAGACAACCGTCATATCAAGAAGGCTGGATGATGAATAATAATAAAATGTCCTTGTATACCTGCTGAGTGCCTTTCTTAGGTACCTGCTTTACATATCTGCAAGGGCGAATTTACAGAGTTGCACGATTGTGCATTTTGTCCTTACATGGAAATTGAAATTGAACAGAACCGCCCGCCTTGAAAGGTCACTTTCAAAGAAAATTGATTACAATATCACTTGGTATGACAACTTGATTAAAACAGAATGATTAAATGAGCATACTTATACAACTAAATAATATACAAACAGTAGAATTTGTGATCGTAAAATAATAATGATAGCTGCACTTTATAAATAATATAAGTACATTAAATGTTTTTATCATCCATTGGTAAAAGAGCAAGTCTTGTGATAGAACGCTTAAAAATACCGACAGGAGTTTTCACTGACACTACACGAACAATACCGTCACTGCCAGGATAAAGTTGAATCACACGACCCATCTTCCAAAAGCGGGGTTGAACGGCATCTTCTTTCAGCAAAACCAAGGATCCAATGACAATATTGGGAGTTTCCTTTGGCCACTTGTTTCTGCGCTGAAGAATGTGTAGGTAGTCTCTGGACCATGAAGCCCAAAAATGTTGTGTCATTGTTTGAAGTAGTTTGTATCGATGTCTTAACTTGTTGCTGTTTGAATCGGATGGAGGTTCAGGAAGCGAATTCATTTGACCACCAATCAGAAAGTGTCCTGGAGTTAGCGCCTCACAATCTTGCGGATCGTCCGTTAGAGGTAATAAGGGACGGGAATTCAGGATTAATTCTACCTGAGACAAGAGTGTGTAAAACTCTTCATACGTCAAGTAAACATTGTTAGTGATTTTCTTTAACCCTTAGTTGGTAACATCCGACTCTGAGGCGGATGCCAAGTTTTGATGCTGCGCTGAATCCAAACGAATGAATGTACAAAAATTTCGTATTAGGTATGTTCTAGTTGGTTGCCAAAAAGTCCATAGCCGCCTTCGCGAAAATACGTCTGTGAGACGGGTGTTACTCAGAACGATATATTTCAGTTCATCTCTCAGTCGGCTGCTGGTCGAAAGTATGGTGAATGAAAAGGTATAATATATAAAAAAATGTATAAAAATGAAATAAGTCTTGTTTTAATAAAATATATTTGTGTTTACTAGAATACATTCGAATAAATATGTACCTAATAATTATACATTTTATAATATCTAATCCGACTGAGCGACGGATGTTACCTATAATGCTGGAACTGTAATATGATCACCGACTGAGAGACGGATGTTACTTACCTATAAAGTGAAAAAAAGTATGTTACCAACTAAGGGTTAAATGAAGTTTTAATGATTTTACTGCGCTCTCCCAAAGCCCACCAAAATGGGGAGATCGTGGAGGAATAAAATTCCATTTTATACCCTTTTCAATAATAAAATTTTGAAATAATTCTGTCTTTGTTAATTCTATTATTTGTTTCAAGTGTTTGTTTGCTGCTACAAAACATGTTCCGTTGTCTGAATAAATCTCAGAACATAACCCCCTTCTTGCTATAAATCTCTTCAATGCGTTAAGAAACCCTTCTGCTGTTAGATCTGTTACTAACTCAACATGAAGCGCCTTGGAAGCAAAACAAACAAACATGCAGACATAGGCCTTGATGTATTTTTTGTTTCTGACTTTACTGCACTGAGAAAAATGGTCCAATTAAACTATTTATTTGAAATTTGTTTAACACTGACAATTAAAACTTTAATAATAAGAGATAAAATTCTATTTACCCCTGCCACTACACTGTATTGTAGCAAGTAAATCGATCTATTTAAGCACCTTATTCTGCTATAATAACACTACATATCTACCACTATTAAGCTGATTTATTGTCTTCATGAACTGGAATTCAGTTTAATGATCATAGGAAGTCTTCACTACTTGTAAGTGATGCACAAGAGTATTACCTTTTTATTTTGCTTGGTTTTAATACTCTGATCAATTACCTGTATACAAACGTTATTTGAGGGAACTACCGATGTTATTGTGGTTATGAATTCATTTGTATAATGGACCATTCCTATATTTTCGACACTACATTTTCAGGTGTGCACTATGGCGGACACGTTTCTTCATCAGCGTCGGTCGTTTTGTCAGTGTGGAAAAGAACATGTGTTTTTATCAACTATAATAGTGCACATATGCAGGAATTTGTCATACGTATTGCACATTCAGTTTGCACAATATATAAAATATGAAATTTGTCCACGGGTGATGTTATATTAAAAATGAGTTTTTCTTATATTTGCAGTTTTTCAAAGGAATGCTTGATTATACATACAGGTAAATAAAGTTTCAATATTAAAAGCTTTCAAAAGCTATATTTTTGTCATAAATTTGGACTACATTCAAAATTATTAAAATCAATAGCAATCATCACCTTAAAAAAATCCATTTATATATTAAGACATCATTTATATATAGTACATAGTAACTTAATTATTTAAAAAAAAAAATTTTATTGTATTATTATCAATGTTATTAAGTATTCTTTGTTTCTTACAACCCAGACTGTTGGGAAGATGTAATTTTATTAAATAGTTAATAAAATTTCTATATATATATTATTGCGAACATAGCTTTTGCAAAATAAGCTCTTAATAATTAAGCTTTGTATTTATTTCCATGTTTAGCATTTATTTGGAAAAGTGTAAATATAAGTAAAAACGGCATTTTTACTAATGCATCCAATATATTAATGTCTATTACCTTGAGTAATTACCACTGCAAAACAAAGTGCTAGCTCCAAATATGCTTTTACTGCAATAAAATATTTTTCATTACTCACTATTAGCCAGATCAATTTTTCTAATAACCTCATCAATAATGGTAATTCTCCGGTGTATTAAGCAATGAGAACTGTACTAACCCGAAATAATCTGAAGAATTGGGGGAAGTAGAAAATAATTATTCATAAATGCTAAGCTTTACAAAATTAAATGAATAGTACAGTTGTCACTATTGAGTTCTCTTCAGATAATTTGATTAATTGTGACAAATAGCCCGTCTCAGATAAACGCTTTTATTTGCTGTTATTGAGCAGGTTAACTGGCGCCTATTCCATTGAAGTTTTTAATAAGGAATATCAAATTATTAATTGCAGCTAACAACTTTTTTTCTCAGTGTGTCCTTTATTTGAAATGGGCCACAATAATCTATTCCACAGTGGTAAAAGACTCTGGGAGGAACAGAGACTCTTGCCCTGGGAAGATCTGCTATTTTTTGATTTGCAAAGGAGGGTTTAACTCTGAAACATGTAATGCATTTATGTAAAACACTGCGAGTAGTACGCATGCTATTCAGCGGCCAAAACCTTTGTCTAACACAAGACAATGTAAGTGTCGGTCCTGCATGAAGGTTTTTGACATGTTGATCAAGGATAATGATGTAAAATGACCCTTTGAAGGCAGCACAATTGGAAATTTGTTATTAAATGATAAACTCGAATTCGATAACCTTCCTCCTACTCTAATCAAACCTTCTGAATCCATGAATGGATTGAGGAAGTAAAGTTTGCTTTTTTTGTCAACATATTTTGAATTTTTTAGGGCACTGATATCGTCTTTAAATTCAAAACTTTGAACGATTCTTGATAAAATTAAATTGCTGCGATTTAATTCTGAAGTTTTTATGAAACCTTTGATTCTGTGTTCATGATTTTTTATCTGACAATTTTGAATAAATCTCAGCACCAATGCCATTACTCTTGTTAATTTAGAATATGATGAAAATCTTTCGATTACTTGCATAATTGAATTGTCTGTGCTCTTATTTATATGTACATTATTTACAATTTTGTTCACACATGAAACTGATTTCGATATTTTCAGTTCTTGAGTTTCTGTTTCTGAAATTCGCTCATTAAAAACTGGCCAATGATTTTCACTTAAATGTAAAAACTGCGGACCCTGAAACCAAAGTTGACAATTTTGGATTTCATTCGGATTCAATCCCCTGGATAAAACGTCTGCAGGATTTTGATCTGTAGGAACGTGTCTCCATTCATGATTTTCGGTCAATGTTTGTATTTTAGATACCCTGTTACCAACAAAGACATGCAATTTGCTGGGTTGAATAGCTAGCCATGACAGAACAATAGTTGAATCTGTCCAAAATATTACCTTATCAAATTTACATTTCATTGAGTGAATAATTTTTGTGTACAACTGAGCTGATAATAGTGATGCGCAAAGTTCCAAACGTGGAATTGATTGTGTTTTTAGTGGAGCGACACGAGATTTCGCACAAATTAATGCTACTTTAATTTCATCTGTAGCTGAATTTCGCGTTAAAATGTATGCACAGCTTCCATAATCATGTTGGGAAGCATCAGCAAATAAATGGAGCTGAATTTGATCATAGCTTGTTAGGGTTACATGTCTTGGTATTGTCAACTGATCTAATGATGTGATGTTATTGAAAAATTGACCCCAAGTTAATAATAGATCCTTGTCTGTGATTTCTTCATCCCATTCTATCTTTAACTCCCATAATTTTTGCATTATTATTTTGGCCTTCACTATAACTGGATTGATAAGACCTAACACATCGAAAATTTTCGATATTATTGACAAAATATTTCGTTTCGTTATACGAGAAATTGAAAAATTATTTAGTGAGAATCTAAACTCATCTTGCTTCGGATTCCAGTAAATGCCTAGCGTTTTGCAGTTGTCATTGTCTTTAACTAAAAACTGTATCGAATCTGAAAGCTCTTCAATACCCTTTAAAACTTCCTGATTGTTTGAAGCCCATTGTCTCAATGGAAATCCGTATGATTTTAAAAGAGAAGTGACTTCACTTATTTGTTTCCTAGCACTGGATATATCTGCAGCACCAGATAAATAATCATCCATGTAAAAATCTGAAATAATACTCGAACATGTGATAGGATATTGCTCTATATTTTCTTCTGAAATTCGTTTTAAGCAACGGGAGGCCAAAAAACTGGCTGGTCCTGTGCCATAAGTCACTGTGTTTAGTTTCAGATAGGAAAGTGGATGAGAAGAATCTGCACGCCATACTATGCGCTGCAAATCTGCATCTTCATTGTTAACTTTGACTTGACGATACATTTTGGCGATGTCGCTTGTGAAAACAATATTGTGTAACCTGAATCGCAATAAAATTGAAAAAATATTTTCAGTTTTTTTAATCTGTTTTTTCTTGCTGTTTACTCTTGATTTTCACCGCTATCATATGACTCATACGAAAATTGGCCACTTGAATCTACGGTCTATGTGTACTGGCTTTGATGATCTCAGGTTTTTAATCGAAAATCAAAACTTTTTTCTGCTTATGCTCACTGAAACGTGGTTGACTGATGATGTTGATGAGGACGTTTTCGATATTCCGGGTTACAGGCTGTTCAGGAAAGATAGGCCGAGTAGAGGGGGGGGGAGTGGGATTTTACATCAAGGATACATTTTTACCTGAAATAATCAGTTTTAGCTTTCCTTTAAATTCAGCTTTGGAATATATGGTGTTTAAGCTAAGAATAAAAAATCATACAGTTGCTTTTGGTGTATTTTATCGACCACCGAAGACAAATTTAAACTCCTGCCTAGCGGACCTTGATAATATTCTTTCTTATGTTTGTCCGTTGGTTGATTACTTTTTTTGTTTGGGCGACTTTAATGTCGATCTCTTTAACCTTGATAATCAGTTAGTGAAATGTTTTGATAATTATAATTTCTCACAGCTTATTAATGAGCCAACTAGGATTACGAAAACTTCCAGTACCTTAATCGATCCCGTTTTTGTTACAGATAAAGAGGTAGTAATTGATAGTGGAACGATTGCTGCTGATTGTGTTTCAGATCACAGGTTGGTTTTTTGTACACTGAATATACTTAAAAATATAGTGACTCCACGTGAAATTACATACCGTTCTTTCAATAATTTTAATTATAATCTTTTCCTTGAGGATCTTGAGTCCCTTCCTGGGCATCTGATGTTATATGAAGGAAATATCGATACTAAGATTTCCATGTTTAATAGTTTTATACTGTCAGTGATCGATGCTCATGCACCGGTTAGAAAGGTTCGCATTACAAAAAAGAGGGCTCCGTGGTTAACCTCGAATATAAGAGTTTATATAAATTTGCGAAATAGAGCTTTGCAAAGGTTTAAGCAATCTAAAAATGGTGAAGACTGGCTGCGATACAAACAGTTGAGAAATTTTACTTTGTCTTGTATTAGAAGGGAGAAAAAAAAAAATATTGATGGTGTTTGCTCGGAAAAAAGTGAAAAGAAGGTCTGGAATGCCCTCAGGATGTTCAAACTAAGTTCTAAAAATGATACTGCCATCCCTGAAAATCTTTCTGATCCTGAGGGTATTTCTAACCATTTTAAACCTTTCATACAAGTGTCCTCTGATTGCGGTTCACAAATTGATTTCTATAATAATAATCGATATAATGATAATAACATATTCTCTTTTGAATTCGCAACAATTGAGACAGTTAATAGAGTGTTGAGCAGAATTGACACTAATGCTCGAGGAATTGACGACTTATCAGCCGGATATCTTAAGTATTGTAGCCCTTTTATTGATAAGTATATTACACATTTAGTTAACTCCTGCATTGAATGTGGTTATTTCCCGGATCAATGGAAAATTGCAATTGGCAAACCTATTCCTAAGAAACCGACTCCGGCTCATTATGATGACCTGCGTGTTATCAGTATTTTGCCGGTTGTCTCAAAGATATTTGAGAAAATTTTGAGTGACCAAATTTTCAGTTTTATGACAAGAAATAACATAATTCCTGCTTCGCAGTGTGGTTTCAGGAGAGGCTTCAGTACGGCAGTCGCTTTGACAAATGTTGTGGACAGCATCATTAGGGCTAGAGATGCTGGTAGAGCGGCTGTGTTGGTCCTGCTTGATTTTTCTAAGGCGTTTGATACCGTCAATCATGAACTAATGTGTGCCAAACTATGTTACTACGGTTTTGACGCTAATGCGCTTTGCCTTATGAGGTCGTACTTTAGGTGCAGATGGCAAAATATTCTTAGCGATGGTCGGATTTCGGGTGGAGTTGAGGTCTTATCGGGAGTGCCTCAGGGATCCATATTGGGACCACTGTTGTTTATAATATATACTGCAGATATTATAAATTCTGTAGAAAACTGTCAAGTGCAAGCGTATGCTGATGACACGCAGCTCTATTTTGAGTTCGACCATGGAAAATATTTGGAAGCTAATGAACTGGTAAACAGAGATTTGGAAATAATCAGGCAAACGTCTCATGATCATAATTTGATAATTAATCCTACGAAGTCCCGGGTAATAATCTTTTCGGACCAACAACGTAGAAAATTTCTTAGACAAAATTTTAAAATTGTTTTAGATGATGCGGTTCTTCCTGACGTGGACAATTGTAAAAATCTTGGCCTTATAATTGATTATGAACTTAGATTCAGAGAGCACATTAGTCAGCTTCATAGAAGATCCTTCATTGCTGTTAAGTTACTTTATTCAAACCGACATATTCTCAATACGAGCTTACGTAAGCGATTGTGTGAATTGTTTGTTTTGTCGAAGTATAATTACTGTGACACCATTTATGGACCTGCTTTGGATTCGCGTACTAGATGTAAAATTCAAAAGGTTCAGAATTGTTGCTCGAGACTCATTTTTGGATTGAGAAAGTATGACCACATCTCACATACATTTGTAAAGTTGAACTGGCTACTAATGGAAAATCGCAGATTGCTGCATTTTGCAGGCTTCATGCATCATTTGATTAATGGTAAGGATCCTCCTGTGTCCCTTAGTGAGAGACTTACGTCTAGATTGGATATACACCAGCGGGTCATCAGAAATAGGGCTAGACTCACAATGCCTCAGCATCGGACAGCATTGTTCCAGCGAAGTTTTTCCTATAATGCTGTCAAGGTGGTTAATACTATACCGGATAATATTTTCATGTTATCTTTCCCCCAGTTTAAAGCGTTATACAGAAAGCGTATTTTTGAAAGTCAGTACACAGTTTGTTTTGATGCATGATGGTTTATGAGTATCGTATATGGATTCTGGTATTTTTGTTTTTCTTCTTTTTTCATCTTCTTTTCATAATTTCTTTTCTAATCTCTTTCTTGTATCTTCCTCTCGTTCCTGAAATTTCGTATTATTTCTTGTCTTCTTTATATTTGATATGAGGTTTATGTTAGGTATTTATTTGAATTATTTGAATTATTTGAACTATTTGTCAAGTTAGCTTTATGTTTAGTAGGCATATGGGTATACAAGATACTTTGAGTTTTCTTTCTTTTTTGTTCTTCATACTACATGGTTGAATAGAATAGCAATTTTTGCTAGATTCCGCCGTGTGGTGTGAAAAATTTATTTTTTGTAAATCTGTTTTTTAAAATGAAAAAATAAAGTCGATATTATTATTATTATTATTATTATTATATCCTCCTGAATGCAAGGTCCGACCATAAGTACGTCGTTTAATGAAAGGTTTGTGCTTGACTTGGTACTTGCATCGAATACTACTCGTAATTTGCATGTTAAGGAATCGTTTTTGAAAACAGAGTGATGTGGCAAATATGATTTAATGTGTTGATTTTCATGCTCTGATGATTCTGAAACATCAATTGGCGTTGCATGCCCTAAATCAATATATTCTTGAATGAATGACGCATATTGTTGCTTTAAATCTGAATTGTTGTCTAGCCTGCGTTCTAATTTGTAAAATCTTTCAATAGCTATTTGCTTTGTTTCACCTAATTGCTCGAAATTTTCTCGTTTAGGTAAACTAACTACAAAACGACCTGTTGAGTCTCGCCTGGTATTGTTTTTAAAATGCTCTTCGCATGCGAGCTCCTCTTTAGAAAAAATTATGTTCGGATCTGTGTTTACAATTTCCTCTATGTTCCAAAATGATTCTAATTGATTCTTTAAGACATTATCGGTTTTCTCATTTTGATTAGTGCCTTGAATGGATAAAAAATTACAAAGTGATCCACCTTGCTGATTAAATCTAGAATTTAGAATTTATTTACTGTCTACATTTAGTAGGTTGCAATATATACACAGTATACAAATCAGTCTTAGAAGATAATAATAATAAAATTAATAAATACAAATATTATAAAATCAACCATAAATATGGTGATGAATGATGTGCAGAGAATCAATTAGTATATTTTTCGAAATTATCAATAATTCATCTTTATTTAATTGAATTTTTCGAAAAAATTTAAAACACCATTACTAATTGATCCTCTAGCCCCAAACCACAAACCTAAAGTATGCCAATTTCGATTACCAAAATTTTCAAAATATTTTTTTTTATAATATTCGACACAACCATCATAAATATTTTGTTTCTCCAATTGAATATCAGAATCTTGATTTGGATTATTAGTTTCAAAACGTATAGTTGGATCAATTATGCAGGCGTTATTTGATTTTTTATCAAATGCAACTATGTCACTGAAACGCTTCCTTCCTGCTTCCTATTGCAAAAACCTCTTCGTAGCAATCGAAATTTTTTTCTTGAAGTAATCGAGAAATATGGTGTTTCACTTTATGATGTCTTGAGGTGATAAGAAGTGTGTTACTCTTGCAGCTACCTATAATATGAGCGGGTGTCTCTTTCTCGTTACCACATTTACGGCAACGGTCGGAGCTGCAATTGTTTCCAGGGACTCCATTCACGTTAGCATAATTACAATTAAGTTTAATCGCTGCTGTCCATTCAGAGGAAGAAAGCGAATGTTGACTACTTACAAAGTTGTTGACCGGCTTATAAGTTTTAAAATGACAAACACCAATACCTTGCCAGGATAAGCTACACCATTTTTGAAATTCAGTTTCCCTAAGATTCTGTCGAATTTGTCTTGAAGTTGTACCGTTTGTAGCTAGGGTTTTACAACAGTTATCTATTTCTTCAATGCAATTGAAAGCGCGGTGAAATAACTCGTCATTATAAGAAAGTAATTTTTTGCGATTGAAAAATGCTGTAAATGTACTTCCCATTTCATACAAACAAGACCTAAGCCCCTGAATTTCCTTGGTGAGTATAACATATTATTACAAGTAGAAGCAGGAAGACCAATGATAGATTTAACAGAACGGCGGATGATGATATCTAAACTGTTGGTTATAAGATTTGGTATTTTAGATAAAGGAGCTGCTTGAAGAGGGAATGTTAATAATGGAAAAATATATTGGTTCATGATGTTCAATTTTTGATATGGTTTCAATAATTTTGATACAGTCAGTTTTTCTAGATTGCAATTGAAATGTTCAATAATGTTCCTGTCGAATATTATTTCCGAATTAAAGTTACAACCTAAATAACGAATACGATCAGTCTCGTTTATACACTGAATAAATTTGTCATCTGAAATAAAGATTTTTCCAGGTGTTAATTTACCATTTTCAATGTTAATTCCACAACTTTTTTTTGGATTTGTTTGCAGACCAATTAAACCAAACAAATTTTGAGTAAGTTTCGTGATACGTGAAGCTGCAATTGAAGATTTTGCAGTGATGGCCTGATCATCAGCAAAACCTGATAAACAGATAGCATCCATATCTGGAAAAAGTTGGTAACCGTATTCATTGGCAATATTTGAATCACAAATTTCATTATAAATAAAATTTATAGCAATGTTGAACAATATAGGAGACAAAGGTCCACCTTGAGGTACACCGCACTTGATTTTAATTTCATTACTAATCTTCTTTGAAGCTTCAATTTTAATGTTGTTGTTTGTTAATAAAGCTAAAACCAGTCGAGTTAGATTTTCAGATACTCCCATCGAATTCAATGTTTTATGAATATGAATATGTCCAATTTTATCAAATGCTTTTGATATATCTAAAAATACAACCGCACAACTTTTTTTTTTAGTTTTCGCATCGCGAAGACAAGCATCTATCAATTTTGTGTTAACATGACATCCAGAAATGCCATTTACAAAACCACGTTGATTACAATTTAGATCAATTTGAATTCGAATTTTTTTGTCAAGTACCCGTTCAATAACTCGTCTGACTATTGAATAAATTGTAATTGGTCTCCAGTTACTAAGATGTGAAACATTATCACCTTTATCAATTAAAATGGTTCTTCCTTCTCGAAGTTGTTGAGGCACATAACCAGTATGAAGCAGAATATTTATATAAACGGCAACAGTTTCATCAATGTGGATTTCTTTCAAAGTGCGACTTAGTATACGGTCAGGACCAGTAGCTGTGTCATATTTGAGATTTTTGATTTCATTTTTTACGTCTTCAGCCGTGACAAAAATATCGTCATGAATCAATGAAGGAATTGGATAGTCTTCAAGTGTGTAGTCATTTTGTGATTCAAAGCATTCTTTAAAATGTAATTCCAATTTTGAAATTTCTATTTGGCAATGATTAGATTTTGAACCATTCATAACTTGACGAACAACTTTTTTCCTCTGATTAGCGTACCAATATTGTGCAAGTTCATAGTTATATTTATCTCGTCTTCGTTCTCTTGTTTTCTTATCTCTTCGCTGAGGATTTGAACATTGACTTTGTTTTGCAGAATTATTAGCTAGTTGGCGGTTTTTACGTAGTCTGAAGTATTTAACGCTTGGATGAACAGGCCCAGGTAGAAGTTTATTAGCATTGTATAAAAATGATAGAAAATCAGTTGTTAATTGATCAAAGTTATTCGAATCAAATGACGCAATATCATTTAAAACTAAATTGAACTTATGATGCCAGGTCTTACAGGCAGTATCCAAATCAGATGAGGTCTTCTTTTCTATAGACGAAGAGTCTGCATCATTTCGAGAATTTAAATTTGAGTTCTTACTTCTAGTGACTTTCTCTATAAGGCTTGCATTTGCTTCTTTTCTATGAACTTTGGCTTTATGGATTAGTACTCCCTTTGGATTTTTGAATGATTGCTTGCAAATTTCACAAAAAGCTTTTTCTAGGTCAAGGTTTTTTTTGAGGTCAATTTTGAGTAAATGACGAACATGAAGCTTCATTAATTTCATGAGTGATCGAAGAACTTCCAGCTTCTCTCAGATCTTGAGACGATATTTGAAAATTACGAACCAAAAATGATCTTGTTATTTTGTCTTTGGGGTATTTTAAAGGCAAATAATTTGTGTCTTCTTCACTTGAATTTTCTTGTGACATTGACAGTTGAAAAAAATAAATAAAAATTTATAAAATTTTACTTTTTATGGAAAAAATACCATTAAACTTCGTAAACTTCGTAAACACCGACTTTAGAAAGTACGATAAAACTATAAAGAAATAAAATATTTAAAAAATAACACTAATATTTCACTAATTTCCGAGACCGAATAAAACTTGGTCTTAACACTTTGAAATATTTTTGACAGCTGAGTAGGAACATTGCCTGTGATTACCCAACCTAACTTTGTTTTTTGAATTATAGGTAAGTTATTCCCCATTCTGATTTGACCGACGCATATCAATTCATAAAACAATGTTGCACCGATTAAAATGTCGATTTTATTTGATCTATAAAAGTTTTCATCTGCTAGCGTTACATTATTGGGTATTGCTAAGTTATCTATGTTTAAATGCATGGTGGGTAAGTTTTCTGTGATTTTATCTAAAAGCAAAAATGTTGTGTTTCTTGTATATGAATTAACCCTTGATTGAATGGTTGTTTTTATGCAACGATTAACTGGAATCATGTTTGCATTTATACCTATTACTGGAAGGTTAACATCTTGTTTTTGTAAACCTAATTTATTGCAAAACTGATTAGTCATAAAATTTTATTGAGATCCAGAATCGAGCAATGCTCTAGCACAATGCAACTTTCCAGATTTATCCTGAACATGTACGATTGCTGTAGCTAATAATACCTCATGATTTAGGCTGTTTGAACAATTAGACAACACTGTGCCTGCGTGAATTGTTTCATTTTGATTTGTCTGATTTGTTGGAATTGAATGATTTTGATATGACTGATTTCTCATTGAGGAATTGTTTTGATTTGCGTGATTTATTTGATTGGAAGGTGGTCGCATGTTGTTGTTATTGTTTGTTTGATTGATTGTTCGATTGCTTGAATGATTATGTACCTGAGTAGTTTGCGACTCTGGATAATTTGATTGACTTGAGTCTTGAGTTATGTGTAGTAAGCTGTTGTGATTTTTTTTTGCAAATTCTACATGACTGAGTAATGCAATTTTGCCAGAGATGACCTCTTCTCAAACAATTTGTACAAGCTTTAGCCCTTTTGATTGCTGCAATCCTTTCTAGAACGGGCAAGCTTAAAAAATTACTACAATGATAGATGCCATGTTCACCTTGACAGTATAAGCACTTAATGAATGCGACTGGATTTGAATTGCGCTGAAAGAAATTGTCTGTTCGCTGAAAATGATTGTCTGTTCGTGATGTTGATAGATTGGTATGTATTTTTTTTGGCATGGATGATCCCTGACTGAATTTAACTTCTGTTGTAACCTCCAATACCTGACAACGCTCTGTGATAAATTTTATGAATTCATCAATTTTTGGTTCATCATTATTTTTGGTTTCTGTTTCCCATTCCTTTTTGGCAATGGGGTCTAACTTTGATGTTAAAATGTACAACAAAATTGAATTCCAGTGCTCAACTGGCTCTTTTAAACTTTCTAACGCCCTGTAATTCCTTTGAAATGAGTCTAAAAAGGTTCGCAAAGCCTTAGAAGATTCCTTTGTTATAGATACAATATCAAAAATATTTTTTAAATGCCTTCTAACTATTAATTTTTTGTTTTCATACCTATTTTGTAATAAATTCCATGCAATAGGATAATTAAGGTCTGTGACTTCCAGCGAATGAATAACTTGTGCAGCTTCCCCTTTCAGACACCCTTGGAGGTAATAAAATTTTTGTATATTTGACAACCCTGCGTTATTATGAATCAAGCTTTTGAACGTGTCGAAGAAGCTTGTCCATAAATCGTAACTACCTGCAAATTCTGGAAGCGATAATTTCGGCAACTCAATGCGAGAAATGGTTTGAGTTTGACCTTGAACTAATCTACCCTCGCCCTCGGTCTCATTGTGAGAATTTCCTACCGGTTTTGGTGACCGAGAACCTTCAAGTATTTTGTTGGCCCTAGCAATTAAAGAGTAAAATTGATTTTCAAATAATTCTCGTTCTGCAAAATCCTCTGGATCATCTGGAGCTATATCTTCAATTTCTGATTGTGAATCATCAAATTTATCCCACGTTTTTTCTAACTTAGAAATTCTTGCGGGTATTTGAACAATTTTTGATAATGTTTTTTCATTTATTGAATTTAAAAATGTTTCAAAACGAGTTAAGCCATCCTTTGCTTGGCCCCGTTTTTTACGCAATTCAACAAGGTCTGCGTCTGCATTGTCTTCATCGGGCATTATTGATAATTAATTACAATTAATTATTACGAAAAATATTGAGAAAAAATAGAGTAGATAAAATGATTTTTCAATGTAACAGCAGAATCGTTAAAAAACACTTGTTTAGAGATTTAAAGTATGTATACCTATATGAGCGACAAAAAACGTGATCTGATTGATATTAATATACCAATAAAATTTAATTATTATGCAGTTTCTTTGTTAAGAAATAAAAATACGATAAATAAAAAATAAAAATATGATTACCTACTGGATGATTAATGATTATTGTTATAATAAATTACTGAAAACGTATGTCAAATTCTACACACACAAGCTCAATAATAAATAAATGATTGAAAGGAAAAATGTCACAAAGGAACGGACTCACCAATCTCCTCGTGTTGAATCTTGAATGTTGTTGCTTAATTTAAATCACTTTTGTTTAAATCACTGATTCTATCGCGGATCGAAGGACCATAAATGGTGTGTTTTGTTTATGTTTATGTGGACTGTAATTTGTTGATTGATTTAAATTTGAATTTATGATAAAAATGTGAAATAAAACTGTTGAATGTTGAAACACTGTTTATTGTAGAAAAATGCTTTGTTATGATGAGACAACCGTCATACCAAGAAGGCTGGATGATGAATAATAATAATAATGATGAGTTCCAGTAGAACGAAACACGTGTCTGTGCTTGATTTGGTACTCTGGAAGGCTCTGCTGTTGGATGCGGAAGCAAACTCTCTGGTTGGAGTTTCTTGCCAGCATGACAACTGTTATGGGCGATGGAGGAATTCTCCGAACCCATCTAACAGGCTAGTAATTGCACTCTGTGTGCTTATACTCATTGACCTAAAATTCACTATTTTTATGAATAATAATAATGTATACCTGCTGAGTGCCTTTCTTAGGTACCTGCTTTACATATCTGCAAGGGCGAATTTACAGAGTTGCACGATTGTGCATTTTGTCCTTACATGGAAATTGAAATTGAACAATATGTGATGAAGGATCCGCTTCGACATTTTCCTTTGAGGGAATTTATGAAGCGTAAACCCATAACTGATGGGCGTCACACCAGTTTCATAACTCGCATGCTAACACATGAAGAGGAGAATAACGGATACCTCCCATTCGATTGATGTAGGCTATCGTCGCCGTATACAAGGTGTCCAGGTATGAGTGTAAGAGCTACACGTGGCGACCTTCCTTGGACAATAGTCAAAATATATACTCAAAATATTGAGTAAAAAATCTTAACACAATAATGCTCTAAACCTCTTCACGGTGCCACATGAGGTCATCAAAGTTAGAAATTCTGTGTCACAAATATGCATATTATTGATCTTCTATTTCCTTTTGCAGTTACGGTTAACATTTTCAAAGACTTTTGCAAAGTCTTATTTCATTTAATTTCCGTAACAGTGCAATTATTAACTTTTTTAACATTTCTAAAAAAAAAAAAAATTTAGGAAATGTTAAAAAAGTTAATAATTGCACTGTTACGAAAATTAAATGAAATAAGACTTTGCAAAAGTCTTTAAAAATGTTAACCGTAACTGCAAAAGGAAACAGAAGTTCAATAATATGCATATTTGTGATCCAGAATTTCTAACTTTGATGACCTCGTGTGGCACCGTGAAGAGGTTAAGAGCATTATTCTATTAAGATTTTTTACTCAAAATAGTCCAAGGAAGGTCGCCACGTGTAGCTCTTACACTCATACCTGGACACTCTGTATAGACTATGAGAAAAACAGCTGCATCCCTCAGATAAGCTGCGAATCACTTCAATGCCAATAAAAGCGCATTAAGCTCCAAATGATTCCTCTCCTTCTGATTCCAAAGTCCATTGGCGGGTTCGCCATTGCAAAAAACATCGATCCGGACAACGAAACATCACAATAAATCGTTCTCAAGTACCTTTTGCTCCTCACATTCCTACTAGCCTTAGGCAAGGCCTTCAGTCACGAATCCCAGTTTCTTAGAAACTTCGCCACTGACATGAACGCATCGAAACAACGCTAAATTTATTCTCAGGCCTGACTCTGCTCTTTTGAACAATCTGCAAAATTTATTCAAGGCCAACTTGTAACAGGCCGTACTCGACTGCATGACGGCAAGCCATCACTGACCCAACTGGCAAACACACAGTGTATTTGAATCTAAAAAGCATCCTAAATATTTACATCGCCTCTCAGGCACCAATTTGGACTTGTCACAGTTGATGATAAATCCTAACCTCTCAAGTAGTTCGATGGTTTGAGAATCTTCTCGCTGCACTCTTCAACCGAGTGGCCTAACAGTAAAAAATCATCCAGGCACACTACCGAGAGTCAACCTCTCGAACGTAGATAATTTATTACTGGCTTCAATAACTTTGTAAGAGTCAATGGGCACGTACATAGGCGAAAAGGCAAGCAAACTCGTGAATCTTGCCATTAACATAAACCTCAAAAACTTGCGATGTGGCCCCATACTGGGATCAGTAAATAAGCATCTTTCAAGATAAAGGTATTCAACTCCTTCAAGTTCAGAATTATGCTGGCCATCAGACTTGGGAACTAAGAAAAAACGGCGGAAAAAACTGACTTGAAACTTCCTAAGTCTCCACAATCGCGTTTATCGAAAGCAGTCTGTCAATTTCCAATTGGATGCCCACTCCTGCTCCGGTCATCCTCTTGATGGTGGAGAGTAAATCTGTGCAGGGGTTGACTCGAACGGCAATTTATAACCTTTCTCTGTTTGAATGATAGACTTGTCATCAGAGATCGCTTCCCAAGTTTTCACAAAATGTTTTAGGCGACTGCTCGCAATAGTATATTATTTTATACGGAGGGAAAGTGACACTTTTCATGGCGCGCTCGTGCTTATCAGCCGAACGAAGTGAGGCTGATAATAGAGAGCAAGCAATGAAAAGTCACTTTTCCTCCAAATAAAATATGCTATTTTTTCTTCAAATGTGGTCAAATTTAAACAAGAACGTCACTTTTAATTGAAGGAAAGCGAATTTTCAAAGAGCAGGTTTAAACCAGACCGGTAAGTAGGTGAGTATGGAGTATGGGCTGCTTCTATAGGAACGCGGCGCTGTCAAATCAAATTGACACTGTCATCAACGTCAGTAAACATCGAAAATTAAAATTATTAAAGAAAAATAATAATTATGTAAATAAACTACTAATCATCGCAAAATCAAAATTTAAAACGTTATAAAAGTTTGTGTGTAAGTTATAAAATTAATGATAACATCTACCTACCTCTTGCTAGACCCTGCTTGGTCAATTTTTTCATTTTCTGTATGCCAGTCAGTCAGAAGTTGAATGTTAAATGTAGGTCATTGTAGGTAGGTACATATAACTGTGCACTAATACCTACCTAATAATAAAAATATAAGATGTTGGATTCCTTTATGTACCTCTGGTTATAATTATTATCATTCTTTTCAATATTCAAATTTCAATACGAAATAATAATTATTTTTGTTTACCTCGCAATAACCCAACTTTTTTCTGACGTTTGAGCCGACTGAGCCGAGCACGAGCTCGACTCGACTGAAGTTGCGACTGTTGACCGTCCGGCTTCGGGTACAATATGACGTTTCACAGAATTGCTTAGTTTCGGTGTAGATTTTCCAAAGATTATGTTTGATTAATACCGAATTCCTTTTAACCTTATTAGATAATAATAAACTAGAGAGTTTTCATATCTTAGGTTGAATTTTATTGATGAATATACGGGCCTACATTAATAAAATTTCAATAGTTGATTCTTAATACAGGTAGCTATGTGTTTGTATGTTGATGTTGCTATGGCACCACTTTAGCTCCGGCGGAGGAAAAGTGAAACTTTGAGACCGGCTACTGAGTCGAGTAATGTCTGATTTACTGACGTTTGAAGAAAAAAGTACTTATGTTGCTGCGATCGTAGCATAATAGTCTATTTATGTAGTTTATACTAACAAACTAACTCGCGTTTGTTTGTTAAATTGCTCCAATATTATCTCTCGGATAAGACAGACCAATATAATCTCTACTGTACCTTCCAGATAAAGCATGATTATTAAGTGAGACCTTTTATACCTCTCGGTCAAAATATAAAACAGTATAAACAGATATGAATGTTATATCATATCAAAGAAAAACTATCGCATCTCGTGCTAACGTTTAACCATAAACATTATTTTCTGTATCTCTCAGGGGTGCTAACGACTCGATCAATGTTAGAGCAGATCCCGCTAACTTCTGTCTCGCGCCAAAATATTTTTCCATCTTCAGAGCCGACTATTTTAAATTCACTGCCACCTCATATTGGCGGCACGAAGTGAGGCTGATATACCTTTCCTAGGATACTTTTCCATCAAAACCTTTTTCTTTAGTCCGTCCGACAAGTATTTCTTCCAGCGAGCTGCGACACTGGAGTGCAGAACCAACTCAGAGTCCTCGCGTACATGTTCTTCCCCAAAGATACGTAGCCCATCCTCATCCAACTCCCAAGGAGTCTCGACACCCTCCGATGTTGCAGATGTCGACTGGAGTATCCGGATCTACACTTTGGATGTACTCTAAGTTCCTTTGGTCCACGTAGTCTCACCCCTGAGCATTGGCATCCGCAGACAGATCAACCAAAAAAAAAATTATTTGTCGCCCATCGCAGCATAATCGTATGTTTATGTAGTTGATGTCAACAGAAACAAGGTTAATTCGATTATACCATGACTCCAATCATAACTCTCGGATAAGACAGAACTATATACAGGCTGTCCGAGAGATTAGGAGGTACTTACCGGACACCCTGTATAATCTCTACTTTACCTTCCAGATAAAGCCTGATTATTAGTTGAGTCCCTTTGTACCTCTCGGGCAAAACAAAGCACTCATGTGGTTGATGTCAACGAAAATAAGGTTAAGTTGGCCATACATGACTCAAATCTTACCTCTCGGATAAGACAGAGCAATATAACTTCTACTTTACCTTACAGATAAGGCCGGATTATTAGTTGAGTCCTTTTATACCTCTCGGGCAAAACAAAGCACTCATGTAGTTGATGTCAGCAAAAACAAGGTCAGTCTGTTTATACGTGACTCCAATGTTACCTCTCGGATAAGGCAGAGCCATATAATCTCTACTTTACCTTCCAGATAAAGTCTGATTCCTAGGTGTGTCCTCATTTATACCTCTCGGGCAAAACAAAGCACTCATGTGGTTGACATCAACGAAAATAAGGTTAATTTATTCATACATGACTCCAATCTTACCTCTCGGATAAGGCAGAGCCATATAATCTCTACTTTACCTTCCAGATAAAGTCTGATTATAAGGTGTGTCCTTATTTATACCTCTCGGGCAAAACAAAGCACTCGTGTAAACAGATATAAATTGTGGTATATGGTTGCTGCGAGCAATCCGTTACGGATTCTGTGTGTTCTGTTCTGTCATTTTATAAGTGTCAATACTGTCAAGATAGAATGAGATCAGGAATAATAATGTATAATTTTTTAATTTCAATTGGGGAAAATAAATGGAGTAAAATACAAGGGGTGAATTATAATTACAATCCAAAGTTATCAAAAGAATCCTTACATATACAACAGTGGCGACGAGAATCGGATCAATTGTGGTTCACGTATAAAAAAATTTAATACAACTAAAATGTAAAAAAATTAATTACAGTAAGTACGGCGAGGTTAACCTCCCAACTCCCACGTGTATCCGCGGTTAAGAAACCTATGATTCAGGGGCCTCTTTGTTCCCACATGCTTTGAAAGCCCTCTAAGCATTCCTTACATCCTTTACAGTCCTGCACCCACAGCCCTACTTACATTACTTTCAGCTTACGTTACGTAAAATGGAACAGTTATTAGGAAAACTTACAGAAGTCCTTGATAGATTAACAGCACAAGGTGCAGTAAATCGAGAGGATGCCTTGGCAAGTTCGAGCAAATCTGGCCCAGATTTAAAAGGTATACATTTACAACCTTACGATGAAGACAATGAAAGCTTTGAGACTTATTTGCAAAGACTAGAAAATTATCTAGAACTAAGGAACTTGATGGACGAGTCTGACGAGAACGACAAGAAGAGAGTACAAATTCTTATCAATTGTTTAGGTCCAAGGACCTACCAAATACTTATAAGTCTTACAGCCCCGGATCTTCCGAAGTCAAAATCGTTCAAAAGTCTGATGACATTATTACGAAATCATCTATGCCCAACACCTAGCGAAGTTGCCGAACAACACAAATTTGCAATGAGAACTCAACACGAAGGTGAATCAATCTCTAAGTTTCAAGCCGAATTAAAGAAACTTACTATTAACTGTAATTTTGTTTGCAACGCTTGTAATGCTTCGACAATAGATACTCATTTACGATCGCAATTCATCCGAGGTGTCAGGAGTAGCGAAATTAGAGAAAAACTGTTACAACAAAGTAACATTACATACGAAGAAACAGTCAAGCTAGCCATGTCGATAGAATCATCCAAGCTCGAGAGCAAGGAGATGCAGAATCCAGAACAAATAAATTACATAAATAGAGCCAAATTAGGCAAGGCAAATATTCCTTTTGACAAAAAGAGACAGCACAAGGGAAACCTGAGTGGTCAAAAATACAGGAAGTCCAAAAATATCGACAATAATTCGGTAAAATGCTTCAAATGTGGGCGGAACAATCACAAAGCCCCCCAATGTCACGCAAAAAATTTAAAGTGTCATTCATGTGGTCGAGACGGTCACGTAAGTCAAGTCTGTTTCAAGAAGTCACAGCCACAACATAATCAATTGTCCGAAAATGCCGATAATTCGGAACTATACACTTTAACCCGCGAGTGGTCGCGCCTCTCCGTGAAACGCGAGTGGTCGCGCGTTAGCGTTTTGCTAACATTAAAAAATTTGACTATATAGAAACCTATTACATTGAAATGGGTTACCAACAAATATTTTATCATAACATAATGTAATTATTCTCATTATTCACCACAAAAATTTTCGAAAAATCTGAAAATTAAAGTAAAGTAAATCACTGAAAATCATTTTGTACCTATAGCATATTGTAAGTAGTATGTTTGTGAATATCCATTTGAAAATGTGTGCGGGTAAGGGAAAAAAAGGTAATGCCTAAAAAAATCCAAAATGTTTAAACTGCTGATGCATTCAAGTAGAAATGCAATAATAAAAAAAAAACACTATGAAGACGTTGATTCTGGATATTCTGAACAGACATGGCAAATAAATTTATTTTAGTTTTCGATTTTTCCTCTTCGGGTAAAAATTTTTCTTCTACTCATTGTAGGTAACAATAATAAAAAATATGAAAAAATAACAAAATTTTTATATTCGCAATGAGTCGCGTCGTTAGTAAAATGCACATACACCGTTAGTCGCACAGTGAGGGAAATTCTAACAATGTCTGCGCGCCCTTCACAGATGACTTGCTACAGGAATACAAAACTGCTTTTCAATGGTTTAAGGTAACCACCCTCTGGTAGAGACATGTAAACGAGACTAGCTAAAAGGTAAAAATTATATCTGGCATGGTTGTCATGTAGTGCCAACTTTCACAAAAATGTTAGCAAAATGCTCATAGGGCGACTACTCGCGGGATAAATTCAATTGGTTCATTAAATTCTTTAACTAACGAAAAATTCGAGGTGGACATACAAATTGAAAATTCTAAATGTACAATGGAACTAGACACAGGGGCAGCCGTCTCAACTATGTCACGAAATACTTTTAAGAATATCTGTGCTGGTAAGAAGCTTCTCCCAACAAACTTAAAACTACGCACCTATAAAGGGGAAATAATTAGACCTATTGGTACTTGTTCAGTGGATATACGATATAAAAATCAACATGGAACAGGCAATATATACATAATTGATGCAGATGTAGAACCAATATGCGGACGAGATTGGTTGAGGAAAATCAAATTCGATTTTAACAGTATGCATAAACTGTCAACGGCTGATAATAAAACTAAATTAGAAGAATTATTACGAAAATATGAAGACATATTTAGGCCAGAAATTGGGTCTATTCCAAATTTTAAATACAATTTACAAATTGAGGAAAATGCAAAACCAATTTTCATAAAACCAAGACCAATACCTTATGCACTTAGAGATAAGGTAGAGGAAGAAATTGACAGGCTGGAAAAATTAGGTATCATCAAGAAAATTACATATTCTGAATGGGGAAGTCCGATAGTACCAGTAATAAAAAAAGATGGTACAATACGATTATGTGCGGATTACAAAGCAACAATAAATAAAGTATTGAAGGATGACAAATGCGCAATCCCCAAGGTTGATGACATTTTTGCAAAAATGAGTGGTGGTAAATACTTTTGCACATTGGATGTTTATCAAGCTTACCTACACATGCGGGTCGATGATACAAGTGCTAGAATTCAAGCAATCAGTACGCACAAGGGTACATATAAGGTGAACAGGTTAATGTTTGGTACCAAGGTGGCTCCAAACTCCTGGCAAAGATACATGGATCAGTTGTTGGGAAATTTACCGGGTACGGCCTGTTTTTTCGATGACATCATGATACAAGGTAATACATATGAGAACCTTTTCCAAAATTTGGGAAATACTCTTGAATGCCTACGCCAGAATGGATTACATATTAATAAATCAAAATGTCAGTTTTTCTTGAAGTCAGTCTCGTATTTGGGTCATTTTATAGATGGACACGGGTTACACCCAATGCCAAATAAGGTTGAAGCCATTACCAAAAGTCCACGGCCAACTGATGTAGAAGGAGTGAGAAATTTCCTCGGAATAGTAAACTACTACCAGAAATTTTTACCAAATCTAGCATCTACGCTACACCCAATTAATGCATTACTCCAGAAGAATACAGCTTTTAAATGGACAACCCAATGTGACTTAGCCTTTGAACAGGTAAAGAAGCTTATTGCATCGACACCTATTTTAGTTCCATATGATCCAAATCTGCCTTTGCTATTAGCGGCTGATGCTTCGCCTACAGGTCTGGGAGCGGTTATTTCACACTTAATGCCAGACGGTTCTGAAAGACCAATAGCTTTTGCCTCACGTTCCTTATCAAAAGCGGAAAAGAACTACAGTCAGATTGATAAAGAAGCTACCGCTCTAATATGGAGCTTAAAGAAATTCTTCCAGTATTGCTATGGCAGAAAAATAACTATTATAACCGATAACAAACCCTTGACAAGAATTTTACACCCAAACAAAGATCTTCCGGCTACATCGGCACTACGACTCTTACATTACGCAAATTTCATGGCAGGATTCAATTACGATATACAGTATAGGAATACAAACTTACATGCCAATGCGGATTATCTATCAAGATCATCTTTAACTATGCAACCCGGAAATGAAGAAGAAGATGATGACTATGCATTTTACATGAATCAAATACAGATATTACCAGTTACAAGAAATGAAATCAAGAAAGAAACTATGAAAGATCAAGATTGTAGGAAGCTAATCGAAGAATTACGTACAGGAAAGATATCTTGCGTTGAAGATGCTTGCAAATACAGCCTGCAAGATGGATGTGTTTTCAACGGAATACGAATTATAATTCCAAAATCACTACAGGGAAGAATCTTGGAAGAATTACATACAGCACACACTGGAATAGTCAAAATGAAAGCCCTAGCAAGGAGTTACGTTTGGTGGAAAGGCATCGATCAAGCAATCGAAACTATGGCAAATGGATGCAAAAGCTGTTGTTTGTACAGAAACAATCCGAAACCACAAAGTCCTACACACCATTGGGAGTATCCAAAATTCCCATGGCAAAGAGTACATGTCGACTATGCAGGACCTTTTCAAGAGTCTTACTTTTTGGTAATTGTGGATGCCTATACTAAATATCTAGAAGTTTTTCCAACTAAAACAATGAATGCAAATACAACAATTAAACTATTGAGAACGACCTTTGCTAGATTTGGACTACCAGTGACGTTAGTTAGCGATAACGGATCTCAGTTCCGTTCACAAGAGTTTCAACAGTTCATAAAATCTAATGGCATTATACACAAATTCTCTGCGCCTTACCACCCATCTACAAATGGGCAGGCGGAGAGATACGTCCAAACGTTAAAGCAGAGTCTTAGAACTATGGCTGAAGAACCCGGGGATATGCATGTTAAGATATGTAGATTCCTCATGAAGAATAGAAAAGTAAGAAATGAAACAACTAAGTTAAGCCCAGCAGAACTAATGTTTCGTGGTGAATACAGAACGAGACTAGATTTAGTGAACAGATGTATTACAAATGAACAAATCGAAGCTAACAGGCCTGTAAATGTCACAAGGAGATTTAATGTAGGAGACAGAGTCCAGGTGAGAGTCTATGGAAACCCTACTTGCAGATGGAAATTCGGAAACATTACGGCACAGAGAGGTCATTTTACACTACGAAGTTGAGGTTGATGGCCAACGGCACATAAGACATGTTGATCAACTGCAGAGAACTCAATACCACGGACCAAATGAAGCTCCGGCAGCTATAGCTCTACCTAATAAGGAAAGTAATATCAAGGTCACAGAGGCACCAGAAGAAGAAAAATTTTCGGATAAGGACTTCGGTGACGATGAAAATAAACCTCCCGAGGAAAACAAGTTACCCGAAGAGAATCTAATGAAGGAAAGGGACATACAAGATGAGGGGCGAGATGTAAGCATGAAACCAACTACACCCAAGATACTTAGGAGATCTACAAGACAAAGGAAGGCACCTCACCGATTGAATTTATAGCCAAGGGGAGAATGTGGTATATGGTTGCTGCGAGCAATCCGTTACGGATTCTGTGTGTTCTGTTCTGTCATTTTATAAGTGTCAATACTGTCAAGATAGAATGAGATCAGGAATAATAATGTATAATTTTTTAATTTCAATTGGGGAAAATAAATGGAGTAAAATACAAGGGGTGAATTATAATTACAATCCAAAGTTATCAAAAGAATCCTTACATATACAACATAAATGTTATGGTATATCCCAGAAACGCAATCGCATCTCGTGCTAACGTTTAACCATAAACATTTATATACCTTCAGTGTTTGATGCGTTTGTCTCAGACGTCATCGACGTTGGGGCATCTCGTGCCAAGACAGCGAAATCCGTCACAATTTCTTCCATCTAGTCTTTTTGACGTTCTTTCCTTCGAACGATCTAGGTTTCTTATGATCTATTCATCTAGTATCTAGGATGATTATCCATTACTAAAATAGAACTGAAAATTTATTATACGAAAAACTGACGTGTGGTCTGTTTGACACAAAAGAAATGAATGAGTAAACAGTTACTAGGGAGCGCTATGGTAACGGGGAAGCGCTTTTGTTTATATTTTTTAGCTCTGAACTTGTGGTCCAAGACATAGAAGTAGTGATACTACCTTCGTAATCTCGAAGTGCGAGACACGAAGGATAATAATATTTATGAAGGTATATTTATAATTGTCATAAAAGTTTCAGATACTCGTACTTTCAGTTGTAATTTATACAAACCTCCAAAAATTCAATGGCCAGAAAATTTTCCTATAGTTTATGAACACCCAGTTATTTATGCAGGGGATTTTAATTGTCTTCATAATTCTTGGGGTTGTGATCTCAACGACCGAAATGGCATTGTTGTGTCCAATTGGATTGAGAGGAATAATTATCATTTGATTTGATTAATAATAATTATTAAGCCCAATTATTATAATAACTATTCTAGATTTGTATGTACCATCAAAGCAACAGCTAAAAGAACAATACCTAGAGGATTTCGACAACAATATATTCCTTGTTGAACCAAAGAAACTCAGAAGTGTTATGAATCATATAAGAAAGTTTACTACAGAAGCAGCAAATAAAATTTTGAATTGCCTGAACAATTCACGGAAAGAAAAATGGAATACTTTAATGAAAAACTTGAATTTCACTCATTCTAGTAGAAGTAGTTGGAACCTACTTAGCAAATTAGGAACTACTAATCAAATAAAACACCAAAAATATAATATTTCACCTAATTCTATTTCTTCTAGAATAGTGAAAGTTTCTAATTCTGTTTTAGTATCCAAAGAAGAACAGAAAACTACTAAAAATCAATTAAGAAAAGAAAGAGAAAATGCAATTCATTCTGACACATTGTCTAAACCATTTGAATTAAAAGAACTTAAAACAGCAATACATTCAATGAAAAATCAAAAAACACCTGGTTTAGATGGTATTTTACCTGAATTCTTAAAAAATCTAGGTAGTTTTTCATTAAAATGGTTACTTTATTTTTTTAATAACATTCTGGTTTCAATTGAATGTCAATTGAATAGGCGACTACCTAACTACCATAACTATCACACGGCCATCCTGCTAGTCCTCAGGCGCTCTGGGTAAAGAAGAACTTTCTGTGAGAGAGCAATAACAATCAAAATTTAAATTAATGTTGTTTTAGAACCCAGATGAATATCGAATTACATATTTATTATTCGATATGAGAACAGTTTCTGTCGTAACCTATTAATTACAACAGTGAGGTGGTAGTGAAATCATAATAATATTTTGATTCTCCCTTATAGCGGGTCGTATTGCCGTCAGCTCTATTATTAGCATCAAAAAGTTACCTTACCATCATTTTTTTTTACCATTTGCTACCTTACCACTTGTCATTTGTTACCATCAAAGGGCATTGTTGCCATCGGTGGGCGCTGTTTGATCAACTGCGATGTTGCCATAGCAGGCGGGCCGGTTGTCATGAGAGGTTGCTGTTGCCATCAGAGGGCGCTGTTGCCATCAGAGGGCGCTGTTGCCATCAGGGGGCGCTGTTAGTTGCCATCAAGGGTGCTGTCGCCATTAGGGGGCGCTGTCGCCATCAGGGGGCGCTGTTGCAGTCAGAGGGCGCTGTAACTAACTTTAAAATACATAGTATTGAACATATTAGTTGTTTATACTCTTTAGTATAATCAAAGAAAACGACAAGTAAGGCAAATTTTAAGCTGACCTAAGTTATTGCCATCAAAGGGCACTGTTGCCATCAGAGGGCGCTGTTTTGTGTATTGTCCTTTTTTTTAACTTAACGGTTTTGAAAGTTGAAGGGCTTCATATGCTCAACGCCCACAACCGCTTCATAAGATCGACTCGAACGTTCAGAATGGATGTCCTCTTTTACTTTGTATCGATCGTTTGGCAATACTTCAACCACTCGAATGGACCTCTATACTTCGGAAGAACTTTCTTGCTTTCGTTACCCGTGGCGGGGAAACTTGTGATTTTAGTCAGAACTAAATCTCCAACAGTAACCATTTTCGGTGGTAGTCTACGCTTGTCAAAGCTGCAATTCTGTTTTAATCTGTTATCTTTCAACCTTTTAGCTGCCTTTGTCCGTATTGTCGTTACATCGACATTTTTTTCAAATTCATGGACATAAATTTTCTGAAATAACCTATCAGTCCTAATAGTTGTCGTAATTGATGAATATTCTTTGGACAAGGGAATTTTTGAACAGCTTCAATTTTATTATTGCTTGGTTGTATTTGATTGAAGGAGATTTCATATACAAGATAAGTTACTTTTTCCCTTAGAAAAGCAGATTATTACAGTTTAACTGTGAAGCCGTACTCTTCGAGTAATTTCAGAACCTTCTTCAGAATATTGAGACCTGATTCGATTGATTTTTACGGAATGAGAATGTCGTCAAAGTATGGAATAACGTTGTATTGACGTAAAAGGTAGAGAATATTGTTCATAAATTTTTTAAATATTGAAGAACTCATAATCACCTCCAGGGGTAGAGAACGCTCTCAATGGGATAGAATTCAGTTTCATAGGGATTTGGTGGTAGCCAGACGCCAAATCAAGTGTAGAGTGAAGTACTTATAATCATTTAAATTATCAATTATTTCCTCAATTACTGGCATCGGGAAAATATTTTTTTCCGCAAGCGTTCTAAAATACGGCAATTATCATACTGTACACACCTTGTAGAACGATCTCATTATGTTACTAGTAACAATATTTTCATTATTGTCCTAGCATAATAATAATTAACGTATGACATCGTCAAAATACATTGAATTCGGCGACAACTGGAAGTACCCGCGGATTATCTAGCTACTATTGCTACGACTATATACGCTTTCTAATCATGGCGAGTGCTGTCAATCTAGCATAGGGTTAGAGTTCAATGTTCAATGACAAAATGTGTTATTGACATTGACGTAATAAACGTCAACGCAATTTTTTTAATTTTAATTAATAATTATTCTGAGTGACACTATTAAATTAAAAAGTACATTATAAAATCACCGGCGTGAATCTGGCGGCCGGGATCCAGCAGCCGATTTGACGGAAACGCACGAAGGCTCAGTAGCGTACCCTTTTGAAACGAATTCAATTTGGAGAGCATAAAATATCACTAAAATGTCTCGTTTATTTATGCGCATGCGCACAAAACGTATACTCTTGCGGGAAGAGCAAAAAATAACGGGTTTGCTAAAAAACACCCTGTAGGTTGCCGTTAGCCACCCTGGGACTGACATCGAAAAATACTTCATATATAGCTTTATAATCGTGCCGAAGGAAAATTTCTTACACTCTTTTCATCAGGGTGAAAAACCACCCCAAAGTTGAAAAAAACGGCTGCTACCATAAAACACCCTGTAGGTTGCCGTTAGCCACCCTGGGACTGGCATCGAAAAATACTTCATATATAGCTTTATAATGGTGCCGAAGGAAAATTTCTTACACTCCTTTCATCAGGGTGAAAAACCACCCCAAAGTTGAAAAAAACGGCTGCTACCATAAAACACCCTGTAGGTTGCCGTTAGCCACCCTGGGACTGGCATCGAAAAATACTTCATATATAGCTTTATAATCGTGCCGAAGGAAAATTTCTTACACTCTTTTCATCAGGGTGAAAAACCACCCCAAAGTTGAAAAAAACGGCTGCTACCATAAAACACCCTGTAGGTTGCCGTTAGCCACCCTGGGACTGGCATCGAAAAATACTTCATATATAGCTTTATAATCGTGCCGAAGGAAAATTTCTTACACTCTTTTCATCAGGGTGAAAAACCACCCCAAAATTGAAAAAAACGGCTGCTACCATAAAACACCCTGTAGGTTGCCGTTAGCCACCCTGGGACTGACATCTAAAAATACTTCATATATAGCTTTATAATCGTGCAGAAGGAAAATTTCTTACACTCTTTTCATCAGGGTGAAAAACCACCCCAAAGTTGAAAAAAACGGCTGCTACCATAAAACACCCTGTAGGTTGCCATTAGCCACCCTGGGACTGGCATCGAAAAATACTTCATATATAGCTTTATAATCGTGCCGAAGGAAAATTTCTTACACTCTTTTCATCAGGGTGAAAAACCACCCCAAAGTTGAAAAAAACGGCTGCTACCATAAAACACCCTGTAGGTTGCCGTTAGCCACCCTGGGACTGACATCTAAAAATACTTCATAAATAGCTTTATAATCGGGCCGAAGGAAAATTTCTTACACTCTTTTCATCAGGGTGAAAAACCACCCCAAAGTTGAAAAAAACGGCTGCTACCATAAAACACCCTGTAGGTTGCCGTTAGCCACCCTGGGACTGGCATCGAAAAATACTTCATATATAGCTTTATAATCGTGCCGAAGGAAAATTTCTTACACTCTTTTCATCAGGGTGAAAAACCACCCCAAAGTTGAAAAAAACGGCTGCTACCATGAAACACCCTGTAGGTTGCCGTTAGCCACCCTGGGACTGGCATCGAAAAATACTTCATATATAGCTTTATAATCGTGCCGAAGGAAAATTTCTTACACTCTTTTCATCAGGGTGAAAAACCACCCCAAAGTTGAAAAAAACGGCTGCTACCATAAAACACCCTGTAGGTTGCCGTTAGCCACCCTGGGACTGGCATCGAAAAATACTTCATATATAGCTTTATAATCGTGCCGAAGGAAAATTTCTTACACTCTTTTCATCAGGGTGAAAAACCACCCCAAAGTTGAAAAAAACGGCTGCTACCATGAAACACCCTGTAGGTTGCCGTTAGCCACCCTGGGACTGGCATCGAAAAATACTTCATATATAGCTTTATAATCGTGCCGAAGGAAAATTTCTTACACTCTTTTCATCAGGGTGAAAAACCACCCCAAAGTTGAAAAAAACGGCTGCTACCATAAAACACCCTGTAGGTTGCCGTTAGCCACCCTGGGACTGGCATCGAAAAATACTTCATATATAGCTTTATAATCGTGCCGAAGGAAAATTTCTTACACTCTTTTCATCAGGGTGAAAAACCACCCCAAAGTTGAAAAAAACGGCTGCTACCATAAAACACCCTGTAGGTTGCCGTTAGCCACCCTGGGACTGGCATCGAAAAATACTTCATATATAGCTTTATAATCGTGCCGAAGGAAAATTTCTTACACTCTTTTCATCAGGGTGAAAAACCACCCCAAAGTTGAAAAAAACGGCTGCTACCATAAAACACCCTGTAGGTTGCCGTTAGCCACCCTGGGACTGGCATCGAAAAATACTTCATATATAGCTTTATAATCGTGCCGAAGGAAAATTTCTTACACTCTTTTCATCAGGGTGAAAAGCCACCCCAAAGTTGAAAAAAACGGCTGCTACCATAAAACACCCTGTAGGTTGCCGTTAGCCACCCTGGGACTGGCATCGAAAAATACTTCATATATAGCTTTATAATCGTGCCGAAGGAAAATTTCTTACACTCTTTTCATCAGGGTGAAAAACCACCCCAAAGTTGAAAAAAAACGGCTGCTACCATAAAACACCCTGTAGGTTGCCGTTAGCCACCCTGGGACTGACATCTAAAAATACTTCATATATAGCTTTATAATCGTGCCGAAGGAAAATTTCTTACACTCTTTTCATCAGGGTGAAAAACCACCCCAAAGTTGAAAAAAACGGCTGCTACCATAAAACACCCTGTAGGTTGCCGTTTGCCACCCTGGGACTGGCATCGAAAAATACTTCATATATAGCTTTATAATCGTGCCGAAGGAAAATTTCTTACACTCTTTTCATCAGGGTGAAAAACCACCCCAAATTTGAAAAAAACGGCTGCTACCATGAAACACCCTGTAGGTTGCCGTTAGCCACCCTGGGACTGGCATCGAAAAATACTTCATATATAGCTTTATAATCGTGCCGAAGGAAAATTTCTTACACTCTTTTCATCAGGGTGAAAAACCACCCCAAAGTTGAAAAAAACGGCTGCTACCATAAAACACCCTGTAGGTTACCGTTAGCCACCCTGGGACTGACATCTAAAAATACTTCATATATAGCTTTATAATCGTGCCAAAGGAAAATTTCTTACACTCTTTTCATCAGGGTGAAAAACCACCCCAAAGTTGAAAAAAACGGCTGCTACCATAAAACACCCTGTAGGTTGCCGTTAGCCACCCTGGGACTGGCATCTAAAAATACTTCATATATAGCTTTATAATCGTGCCGAAGGAAAATTTCTTACACTCTTTTCATCAGGGTGAAAAACCACCCCAAATTTGAAAAAAACGGCTGCTACCATAAAACACCCTGTAGGTTGCCGTTAGCCACCCTGGGACTGACATCTAAAAATACTTCATATATAGCTTTATAATCGTGCCGAAGGAAAATTTCTTACACTCTTTTCATCAGGGTGAAAAACCACCCCAAAGTTGAAAAAAACGGCTGCTACCATAAAACACCCTGTAGGTTGCCGTTAACCACCCTGGGACTGGCATCGAAAAATACTTCATATATAGCTTTATAATCGTGCCGAAGGAAAATCTCTTACACTCTTTTCATCAGGGTGAAAAACCACCCCAAAGTTGAAAAAAACGGCTGCTACCATAAAACACCCTGTAGGTTGCCGTTAGCCACCCTGGGACTGGCATCGAAAAATACTTCATATATAGCTTTATAATCGTGCCGAAGGAAAATTTCTTACACTCTTTTAATCAGGGTGAAAAACCACCCCAAAGTTGAAAAAAAACGGCTGCTACCATAAAACACCCTGTAGGTTGCCGTTAGCCACCCTGGGACTGGCATCGAAAAATACTTCAAATATAGCTTTATAATCGTGCCGAAGGAAAATTTCTTACACTCTTTTCATCAGGGTGAAAAACCACCCCAAAGTTGAAAAAAAAACGGCTGCTACCATAAAACACCCTGTAGGTTGCCGTTAGCCACCCTGGGACTGGCATCTAAAAATACTTCATATATAGCTTTATAATCGTGCCGAAGGAAAATTTCTTACACTCTTTTCATCAGGGTGAAAAACCACCACAAAGTTGAAAAAAACGGCTGCTACCATAAAACACCCTGTAGGTTGCCGTTAGCCACCCTGGGACTGGCATCTAAAAATACTTCATATATAGCTTTATAATCGTGCCGAAGGAAAATTTCTTACACTCTTTTCATCAGGGTGAAAAACCACCCCAAAGTTGAAAAAAACGGCTGCTACCATAAAACACCCTGTAGGTTGCCGTTAGCCACCCTGGGACTGGCATCTAAAAATACTTCATATATAGCTTTATAATCGTGCCGAAGGAAAATTTCTTACACTCTTTTCATCAGGGTGAAAAACCACCCCAAAGTTGAAAAAAACGGCTGCTACCATAAAAATCCCTGTAGGTTGCCGTTAGCCACCCTGGGACTGGCATCTAAAAATACTCCATATATAGCTTTATAATCGTGCCGAAGGAAAATTTCTTACACTCTTTTCATCAGGGTGAAAAACCACCCCAAAGTTGAAAAAAAAACGGCTGCTACCATAAAACACCCTGTAGGTTGCCGTTAGCCACCCTGGGACTGGCATCGAAAAATACTTCATATATAGCTTTATAATGGTGCTGAAGGAAAATTTCTTACACTCCTTTCATCAGGGTGAAAAACCACCCCAAAGTTGAAAAAAACGGTTGCTACCATAAAACACCCTGTAGGTTGCCGTTAGCCACCCTGGGACTGACATCTAAGAATACTTCATATATAGCTTTATAATCGTGCCGAAGGAAAATTTCTTACACTCTTTTCATCAGGGTGAAAAACCACCCCAAAGTTGAAGAAAACGGCTGCTACCATAAAACACCCTGTAGGTTGCCGTTAGCCACCCTGGGACTGGCATCGAAAAATACTTCATATATAGCTTTATAATCGTGCCGAAGGAAAATTTCTTACACTCTTTTCATCAGGGTGAAAAACCACCCCAAAGTTGAAAAAAACGGCTGCTACCATAAAACACCCTGTAGGTTGCCGTTAGCCACCCTGGGACTGGCATCGAAAAATACTTCATATATAGCTTTATAATCGTGCCGAAGGAAAATTTCTTACACTCTTTTTATCAGGGTGAAAAACCACCCCAAAGTTGAAAAAAACGGCTGCTACCATAAAACACCCTGTAGGTTGCCGTTAGCCACCCTGGGACTGGCATCGAAAAATACTTCATATATAGCTTTATAATCGTGCCGAAGGAAAATTTCTTACACTCTTTTCATCAGGGTGAAAAACCACCCCAAAGTTGAAAAAAACGGCTGCTACCATAAAACACCCTGTAGGTTGCCGTTAGCCACCCTGGGACTGGCATCTAAAAATACTTCATATATAGCTTTATAATCGTGCCGAAGGAAAATTTCTTACACTCTTTTCATCAGGGTGAAAAACCACCACAAAGTTGAAAAAAACGGCTGCTACCATAAAACACCCTGTAGGTTGCCGTTAGCCACCCTGGGACTGGCATCTAAAAATACTTCATATATAGCTTTATAATCGTGCCGAAGGAAAATTTCTTACACTCTTTTCATCAGGGTGAAAAACCACCCCAAAGTTGAAAAAAACGGCTGCTACCATAAAACACCCTGTAGGTTGCCGTTAGCCACCCTGGGACTGGCATCTAAAAATACTTCATATATAGCTTTATAATCGTGCCGAAGGAAAATTTCTTACACTCTTTTCATCAGGGTGAAAAACCACCCCAAAGTTGAAAAAAACGGCTGCTACCATAAAAATCCCTGTAGGTTGCCGTTAGCCACCCTGGGACTGGCATCTAAAAATACTCCATATATAGCTTTATAATCGTGCCGAAGGAAAATTTCTTACACTCTTTTCATCAGGGTGAAAAACCACCCCAAAGTTGAAAAAAAAACGGCTGCTACCATAAAACACCCTGTAGGTTGCCGTTAGCCACCCTGGGACTGGCATCGAAAAATACTTCATATATAGCTTTATAATGGTGCTGAAGGAAAATTTCTTACACTCCTTTCATCAGGGTGAAAAACCACCCCAAAGTTGAAAAAAACGGTTGCTACCATAAAACACCCTGTAGGTTGCCGTTAGCCACCCTGGGACTGACATCTAAGAATACTTCATATATAGCTTTATAATCGTGCCGAAGGAAAATTTCTTACACTCTTTTCATCAGGGTGAAAAACCACCCCAAAGTTGAAGAAAACGGCTGCTACCATAAAACACCCTGTAGGTTGCCGTTAGCCACCCTGGGACTGGCATCGAAAAATACTTCATATATAGCTTTATAATCGTGCCGAAGGAAAATTTCTTACACTCTTTTCATCAGGGTGAAAAACCACCCCAAAGTTGAAAAAAACGGCTGCTACCATAAAACACCCTGTAGGTTGCCGTTAGCCACCCTGGGACTGGCATCGAAAAATACTTCATATATAGCTTTATAATCGTGCCGAAGGAAAATTTCTTACACTCTTTTTATCAGGGTGAAAAACCACCCCAAAGTTGAAAAAAACGGCTGCTACCATAAAACACCCTGTAGGTTGCCGTTAGCCACCCTGGGACTGGCATCGAAAAATACTTCATATATAGCTTTATAATCGTGCCGAAGGAAAATTTCTTACACTCTTTTCATCAGGGTGAAAAACCACCCCAAAGTTGAAAAAAACGGCTGCTACCATGAAACACCCTGTAGGTTGCCGTTAGCCACCCTGGGACTGGCATCGAAAAATACTTCATATATAGCTTTATAATCGTGCCGAAGGAAAATTTCTTACACTCTTTTCATCAGGGTGAAAAACCACCCCAAAGTTGAAAAAAACGGCTGCTACTATAAAACAATCTTTGAAAAATTTGAGAATAATTTTATAGACATATTTGTCAAAATAACAATAATAAACTACTCCATCAGTTTTAACCATAGAGATAGAATAGAGAGGAGACGACATGACGTGACACAGATGGGATCAGGTCCGCCATATTGATACGACTTTTATGTCAAACTTATGCTATTGTCTTGTGTGAAGGCTTTTTGTGATGTTTTATTTGATTTAAGGACTGTCTTTAAGATTTTTGGTGTTAAATCGAAAAAACAAAGATGGTTTCTTGTGCAGTTCGTACCTGCTGTAGTAGAGACTGCGTTGATAAAAAAAATCCTCCGAAATAACATTCCAAAGGTAAGTGTCAACAATATACAGGACCGTACCTATTTGCATAGTATACTAAAAATCTAAAATTGAAAATGACCATCATTATTTGCCAGATATTTATTTTATATTCTTTTATTGACTTGAAAAACACAAAAGTCTGCAATATCCATCTGAAGACGTGTTAAAAATATGTATGAAATGTGAGAAACATTTTTATTTATGAAAATTTTGCAAATAAAAATTAAGTCTGATCCTGTCGAGACGCCATATTGTTACTCCTATAAGCTCCACCCAGTGATGCCGTTTTTTAATGTAATATTAGGTGATCATAGCGGCTCCTTTCTTTTCTATCTCTATGGTTTTAACTGACAGATGAGAAATTGAAAAAAGTAACAACATGCTTTATGATTGCTGTTTGAAGTGTAACTGAATAATAGTTATTTATTATACAAGAGAAAAAAGTGATAGATGTTAGCTCGAGATGTGAGTTCGTCCCCGACGCGTTTAGCGGAGGGGACAAACACATCGAGAGCTAAAATCGCACTTTTTTCTCGTGTGTAATATACAATTTTTTTCTGCGAGAAGAAATATCAGTGTTAGAATGTCGAAAAACGTAGTTAGATAACTGAAAATTATGTCGGAAAAATGATTTATGTTAAACTTGACAATAAAAAAAGATGATAAAAGACACACAGGAAAATTTAGGGAACCTGCATTACCGACACTAACGCTTACTATATAGGGTAGCGCATTCACTCGTTGACGTTTGCTAAACACGGTTATGTTTGAACAGCTGGATGTCACATTTTTGGCACATTTGGTCACAGGCGTAGGTATCAAGTGGAAAAAAGCGAAGTTTGAAAAATGAAACAAAATAATAACGCGAATAGAATTCAAGGAATCCTCTTCCAGTGGGTATTAAAACATAATTACGGGTTAATAGGATCTATGAAGCTGTAGACTTTACTTAGTATTAGGTATAATTTTTAACTCGATATCTAACGTAGTAACTGAGAAAAAGCGTATTGGTAGACACACGAACGGCAGCGTGATCTTAGTACCCATACTGATCCTTAAAAATAAGATTCATCAAGATGTAATAAAACCTACCTGACCAACTTTCAGGAATACGGAAATTCTGAGCCCCGTATATTTTCTGCAATCATAACTACCTGCTGGGGCTGGATGAATTTTTTGTTCAGAAGATCCTAGTAACAGGTAAGTGTTGATAGAGGTCTATAATGAGTTTAAAATATTAAGAAAGTTACCTTTAGGTAACGCGAACAAGTGGAAAGCCCACGTTTTATTGTTAAAACATCTTCCAACGCATCAAAAGTTTACTATTTTTATAAAATACGCAGACTTAATAACAAATAATTATGTGAATTTCTAGACAGTTGTACGTTCATGGAAAATCTGACGTTTATGATGTCAAATTTGACATTCCCAACTTTTTTCCCAACTTTTTGTGAGAATGAGAATGCGCTACCCTAGTAAAGCGGCAATACAGGTTCCCTATAGGAAAATTCCTCCGACAGCGCCCTCTGCATTATGCTACAAGACTTTGACGCTAATATCAAATGATATTATGACTTGAACTTGAAAATGGTTCTTCTAAGAAATATATTTTTCAAATTGGGAGAAAATCGAATTAATTTACTCTACACAAATCACAAATACCATTCAAAGTCTTTTCATCAAGTGTGACGCCGTTTTCTATTTCTACTTGTGTTCGTAAACACTTCAAATGGACATTTCGTGTACAAGATTTACACTGAAAAAATTCCTCATCATCGGAACAAACTCCCGAACAAAACAGACATTTCGTCTTCATATCAGAACTATTCTCTAACAGCAACCATTTAAGTTTTCGACGATACTGCAATATGTCAAAAGATGATGACAAGTTTTCTCCAGAAACTATTTTACTGAAAAAATATATAATAAACACTCCGCAGTTAACGGCATCTTCTTGGTTTTGGTGGTCCTCAAACTTTGTACTCCAGTTTGCATTGTCAATTTGTTTTTCAGCTAAAAATCGCAAAAATTTCATGAAATAATATGACATTGTTAGTCGCTCGTTTCCCATGGGATCTAGGAAAAGAAATTCTTTTTCTCTCAAATTCACATAAATGAGTAAAAAGTGATTATTTCTCACTATGGGCATTATAATTTTATCGCTTACAAAAATTATATTTTTAATGAAGCTTTCGTTTAAATCTCCATCTCCGAAAATAAAAGATGACTTTGACACAGATATTATTTGATATTCCATATTCTGTTTATTTAGTATGTAAAGACAGTGATCGACTACGAAATTGCTTAACCACTGATTGTTATCTAATGTTAAGTACTCGTAAATGACCAACTGCTTCATTGAAAATTTCATATCATCTTGGACTGAAACGAAATATCCTCTGTTACTTCTCAAAGTTTTATAGAAATATATATCTGCAACTAAACCATTGTTGAAGAATACTAATTCTCTCTGAGTTCGCCATTTCCTTTCTTCGAATGTAAGATTTTTTTTGGGGACAATTAACTCGGGAACCATATAGAAATAATAAAAATTCTTTAATTTCTCTATCATTAAATTGCAGAATTGTCTCGACCGTAAAATTCGGAGCACCTTTATTCCTTTAAAAGTATAGATAACTAAGTCGCACCATTCCCTATCTGTTATTTCCAAAATACCCTGAATTTGATAGTTGTATTTATTATTTGTCAAAAGATGTGTCTGGTCTTTGTTTAGAAAATCAAAATTAAACTTTGAAGGTTCGGCATTTCTTGCTGTGTAAGGGCATTTGATCTCAATTATTCCGTCATCATTGATGAACCCGTCTGGAGAAGCAGCTAAAAAGGGATAATTCTTGTGGATACAGAGACCCGCTGAAGTATATTTTTCCTTCAAATTGTTATCCTGTAAATACTTTTCTCTGGCTAGTGGTTCGCATCTAATTCCATGGATGACAGCAGCAGATTTTATTTCTCTTTGCTCCAAGATGTTTTGGATAATGTTTTTAAATGAGGAATTATCCCTCACTTTGCAAACCCGTCCAAAAAATGACGATGTTACTCTGGTTTTTCTTTCGCTATACCAGAGCGGCGATAATCTCTGATTCCTTGTTTTCATTTCCAATTCAGAAGCTTCTTCTTTTGTTAACGTAATATCTTTAATATGTTTTTCACATGTATTTCTAAAATCATCACTATTTTGGACATGCGTAGATATTAGAGACACAGGCATATGCTCACAAAATTTACATACAAAATCCTCTTTAAAATCCTGAACTTTTTCATCTTCAACATTCACACAATTCTGATGAATCCATTTTTTACTGGAGCCTTCCTCCCCCTCGCTTACTCCCACTCAAAAAGTTGAACAATAAAAAAATAATAATTCACTTACCTTAACCCCGAAAGGAAGGAGGTGGCTATTGACAGATCTCAATGTGACTAGGCAAATTTGTAACATTAGCCACATTGGCCTGTCGAGTGGAACATATCAAATTTGGAATGCCCCACCCAAATATTCTAAATGTCGAAACAAAAATAAACTTTAAATTTTGAAAAGTGATCGTCTAAATTTCCAAAGTATCAAATCAAAACCAAACTTAATCAAAATGTTCGTTGTGATTATCCAGCCCGGGACAGATAAATGTGGCCTTCCTCTGGAAAATCCAGCATTCACCGAACCAGACTGGACCCGTAGTAACTCCTAACAATTTTACAAACAATAACAAAAAAAATGATAAACCCCACCAAAATATACCAGAATAATCACCCTATTCTTGATGTTACTCTACTTATTGAATAGATGTTTTAAAAGAACATGAGGAGGGTTGATTCTCAAAACTCTAAAATTGTTGAATTTTAGTACAAAGATTTATTAAAAATCAATTTCATCATCAGTACAATAGACTGGCAATCACCAATAGATCTTACATATCAACAATCAATTTAATAATTAAAATCAGTAATCCTGACTCAAATATTCAAACATAAATATTACCTTATTACCAATGATATCAAACTTACATGATTAAAATTCAAGATAGGTACCTATATCATTTCAATAGTTCAGATAAAAATTTCCAAAGCTCAAATTCTATTAAACAATTTCTAAACTATAACACATAGGTAGGATTCTGAATAGAACTCGGAGTTAGATCAGAGGTTATTTATCAAAAATTTAAATTTATCTTAAGCAAAAGTTTCAATATAAAAATCGGTATCTACCTACAAAATCTGAAATTCAAAATTTAATTTGCAAAATGATCATCTCTAACTCAAAATCCTAAACACACACGATAAATTTAATAAATTATTTTTACACATAACCATTACATTAGTCACTTGTTGACCACAATAAAAGTTCATAACATATTACCACAAATCAGTTTCACTTAGAAAGTCATAGGTGATGAAATCAATTAAACACTGTACTTGAATTTATTTAATTTTCTGGATTGTCGGAAAATAGCAAAAGTTTATTCACTCATAAAGACATACCTTATTATTCAAAACTCCATCTCAAAAATTGACGAACTAAGGTTCCTCTAACCTAAGCGCGATGATCAAAGACTAGGCCGGCATGGTTGCTGGAACTGCCTTTGCACTGGTGTTAGCACCCCTTGGTTGGTGCTCCAGGTGCCGGATGAGCTGGACTGCTCCCCCTGCTACCTTGTGACGACCATATGTCAAAGTACTAGGACCTCTGCCTGATGAAACCTTCCATGCCTCCAAACTAAACTCCACCACTCTTCTTTATTTCTCCAAGCTTCTTCAAATATCACCCTTCACACAGGTTAGTATACCTACCTAGGTAGGTACCTACCTAAGCCTCCACATGATCGAATCTTTATGTAAACTTTCATGTGAATCAGAAATTTGAAAGTTGGAACTCAAAACTCAGAAACTAGAAGTTCGAAATTAACATTCAGGAATCAAAAGTTAAAACTTAGAAATTCAAAGTTCGAAATCAAAAACTGGAAATCGGAAATTAGTAGTTAAAAAATTGAAACTAGAAGTTGGAATCTAACACTCTAGAACTTGAAGCTCAAAAGTAAATCAAAACTAAAGTTCAAAACTACGTTCAAAACTAAATCCAATAATAAGTAAGTAAGTCCAAAACTACGTCTAAAACTACATCCCAAAACTACGTCCAAGACTACGTCCAAGACTACGTCCAAGACTACGTCCAAGACTACGTCCCTTGTCTGTAAAGACAAGAAAGCGAACATTAGTTATAATGACCAAAATTAAATTCAAAAGATTACTCACGTAAGACTGCATCTTTCACGGAAACAACTTCACCATAATAACGTCTATGTGTGCTCACACAAGGGACTAATACTAATTTACGAACTTGTAGACAAGCTACATGATCTCCCGAACTAAGACCCAAAAATGAACCTAACGCGTCCTCTACCCTTACTTATAATTTTCTGGGGTGACGCTACTCATGCGCCCCAACTACCGTCTAACCGAAAATGTTGACCTACTTTCCACTCCAAATCTCATCATTGACAGTATGCAACACTTAAAACTCGCACGCGACGGTGTCGGATCTTTCACCATATACGTCAGCACACTCTCGACAGTACGATCAACCTCTCCAGTTCTCCCTCTATTCAAACTTAAACTTCACAATCGTGAATCCGCATATCTCCGAGGCTTGTCGTGTCTCAGAACGAAACGCAAGTTGTTTATGTTTCTTTATGGGTTTCTCGACTATCTTTTCATGTTTTTTTTTAACCCACACCCAAAGAAATAATCTTTTAGGTTTTATCTGGATAACTAATCCGAAATCTAGAGTAGCAAGATGAGAGTGGTCTCATTAGACGTGGAAAATTAATTCGCATAAGATGATATACTTTTCAAACTCTGAAAACCCAGAACCGGGACAGAAAATCGACCAGACATGTTTTCTACGTCTTACTTAAATAACAAAAGCAAGAATTTCTTAATAGCTGCCAGGTGTTCGTCCGTGATCTTTGCCTAATACAGCCTCCTACATCAGCGAAAATGTACAGTCAATCATAACTTTTCTGAACTTTATAAAAATATTCCAAATCGAGAATTAAAATTTTGAAAAAGAAAACGTAGCGTGCAAGGCACGCTGCACACCCCCCCTTGTAAAAAGGAAGGAAAAGTCTCCACAAGAAACTTTTCCGAGAGAGCTCCTCTCGAGTCAACAACTAACAAATCCCAACAAACCGAAAGAAAAGACAGAAAGAACAAGTTTTAAACACTCCATGTTTCAAACATAAAGCAATATGGGCGAGCCCTGACCTCGGAAACCGCCAGTAGGACTCTGGTTACTAAAACTAAATATTTTCCCTAACCTCTGGTTGAACAGACTATACCAGAACCAATAACCTCTAACACCGTACTCATCCATAAAATAAAACTAAAACTATGTGAAACAGAGTTCTCCATTGGAGAAACCCCGGCTGTCGTCAATCGATTACTGATTTCGTCCTGCACACAAAAATCAAGGAGTTGGGTCTGCATGAACACCTCAAGGAAATTCAGCGACCAAAACTCGTGAATTGGCAATACTGCCAGGATGACGAAACCTTAAAGATTCGGCCCCTATGGTCGGTATGTCGCCAGACAATACCACCTACTTCATCAGCTGGGGGCTAAGCAGCTGACTAGACGACAGGGCAATTCTCCGCTTATGAGGCCGGAAATGCCAAAATACACCCCTCTAGTGCGTTTCCTAGCGACTAGAGATTTAACGTCAAAAGCTAAAAAGGTTTCCTCGATCGTTAGTTGGTTAAGAATAACGTCCTAACGACTTTGGAGCGAAATATGATTCCTAACAAAGGAAATCATAGAGAAATCTAAAAGAGCCAAAACTAAATTTCTACATAGAAAAGCCTAAAGAAATTTTAAATCTAAGAGTTCTACTTATACCTCAAACTCCAAGACGTCTAAATCGGGTCAAATGTCAAAATTGTTCATACTCAAAGTATTTTGATCTGGACACTTCCAAATCAAAATTATTCATACCTCAAAATGTCAAAAATCGAAATATCCAAAATGTTCACACTCAGCAATGTCGAAACCGGGATATCTAAACTATCTATACTCAAAAATGTCAAAATCGGGATATCTAAATTATCTATACTCAAAAATGTCAAAATCGGGATATCTAAATTATCTATACTCAAAAATGTCAAAATTGTTTTCCAAAAACGTCCAAATTATTCAACAAGATTCAGTCAAGTGGTTATCAAAAACACAAGAATAGATGAAATTCTGAAACTCCAACTCGGATTTTATTTCTTAAAATTCTTTAACGCGAACGCTAAGTATCAGTAGTAAGACAGATTTAATTTTCCAAGATTTTCCTCTACTGAGACCTACGTCACTAAATTTCTCTACTGAATGACTCAAAGTGGTACTGGAACTGTGCGGCCATTCTTACTCAAGAACCCGTCGAGACTTACCCAGACACCTAAACTCAAAGACTCAAAACTATCTCAAATCCAAATTATTACTCCAAAACTTACACAAATGTGTTAGACCTTCAGAATTATACTGATATGTTGACTAAGGTGGAACTTGACGTCAAAATATAGGGAGTAAAGTCCCTACTTTACTTAAAAGAAATTGGAAATAATTTTCCAATTCAAAATCGTCATCAAAGGATAAACATACCATAAGGTCCTAAAAAGGACTGTCAGTTTTCACTTTAGACGGTGCAGGGCGGAAAAGGACGAAAAAGGACCCGATTGTCGTTTTCACTTTAGACGGGGCAGGGCGGAAAAGGGCAAACAAAAGGACCCTAAAGAAGAGATAAAAGATCAAAAGCGAACTTAGATGTATACTGAAAACAGTGAAAAAGAAAAAAGAAAGAAGCACATAGAAATATATACAAGAAATCAGCCACTGGAACTATTTTCAAAATGGCTGGATACTTTCTCTTTAGGTAACACCAGGGTGGAAAGTACCAAAAATAACCCCATAGATGTTGTCATTGTCTAAAGAAAATTTTTCAAACGAGAAACCAAATCTCAATCATTGGACCTATGAAGTGGTTTTACTTACCAATGAACCCTATCTCAAAGAATAAAATTTTCAAAAAGAAAATCAAATCTCAACCGTTGGACCTATATGTGGTTTTACTTACCAACGAGCTCTATCTCAATTATTACAGAATAAAATTTTCAAAAAGAAAATCAAATCTCAACCGTTGGACCTATATGTGGTTTTACTTACCAACGAGCTCTATCTCAATTATTACAGAATAAAATTTTCAAAAAGAAAATCAAATCTCAAACGTTGGACCTATATGTGGTATCACCTACCAACGAACTCTATCTCAATTTCAAGGAAATAAAAATTTTCAAAGAGAAAGATCTTTACTCTTAACTGTTACACTACTCAAATGTTCTCAAAAGAGCAAACTTGAAAAGTTCTTACAAATGACGAGACTTCTAAAACTCAAAATTCCTTGTCAAAATCTGTATAGTTAATTTCCAATCATAACTCATTAACCACCCGGTTAATGTTGTTCCGCCAAAATTAAACACCATTAAAGATATTCAAGATAATGTGTCAACTGAAAGAATTCCTAAATCTCAACTAACTGTACTTATTGAATCTCAAACTCTAGCTAAAAATATTGACTCGACTTAACCTTAATCAAAGGAATGGAAAAGATTTTTATCATCAGGAGCTTTTTCTTCAAAATCTCAACCTAAAAATATTATAACTACCTCAATTCTCAACTCTACTCAACGGATCGTTCCTGAAGGTTACTGTTAGGATGATAACAGCTCAGATTTATATTTAGATTATGCCAATTATCAACTCTAACAAAACTCGAAATTTTCGATTAAGAACTCACCTAAATCAACTCAACCCAACGCCTAGTCACGTAGCTCACTTATTTGCATGGGGCTCTAACGCGACCGTTTAAAAATATTTTACAAATTAGTCTGGCCATGACTAAAATGTAACTCAACCTCTACCTCAACAACATTTACTGGTAGGTTAGCTAAATTTATTTAATTTGTACGCTAACATCACCAGTCTCAAATTATTTTAACCTAAGTACCTATAAAAGGATTTTCTCTAAACTCGACTCAACCTCTACGAAAACTCCTGACTCTAAACAACCTTTATTTTTTCTCCAAAACCGTAACTAAACTTACTGAAAAGAACTTACTATTGACACACTAAACGAATTCTTTCTAAATTCTCAAACTACAAACAAATAGGATGTATACTGCCTTTGCGTGTGAACGGAGCTTTACACTAGGGGCGCCAACTTGAATACAACACAACTAGGTCACCCCTAAAGCGCGCTCTACACTAACACTGGCTATTCTGGGCTCTCAACGAACGGTTTAATATCACTTACGTGAAAATCTCCCAGGATTTTTCCTGACAGATCTGAAAGAACAACAACCTTACCAGTACCTTTAATTTTCTTTATCATAGCCGGGACATATTTCGGAGCCAATTTCTTAGAAAACTTATCGACCGCTTTGGAAAGAACGAAGTTTTTCTTCCACACTTTATCACCTTCTTGATAATTAACCTCTCGCCTACGAAGGTTATACCTCTTAACATTTTTCTCAAAAGATTTTCTAATTTTCTCCTGAATTTGGGGATAAAGTTTAGGAACTTTGCTCACTTCGGACTGCCATTTAAGTCGATTGGAAAAATCAACTGGGTCAAAAGAACTATAATCAACATCCTTATAAAAACTACCATTCACTGGTGTGTAACGTCCAAAAACCAAAAAAGAGGGTGAGTACCCTGTGGACTCATGTACCGAGGTATTAATTGCCTGAGCAATTTCGAAAATATGTTCGTCCCATGTTCGGTGATCATCATCTTTAATATATGACGCTATAGCACTACCCAAAACTTTATTCACCCTTTCGGTTGGATTAACCTGGGGGTGGTAACTTGGATTCTACCAGATCTTAGGAATCTGGTACTTCTTCATTAATTCTTTGAATTCTCTAGACCTGAACTGACTACCATTATCACAACACACGACCTCTGGAGTTCCATAAACCAAAAAGATTTCTCTCTCCAAAATTTTCACAACCTTGGCCGAAGTAGCCTTAGGAAGGGGTTTTACTATAACAAATCGGGTGAAAGAATCAGTAATAACTAACAATTGGGTATTTCCTGATTTAGATCTTGGGAAAGGTCCCATAAAATCTAACGAAATAGACTGAAACGAAAAATCGACTTTACGTTGAATACCTCCTAAACCAGCTGGAGATTGATTTGTGGATTTGTGTGCACCACAAGTCTCACATGATCTAACATAACGTCTCACTGACTCCTTTACTCCTGGCCAATAATAATTTTCCAAAATTCTTACCAACGTCTTTGAAATACCTAAATGAGCTGAAGTCGGATGATCATGACACTCAACAAAAACCTCTTTCCTATTCTCAGTTGGAACTACTATTTTCCAGTCTGAAAAATTAGACTGGATGTCGTGTTTTGGCCTAATATGTTTATACAAAATATTATCCTTAACGTCAAAATCTGGAAACTTCGCTGGGTTACAGCGGACTTTATTAATCATCTCAACATACCAGGTATCCGGCGTAAAGGATTTAACATTAATCAAAGAAATATGTCTGGACAGAAAATCAGCCATTACCAAATTCTTACCGGGACGATGAACAACCTTGAACTTAAATCCACTCAACCTGACTGTCCACCTAGCAATTCTGCCGACTGGATCTTTAATTTTATACAGCCATTGTAGGCTGGCATGGTCAGTAACAACCGTAAATTCTGTGCCCTCGACATAACACCTAAATTTTTCGATACCGAAAATAACTCCAAGACATTCCTTTTCTGTAACCGTGTAATTTTTCTTCTCAGTCTTGAGAAGCTTTCTAGAAGCATAAGCTATAGGGTGCTCAAAATCATCCTTAACTTGATATAAAATTGCCCCCACCCCTACGTCACTTGCATCCGTCTGAATGAAGAAAGGTAGATTGGGATCCGGTTTGACTAAAATGGGAGCTGAAACCAACAATTCCTTAAGACTTTGGAAAGCCTCTTCGGCTTCCTCCGTCCAAATAACTGGAGTGTGCTTCTTACGACCCTTAATAAGCGATGTAATTGGCTCAGACACGGTGGAAAAATTAGGGATGAACTTTCGATACCATTGGAGGATTCCAATTACTCTCCTAACTTCAGTGGTAGTTTTAGGTGATGGCATATCAACAATAGCCTGAACTTTTCCTGGATCGGTCCTTAGACCTTTCCTATCTACCACATAACCCAAAAACGATAACGAATCTCTACAGAACTTACACTTATCCAGGTTGATTTTCAACCCGGCTTTAGTGAGAATCTCCAACACTTCAGCAAGAAGAGCAATGTGTTCCTCGAACGAATTGGACACACAAATAATGTCATCCAAATAGGTAAAAACTCGATCTTCAAACTTGGTACCCCTAAATAGGTGGTCCATTAACCGTTGTTGCGTCTGCGCCGCATTACACAACCCAAAAGGCATAACCTTAAACTGAAAAAGACCTCGACCATGAACTTGAAACGCCGTTTTGGGCTTGGAGGTTTCCTCCAAGGGAATATTCCAAAACGCCTTTGTTAAATCAATCGAAGATAGATAAGTAGACCCAGCTACTTTACTCAAAATACTATCTACCAACGGTAGTGGGTAGGAATCCTTAACAGTCAACTCATTTATCTTACGACCATCAAAACACATACGGTAGGTACCGTCACTTTTTGGAACCATCAAAACAGGACTTGACCAAGCTGAATTACTTTCCTCTATAACTCCATCTCTTAACATTGAATCTACTTCCTGATGTAAAAATTTGGTGATAGCAGGAGACAGAGGGTACTGCCTCTGCTTCACGGGTCTAGCTGAACCTGTATCTATGAAATGTGTAATTTCACTCGTACGACCGGGAGCTTTCGAAGCAAGTAATTCGTACTGCTTTATTACCTTATCTAAAATCAACTGTTGTTCCTCTGACAACTCCTCAAGATAAGTACCTAAATTTGGAGTCTCTCCTGTAATCTCATTAATGTCGAAAACTTGATTTTTAAAATCGATAGCCAACTCAACCTGCTTGCAAAAATCAGAACCTAAAATAACAGCGTGAGATATAGTAGGGATAATTGTAAATTCTAACTCAATCAACCTATCCTCAAAACAAATAGGCAAAACTACAGTACCTAGAACTGTTTGTGGCTGTCCATTTGCTACAGTCACTCGCGGTAATTTATCTTTAACTATTCGATTGGGTTCCAACAGTTCCCAAATCGACTCAGTTCCTGCACCTAAGATGGAAATATTTGCCCCAGTGTCAACTAGAGCTAGAATCTCAAAACCCTCTAACTCAATAGAGATATACGGCCTATTATCTGCATCTTTACTCTCAAAAACTGGACTGATCTGCTTAGAAAGATTCGAGTTCACCTGTCTCGATTCTAACGTCTCTTCGGAATCGCACCTGATTCTGGACCTGGTTGGCGTCTTCGAAACTCGAGGGAAGTCGCGCCAAAATCTTCTCTCGCCGACTCGTTTTTTGAATCTGCCTTAGAACCTTCTTTACCTAAATTCGACTCCCGAGTTTCTGGACAATCCACCACCTTCTTAACGTCCTTGGACTCAACTGCTTCCTGTTTATCTTTCCCTGAATGATGACATCGGGGACAAGAAGGCGCTATTGCTCCTTTCAAACCGCACGAAAAACAAAATTTCTCAAGTGGATGTGGACAAAAATTAAATGAATGACCCGCCTGGTCACAATTCCAACAGGAAAAGGAGCTGACTGGGGGTCGGTCTGACTTATTCATCGACTGATTTGGGGCATTCGCAAATCTTCGGGGAGGAAGAGGTGGACGAGGGGTCTCTACTTTAACCTTTGGGATTTCCTTCGCTTCCCTAACCGTCGTTCCCACAGGGGCTGCCTGGGGTCGACCTACACGGGTTTTACCCTCTACTCCACTCATTATCACCGAATTCTTCACGATCTGCCTGCATAGACATTCCAACTGCTCATAAGAAACCAGATCGATCAAACATAACTTCGAATTCAAATCGGGCAGGAGGTTTCTCCTAACTATCTTCAACTGTTCCGGAATAGAAATTGGATTAAGAAGATGTGAAAACTTCATCCTTAAATTCGCAATAAACGTAACGACATTTTCATTATTCCTTTGCCTAAAGGAGCGAATCTCCTCTAGGAGTTCTTCATCGTAATTTGGAGGGATGAAAGTATTACCAATCCTTGCCTCCAAGTCTCGCCAAGACCTCAACTGATACTTAATACTTCGGAACCATGAGAGAGCTGGTTCCTTAAATAAATCGACTGCACTATTAAAAACTGTATCAAGGGGAACTCCCCTAGCTTGACTAAGTTCGCGAACCCTTTCTAAAAATTTTATAACTTCAATTCCCTTTTCCTTACCAGTAAAACATAATCCCCATTTATACACCGGGATGACCTTATCTATAGGCGCTACTAACTGGATGGATGGAACCTGAGAATTGAGACTAAACTGTGAGAAAGTGGGTGATGGATTTCTCACTGGGGGTACAAAACTGCTCGAATGTGCCTGATTATCATAATCAAAGGGTACCTGGTCATAATCTAAAAACGGATTGGTGTTATGGCTTCTTAAGCCTAACCTTCTTAACGATAGATCTTCTGGAAGATTCGAAGGGACTCTCGAAACCGTGTGGAGATTACCTTCATGAGTAGTTGAAGCATTATGACATGATAACCTATCAAATGCTTGATCTAAAAGAGAAGCCTGCGATCTTTGTGGGATTTCTGTTCTTGAACTGACTACCTCACCGACAATCTTTCTCTTAAAATCGTCTCGCAATCGTAGAGCATCTGCTCTAACCTGATCTCGACTAGCAGTCTGGATATCGGAAGTGACCTTCATCCTATCTATCCTTCCCAACAAATGAGCTAACCTCGACGAAAATCTCCTAGCCACATTAGACTGAGGGGAAATAATTACCTCATCGTGTAGTATTTCAGTCATATCCAAAATAGAATCCAAAACTTGACTCAAATCCTCGTTAAAATCGAAAGGAGAGATAGTCACAGTGACTCCTCCATTTATTCTCAAAAGTTGACTTAATTGGGTCCGCCTATAATTTCCGTTCCAATGTGGAACTTCTCCTCTCAATAAAATTTCATACTTAATCTCATCTACCTTGAGATCAACGACCTCAAAACTGACTGTAGTATTTTCCTCAATAAAATCCATTTTCACTATTTATCTCAAAAGATTTTCACCTCAAAATTCTCAAACAAGACTTTTCAACCAACTTCACCTGAAACAAAGAAAACGAAATTGTCGTTCCTTTTCTTAGTTGACTTGACCTGACCTAACAGAATTATCCAAAACCAAAATCTCAAAAATCAGATTGTTGCTGATTCTATCTGTAACTCCACCTAAGCTGAAAAATTAAAAAAAATTATCGAACTCGAAAACCACATCTTCAGGTTTACCACACCGTCTGGGCTGGAACCTAAAAAGCTGAAACGTCAAAAAGAAAACAACACGGACTCAAATACCACAGGTCTGAATTCCCTCGAAGTCCTTCGTTGAAAATTTCAAACCTTACCTTTTGGTTTTATTCCATCTGTAAACTTTACACAACTAAGAAAGGTATTTGTCTTTACTTGTCTAAATTTTGAAAAAGTTTTTCTCAAAAATTATGAAAACACCAACACCTCATGTTCATTAATTCTTCTCAAAGTTTGAGAAAGTTTTCGAAAAAAGAATAAGGAGATTGATTTATCCTGGTCACGGCACCACTTGGAGCCTTCCTCCCCCTCGCTTACTCCCACTCAAAAAGTTGAACAATAAAAAAATAATAATTCACTTACCTTAACCCCGAAAGGAAGGAGGTGGCTATTGACAGATCTCAATGTGACTAGGCAAATTTGTAACATTAGCCACATTGGCCTGTCGAGTGGAACATATCAAATTTGGAATGCCCCACCCAAATATTCTAAATGTCGAAACAAAAATAAACTTTAAATTTTGAAAAGTGATCGTCTAAATTTCCAAAGTATCAAATCAAAACCAAACTTAATCAAAATGTTCGTTGTGATTATCCAGCCCGGGACAGATAAATGTGGCCTTCCTCTGGAAAATCCAGCATTCACCGAACCAGACTGGACCCGTAGTAACTCCTAACAATTTTACAAACAATAACAAAAAAAATGATAAACCCCACCAAAATATACCAGAATAATCACCCTATTCTTGATGTTACTCTACTTATTGAATAGATGTTTTAAAAGAACATGAGGAGGGTTGATTCTCAAAACTCTAAAATTGTTGAATTTTAGTACAAAGATTTATTAAAAATCAATTTCATCATCAGTACAATAGACTGGCAATCACCAATAGATCTTACATATCAACAATCAATTTAATAATTAAAATCAGTAATCCTGACTCAAATATTCAAACATAAATATTACCTTATTACCAATGATATCAAACTTACATGATTAAAATTCAAGATAGGTACCTATATCATTTCAATAGTTCAGATAAAAATTTCCAAAGCTCAAATTCTATTAAACAATTTCTAAACTATAACACATAGGTAGGATTCTGAATAGAACTCGGAGTTAGATCAGAGGTTATTTATCAAAAATTTAAATTTATCTTAAGCAAAAGTTTCAATATAAAAATCGGTATCTACCTACAAAATCTGAAATTCAAAATTTAATTTGCAAAATGATCATCTCTAACTCAAAATCCTAAACACACACGATAAATTTAATAAATTATTTTTACACATAACCATTACATTAGTCACTTGTTGACCACAATAAAAGTTCATAACATATTACCACAAATCAGTTTCACTTAGAAAGTCATAGGTGATGAAATCAATTAAACACTGTACTTGAATTTATTTAATTTTCTGGATTGTCGGAAAATAGCAAAAGTTTATTCACTCATAAAGACATACCTTATTATTCAAAACTCCATCTCAAAAATTGACGAACTAAGGTTCCTCTAACCTAAGCGCGATGATCAAAGACTAGGCCGGCATGGTTGCTGGAACTGCCTTTGCACTGGTGTTAGCACCCCTTGGTTGGTGCTCCAGGTGCCGGATGAGCTGGACTGCTCCCCCTGCTACCTTGTGACGACCATATGTCAAAGTACTAGGACCTCTGCCTGATGAAACCTTCCATGCCTCCAAACTAAACTCCACCACTCTTCTTTATTTCTCCAAGCTTCTTCAAATATCACCCTTCACACAGGTTAGTATACCTACCTAGGTAGGTACCTACCTAAGCCTCCACATGATCGAATCTTTATGTAAACTTTCATGTGAATCAGAAATTTGAAAGTTGGAACTCAAAACTCAGAAACTAGAAGTTCGAAATTAACATTCAGGAATCAAAAGTTAAAACTTAGAAATTCAAAGTTCGAAATCAAAAACTGGAAATCGGAAATTAGTAGTTAAAAAATTGAAACTAGAAGTTGGAATCTAACACTCTAGAACTTGAAGCTCAAAAGTAAATCAAAACTAAAGTTCAAAACTACGTTCAAAACTAAATCCAATAATAAGTAAGTAAGTCCAAAACTACGTCTAAAACTACATCCCAAAACTACGTCCAAGACTACGTCCAAGACTACGTCCAAGACTACGTCCAAGACTACGTCCCTTGTCTGTAAAGACAAGAAAGCGAACATTAGTTATAATGACCAAAATTAAATTCAAAAGATTACTCACGTAAGACTGCATCTTTCACGGAAACAACTTCACCATAATAACGTCTATGTGTGCTCACACAAGGGACTAATACTAATTTACGAACTTGTAGACAAGCTACATGATCTCCCGAACTAAGACCCAAAAATGAACCTAACGCGTCCTCTACCCTTACTTATAATTTTCTGGGGTGACGCTACTCATGCGCCCCAACTACCGTCTAACCGAAAATGTTGACCTACTTTCCACTCCAAATCTCATCATTGACAGTATGCAACACTTAAAACTCGCACGCGACGGTGTCGGATCTTTCACCATATACGTCAGCACACTCTCGACAGTACGATCAACCTCTCCAGTTCTCCCTCTATTCAAACTTAAACTTCACAATCGTGAATCCGCATATCTCCGAGGCTTGTCGTGTCTCAGAACGAAACGCAAGTTGTTTATGTTTCTTTATGGGTTTCTCGACTATCTTTTCATGTTTTTTTTTAACCCACACCCAAAGAAATAATCTTTTAGGTTTTATCTGGATAACTAATCCGAAATCTAGAGTAGCAAGATGAGAGTGGTCTCATTAGACGTGGAAAATTAATTCGCATAAGATGATATACTTTTCAAACTCTGAAAACCCAGAACCGGGACAGAAAATCGACCAGACATGTTTTCTACGTCTTACTTAAATAACAAAAGCAAGAATTTCTTAATAGCTGCCAGGTGTTCGTCCGTGATCTTTGCCTAATACAGCCTCCTACATCAGCGAAAATGTACAGTCAATCATAACTTTTCTGAACTTTATAAAAATATTCCAAATCGAGAATTAAAATTTTGAAAAAGAAAACGTAGCGTGCAAGGCACGCTGCATTACATGTGTCACAGGATACAAAAGCTGTCTTCCCTTCGACAACACCATGTCCGCAATAAATGCACTGAGATATTTCATGGTCATCTTCCGGAAATATTATTTCGTTTATATTTTCAAAGCATTTATTCGTTTGTTTTTTTAAATATCGTGCATCAAAATGCGTACTTATTTGTTTCTTTTTCTTAGACCATATTTATTGTGAATTTTTTTCTTCTGTCACGTCTGTTGAATCCTTTTTTGTCAATCTATTTTTCCTAATTTTCAATTTACATTCAAGATGTAACGATAAAATATCATTCTTGACCTTTCTAATAAAATTACTACACTTTATATTCCGTTCGCCATCCAAAATTATGTTTTTCAATTGACCAAAATAATTTTCCACTAGAGAATTGCTCAATGGTCTGTCAGTTTCTAATAATTGGCAGTTCCATAGAGGCGCTAATGGAATGTATTTGTTTAAAATTATTAAAAAGACTTCTTTGTTAAAATATCTATTTATTTCAGTATTGTCTTGGTTGAACACAAAAGTCGTTGAATTAATTAAATCGACGGCCCTTTTATAATATGGACTAGATTTTAATAAACCTTCATCTTGAGAATCTACTTTCAAGGTTTCAAATTTCGAGGAACTTTCTATAGTTGGAGATGAAATTCCAATTTTATCATTTGTATCAGCCAATATTATTTTTAAAAACGATACAGAATTTAAAACTTGATTGTTATTATATTCAGAATTTAACAAAATATATATCTGCGTTACAAACATGTCAAATACATCCATATTGTCTATTTTAGTCGCTAATCCAATTAAATCTTTGAAATATAGTGCCTGGTGTTCGTCTTTAGCTAACTTGTCTACATCCTTGGAAACCATTTTGAGAAAGTGGGCGCAACATAGATGTATTCCTATGATGTTGTCAGTATGCGAATAATAGCATTTATCAATATATTCAGATAAGCTACACATATTAAAAGCTTTTGATATGGCGTGAAGATTGGCAAAAGAAAAATCGGAAACAACTTTTGAAAAAGCGGGCCAGAGGTTATGGGATTCACAAAAATATCTAAAGTCGTGTAATAACTTGAAAATTGTGTTGGAATCATGAACTGACGAAATCATAGAGAAAACGGGACATATTCTTTGAGAACTTGAAATTCTTAGAACCGCTGTGTAAAAATATACTTTTTTACAATTCTTTAAAGGCGGCATTTTCACAACGCTGCCAGTAGCGTCAAAATATATGATTGGCAATTTTTTATCCCTTATTTCACAACGTAAAATGTCAAGTTGTTCCATACTGTACAGTTTTACATTAAAAGGCACACTTACTTCTTTAATGTACTCACTGTGATCCTCCATCATAAGTATTACATCAAGGAAATCATTTTTATGCCGGTCTAAATTTGATAGGGCTTCAGATCTAATTTTTCTTAAAACTGTGTCAGATTTAATATTTTGTAAATTTCTGCCATGTTTCAAAATATTTTGATTGGACGAAAGTAGGGTAGCTTTCTTATATACGGATGGTTTCTTTTTGAATAACTTACTTTTTGTTATTGTACGTTCTACGCCCGATACCTGTTGAGTCAAATAATATGGGTGATTGTAATTTAATGATGAACTTAGTACTGAGACTACTTTGTTTCTAATTTCTATTTTGAATTTTTTGCAATTATAATTATTATGTTTACAAATTCCATAAATAATAATTTGGTCGGTATTTTTGTGATACTTGACGTATTTGAATACTATTACACAAACATTATTAATCAATTTTTTTATTCTGTTTTTAATATAATAAGGATAATACAACTTAATTAGCTTCTTTCCGTCGAATATAATATCCCAAATTTTTTTATCGATTTCAAAAGTACCTTCTAAAACAGTGCAGTCCGCATATCTTAGATTTTTTAAAACATCGCCTAAGCAATTGTTTGCATTGCGCGGCAGAACATTTTCAGATATCATGGGACTGGACAAGTTAGCTATTTCTACTGCAATTTCGAAATTATCGGGTGTTATATTCATTTTTGTGAATACTGACGCCTCAGTCGCTTTGGAATTGCTGTCATTTTCGCAATTTGGATCAACAAGGTTTACATCTTGCTCACAGTTTTGAACGTCAGTGGTTTCTGATAAAAGGAAAATTTCATCGCATTGTTTTGAATTGATATTATTTCGAGACATTTTCATTTGTTCCACTGCAGTTTGTGGCACTTTTTTAGGAGACGGCGTCGACTTGTTGTGATTTTCAGTGTGATCATTATTTATCTTATCAAAAGTTAACTTTTGACGAGAGGCGTTATATATGCGTTTCCTGTTCTTTAAAGTGTTTCGCATTCCAAGTTCTTTGCACAATTTTTGGTATGGCGCTGAATCAGTTCTCCAGTTGTTTGCAATGAGGCTAGGATCAATTTTGCGTGATATAAAAGCATTTTTCAATTTACTTACCACAAATTTTCCGTCGCACTTATTCGGATTTTCTTGATGTTTCTGATGTTTTGTTAAAAAGTAATTTTTAAAACTCAAGCGATCATTTATAATAAGTGATATAATGCTTTTGTATCCAAATTTCGTCTCAGCTAAACAATTGATTATTTTCTCATAAACTAAATCATCAATTTTGCAATCAAAATTGAAATTCGGCAAGAGTTGTTTCAAATTAAAGGCAATAATCTCGTAAGCTTTTTTCAATGTAATGTTTCTTTTTACCATTTTGAAAACCAATAAATATTTGAGCTGTAATAATAGAGATTATAAAGTATTGAACAATGTAGATATTGCACTTTTATATAATTACGTAATTAATGCCGGAAAAATAATCTTATAAACAACCCAGTTTTGAAATATAAAATCAAAATTTCGTTATTTTTTCAAACAACGAAAGAAAAATTATCTCCAATGTTGTATAGATATGTATGAATGTATAGATAACGAAACGTTAAGTACCTACTCAGGTATGAATAAGAAAATAAAATTTAATCCTTTATAGGTATGGAAATTAATTTTAAATCCTTTTGGAATTATGAATTTAATAAGAGTTGATGACAATCCACAATGGAAAAGCAACCATAAATTGAAAAATGTAATTAAAAACTCTAATGACCGAAAATAGGTATAACTTCTCAAGAATATTGAATGAACTTTCAATTAAATATGATATCTCAGAATGCACCAGCCGAGCGCTATTCAATCATCCGTATTCAAACGTCTGGCAGAACCACAATAAGATTGCTGCATGGGTGTTACGGCAGGTATAAGGTAAACTTTTTAAAGAAATGTGAAACGCACCATGCTCCCGGATACAAAAGTACGTCATATTTTATGTTATATGAATAGTTTTGTTATTTCTGTTTTGCTATACATATCCGATCAATAATAGTAAACGTAAAGAGACGAATTAAAATTATTTATATAGGTAAATAATGATACAGAAGGACTTCTTTGAAGACTGCGCCATAGGATTATAGATTGGCAGCAACAAATTTTGATGATTGCTACCTCCCACTCTGACCTAGTGAGATGAAAATGGTACCATATTAAAGATAAAAGAGTTCTACATGTCATATAGTCATTGTGTTCCCAAATCCGTTTGGAATAAGATTTTCTATAAACATTATTGTGTCAAGTTTAAGATCACACCACATTTTCTCACACTTACCTACCCGGATATACTTAACTTGAAAACATCATGCAGCAAAGATGTTTACATATCCCTATGCTAACTTTTTGAAATCTATTTGAAATCATAACCATGAACAAAAATAATTATTGCTATTAATTAACAATAATGCAAAATTAAGATTTTTTATAAGTATTATTTCCAAATATTTTATATCCTTTAAAATATCAATTCCGAATTCCGTTAATCAAGACAAACAGTAAGCATTTCTCTATGTTAGTTTCGATGCTCTTTTCAACTTTGGGGTGGTTTTTCACCCTGATGAAAAGCGTGTAAGAAATTTTTCTTCGGCACGATTATAAAGCTATATATGAAGTATTTTTCGATGCCAGTCCCAGGGTGGCTAACGGCAACCTACAGGGTGTTTTATGGTAGCAGCCGTTTTTTTCAACTTTGGGGTGGTTTTTCACCCTGATGAAAAGAGTGTAAGAAATTTTCCTTCGGCACGATTATAAAGCTATATATGAAGTATTTTTAGATGCCAGTCCCAGGGTGGCTAACGGCAACCTACAGGGTGTTCTATGGTAGCAGCCGTTTTTTTCAATTTTGGGGTGGTTTTTCACCCTGATGAAAAGAGTGTAAGAAATTTTCCTTCGGCACGATTATAAAGCTATATATGAAGTATTTTTCGATGCCAGTCCCAGGGTGGCTAACGGCAACCTACAGGGTGTTTTATGGTAGCAGCCGTTTTTTTCAACTTTGGGGTGGTTTTTCACCCTGATGAAAAGAGTGTAAGAAATTTTCCTTCGGCACAATTATAAAGCTATATATGAAGTATTTTTCGATGCCAGTCCCAGGGTGGCTAACGGCAACCTACAGGGTGTTTTATGGTAGCAGCCGTTTATTTCAACTTTGGGGTGGTTTTTCACCCTGATGAAAGGAGTGTAAGAAATTTTCCTTCGGCACGATTATAAAGCTATATATGAAGTATTTTTCGATGCCAGTCCCAGGGTGGCTAACGGCAACCTACAGGGTGTTTTATGGTAGCAGCCGTTTTTTTCAACTTTGGGGTGGTTTTTCACCCTGATGAAAAGAGTGTAAGAAATTTTCCTTCGGCACGATTATAAAGCTATATATGAAGTATTTTTCGATGCCAGTCCCAGGGTGGCTAACGGCAACCTACAGGGTGTTCTATGGTAGCAGCCGTTTTTTTCAATTTTGGGGTGGTTTTTCACCCTGATGAAAAGAGTGTAAGAAATTTTCCTTCGGCACGATTATAAAGCTATATATGAAGTATTTTTCGATGCCAGTCCCAGGGTGGCTAACGGCAACCTACAGGGTGTTTTATGGTAGCAGCCGTTTTTTTCAACTTTGGGGTGGTTTTTCACCCTGATGAAAGGAGTGTAAGAAATTTTCCTTCGGCACGATTATAAAGCTATATATGAAGTATTTTTCGATGCCAGTCCAAGGGTGGCTAACGGCAACCTACAGGGTGTTTTATGGTAGCAGCCGTTTTTTTCAACTTTGGGGTGGTTTTTCACCCTGATGAAAAGAGTGTAAGAAATTTTCCTTCGGCACCATTATAAAGCTATATATGAAGTATTTTTCGATGCCAGTCCCAGGGTGGCTAACGGCAACCTACAGGGTGTTTTATGGTAGCAGCCGTTTTTTTCAACTTTGGGGTGGTTTTTCACCCTGATGAAAAGAGTGTAAGAAATTTTCCTTCGGCACGATTATAAAGCTATATATGAAGTATTTTTCGATGCCAGTCCCAGGGTGGCTAACGGCAACCTACAGGGTGTTCTATGGTAGCAGCCGTTTTTTTCAACTTTGGGGTGGTTTTTCACCCTGATGAAAAGAGTGTGAGAAATTTTCCTTCGGCATGATTATAAAGCTATATATGAAGTATTTTTCGATGCCAGTCCCAGGGTGGCTAACGGCAACCTACAGGGTGTTTTATGGTAGCAGCCGTTTTTTTCAACTTTGGGGTGGTTTTTCACCCTGATGAAAAGAGTGTAAGAAATTTTCCTTCGGCACGATTATAAAGCTATATATGAAGTATTTTTCGATGCCAGTCCCAGGGTGGCTAACGGCAACCTACAGGGTGTTTTATGGTAGCAGCCGTTTTTTTCAAATTTGGGGTGGTTTTTCACCCTGATGAAAGGAGTGTAAGAAATTTTCCTTCGGCACGATTATAAAGCTATATATGAAGTATTTTTCGATGCCAGTCCCAGGGTGGCTAACGGCAACCTACAGGGTGTTTTATGGTAGCAGCCGTTTTTTTCAACTTTGGGGTGGTTTTTCACCCTGATGAAAAGTGTGTAAGAAATTTTCCTTCGACGCGATTATAAAGCTATATATGAAGTATTTTTCGATGCCAGTCCCAGGGTGGCTAACGGCAACCTACAGGGTGTTTTATGGTAGCAGCCGTTTTTTTCAACTTTGGGGTGGTTTTTCACCCTGATGAAAAGAGTGTAAGAAATTTTCCTTCGGCACGATTATAAAGCTATATATGAAGTATTTTTCGATGCCAGTCCCAGGGTGGCTAACGGCAACCTACAGGGTGTTCTATGGTAGCAGCCGTTTTTTTCAAATTTGGGGTGGTTTTTCACCCTGATGAAAAGAGTGTAAGAAATTTTCCTTCGGCACGATTTTAAAGCTATATATGAAGTATTTTTCGATGCCAGTCCCAGGGTGGCTAACGGCAACCTACAGGGTGTTTTATGGTAGCAGCCGTTTTTTTCAACTTTGGGGTGGTTTTTCACCCTGATGAAAAGAGTGTAAGAAATTTTCCTTCGGCACGATTATAAAGCTATATATGAAGTATTTTTCGATGCCAGTCCCAGGGTGGCTAACGGCAACCTACAGGGTGTTTTATGGTAGAAGCCGTTTTTTTCAACTTTGGGGTGGTTTTTCACCCTGATGAAAGGAGTGTAAGAAATTTTCCTTCGGCACGATTATAAAGCTATATATGAAGTATTTTTCGATGCCAGTCCCAGGGTGGCTAACGGCAACCTACAGGGTGTTTTATGGTAGCAGCCGTTTTTTTCAACTTTGGGGTGGTTTTTCACCCTGATGAAAAGAGTGTAAGAAATTTTCCTTCGGCACCATTATAAAGCTATATATGAAGTATTTTTCGATGCCAGTCCCAGGGTGGCTAACGGCAACCTACAGGGTGTTTTATGGTAGCAGCCGTTTTTTTTTCAACTTTGGGGTGGTTTTTCACCCTGATGAAAAGAGTGTAAGAAATTTTCCTTCGGCACGATTATAAAGCTATATATGAAGTATTTTTAGATGTCAGTCCCAGGGTGGCTAACGGCAACCTACAGGGTGTTTCATGGTAGCAGCCGTTTTTTCAACTTTGGGGTGGTTTTTCACCCTGATGAAAAGAGTGTAAGAAATTTTCCTTCGGCACGATTATAAAGCTATATATGAAGTATTTTTCGATGCCAGTCCCAGGGTGGCTAACGGCAACCTACAGGGTGTTTTATGGTAGCAGCCGTTTTTTTTTCAACTTTGGGGTGGTTTTTCACCCTGATGAAAAGAGTGTAAGAAATTTTCCTTCGGCATGATTATAAAGCTATATATGAAGTATTTTTCGATGCCAGTCCCAGGGTGGCTAACGGCAACCTACAGGGTGTTTTATGGTAGCAGCCGTTTTTTTTCAACTTTGGGGTGGTTTTTCACCCTGATGAAAAGAGTGTAAGAAATTTTCCTTCGGCACGATTATAAAGCTATATATGAAGTATTTTTCGATGCCAGTCCCAGGGTGGCCAACGGCAACCTACAGGGTGTTTTATGGTAGCAGCCGTTTTTTTCAACTTTGGGGTGGTTTTTCACCCTGATGAAAAGAGTGTAAGAAATTTTCCTTCGACGCGATTATAAAGCTATATATGAAGTATTTTTCGATGCCAGTCCCAGGGTGGCTAACGGCAACCTACAGGGTGTTTTATGGTAGCAGCCGTTTTTTTCAACTTTGGGGTGGTTTTTCACCCTGATGAAAAGAGTGTAAGAAATTTTCCTTCGGCACGATTATAAAGCTATATATGAAGTATTTTTCGATGCCAGTCCCAGGGTGGCTAACGGCAACCTACAGGGTGTTCTATGGTAGCAGCCGTTTTTTTCAACTTTGGGGTGGTTTTTCACCCTGATGAAAAGAGTGTAAGAAATTTTCCTTCGGCACGATTTTAAAGCTATATATGAAGTATTTTTCGATGCCAGTCCCAGGGTGGCTAACGGCAACCTACAGGGTGTTTTATGGTAGCAGCCGTTTTTTTCAACTTTGGGGTGGTTTTTCACCCTGATGAAAAGAGTGTAAGAAATTTTCCTTCGGCACGATTATGAAGCTATATATGAAGTATTTTTCGATGCCAGTCCCAGGGTGGCTAACGGCAACCTACAGGGTGTTTTATGGTAGAAGCCGTTTTTTTCAACTTTGGGGTGGTTTTTCACCCTGATGAAAGGAGTGTAAGAAATTTTCCTTCGGCACGATTATAAAGCTATATATGAAGTATTTTTCGATGCCAGTCCCAGGGTTGCTAACGGCAACCTACAGGGTGTTTTATGGTAGCAGCCGTTTTTTTCAACTTTGGGGTGGTTTTTCACCCTGATGAAAAGAGTGTAAGAAATTTTCCTTCGGCACCATTATAAAGCTATATATGAAGTATTTTTCGATGCCAGTCCCAGGGTGGCTAACGGCAACCTACAGGGTGTTTTATGGTAGCAGCCGTTTTTTTTTCAATTTTGGGGTGGTTTTTCACCCTGATGAAAAGAGTGTAAGAAATTTTCCTTCGGCACGATTATAAAGCTATATATGAAGTATTTTTAGATGTCAGTCCCAGGGTGGCTAACGGCAACCTACAGGGTGTTTCATGGTAGCAGCCGTTTTTTCAACTTTGGGGTGGTTTTTCACCCTGATGAAAAGAGTGTAAGAAATTTTCCTTCGGCACGATTATAAAGCTATATATGAAGTATTTTTCGATGCCAGTCCCAGGGTGGCTAACGGCAACCTACAGGGTGTTTTATGGTAGCAGCCGTTTTTTTTTTCAACTTTGGGGTGGTTTTTCACCCTGATAAAAAGAGTGTAAGAAATTTTCCTTCGGCACGATTATAAAGCTATATATGAAGTATTTTTCGATGCCAGTCCCAGGGTGGCTAACGGCAACCTGCAGGGTGTTTTATGGTAGCAGCCGTTTTTTTCAACTTTGGGGTGGTTTTTCACCCTGATGAAAAGAGTGTAAGAAATTTTCCTTCGGCACGATTATAAAGCTATATATGAAGTATTTTTCGATGCCAGTCCCAGGGTGGCTAACGGCAACCTACAGGGTGTTTTATGGTAGCAGCCGTTTTTTTCAACTTTGGGGTGGTTTTTCACCCTGATGAAAAGAGTGTAAGAAATTTTCCTTCGACACCATTATAAAGCTATATATGAAGTATTTTTCGATGCCAGTCCCAGGGTGGCTAACGGCAACCTACAGGGTGTTTTATGGTAGCAGCCGTTTTTTTTTCTACTTTGGGGTGGTTTTTCACCCTGATGAAAAGAGTGTAAGAAATTTTCCTTCGGCACGATTATAAAGCTATATATGAAGTATTCTTAGATGTCAGTCCCAGGGTGGCTAACGGCAACCTACAGGGTGTTTTATGGTAGCAACCGTTTTTTTCAACTTTGGGGTGGTTTTTCACCCTGATGAAAAGAGTGTAAGAAATTTTCCTTCGGCACGATTATAAAGGTATATATGAAGTATTTTTCGATGCCAGTCCCAGGGTGGCTAACGGCAACCTACAGGGTGTTTTATGGTAGCAGCCGTTTTTTTTCAACTTTGGGGTGGTTTTTCACCCTGATGAAAAGCGTGTAAGAAATTTTCCTTCGGCACGATTATAAAGCTATATATGAAGTATTTTTAGATGTCAGTCCCAGGGTGGCTAACGGCAACCTACAGGGTGTTTCATGGTAGCAGCCGTTTTTTCAACTTTGGGGTGGTTTTTCACCCTGATGAAAAGAGTGTAAGAAATTTTCTTTCGGCACGATTATAAAGCTATATATGAAGTATTTTTCGATGCCAGTCCCAGGGTGGCTAACGGCAACCTACAGGGTGTTTTATGGTAGCAGCCGTTTTTTTCAACTTTGGGGTGGTTTTTCACCCTGATGAAAAGAGTGTAAGAAATTTTCCTTCGGCACGATTATAAAGCTATATATGAAGTATTTTTCGATGCCAGTCCCAGGGTGGCTAACGGCAACCTACAGGGTGTTTTATGGTAGCAGCCGTTTTTTTCAACTTTGGGGTGGTTTTTCACCCTGATGAAAAGAGTGTAAGAAATTTTCCTTCGGCACGATTATAAAGCTATATATGAAGTATTTTTCGATGCCAGTCCCAGGGTGGCTAACGGCAACCTACAGGGTGTTCTATGGTAGCAGCCGTTTTTTTCAAATTTGGGGTGGTTTTTCACCCTGATGAAAAGAGTGTAAGAAATTTTCCTTCGGCACGATTTTAAAGCTATATATGAAGTATTTTTCGATGCCAGTCCCAGGGTGGCTAACGGCAACCTACAGGGTGTTTTATGGTAGCAGCCGTTTTTTTCAACTTTGGGGTGGTTTTTCACCCTGATGAAAAGAGTGTAAGAAATTTTCCTTCGGCACGATTATAAAGCTATATATGAAGTATTTTTCGATGCCAGTCCCAGGGTGGCTAACGGCAACCTACAGGGTGTTTTATGGTAGAAGCCGTTTTTTTCAACTTTGGGGTGGTTTTTCACCCTGATGAAAGGAGTGTAAGAAATTTTCCTTCGGCACGATTATAAAGCTATATATGAAGTATTTTTCGATGCCAGTCCCAGGGTGGCTAACGGCAACCTACAGGGTGTTTTATGGTAGCAGCCGTTTTTTTCAACTTTGGGGTGGTTTTTCACCCTGATGAAAAGAGTGTAAGAAATTTTCCTTCGGCACCATTATAAAGCTATATATGAAGTATTTTTCGATGCCAGTCCCAGGGTGGCTAACGGCAACCTACAGGGTGTTTTATGGTAGCAGCCGTTTTTTTTTCAACTTTGGGGTGGTTTTTCACCCTGATGAAAAGAGTGTAAGAAATTTTCCTTCGGCACGATTATAAAGCTATATATGAAGTATTTTTAGATGTCAGTCCCAGGGTGGCTAACGGCAACCTACAGGGTGTTTCATGGTAGCAGCCGTTTTTTCAACTTTGGGGTGGTTTTTCACCCTGATGAAAAGAGTGTAAGAAATTTTCCTTCGGCACGATTATAAAGCTATATATGAAGTATTTTTCGATGCCAGTCCCAGGGTGGCTAACGGCAACCTACAGGGTGTTTTATGGTAGCAGCCGTTTTTTTTTCAACTTTGGGGTGGTTTTTCACCCTGATGAAAAGAGTGTAAGAAATTTTCCTTCGGCATGATTATAAAGCTATATATGAAGTATTTTTCGATGCCAGTCCCAGGGTGGCTAACGGCAACCTACAGGGTGTTTTATGGTAGCAGCCGTTTTTTTTCAACTTTGGGGTGGTTTTTCACCCTGATGAAAAGAGTGTAAGAAATTTTCCTTCGGCACGATTATAAAGCTATATATGAAGTATTTTTCGATGCCAGTCCCAGGGTGGCCAACGGCAACCTACAGGGTGTTTTATGGTAGCAGCCGTTTTTTTCAACTTTGGGGTGGTTTTTCACCCTGATGAAAAGAGTGTAAGAAATTTTCCTTCGACGCGATTATAAAGCTATATATGAAGTATTTTTCGATGCCAGTCCCAGGGTGGCTAACGGCAACCTACAGGGTGTTTTATGGTAGCAGCCGTTTTTTTCAACTTTGGGGTGGTTTTTCACCCTGATGAAAAGAGTGTAAGAAATTTTCCTTCGGCACGATTATAAAGCTATATATGAAGTATTTTTCGATGCCAGTCCCAGGGTGGCTAACGGCAACCTACAGGGTGTTCTATGGTAGCAGCCGTTTTTTTCAACTTTGGGGTGGTTTTTCACCCTGATGAAAAGAGTGTAAGAAATTTTCCTTCGGCACGATTTTAAAGCTATATATGAAGTATTTTTCGATGCCAGTCCCAGGGTGGCTAACGGCAACCTACAGGGTGTTTTATGGTAGCAGCCGTTTTTTTCAACTTTGGGGTGGTTTTTCACCCTGATGAAAAGAGTGTAAGAAATTTTCCTTCGGCACGATTATGAAGCTATATATGAAGTATTTTTCGATGCCAGTCCCAGGGTGGCTAACGGCAACCTACAGGGTGTTTTATGGTAGAAGCCGTTTTTTTCAACTTTGGGGTGGTTTTTCACCCTGATGAAAGGAGTGTAAGAAATTTTCCTTCGGCACGATTATAAAGCTATATATGAAGTATTTTTCGATGCCAGTCCCAGGGTTGCTAACGGCAACCTACAGGGTGTTTTATGGTAGCAGCCGTTTTCTTCAACTTTGGGGTGGTTTTTCACCCTGATGAAAAGAGTGTAAGAAATTTTCCTTCGGCACCATTATAAAGCTATATATGAAGTATTTTTCGATGCCAGTCCCAGGGTGGCTAACGGCAACCTACAGGGTGTTTTATGGTAGCAGCCGTTTTTTTTTCAATTTTGGGGTGGTTTTTCACCCTGATGAAAAGAGTGTAAGAAATTTTCCTTCGGCACGATTATAAAGCTATATATGAAGTATTTTTAGATGTCAGTCCCAGGGTGGCTAACGGCAACCTACAGGGTGTTTCATGGTAGCAGCCGTTTTTTCAACTTTGGGGTGGTTTTTCACCCTGATGAAAAGAGTGTAAGAAATTTTCCTTCGGCACGATTATAAAGCTATATATGAAGTATTTTTCGATGCCAGTCCCAGGGTGGCTAACGGCAACCTACAGGGTGTTTTATGGTAGCAGCCGTTTTTTTTTTCAACTTTGGGGTGGTTTTTCACCCTGATAAAAAGAGTGTAAGAAATTTTCCTTCGGCACGATTATAAAGCTATATATGAAGTATTTTTCGATGCCAGTCCCAGGGTGGCTAACGGCAACCTGCAGGGTGTTTTATGGTAGCAGCCGTTTTTTTCAACTTTGGGGTGGTTTTTCACCCTGATGAAAAGAGTGTAAGAAATTTTCCTTCGGCACGATTATAAAGCTATATATGAAGTATTTTTCGATGCCAGTCCCAGGGTGGCTAACGGCAACCTACAGGGTGTTTTATGGTAGCAGCCGTTTTTTTCAACTTTGGGGTGGTTTTTCACCCTGATGAAAAGAGTGTAAGAAATTTTCCTTCGACACCATTATAAAGCTATATATGAAGTATTTTTCGATGCCAGTCCCAGGGTGGCTAACGGCAACCTACAGGGTGTTTTATGGTAGCAGCCGTTTTTTTTTCTACTTTGGGGTGGTTTTTCACCCTGATGAAAAGAGTGTAAGAAATTTTCCTTCGGCACGATTATAAAGCTATATATGAAGTATTCTTAGATGTCAGTCCCAGGGTGGCTAACGGCAACCTACAGGGTGTTTTATGGTAGCAACCGTTTTTTTCAACTTTGGGGTGGTTTTTCACCCTGATGAAAAGAGTGTAAGAAATTTTCCTTCGGCACGATTATAAAGGTATATATGAAGTATTTTTCGATGCCAGTCCCAGGGTGGCTAACGGCAACCTACAGGGTGTTTTATGGTAGCAGCCGTTTTTTTTCAACTTTGGGGTGGTTTTTCACCCTGATGAAAAGAGTGTAAGAAATTTTCCTTCGGCACGATTATAAAGCTATATATGAAGTATTTTTAGATGTCAGTCCCAGGGTGGCTAACGGCAACCTACAGGGTGTTTCATGGTAGCAGCCGTTTTTTCAACTTTGGGGTGGTTTTTCACCCTGATGAAAAGAGTGTAAGAAATTTTCTTTCGGCACGATTATAAAGCTATATATGAAGTATTTTTCGATGCCAGTCCCAGGGTGGCTAACGGCAACCTACAGGGTGTTTTATGGTAGCAGCCGTTTTTTTCAACTTTGGGGTGGTTTTTCACCCTGATGAAAAGAGTGTAAGAAATTTTCCTTCGGCACGATTATAAAGCTATATATGAAGTATTTTTCGATGCCAGTCCCAGGGTGGCTAACGGCAACCTACAGGGTGTTTTATGGTAGCAGCCGTTTTTTTCAACTTTGGGGTGCTTTTTCACCCTGATGAAAGGAGTGTAAGAAATTTTCCTTCGGCACGATTATAAAGCTATATATGAAGTATTTTTCGATGCCAGTCCCAGGGTGGCTAACGGCAACCTACAGGGTGTTTTATGGTAGCAGCCGTTTTTTTCAACTTTGGGGTGGTTTTTCACCCTGATGAAAAGAGTGTAAGAACTTCGGCACCATTATAAAGCTATATATGAAGTATTTTTCGATGCCAGTCCCAGGGTGGCTAACGGCAACCTACAGGGTGTTTTATGGTAGCAGCCGTTTTTTTTTCAACTTTGGGGTGGTTTTTCACCCTGATGAAAAGAGTGTAAGAAATTTTCCTTCGGCACGATTATAAAGCTATATATGAAGTATTTTTAGATGTCAGTCCCAGGGTGGCTAACGGCAACCTACAGGGTGTTTCATGGTAGCAGCCGTTTTTTCAACTTTGGGGTGGTTTTTCACCCTGATGAAAAGAGTGTAAGAAATTTTCCTTCGGCACGATTATAAAGCTATATATGAAGTATTTTTCGATGCCAGTCCCAGGGTGGCTAACGGCAACCTACAGGGTGTTTTATGGTAGCAGCCGTTTTTTTTTCTACTTTGGGGTGGTTTTTCACCCTGATGAAAAGAGTGTAAGAAATTTTCCTTCGGCACGATTATAAAGCTATATATGAAGTATTTTTAGATGTCAGTCCCAGGGTGGCTAACGGCAACCTACAGGGTGTTTTATGGTAGCAACCGTTTTTTTCAACTTTGGGGTGGTTTTTCACCCTGATGAAAAGAGTGTAAGAAATTTTCCTTCGGCACGATTATAAAGGTATATATGAAGTATTTTTCGATGCCAGTCCCAGGGTGGCTAACGGCAACCTACAGGGTGTTTTATGGTAGCAGCCGTTTTTTTTTCAACTTTGGGGTGGTTTTTCACCCTGATGAAAAGAGTGTAAGAAATTTTCCTTCGGCACGATTATAAAGCTATATATGAAGTATTTTTAGATGTCAGTCCCAGGGTGGCTAACGGCAACCTACAGGGTGTTTCATGGTAGCAGCCGTTTTTTCAACTTTGGGGTGGTTTTTCACCCTGATGAAAAGAGTGTAAGAAATTTTCCTTCGGCACGATTATAAAGCTATATATGAAGTATTTTTCGATGCCAGTCCCAGGGTGGCTATATATATATTTAAGACAAATGGCCGCATCAACCACTTGGGTTATTAGCGGGCTAAATTACAGTATTTATACACAACGTCTAATTATATACAGTAATTATATACAATGTCTATTTCAAAATTGGAAATTAGTGGACAATTTGTGAGTATGTTGATCAAATTCTCTTGATTAGGTCCGAGTCCTTCAGAAAGGCGAGGATCTTTTTCGGGTTGCAGTTGTCTCCTAGGATTTCAGCCAGTGTGCCGTTGATGTTGTGTTTCAGTCTTAGCTCCTGGTAACTGGCGCATTCTGTGAATATGTGCTTTATGCTCAGCGACGAGTTGCAGTTCTGACAGACGGGTGCTCTTTCATGTGTCATGAGATGTTCATGGGTTAGGCGTGTGTGACCAATTCTTATGCGTGTTAGGATTCTTTGTTGTCTGGGATCTTCAGGTAAAGTTAATTTTTGTCTGGGGGATGACTTTATTTCTCTAAGCTTAGAGGTACTACTCTGCCACTCATTTTCCCAATGGTACATGATTCTCCGTTTGAAATAGTTTCTTAGATCCTTTGCTGTTATTTCTGTTATGACCTGGGATTCTTGGTGTTCGTTTGCCTCGTATGCTGCTCTGTCAGCCGCTTCGTTGCCTTTGATTCCTATATGGGAGGGTATCCATGTGATGTTTATGGATATGTTGCGTCTTGATAATTGGTGAAGAGTATCTTTGATGTGGGAGCTTAATGCGTCTTCTGGGTAAAGTTGTTTGATTCTATTGATTGAGCTCAAGGAGTCGGTGAATATTGCTATTTGTCTATTGTCGCTACCAAGAGCCAATTCGAGGGCCTTAGAAATTGCCAGAATTTCCCCGGTGTACACGCTGCTGTTTGGGTTCAGTATGTAGCGCAGTGTATCATGCTTATATATGACCGCTGATCCAGCGCCTTCGTTTCTTTTGGATGCATCTGTGTATATGTGATCACAGTCGTTTAGTTTGGCTTTCATTTCGGCGAAGACAGATAAAATAATCTCGGTGGGTGTCTCGGCTTTAGGGTATGCCGTTAGTGCTGTGTTGAACTGTGGGAGTGACGTGGTCCAGGGAGGAAAAGATGGAGGGTGGTATTTAAATAAGGATGGTATAGTTAGGCTGTACGTTGACAGGATCGATCGAATTCTTTCGAGAAAGGGGGGACTGGAGCTGCTGCTAATGGTGTGAGTCTGTCTAGGGTTATCGAGGTAGTTTTCCTTGGTTGTCGATTTGTTACAGAAGTAGTACAGGGACAGGAGTTCTCTTCGAAGATGCAGTGAGGGTTCTCCAGCTTCGACTTGCAAGCTTTGAATCGGGCTTGATTTGAACGCGCCTAGAGATATTCTTAGGCATGTGTTATGGAGTGAATCCAGTTTTCTCAGTTGTCTTCTACTTGCAGTCGTATAGACTATGGAACCGTAATCTAACTTGCTTCTGATCAGCGCTCGGTAGGTACGCAGCAGGCATTCGCGGTCAGAGCCCCACTGTTTTCCAGCTAAAGTGCGAAGTAGGTTCATGGGTCCATTACTTGAGGTCTTCAGTGAGTCTATGTGCTTGTTCCATTTTAGTTTATTGTCTATTATCATACCTAGGAACTTAAGTTCTGTTACGAAGCTTATGGGCCTCCCTCCGAAGGTGATGACAGGAAGGTGGTCGGCAGCTATGCTGGTCTTAGAGAACATAATGGCTTTTGTTTTTTCGTTGGAGAAATTGAATCCTGTTTGTTCGGACCACCTTTCAATATTTGATATGGTTTCTTGGAATATTTCGCCCAAGGTGTCGATGTCTTTGCCTCTTGCGAAAATGACGAGATCGTCGGCATACATTCTTGTTTTGATTGGCTTTTTGATGTTGCAGATAATATCGTTAATGGCCACAAGGAATAGGTTGACGCTTAGTATCGACCCCTGAGGCAGTCCGTTTTCGAGTTTGTGAATGTCTGACAGGGTGCCGTTGCATCGTACCTGGAACGATCTGTCTGCTAAGAAGTTTTGAATAAAGTGAATGAAGTTGCCATTAAGGTCCCACGATAGAAGTTTGCGGATAATCCTGTGTTTCCAGACAGTATCGTATGCCTTGGTTATGTCTAGTGAGATGGCCAAGCATTTTTGTTTCAGGGAGAAGGCTTCTCTCACTTCGGTCTCTAGGTCGATGATATTGTCAATGCAGCTTCTGTGTTTTCTGAAACCGTTTTGTTCCTCCGCCAGTAGACGTCTGGATTCCAGGTACCATGAGAATCGACTGTTTATTATTTTCTCTAGTGTTTTGCACATGGAGCAGGTGAGAGAGATTGGACGATATGACTCTGGGTTATATTTTGATTTTGATTGTTTCCTGATTGGTATGGTGATCGCTTTTGACCATTTTGCTGGGAATTGGTGTCTGGTCCAGATGCTGTTGTATATTTTCAACAGGTGTTGTTTTCCACTCCTAGGCAGGTTTTGTAGGAAAACGTAAGGTATGTCGTCAGGACCTGGAGAGGCGCTTTTCTTGGACATTAGCGCGTAATCGAGTTCTGTCATGGTTACTGGGAGGTTTATCGGGTTGTCGTTGTCGTCAGTAAATTTAAGGTCATGCAGTTCTTCTTGATTTTTAATGTCGAGGAATGTGGCGTTATACTGGCTTGTGCTTGAGGTTTTTTGGTAAGTGTTGGCTAATGTGTTTGCGATGTCTTTTGGAATCCTTATTGTGTCGTCAGCGACTTGCAGGGAAGTAATTCTGGTGTAGGTTGTCTGACCTTGTATTTTCCTTATTTTGTTCCAGGCAATTGAGGGGGGCGTTCTGCTATTTATGGAAGCTATAAACTTATTCCAGCTATCTTTCTTTGATTTCTTTGTTATGTATCGAGCGTGTGCTCTGAGTGCCTTGAAGTGGAGTAAGTTATCTTGGCTCATTTGTTTCTTATACTTGTTGAAAGCTTTTTTGTAAGCTTGGATTGCATGTTCGCATTGGCTGTTCCACCATGGCACCGGTTTGTGTTCTTTGATGATTTTGGTTTTACCTATTGTATTTTCTGCTGTGCAAATTATTAGGTTTTCGAACTCTTGGACAGTCTCATTTATATCTGGGTGGACGGAGCATGTGTGTATGCCATTGTCAATCTCTTTGGAGAATTCAGACCAGTTAGCCCGTTTAAGTCGCCATTGAGAGAAGGGTTGGGTAGGAGGAGTTTTTTCTTCGCCTCTAAGTATGATAGGGTAGTGGTCGCTTCCATAAAGATCGGACAGTACTTCCCAATGCAGAGTTGGAGCTAGGGATGGGTCGCATAAACTTAGGTCTATAGCTGATGAGGAGCCAGATGAGAGGTTGATGTGAGTTTTTTCTCCTGTGTTTAATATTGTCAAGTCGTTTTCATCGAAGAGTCTGTCCAGAATGCGGCCTGCTGTGTTTGTAGTTTCGCATCCCCAAATTGTGTTGTGGGAGTTGAAGTCGCCTAAGAGTATTTTTGGTGAGGGTATTTGGCTAATCAGGTCTGAAAGCAAGTCGTGATTTACTTCGTTTCCGTTTGGTATGTAGAGGTTACAGATATGGATACGTTGTGGGAGCAGTACTCTAACTGCTATCGCTTCTAGGGGTGTAGTTATAGCGATTTCATTGGCTTCGAGACTTGTGGATATATATGTAGCTACTCCGCCGCTTGCTCTATCATTTGGTGGTCTACTTTTGAAAAATCCCTGATATTGCCTGGGCGTGTACGGTTTGTCGGGTTTTAGGTGCGATTCTTGCAAGCATATGATTTGTGGGTTGTGTTCCGTTATGAGTAACTTAAGCATCTCCAGTTGGGTGAAGATGCCATTTAGATTCCACTGCAATATGAAAGAGTTGTTACTGCCCGTGGTAAAATATGAAAGATGGATAGTGAGGTTTTTAGTATGACTGCACAGATATGTTGTCGTTATCATCTCCGTCGATAGATTGTAGGTCAGTGGAAGATTCAGAGATTTGACTCGATGTGTCATCTATATGGTTAGTTTCATTTTCGAGTTTTTTCTGTATTCTTGTTATTCTGTTTTTAAGTGATCTATCTATGATAAATGGGTAGATGAGCTTTAGAGTTTTTACCAAGTCGTCGATGTTTTCTGTGAGTCGTTGTGCTTCTGCTAAAGGGTGGGGGTTGCCAAAAGTGTTTTCCATGAAGGTTTTAACTGTGTTTAGAGAGATTGGGAAATAATCAGGGTTTGCTTCAAACTGCGTCTTTAAGATTTCTAGGGATGTTTGGTCGAAGGTGGCTAACGGCAACCTACAGGGTGTTTTATGGTAGCAGCCGTTTTTTTCAACTTTGGGGTGGTTTTTCACCCTGATGAAAAGAGTGTAAGAAATTTTCCTTCGGCACGATTATAAAGCTATATATGAAGTATTTTTCGATGCCAGTCCCAGGGTGGCTAACGGCAACCTACAGGGTGTTTTATGGTAGCAGCCGTTTTTTTCAACTTTGGGGTGGTTTTTCACCCTGATGAAAGGAGTGTAAGAAATTTTCCTTCGGCACCATTATAAAGCTATATATGAAGTATTTTTCGATGCCAGTCCCAGGGTGGCTAACGGCAACCTACAGGGTGTTTTATGGTAGCAGCCGTTTTTTTTTTTCAACTTTGGGGTGGTTTTTCACCCTGATGAAAAGAGTGTAAGAAATTTTCCTTCGGCACGATTATAAAGCTATATATGAAGTATTTTTAGATGTCAGTTCCAGGGTGGCTAACGGCAACCTACAGGGTGTTTCATGGTAGCAGCCGTTTTTTCAACTTTGGGGTGGTTTTTCACCCTGATGAAAAGAGTGTAAGAAATTTTCCTTCGGCACGATTATAAAGCTATATATGAAGTATTTTTCAATGCCAGTCCCAGGGTGGCTAACGGCAACCTACAGGGTGTTTTATGGTAGCAGCCGTTTTTTTCAACTTTGGGGTGGTTTTTCACCCTGATGAAAAGAGTGTAAGAAATTTTCCTTCGGCACGATTATAAAGCTATATATGAAGTATTTTTCGATGCCAGTCCCAGGGTGGCTAACGGCAACCTACAGGGTGTTTTATGGTAGCAGCCGTTTTTTTCAACTTTGGGGTGGTTTTTCACCCTGATGAAAGGAGTGTAAGAAATTTTCCTTCGGCACCATTATAAAGCTATATATGAAGTATTTTTCGATGCCAGTCCCAGGGTGGCTAACGGCAACCTACAGGGTGTTTTATGGTAGCAGCCGTTTTTTTTTCAACTTTGGGGTGGTTTTTCACCCTGATGAAAAGAGTGTAAGAAATTTTCCTTCGGCACGATTATAAAGCTATATATGAAGTATTTTTAGATGTCAGTTCCAGGGTGGCTAACGGCAACCTACAGGGTGTTTCATGGTAGCAGCCGTTTTTTCAACTTTGGGGTGGTTTTTCACCCTGATGAAAAGAGTGTAAGAAATTTTCCTTCGGCACGATTATAAAGCTATATATGAAGTATTTTTCGATGCCAGTCCCAGGGTGGCTAACGGCAACCTACAGGGTGTTTTATGGTAGCAGCCGTTTTTTTTCAACTTTGGGGTGGTTTTTCACCCTGATGAAAGGAGTGTAAGAAATTTTCCTTCGGCACCATTATAAAGCTATATATGAAGTATTTTTCGATGCCAGTCCCAGGGTGGCTAACGGCAATCTACAGGGTGTTTTATGGTAGCAGCCGTTTTTTCAACTTTGGGGTGGTTTTTCACCCTGATGAAAAGAGTGTAAGAAATTTTCCTTCGGCACGATTATAAAGCTATATATGAAGTATTTTTCGATGCCAGTCCCAGGGTGGCTAACGGCAACCTACAGGGTGTTTTATGGTAGCAGCCGTTTTTTTCAACTTTGGGGTGGTTTTTCACCCTGATGAAAGGAGTGTAAGAAATTTTCCTTCGGCACCATTATAAAGCTATATATGAAGTATTTTTCGATGCCAGTCCCAGGGTGGCTAACGGCAATCTACAGGGTGTTTTATGGTAGCAGCCGTTTTTTTTTTTCAACTTTGGGGTGGTTTTTCACCCTGATGAAAAGAGTGTAAGAAATTTTCCTTCGGCACGATTATAAAGCTATATATGAAGTATTTTTAGATGTCAGTTCCAGGGTGGCTAACGGCAACCTACAGGGTGTTTCATGGTAGCAGCCGTTTTTTCAACTTTGGGGTGGTTTTTCACCCTGATGAAAAGAGTGTAAGAAATTTTCCTTCGGCACGATTATAAAGCTATATATGAAGTATTTTTCGATGCCAGTCCCAGGGTGGCTAACGGCAACCTACAGGGTGTTTTGTAGCAAACCCGTTATTTTTTGCTAATCCCGCAAGAGTATACGTTTTGTGCGCATGCGCATAAATAAACGAGACATTTTAGTGATATTTATGCTCTCCAAATTGAATTCGTTTCAAAAGGGTACGCTACTGAGCCTTCGTGCGTTTCCGTCAAATCGGCTGCTGGATCCCGGCCGCCAGATTCACGTCGGTTATAAAATCTACGGTGCATTATAGTTTGTGTTGCAGTCCTTTATAAATAAATAAATTCAGAAAATTTTATGTTTCAATACTACGCTTGCGGAAAAAATCGTATATGTCACTTGGAGTAGAATGCTCATTTTGTGTTTCGCTCAATTATTGCACTGCCTCGGCTTCGCCTCGGCTGCAATAATTGCGCTCAACACAAAATTGTTTAAAGCTCTACATATTATAATCTACTACCATTCGCTTATCTCCATCCTTTTTGTTGACAAGCAAGACTGGACTCGAGTAAGGTGAGTCACTTTATCGAATAATTTTGGCGTCAATGAGTTCCCGGATGGTACTTCTCAAAATACCTTTGTCGTGATCGTTCAAGCGATACGGTCGGCGATAAACTGACTTATCGGTTGTGACTTCGATAGTTAGTGAAATATTATGAGCCTTGCCCAATTTATTTAAACTCTTGAAAACACATCGTTCATATTGAGATCATATCTCCTGTAATATTAGCATTTTGTCATTTAGTTCAGTTGTATCAATTGTAATATTGTTTCAACAAAGTCTGCAACGTCGGTACACATACCCAAAAAGCCTGTCAATTTCACGTTATGATTTAAATGTTTAATTTTAAGGTTCATTTTTTGTGCATAAATCAGCGATATCAGAGAATAATCAAAAGCCTCGCACTGTTCACCATTTTAATTTTTTTTTTTTTATAAAATTTCGAAGATTAGTCAAGAATATTTATATGTTTAACTTGTTCGCGTGTATCGGCTTGTTGGTTTCTTTCACTTCCATTTCGGATGATATCGTCATTACCGAGTTCTGTCGCTCTTTGCAATAAATTTCATTGGTACTAACCTTATCACGACGATATGTATTGTGTCATCATCAGTTTTATTTTCAGCTATTTTACGTTTTGGTGTATAACTTCTTTCCGATTCAGTATCCCTCCTATTGGATCTTTTAGACCTTGTGTATATGATCTGGATTCATCGCTCGAAGATGTTTCTGAACTTGATGATCAGGATGACCGATGCCGGCGTTTCTTCTTGTTTTTAGATTTACACATCAATTGAAATTTGAAAAAAAAAATTGCCTACCAATTAAATATGATGTGGATTGCTGATTGCATGACAGTTAATTTACAGAAGCTGTTGTACATTTATTGTATATTGAACCTTGCTTTTTAGGTAGTAGGTACCTAGGTGTTTATTTAATTATTTAATTGGTTTGAATAGGTAAAATTAAATTGCAACAATGCCCAATGAACAGAAAACTCCTCTAAGGGAACACTAAATGGTTTTAAGGAACACTCCCAGCGGTAATTTTTTGTCAGAATCGCCACAGCGGCTGGCCCGCTGAATGAAGGCGAGTGCTATGGCAACATAAATGCGGACAAGAATTTTGCTGTCTTAGAAATAAATAAACAAAATCAGCAACATCAAGCTCTGATGGTTGATTCTTTAACTAATGTAGTTTCAGTACTCTCTCAATTTATTCAGGAGAATAATTCGAGGTTAATGTCTTTGGAAAAGAAATCTTTGGGTACAATGGTTGAGGAGAAGAATTCTTGTAGCGTTTCTTTTAATCCGAAGCAGTACAAAAACGAGCAGGCTTCAGATAATAACCGGGAATTTTCTGTAGGAAACGTTAGGGCAGTGAGAGAATTTAGTAATAAAGAGGAAAAAAATAGGAAAAATTCGGAATTATTTCTTAATTCTGCAAGGGAACTAACATTTGACCCGCGAAAAGGTCAACAAAATAATCCGACATTTTTCTTGTCAGTATTAAACTGGCAATTAAAAGAAGCAGGTATTCCGTGCTCTCAAAAATATTTATATGCGCGTACTTGTCTTAAAGGTGACAGTGTTCATGGGTAAATGATGTATATCACAAAATTGACAATTTTAGCGATTTTGAACGGCTTTTTCGAAAAAAATATGGAGCTACGGTGGACAAAAGAAACCGTTCCTTTGAAACTATACAGGGTTACTGGTAACTGGATACATTCCTTTGGTGATCTGATAAAACAAGAGGTAAGGAGTAAATTAACCCCAACATGCACTATACAAAACTCAATAGATTTATAATCATTTTGAAACCATTTTCTTAAAAAAATGGTTTCAAATGTCTTGAAATGTAATTTTCAAAAAATCTACTTTAACTTTATGATTTTTTTTTTGCTGGACTACTTGTCCAATACTATGCTTCCTTCTGGATTAAAAAATATCCTGAGGTATTTCGATCGTGTGAAAATTTCAAAGAAAAACTTTCACAAACTATTTTTTTTAAATAAGATTTAAAAGTTTTTACAAGTTATTTTCGCAAAATTGTCAAGGCAACTTGCGTACAAATTGTTTTAAAAACTTCCCTAGTGTAGTAGCTATCTAACAAGGTACGAATCTTGTACAAGAATAACAGAATCTCCCCGTTATGTACCGTTACCGAGGAACAAATCCTTAAGTCGGGACGTTTTAAAAAAAATACGGCCCTGAAAGGGGGTCTTAAAATTCTCGGATCCGGTCCATTTTCAAGAGGTCGTATTTGGGGGTCACGAGCTTCGTCCCTACCAAGTTTCGTCCCGATCGGTAAAACTTTCAGACACTTAGAGTGGCTATTACTAGGCTATTCCCGAAAAATCCCGAAATTCCCAAAAAAATTACACTTCCCGGGAACGGATCCCGCTCATTTTCAATAGGCATCGTTCCACGGTGCGCCTCTTCAATCGAGCCAAATTTCAACTTTCCCACATGAAAACTGGCGGCTCTAGAGTGTTTCCTAGCAAAGTCACAGACAGACAGACCGACAGACAGACATTTTTCGGGCACAAGAATACGTATACTTACGAAACTTCTGTGACTTTGCTAGGAAACAATCTAGAGCCGCTAGTTTTCATGTGGGAAAGTTGAAATTTGGCTAGATTGAAGAGGCGCACCGTGGCACGATGCCCATTGAAAATGAGCGGGATCCGTTCCCGGGAAGTGTCATTTTTTCGGGAATTTCGGGATTTTTCGGGAAAAGCCTAGGAAACACTCTTAGTGTCTGAAAGTTTTACCGATCGGGACGAAACTTGGTAGGGACGAAGCTCGGGACCCCCAAATACGACCTGTTGAAGATGGGCCGGATCCGAGAATTTTAAGACCCCCGTTCAGGGCCGTATTTTTTTTAAACGTCCCGATTTAAGGATTTGTTCCTCGGTAACGGTACATAACGGGGAGATTCTGTTATTCTTGTACAAGATTCGTACCTTGTTAGATAGCTACTACACTAGGGAAGTTTTTAAAACAATTTGTACGCAAGTTGCCTTGACAATTTTGCGAAAATAACTTGTAAAAACTTTTAAATCTTATTTAAAAAAAATAGTTTGTGAAAGTTTTTCTTTGAAATTTTCACACGATCGAAATACCTCAGGATATTTTTTAATCCAGAAGGAAGCATAGTATTGGACAAGTATTCCAGCAAAAAAAAAAATCAAAAAGTTAAAGTAGATTTTTTGAAAATTACATTTCAAGACATTTGAAACCATTTTTTTAAGAAAAGTTGAAAATCGAAATATCTCAAAATCTATTGAGTTTTGTATAGTGCATGTTGGGGTTAATTTACTCCTTACCTCTTGTTTTATCAGATCACCAAAGGAATGTATCCAGTTACCAGTAACCCTGTATAGTGTTTCTTACGATCCAAGAAAAGATAGTAGAGTCGATTATCTTAATGAGTTAATCAGGGGGCTCTCTGAAGTAGAGTTGGATTTATCCGAGGAAGAAGTGGTCGAAGAATTATACCCACATTTTCCGAGGGACGAGCTATATTGTCTTTTGACAGCTCGCAATATAGATACTCTTGAGGAAGAGTTAGAACGTTTAGACCGAGTCTTAGGTAAACTTGGTGTAGGAAGTAACACAAATCGAAATTATTTAGATCCGGCACCGCCACCAAAAGAAAACTACCCTCGAAGTGGTCAGTCAAGGGGGGCGTGCCAGGAAAACAGGTTTACTCGCGAAAATTGGGGTCAGTCAAGAGGGGTGAGTCAAGATAATAAAATTTCTCGCGATAACTGGGTTCAATCTAGTGGGAGTGGATCGAGAATTTCCAGTATACAAAACCCATAACGGTCGTTTGGGAACCGGATGCCACAAGGTCGTGACATATCCGCACCATCGAACCATTTCTCTGAGAGTAATAATAAAGAACCGGAATCACGAGGAAGATTTTCAAATTGGTCCGATGATTATCAAAGCTTGGAAGAAGAAAGTAGCGACAGTAAAACCGTCCCCTCGCGAATAACCCCCCCCCCCTTCCCAAATGAATTCATTGTCCACTAACGACGATCTACTTGAAGAATTGCCAGTTATTTGTAAAGTACCTATAAAATGCCCTACCGGTAACCTTTTAATTATTGAAAGCCAGGTGGAACAGAGAGCCGATAATCCTAAAAAACTATGGAAATATATAAACGACAAAATAAATAAAAAGAATAAAAATAAAATGTCGGGGATTAGCTATGTTATAGAAAATGGGTCGAAGATAACTGAGCCTAATGAGATAGCAAATAAAATGAATGAGCATTATGTAAATGTTGGTGTAACATTGAGCAAGAAAATAGTAGCTCCAGTGGGTAGTATTAGGATGCCACCTAGAAATCAAAAAACCATTTTTATACACGAGACCTCTGAAAATGAAATATTGCAAATTATAAAAGAATTAAAACCTAAAAATGGGGGAGTAGATGGAATAGATTCCAAATCTTTAAAAGTAATTTCTTTGTATATAGCTGGTCCACTTAGTTATATTATGAATTTATGTATTGAAAACTCCTATTGGCCTGAATGTCTCAAAAAGGCTGAAGTTGTTCCGGTGTATAAGAGTGGTAATAAATATGAAATAATTAATTATAGGCCAATCTCTCTTATTTCAAACTTAGCTAAAATTTTTGAAAAAATTATACATCGTAGAATACTAAACTTTATAAAAAAATGTAAAATACTGTCCAAATGGCAATATGGATTTATAAAGGGAGTGGGGGCAACGGATTCATTGCAGTATATTTCTGAAATCGTATATAAATCATTAGATGCAAGTAAACCTATCTTGATCACTTTTCTGGATCTGGCTAAAGCCTTTGATACAGTAGACCATCAGGGATGGGCGTCTACACACCTCCCTTAATAATCTACACGTTCGTGTAAAATATAGGTAGAATATGTCAAATATGTAGACAATGTAGAATAATGTAGAATTTACGTGTCAGCTGTCAATAGTGTCAGTCAATTCAATTACATTACAGAAACAGAAAAGTCAACTGTCAGGTTGTGTTTTGTGTTTGTATACTCATTAATGGCGCCGAATGCAGATTTGCGGAATATTGTAAATTATAACTTGTTATTGATTTTATTTGAAGGTAAGAACAATGTCGAATAATGGCTTCATTAAAGATTATTGAGTGATTAATGATTATTCCTTTATTAGGGCAAATCATAAAACCAGGCGGCGCAATTATGGGTACACCTGGTCGAAAGCCAAACATCAATCATGCGGCTCTAAAATATGAGTTACAAAAAATTGGCCAACAATATAGTGCAAAGTGTCTCATTTGTGGATTTAATCTGAAAAATACTTCAACTTTGAGGCTGCAAAAACATAGGTAGGTTATTAAGAACATGCAATAATCCTTTACATTGATTACTTTGTTGGCTATTTTCTATTTATACCTCCTCATTATTATTGCAGGAATGTTTGTAAAATATTGCAAAATCATGGAACTTTATTACCAGAAGATAATTTTGAAGAACATCAGGAGGACGTAGAGCAAGCGGTATGAATCAGTTTTTATTCTGAAGTTGGTTTTAAATTTTTTAATACATTATAATTTCAGACCGAAAGTATAAATAATACCCCCAGCTCTAGTGCAAGTACTGCTTCAACAATATCAAATGAAGTGAATGAAAATCTACCTACTGATGTAGTAAGCCCTATATATCCCTGTTCCAGTAACAATGAAATAGATTCTAAGAGAAACTTTATTTTTAAAAGGAAATCACTATCAACTCCAACAAATCTGAAAAAAAACAAAAAAGACATTACAATTACAAATTATTTGGATCAGTTATCGAACAACGAGGAAAATAAGATAAATGATGCCTTATCAATGTTTATATTTGGCTTCGGCTTACCTTTCAGTGTTGTAGAAGCTCCACTCTTCAAAAATTTTATTAAAGTAATTCGTCCTGCGTACTTGGCAAAAATTCCTGGACGTAAGAAACTTTGTACAACTTTGTTAGATAAATGTTATGAAGACTGCATAAATAAAGCAAGAAACAGACTGTCAGGGGAAGCAACAATATTGTGCGATGGTTGGAAAAATAGCTCAAGTAACACCAAAACTGTTGCTACAATGATACAAACTGTCGAAGGAGGGTCGGCTTTTCTTAATGCTTGGGATTTAAGTACGGACTCTGAAACAGCAGAAAAATTAGCTGAAATCCTATTGGAATCCAAACAAATTGCGCACGAAAAATATGGAGTTGATTCTACAACGGTAGTCTCAGATAACGCGAGTGCCATGGTTAAAATGGGCAATCTAGTGAAACATGAAATGTGGCATAGTACCTGCAGCAGTCATACTGGCAATCTTTTAGCGAAGGATGTCTTAGATAAAGTACTGTTGGATGACGTTGTTGCTGTGCTCAAAGAATTTAAAGCTGCAGATTTTGAAAAATTAATAGTTTTAAAAGGAGGCCATAGGATCAAGTTACCTGCAGACACCAGATGGTGCTCTTATAGAAATTCTTTGATTAGCTATCTCGACAATCTCGACCACATGAAACAAATCATTGCTACTACTAAAAAAAAGGTTAAACCAAAAGTAACTGAATTAATTTTCAATGAGGAATTTAAATTAAGAGTACAAAATCATTTAAACATTCAAAATCCAATTTGCAATTTAATTAATACCTGTCAAAGTGAAAAAACGTCTGTTGCTGATGCAGCCAACCTTTGGTTAAATCTTGAATTACCACATCGATATGGTGATGTATTGAAAGCAAGACAGCAGATGGCTTTGAATAAATATACTTTAACTGCGTATTACTTACACCCGCAGTATGAAAACGCTAAACTTTCTTCCACACATAAAAGTCAAATTAATTATTTTTTATTGAAACACCTGAACAGTGAAGGCATAGAAGAATGGGACAAGTTAACACTACAAGCGGCATATTTGGAACTTTGGCTGAGAAGCAAATTAAAAGTCCATTTGTTTACTGGCGAATGGCGTCAATAGAATGCCCCACGCTGGGAAAGTTAGCTTTAAAACTGTTACAAATACCTGCATCATCTGCTCAAATGGAGCGCATTTTTTCCAACTGGGGCCATGTTCATTCGTTGTTAAGGAATCGCCTAACATTTGAAAAGTCAAAGAAAATTGTTCATATTTATTACGAGTTGAAAACCCTGTATGCCATTAATGATGAAGTTGAATTTGATGTGCTAGAAGATTGAAGATCAAACCGAAAGCCTTATGAAAGTGCAGTGTTTTAATTTAATTTTTTTATTATTAATAGGAAATGCAATACTAAAAGGAGGTGTCTTTATTTAGTAATACGTATTTGTAATTTTCTTATATTACTTAGAACAGAGGTTGTTACTTTTTAAATGTCACCTAATTTGTTTATGAAACTGTACCTGTGATTTTTCTTGTGTTATTTTAAATTTTAATTACTACTTATTGTTTACTTGTTAGAAAAATATATTTTTATTTCGTGGAATGTGTTTTTCGTGAAGTTTTGAAGTTTTTAGAAATTGTATTCAGTGCTGTGTAATATTTCTTGTAAACTAGAGGTTTTTGAAATGTTATCTAATACTTTTATGACAAGTTACTGGTGATTTTTGTATTTTGTTTACTTTTGAAGAAAAATATATTTTAATTTTTCCTGCAAGTTTTTTCTAATTAAACCTTTTTTCTAATAAGTGTTTTAATCATTTATAATTTCATTTAATTCTAAGTGTTTTCTGTAGTTCTGTAATTGTAAGTGTTTAATCAGTAAATGAAAGCCACATTCTCACTTACATATTTGATTCGTATTTTAATAAAATAAAATATGATTATGAACTATACATTAGTATGGAAATTGTGTACAGTAACTGACAGTACTAAAAAAGCAATTTCGAAGAAGCGGCAAGCGGAAAATTTTTCTCGCAACGAAAGTTTCTGCTTGCCGCTTCTCTGAAATTACTTTTTTGGAAATGAAAGTTACTGTACACAATTACCGTACCGATGTATAGACCACATTATGAATTGGCACCTTTGGGATTTGGGTTGTGCAACCAGTGAGAATTATTTTTACAAAAAGTAATTGACATCGAGACCAATTTTTTGGTATAAGTAATATAGCCCTATTTCTGTGACGAAGAACCAACTTCTGTGTTTCTATTAGGTAAAAGCTCTGGTGAGAAAATTTCGTTTGATTTTGATTTACAATTTTTGGTTCTTTCTCTTCAGTACGGTATCCAATACAACAGACGAAACCGACTAAACCGAGTTGTCTGCTGGTATATTTCTCTTCTGTTGGTGCCTTACATCCATAAAGGCCTAGCCTAAGCTCTTTCACTTTTAATAAATTCCCGAAGTAGGTACTGGCACACTGCCTTATTTTATTTCATGAAGAACTATCCCTAATTATTATTCATGTTATGTTCCATTTGGTATTTTAATCATAAATAATATTCATGAAGCAAGCCAAAACCAATTATTAATTACTTCTAGCCTTTACGTTATAAAAAGATGATAAGGATAAGATAAGACGTGAAAATGAATTATTAAATAATCATAACAAAACAATAACATAACAACATAACCTGCGAAATTTTTCTCTTTTCTGCTAACAGTATAAAACTGAAGTTCGACATATTGACGTTTGACATATACGACGTTTATGAAAGCTGATATTTTCTACCTTTTATCTACATGGAAAACAATTTCTACATCTACACGATATTTTACATGTAAAATATAGCATTTTCTTCACGACATTATTGACACGCCCATCCCTGTAGACCATCAAATTCTAATAAAGAAGCTAGAGTATCTAGGACTCAGAGGTAAAGCACAGGAAATCATGACTAGTTATTTAACTAACAGAAAACAAAATGTCAAAGTCAATAATGAACACAGTTCGGAAAGAAGTATAACTTGTGGTGTACCTCAAGGTACAATCCTGGGACCTCTCTTGTTTTTACTATACATTAACGACTTATTAAATGAGTCCGTTGTGGCCTATGCTGATGATACAGCAGTTATATCAACTGCTGATACATGGCAAGAGGCTCAGTATAAGATGAATGAAAGGCTTTGTTATATTGCTGATTGGCTTGCTCTTAATAAATTATCACTCAATATTGAAAAAACTGTATTTATGAGTTTAGGTAATTATCGAGACAGTGTTCCAGTAAATTTAAATATAAAAATAAACGGAAATAAAATCAAGAGGGTTGAATACTGTAAATATTTAGGTGTTTTATTTGACTACAACATGAAATGGAACAGGCACATAGAGTATATAGTTAGGAAGACCAAATATCTCATTTATGTTTTCTATGAACTTGCTAAATTTATGAATGTACAAACGCTACTCATGATTTGTTATGCTCTCTTCCATAGTTAAGCAACATACGGCATCATTGCATGGGGAGGTGCATACAGCAATAGCTTGCACCTTCTTCAAACAGCACAAAATAAAATATTGAAAATAGTATATAAGGATACTTTTGATAACAATAGGTACCCTCTGAATATACAACAATCTTTTACATTTCAATCCTTGATATTTCATTATGATAGTCTAAAAAGTGAATTCACAGAGTCAGCTAGCATAACAAGGAATAAGAGCCTAAATATACCTAAACACTCAAAGACAGTCAGTACTAAAAGAAGTTTTATTGAAGCTATGCAAACATTTAATAGGTTACCAAATTCATTGAAGCAACTAGGTAGCAATAAGAAGGCAATTAAAAGAAAATTATTGCAATGGTTTAGGACTGAATGTTGAAGGGGGGGTAATAGAATTAATGAAGGCTAACATGTGTAAGGCAATTGTAATTTTAACTGTAAGGCGATTATAACTATTAATTGGTTGGGCATGTTAATTAGTCTAGTTTAGTTTAGTTTTAAGTGTTATATTTTGGTTTTGTTTTTTTTCTGTGCCAAACCGCGTACAGGGATAAGTTTCCCTCTGCGGAGTTGTGTGCTAAATTTTCTGTAAATTGTATGTAACTTTTTGGCGAATAAAGATTAAAGATTAAAGATTAAAGGTTGTATCGGCTTTGGTTGACACAGGATGCCAGGCGTCATGCGTGTTAGTTCAGCATTTTTCAATAAATTAAAAACACTAAATAAGAAGGTCCTAGTATTGCCTGTGGTGGAGGCTGCAATCAAAGGGCCGAAATTAATCTCGAGGATGTATTTTGATTCAATACTGTCACGTGATCCGATTCCTCCTCATTTTTGTTTTGGGTAAGGCTCTGTATTCTTCCCTGCCATGTCATTTGTAGACGACTACAAACCCTTAAGGGGGGGGGGGTAATGTAATGATCCAAAATCGAAATATTACATAGAAGAGGGGAGTACCTAGTACTTGGGACTCCAAAAAGGGTACGCGTTGAATGCTAGCTCCCGAGAGAGATACCAGTACCTAGCTCACCAGTCGTACAGTACTTGTATTTATTATAATTATTTAAAATAACTAAACAGTCAAATTATTATGAAAAACTCACGTGACCTTTTTACAAGAATGTGTGGGTGCGTGAAACCAGTAGTGATGGTCTGTCAGAAAGGCATGGAGTCTCTCCTGTCAAGGAAAAAGGAGAATTTTTTGGGCTTTTCACGGTCCAATTCGTCGTGAAACGTCGGCTACCTACAACATATCTTCACAGTTTCTCCACAGAAGAGCACAAACATCTTTGGTTTTTCAATACATTTATCATCGTTAGATGGCATTTGTCTTGCAAGTCACTATGTTTCCGACAAATCATTCTACTCAAATAGTTTGATTTCTTTCTGTTAAAAGGTATGTTTCCACCAAAGGAACATTGAGGAACTTTTATGTAGCCACAAGTTTCGTCTTTCTGATTTTCCTTTGAAGTTTACCGCTCGAAATGGAAACCGGCGACAAGAAGGAACAATCTGAAATTGGAACAGAAACCGAGTGGAACATTCAGAAAATTTATAGAACATTTTCGAAAAAAGGAAACAGAAACATAAAAGTTCCTCAATGTTCCTTTGGTGGAAGCATACCTTTAGGCACACTCCTCTGGTGGTAGCGATGTGTCAGACTGATGAGATGGAAATAACTATTGAAACATTGATGACTCTGTCTTCACCATACCATTAGGGCAAATGCGTTGTTCAGGAAACGTTATTGTTTTTCAATAATCGGATTGATGTAATTGATATAATGACATCTACTGTGTGTATATGTTACGCCCAAACATCGAAAACGCTCACTGAGCGAAAAAAACGACCGCAACGCGTTGCGGACGGTGCCGAACGACCAAATACCGAAATGAGACAAATTTTCGCTTTGTGCCCGTTCTTGTTGACCACGACGCGTCGTGGACAATGCTCAAACGGCCACGATGCGTTCTTGATGATTTAGAGAGCCCATAAACCGATATTTCTTGTCTACGCTTGTCAGTAATGTCAGTGGGTTTACGACTGCCTTCGAATGAAGAATCGGACTGGCAGATTCTTCTCTGGAAAGGGAAACATATGAATTTTTAAAAACGGAAGAAGATTTTGAGAAAACCTTGGAAGGAATGACACTTGAAAAAGAGAAGGAAGGGGGAGAAAATGTAATCAATGCAGTATCCTCTGTGGCGGCATGTTCCATTTGCGAGGATTTTTGAGTTACCAAACCATGTAAAACATGCAGCTTAAAAGTACACATGAAGTGTGGGATTGAAATTGAAGGAGAAGTCGTATGCAATCAGAGAGCAACGTGAAACTGCTAGAGCCGGAATGGAGAAGCAAGCTGGAAAAATGCTGGCGCTGTTCCGTTAAAAACTATACCTCCTGCTGAGATCGGTCAAAATGTCGTAGTCAAGGTTCCAAATATCGACAGAGGGCGGCTTGCCCCTAGGAGTATTCTAGCTGTAGTTCTAAACGTTAATGATTCCGGCTTGTATAAGTTGGGAACCAAAGAGGGCGTGCTGGAAAGACTTAATAGTCGTAATTAATTCAACTTCGCTGATTAAAATTTTATAAACGCATTGGATGTTCCAAGTTGTTAATTAAATTTGAAAAAAGCTTCAGCTCTTTCGTCTGGATCAAAACAAGGACTTGTCATGTTCCATTGTAAGCGTCATTGTAATACAAAAAAGTGCAATTGCAGGGCGAATGAGGGTGCTGTGCAATTCTAAATGCCACAATAATAGTGCTTGCAAAAACAAGTAAATAGCTTTATCTACCTGCGATTCAGTTACCTATTATTGTAAATAAAGTTTCATGTAGCAATAAGCCTACAATAAAGTTTTTGAAATTTTCGGCTTTTTCTGTAAATTTACTTAACATATTAAAAGCATGATGGTCGGTTTATGAGCTTCAAAAATCATCAAGAACGCGTCGTGGTCGTTTGAGCATTGTCCACGACACGTCGTGGTCAACAAGAACAGACACAACGCGAAAATTTATGTCATTTCGGTATTTGGTCGTTCTGCACCGTCCGCAACGCGTTGCGGTCGTTTTTTTCGCTCAGTGAGCGTTTTCGATGTTTGGGCGTAACCGGGCGTAACATATACACTGACTAATAAAACAGAGAAGTAACTTACTTTATCTAAAATATTTTTGGGTACAAAATTATAACCTTGTAAAATTATAGTACCTACTTTTGTCATGTGGTGAAGGATTAGTAATGACAATTTTTGCTGTAGGGGGGGGGGGGGACGAATAAGCTTCAAGTAGTTTTTATATATAAAACTTTTACAGATTCTCTTTTGTGTGAAATTTGGTATTTAAAAACAGGGTTGGAAACATAGCTAAAACAGGCCATGGCCTTGTTAGAAACGTGTCCTTATTTGGACAGGTATCTTACTGATCATCAATGTCTCACAAGGGAACCTATTTCATAACACCATACAACAGATTGGGGAGAGTTTAAGTTAAATGCAGCACGGAAATTTTTTTATTCCTTACTTTTATGTTTTATATCTCGCGTATCACTTATTAATTTGTCTCTTGTCTCAACCTTGTATGTATAAATTGTAAAATATATTTTTTATGAATCTGAAATAACTATAATTATTATTATTACATCCATGGCTATACACCTTTGGAAAAGTACGTACGTATATACCTATATACTTCTCGCTTAAGACTATTAATATAGTAAAATTGAACTCATTCAATAAATTGTTTATAATTTTTCGGCAGATCTCACTTTTTTATACTTAACTGATAATTAATAGATTATTTATTAGTAATAAACTAACTGTACATAAATATTTTAAAGCTCAATTTGAATATATTAGATAAATTAAATAAAACACTTTAATTTTATCTTGACATTGAAATACGACGTCGATTAGCAGTTTAACTTGAACCTGTACAGAGCACGGATATATAATCGGATCTTATTCTTGCAAATCAGTTCGTTCGAAACGCTCAGCAGCATTTCATATGCATGTTCCACTTTTACCGTACATAACAAGGAAAATAAAATTTGGTTAAAATGCTCACGAATCCTTTTACTCGTAGCCATTCTAAAGTGCGTAAAGTTATCGACAGTTTCCTCAGCCCTGCTGATAGGAAGAAAGAAGTGAAACGGAAAGGAAGTGATACATCAACTGTATCTCTAAATTTGACTGCTGGAGGCTCATCTTCCAGTGGAATGAAATGGACTTCCGGGTCCAAATATAAGTGAATAGATGTTATGTATTTTTGAAGCAACAGTAAGCAACTATTGTTTGGTAAGTGTAATTAAAAAACACTAAAATGTATTTATAGAATATTGATAAAAAATTTACTTCATTGAAATATGCAAGCCTATTCTTCAAGAGCACTGAATCCATTTCATCCATTTCATAGTGCCAGCAACTTTATTGCAATACCTCTTGTTTCAGAATAACAAGCTTCGTATTCATAAACATTTTAAAGGTCAAAAGGTCGAAAAATAAGGTTCATCAAAGTTCAAAATAATCTATGAGGTTAACAGTTAGTTGCTCTAATACTCAACCCTATGCATGCTACGAATTTTCAGCTAGTAACATGTACTAAAATAACTAAAATATAATTACGAGGATTATATTTATTGACGAATAGGGACATAATGAACAGCTCACGATCAACTCCATTCATAATAATGAAACTTGAGTAAGAGAACAAAGTTCTATTCATCGGGCCTTAATAACTTATAAGAGGTATTCTTGAATGTGATCCTGAATATAATCGATTAGGTGCCTACTCCAGTTTCATTTGTCAGAATCTGGTAAAATCTATCTATATTCCTCCCAGGCTAAACAGCTTAATGATCAAATATGTACTTAAAAAACTTCGGCAAATTCAAATAATAATTAGAAAATTAAAATCGAAATGAAAATGTTTTTTATTAAAAGCAATCTAAAAACCCTCTTAAATACTTGGAAAATTAAATAACAAGTGAATTAAGTTTCTTACGCCCGTATTCACAAACGATAATTTCCTAAATAATTACGTACCTAATCAATTATACTCATCTCACTCTAACCTATAAAAACTGCATAATATATCCATCTCATTTATTTTATTATTTTCGAGACATTACAGGACAGAAACTCTTTGTGAATACGGGCCTTAGTGTAAAATTTAATAACACTGTTATAGATATAGATAGTTGTTTCATCTCTCCCACCATTGGCATCTTGAGACATAGCAGAGATACATGGTAGGTATGGTCTATTGCATCAGGGAAAAGTTGCACAGTTTTTTACTTGTTGAGAATATGAAACAAAAGTTAGGTCAAGTTCAGTCGTTGCTGAAATATATTATCAAAAAACTAAAAATCAAGATTTCATATTTTATTCATATTATTATCTCCTTTATTATTGAAAATAAATTAGTTATTTTTTGCAGGCTTTTACATCAGTCTCTATGGATTGTCCATTTGACATTTCAAGAATTTTTTAATCCGACTATGTCCTAGAGTTTTCATAGTCAATTTTTGTTTTTCTTATGGCCGCCATATTATTTTTTTATGCCGTTCGGTATAAACAAATTCATGGAATCCAAAATTAAAATTATTTTTTTTAATGTGACAGGTTTTTCGTTTCCTTGATTTTGTTTTTATAGGGGATGGCATGAAAAACAATACGCCGGCCATAAGAAAAACAAAACTTGTCTACAAAAACTCTAGGATCAAGTCGGATTTGATTTTTTTTCAATTGTCAAATGCTTTTGATGATTTATGTAAACGTACAATAATTTATTAAGTTATTTTCAATAATAGTAAAATGTATGATAAAAGTATAGTCTCGAATCCTTTAAGACAGAAGCTTATCTAAAATATTGTAAAATATCCTGAAAAAACTGAAAACTCTTATTTTTTATGTTCTCAATAGCTCGTTTATTATTTAAAGTTTAAATTTGAAAGTTGATGTATTTGCTTTACATTTTGGCATTATTGGACTCACTTGATTGTTTTCACACCTACTATAGTTTCCAAGATATGATAGTCAACTTTTGTTTTCCACCATATTTGATTTTTCTTTGAAAAAGTACGGAAAATTATTCTGTGTACAACCGTACATCTAAATATATTTTTTTGTAAAACTATTTAATAAATGATAAACGTGACACAAACTCAGTATCTGACGTGACGTCAACATAATTGAGTAAATCCAAAATCCGTGCTTATTTCCATATTGTATAATATGTCATTGAAACGAAAACTATCTCTTATATCTGACGTTAGGAACTATGTCTTGTATATTCATGAATCAAGATGGCCACAAAATAGCGAATATTTTCTGTAATTATTTAATCAACTATTTATCCCGTAACGTATACTCACAGTGATCTCTAAAAAACGGAACAGTCTGTTTAAACACATGAAAGAAATCAGGTTTGTTAATGCGCAAAAAATTGTAGATATTTTCAAGTACAACTACCTACATAGGTACCTATAATGAATTTTGCATCAATTTTGTTTCGAAACCATCAAAAACCCATTTTAGAATTGGTTTTGCACAATAACAATTAATATACTAAATACTCTTGTGTTTTGTGAGTTATAAACTTGACTCGTTAACACAAGCCTATAATATTATTTTTGTGTTATTTCAGGGTAATACTTTGAAGAAGTGCTGACTTCTTGATTGGGCTCGAAAGTGGTTATATTCGAGTATCTAGCAAAACAGTCTGCTTTGTTTTGTAAGTTATATGGAAGGTCCATGTTTCCAGATAATTTTTTAAGATAGATATTTTTTAAGTAAAAATATAGTTTTTGTAATTTTTCACTTAATTATGTAGAAATAAAACTTGATAAAATTATTAAATGTGTTTTCTATTTTTGTTTCTTAAGAACCTTGAAAAATAAAATCACTGCTTATATTTTTTTCTCAAGTTTCATTCCTAATAGCCCGTATTATAAAGGCGCATTAGGCTAACGGGCAGATCTCTGTGCTCGTTTTTCAAGCTAATATCGACATCAAATGACTATTGTAGACAACATATTATTTGTAATCTCTTTCATGATAAGAATGAATAAATTTAAAAAATTTCCACAAGTCTACTCGACTCGAAACCTTCTTCAGAAATGGCCACAGAAATCTGCCCGTTAACTTAATCAGCCTTTATAATCCCCGATGTAAGAGATTTTAGTTCTATCCTGCCTTGACTGACAGCTTACTGGTTTATAGCCATGGCTGAGGTTATTTCCAGGTAAATAGTCTTGAAATTGTATTGCTCGTTTTATTGATAAGGTTAATGATTCCTTTTAAGTCTAAAATAATATAATGTGCATATTCATCATTAAATAACGTAGGATGCTTTTGAAAGAGTGCTAGTAAATAAAATATTATCCTATATAACATAATAATGATGCTAAACGAAGTTTAGTAACTCTTATTTGTTGAGCCTCTTGTCGTGTTCTTTCTCCATCTCTTTAATTGAATTTTTTTATACAGGGTTATGCAAATTTCATGGTGCCAGTATTGGGATATCCTAAATCATAAGAGATACAGGGTCGCTTAAATTAGAGAAAAGCTGCGCTATTTTGTGGGCATCTCGAATCCGTCAAGACATACAAGATATCTGTGACTGCTCCTGAAATATCCTGAAAAAACTGAAAAATCGAGACATCTTATTTTTGCCATATCTTTCTTGCCATTGGAAATTAATAAATAATTTTTCGTAGGCCTACATAAGCCGTTATGAGCTATTCATCTGACGTTTCAAAAATTTTCAAAGCCGACTAGATTCCAGAGTTTTCATAGCCAACTTTCGTTTTTCTTATGGCCGCCATATTATTTTTTTATGTCGTTCGATAAGAAAAAAATAATGGAAACAAAAAACTAATAAACTTGAAAAAATAAATTTCAAAAATTTTTGTTCTTTTTTTTCTAAAAAAATACAACTTTTTAGATCGAATATCATAGAGAAATTAACAAACTATAAGGCAAGAGCAGTATGACTTCATATTGACCTATTTCAGTTAAAAACTTTCTGTTTTGCTTTGAAAAAAGAAGAATAAAAATTTTCCAATTTTTTTCCAAAATTTATAAATTTTTGGTTTACATTATTTTTTTCTTATCGAACGACATAAAAAAATAATTTTTTTATGTCTTTGAAAATTTTTGAAACGTCAGATAAATAGCTCATAACGGCTTATGTAAGCCTATGAAAAATTATTTATTAATTTCCAATGGCAAGAAAGATATGGCAAAAATAAGATTTCTCGATTTTTCAGTTTTTTCAGGATATTTCAGGAACGGTCACAGATATCTTGCATGTTTTGACAGATTCGAGATGGCCACAAAATAGCGCAACTTTTCTCTAATTTAAGCAACCCTGTATCTCTTATGGTTTAGGATATCCCAATACTGGCACCATGAAATTTGCATAACCCTGTATAGGTATATATTTTTTTTCAAACAGCTGTGTGTACATTTTCTCAATCTCCTTCAAAATTATAGGTACTCTTTCACTTCAAATTTATTTTTTCAATAACAATAACAGACTGATTGATGATAAAAAAGATAGGTACTAATGTTTTAAAAAATTCTAGTGTATACTGAAAGATACTATAAACGTTACACGTGTTTCGCTACTTTTAAAGTAGCATCTTCAGACGTATGTAAATAAAATTATTGATATAGTAACATAGCAACAGTATGGTACCTAACTTAAGTGATAATAAATCAAGTAACTAGATTTAAATGAATTTTTAACAGAAATAACTAGATCATAATATAATTTTTCCAGAATCTACCTAGTTGTTGATATCAAACAGACGACTGGACATCTCATTCTGGTTCGCGTTTGTCACCAGATTTCAAACCGGTCATGTTCAAATAAATGCGAAGCTCCTGATTTAAATTAGGTTAAATTAGATTAGAGATCCTAGCAAAAATTTGCGGATCCTCGATGTTTTCATCTGAGAAAACGTCAATGATGAAAACTAAAATTTGATATCGTCTTTGTTTTCGAGTTCTTGGCAAAAACTCGATTTATCGATTTTTCGTTTTTCCACTCTCATTCATTTAGGAATAGAATTACAAGAATAGCTATTTATGATATTAGTGTTAAAAGTGAAGTTTTATTTTGTGAGTGTTTGTAAAATGAGCGAAGCGTCGCGGAGCGAATTGAACAAATTTCACGAAAATATAAAATCACTTTTAAGACGAATATCATACAATAGTTTTTCTAAAACTACTCTATTTTGATAATAAAATTGATGAATTTAGAATGACACTCAACTTCAAATTGCATTTTAAAATATTACAGATAAGTTCAAGCGCACTATTATACATAGCAACCATTGCCGACGCTATGGCTACTAACAAATGCGTGCATACAAATAAAAGAGACGTCAAAATAATTATTATTAATTGCAATTTCTGAACAATTATTATTGTTGTGAATTCTTGACTAGGTACTTATTTTTTATCAATATGTTTGCCAGTAATAAAAAGAATATGAAAAAATCTCATTACCTATAATTTTGTTTGATTTCATCATGAGAAAATGTAGTTAAGAGAATGTAAGTACAGAAAAAGTAGATAGAATTACTTTTAACACTAGTGTTAAAAATATTTTTAACAAACAATCACATTTAACACTGTCAGCTATCGTTAAAAGTGTGACTTTTCATGGCAGTTGTACAAAAAATAATTTTCACATTCTTCGACACTTTTTTAAAATAAATGCAGTGGCGTACCAATTAAAAAAAGAAGTACACTATTCGAGTTATGACGTGAAGTTATATTTTTTAAATGGAAGTCATAGTTGGCTTTCACATCATTACAAAGACAAGACCCACTTACAAGTTTCCAACCTGTATAATAAGGGGGTCAATTTATTCAATCTCGTTGATTTTTTTTGAAATATTATTTTTCAAATCTTTTGCTTCAAAAGTGGCGTTTAAATTTAAAACAATACTAAAATAGGAAAAATATTAATCAGGGCTAAGAAAATAATAAATCGTTTTAAACAAAACAACAGACTGATGTATCCATTCAAAATAATAGTTATTTATTATACAAGGGAAAAAAATAATAGATATGATTTTGTCCACGACGCGTTAGCAGAGCCCAGGCGTGGCTCATCTCCAAGTGATAAAGAATACCATTCGGTTAGTTAAGAAAAATCTCCCCACCCCCTCCCTTCATAATAAGAATTTATAAAATAGCTATTTATGATATTAGTGTTAAAAGTGAAGTTTTATTTTTGAGTGAAAAGGTTTGTGAAATGAGCGAAGCGTAGCGGAGCGAATTGAACAAATTTTACGAAAAAATAAAATCACTTTTAAGACGAATATCATACAATGGTTTTTGTAAAACTGCTTTATTTTGATAATAAAATTGATGAATTTAGAATGACACTCAACTTCAAATTGTATTTTAAAATATTACAGATAAGTACGAGTGTACTATTTATTATTAATTGCAATTTCTGAACAATTATTATTGTCTGGAATTCTCGACTATTAGGTACTTATTTTTTATTAATATGTTTGCCAGTAATAGAGAGAATATGAAAAAATCTTATCACCTATAATTTTGTCTGTAGTTGAGAGAATGTAAGTACAGAGAAAGTAGATAGAATTACTTTTAACACTAGTGTTAAAAATATTTTTAACACTAGTGTTAAAAGTATTTTCAACACGCTTCCATGTAAACAATCACTTTTAACACTGTCAGCTCTCGTTAAAAGTGTGGCTTTTAATGGCAGCTGTACAAAAACTTTTTTTTTTATCTTTTTTTTTTTGTTTTGGCCATCATTTGTTCATTTTTGGATCAATTGGTAGGCGTATCCAAGAAAATAAGGTTTTCTGCTTCGTGATATGAGGCAAAAACTATGAAAGTTATGTCCGATTCCGTATGTTTTAGGTTTCCTCTGCCCCACGTCGCCTCTAATACACCAATACGTACAAAGATTGGCCGAGACCCTTGGGAAAGATGAATTTACACGAGTGAATATTTTGCTCCGTCCGATGCTCCCAGTAATTTTTGAAAGAAAAAATAACAACCGAAACGGCTCTACACCAGGTTGTGCGCTTTCGCGAAATCCCGGTTTTTAGCCGAAAATTTTTTTTGGCTGACGACTCTCAGCTAACCAAGGGGTAGAAACCCGTTTTTACACCTGATATTCTCCCCCTCCCCCAGGCTCTATAACTTGCGCTAAATGGGCCACATAACTGGAGCGGTCCACTAGTTGAATAAAAAATAAAATAAAATAAAAAATAAAAAAACCGACTTCCGTTTTTGAATGTTTTCCACTCTGGATCTACCTCACTATTATTGATTGATATTTAGATGACTTGTTTCCTAATGAGAGGAGATAAGTATTTTTTCTGGAAGATGCTCCACAACACAATACAAGAATAATTGTTGCTGAATGATTGCTTTTATTTTATCCTTTTGAAGATAAGTATGTATAAATTTCGGGTGGACTGTATTAAAATAAATAGAAAATTTAATTTTTTTTTAACTTGTTTTTTAATTAATTTCACAATTGATTATTATTTCGACTTCTGTTATTTAGATTACTATTATGTTACATATACAAATTTTAGTAAGGTTACTAATAGATTTTTATTTATTGTAACGTAACGTTTACCCCCCTAGGCCTTTTGATCTCTAATGAACATCAAATGTAATCGTCTAACAGAATGACGGTGCATAACATCACCTTCTTCAATTAACCGTACTTAGATCTTTTATTAGGGTATGCCCGGACTTAGGTGACAGAGTTAAGGAAACTGAGCTGAATTTGTACCACAGAGCTTGTTTTGAAATAGAACAAAAAATGACGGACGAAAGTAGTTATGTTCAATTCATATTTCATACTGGTTCATATTTCATATTTCATACTAGGTCGACAAACACACTTTTATTCCTTTTTTCTGTATTTATCGATACTTTATTTAATTTCGAACATCAGCTTTTATCAATTAAAAAGAAAACAAACAAACTTTGGGGCACATTTTTTAATTATTATTGAAAATGCACATGCACTGCAGGGAAATCACTATGACGCTTTGGGAGCAGTGCCTGAGCGGAGATGTCGATTCACGCTGGCTTTGAATCGTTGCAGGTTGTGTTCGTCAGGAAACATGCCCTTTGGAATGCTATTCCAAAGTGATGCGGTTCTATTCATAAAAGAAATAGGGTTGTACGAGGTGTAACGAGCTGAACCTGATACGGATGAGCGTCTGTGACTCGACGTTGTTGTCGATCTTGTTTTATGTGAAATCAGCGGGCCATGTCTTTTGAACTTCAATAAAAATATCTGTAAAACAGACTCATGTCAGCTACTCAGAATCGTGGATCTGGTGAAGTAGTTCTGGCTGACTGCCGTAGTTACCGACCAAAAAGATTTCGAACCGTTAGGGCAGGAAAGAAGTTTGTTCTTAATTCTTTAGTTGTGAGATTTCTTGGTTTGATCTATTATTTCTTTGTATCTGTTTCGAGCAAGGATGAAATTGTGGTGGTTTATGCCGTCGGGGGTCTCTCGCCATTGGCGAAAAGCCAGTTGTTTGGAGGCGACAGCATCCTTGCATCTTTTGTTGAACCAAGGTTTGCTGTTTGAGGGCTGTTTATTTGAAAAGGGAATGTATGTAATTCCATGCCTGTTAGGATGACTTGAGCAACTTCCCTATCACAAACAGATGGATCATTAGAGCCGAAACAAACACTCCTCAATGGAAAATCTCGATAATGTTCCCTGAGTTCTTCCCATTTAAGATCTATAGTGCCAGACTGCACGCGGTTTACTTTCTTCTTTATTCTGATAAACCTAGGGGGGCTTTCACCGTGATAGTATATATTTGAGGGTTCGTGGTCAAAAACAGATCCAACAGGCTAGTGAATTCTTCATCGCGATCGGGAATGCGAGTTGGTTATCAACGAGCTGGGTAAAACCACAGCTGATCGCAAACGATTCCGCTTCACGGTCTTCTTCATCAGTGAAGTTTGAGTATTTAAGCCAGTTGATGCTATGTACATTAAAATAACCCAAGATCGATATCTCGGCTTTAGGGTAGTTTATCTGTATGAAGTCAACAGTCTTTGTCAATGGCAAAAAAAGTGTCCTATACTGTGTATCGGGTGGTCGGTATAAAAAACAGATAACTCTCAAAAGATGAATGACATGTTGTCAGACAACATGCCATCCATTGATGTCCATTGAGCAGAGGCGGAAATTGTAGACACGTCTTTCGTCCTGTTTGGGACTCTTCGGTACAATGTATCTACCAACACACAGCACAGTTTAGATCGCGGATCCCGTGAGCAGAATGCAATGAAATAAAAATAAAATAAAAGGCACGGTGGGTTCGACTTGCGCCATAGGATACACCCCAGACAGCCATAATGCATGTCAAAAATGAGTACAGTGCCCCCCGGTGTGCATGAAGTAGGTAAAGCCCCTACTAGGCGTTGCTAGACAAAAGATGAATGACATGTTGTCAGACAACATGCCATCCATTGATGTTGTGCTGTGAGCAACGCCTAGCAGGGGCTTTACCTACTTCATGCACCCCGGTGGGCACTGCACTCATTTTTGGCATGCATTATGTCTGTCTGGGGTGTATCCTATGGCGCAAGCCGAACCCACCGTGCCTTTTATTTTATTTTTATTTTTATTTCACTGCATTCTGCTCACGGGATCCGTGATCTAAACTGTGCTGTGTGTTGGTAGATACATTGTACCGAAGAGTCCCAAACAGGACGAAACACGTGTCTACAATTTCCGCCTCTGCTCACAGCACAACATCAATGGATGGCATGTTGTCTGACAACATGTCATTCATCTTTTATCTAGCAACGCCTAGTAGGGGCTTTACCTACTTCATGCACACCGGGGGGCACTGCACTCATTTTTGGCATGCATTATGGCTGTCTGGGGTGTATCCTATAGCGCAAGCCGAACCCACCGTGCCTTTTATTTTATTTTTATTTTTATTTCAACGCAAATTTTTTCCTAATCCTGTGATTAACTGTCAAATCAAAGATTAACTGCTAATCAATGCTCAGTTTTTAACACTGATTTTTGTTTAGTGACTTGGCATAAAAATATCAACTTTGAAATTAGATCTAACATAGTTTGCGTTCGGATACAGTCTTGGTATCCAGTGCCTTTATATCAAAAATAATTTTAGGAAATATTTATATTATGATAATAACTGACCTTCAATAATATCTATTTCCTCATGTTAAGTTTTATGAAAAATTTAAATATTCAGGCCATCAAATAAATAAGTTCTTAAAATTTTACCTTAACTGTCGTTTGAACTTTTAAATGTATAATTACAATAAATATTTTTATAACAGCTTCCGATAATGTTATCAATAATTTATAATCAGTTTATGCAAATATTGTTCAGTGATCCCAAGTTACATCAACAAAGTATTCATTTTATGTTCGGTCGAAGACAGAAACATAGTATTCAAAATGATTGATAATGAATAATTTTATTGTTATGCCCCAAAAAATGATAATGAATTATGGAACAGTTATTAAAATAATAGAGACATGCAAGTTTGTAGCATAGACATTATTATACATTATTCATTTATTAGGCTGGAGGGCTAGGAAATAGACAATTATTACTTCCGAAGGTAGATGATCACGCTATACAAACCCAGTGACTTACATCTTTTAATGTATAATTATGTTGATGAATTAGCCTTGCACTTACATACTAATAATATCAGTAGACGATGTGTGGAAAAACTACTTGCTAAATGAGTATTTATTATTTTATGGAAAAATTATGGTAAGTACCATTTATATTTTATATTAGTATTTGTATGCATGGCCTACATTAAGAACGGTTTATTTGTGGAAGAATTATTTATATTTGTTTACCTATGACTCTGTTAATTATTAGCATAAATCATTTATCATTATAGCATTATTTATACAAACGGCATTAAAGAAGTAAAACGAAGACAAACCAGAGCTTTTTTAAATATTAATTTCTTTTCTAAAAAAAAAGCCAAATTTATCAAAAGAGAAAAATACCGTCGTTTATTTCGCATGCTGTCAAGACTCATCAGAGTGATTAAACTATTATTTTATAATTTGTAACATCCCACTACACTTCTTGTGATGTTACTTTTTTTATCTTATTTAATAATAATTTTGTGTTCAATAGTGCGGTAGCGGACGTGATCACACTGTATGGGCATGTCGCTGAATTAGTTGAATTTTCCGTCGCCTTAGCGCGTATCTTTTTTTGGGGAGCCTCCTTCGGACGATCGTAGATGTTCGGGTGGTCGGTTGTGGTCGCCGTCGATATTTTTTTTATTCATATGGTTAAAATAAATTAGACGATTTCATTTGCATAGGCTAGTTCTCTCCTACTTCTTGAATTCAGCAACTATGATCTTGCACGTGGTCTTGTTATATTTAATGTGTTCATTCTTCACTAAATCTGTGATAATAATTATGCATTTTCAAAATTATGCATACCTGCCCACTGTGCATTGCTGATCTTTTACTCTACAGTGTGTTTCACTTGAAATGGAATCACCTCAATAACGTTTTTTTTATTTTTTGGGGAATTAAAAAAAATTCTTTATGTAAAGCTCCCGAAGCTTTCTTAAATGGGTAAACAACATTTTAGCTGTAGCAAATAACTAGCCTACTGTGATCAAAAATTGGCCCTAAAAATTAAAAAAAAAAACATATTAGGCATTTTCTGAAAATTTTATTTAAAAAACTTGTGTGAAATAACCTCAAATATCGAGTTTAACTAAGATCAAAAAATTCACAAAAAATCTCAGGATTATATTTCAGTTTTATTCTTACAAGATGACCATGATTTATAGCTGCAGAAAGGCTTACTTAACATTTTTTGGGGATTAATTTTTTTTACTTGAGATTTGGGAGTTTGAGATTATTTCAAACTTTTTCAAAAAAAAAATCCAAATATGTTTTTTTATTATTTTAAGGGTCGATTTGTATAGTAGGTATTTGTATTTTTATCTTTGAGTGTGATCAAGTTACTGTGACCTAAAAGATCTATTGTATCCCCTCTACTGTGCTTCGCCTGGTGTGTGGAATCCCTTTAGTGAAGCACCCTCTCCAAGTCCGTTTCCTTGAGAAACTTCAGGACTTTGAGTGTATCAAGGTCGGGTAAGTTCCCTACCTCTAGCTGGTGGTGGCCCAGAACATTACTTCTTTTGAGTTCTATCGCATCGCAGTCGAGCAGTAGGTGACGTGGTGTCTCGTCTCCTTCACCGCAGAATCTGCAGATGCCATTTTCTTATATGCCTAACTTCCTCAGGTGTTCCTTGAGTTTACAATGTCCCGTTAGGAATCCCGTCAGTGTTCTGAGACGTTCCTGGCTGAGGTTGAAGAGTATCTTCGACTTCTCTCGGTTAAAATTCCCGAGAAGTTCTTTAACTTGTCTCAACCCTGAGAGGTTCCTCCAATGGGTTTCTCTCAGTTTTTCTTCTTCCTTTTGGAGTTCTGCCTTGAAGAAAGTATATTTGAAGCCACAGAATGGTTCTGGTCCTATGAAGGGTGTTGATGCTCCTTTTCTTGCCAACTTGTGGGCACGTTCGTTTCCCTTAATTCCGGAAGGGCCCGGTATCCACTTTAGGTGAATTTTATTTTCCTTGCCTAATTCGTTCAATTTTCCTAGGCCCTCCCAAGCCATATTGGAGCTGATGATCGAAGAGCTCAGCGTCTTTATAACTGCTTGACTATCCGTCAATATTTCTATTTCTTTGTTTTTGTAGTTTCTGTCGAGGTTTATTTGGGCACATACTTCTATTGCGTGTAATTGTAGTATGATGCGCTGGTAGTATGATTGGGGATTTTCCCATTGGTTTGGAGTACATGGTGCGTGGCCCATAGATTCCTACCACGGTTCCCTCGACGGTTTTAGAGCCGTCTGTGTACCATTTGATCGTACCTTCTTTGAGAGTACAGTTGGAGATGTTGTTCCATTCCTCTTTCGTAGACAGTTTCATGATGAAGTTTCTCTAGAAACTCAATTTCTTAACAGTTCTGTCTTTAGGTAGTGTTAGGAGCCCCTCACAGCCTCCTCAGTGGCTCGCCGTACACTCCCGATGCCTACTCTTGACATCCTAAGTAGAGCTTCTCCAGCTCTTCTCTCTGTCACCAAGTGTAGTGGTGTCAGATCCAGGATTACTTCCAACGCAGCGATTGGGTAGGTTCTCATTGCTCCTGTGATTGCTTGACGCGGCCATTCGGATCACAAAATAATAACGTGGTTCTGGCTGCAGACTTCAATATTGACGTACTCTGTGAGAACGCCAACACCTCCAGCCTGACCGAGTAGTAGTAGTAGTAGTATGGTGGGTTGGGGTGGTACACCCCAAGCGACTAGGCCACCGAGGGCCCTTTTCGCCTTACCCAAACCATGGTGAAACTCCTACTCGAACCTCCCCGACCTTTTAATAAAGGCCAGAAGGTTGTTGTATGAGAGGAGTTTCATTTCTTCCTCTTGTAGCTCCTCAGACCCAAAGATGTTGAGCCTGAGGTTACTGTATACCTCGCATACGCCCACATAATGGTGGGAGTCCTCGTCATCCATTCCGCATTTAGGGCAGACCGGGTCCCGAGTGACCCCCATCACTTGCAGGTGTCTGTTCAGACTGCTGTGACCGGTGAGAACCCCGACTAGTAGTCTGAGTTCCCTCCGGTTCATTCTGGACATGCTGGTCCATCCGTTTCCGATCGGACCAGCCAGAAACAGCCTGGCCTGTCTGCAGCCTGGTGCTGTTTCCCAGTGGTTCTCTAAACCCTTGCGTGTCCATTCTTTTATAGATTCTTTGAGAAGATTTTTGGTCAGACCCAGGACGGGCTCCGGCCCACAAAAGGTTTCCCTGGTCCCGAGCTTCGCGTATTGATCTGCCAGCTCATTACCTGGTACACCTGAGTGTGCAGGAACCCACACGATATGCACCGATTTTCTGTCCGCCAGTCTGTTCAGCGCCTCGACACACTCCTGGACCAGTGGGGAGCTGGTTCTGTGTGTGTCCAGCGCCTTCGCGGCGGCCTGACTATCCGTGCATATGTATATCGTCCGTTCCCCGGCTTCCATTATCTGCTCCAGTCTAGCTGCTTGCAGGATAGCATAAATCTCCGCCTGGAGGACGGTTGCGGTGGACCCAAGAGGGTAGGATCTTCCCAGTTTCCGTCCAGCCAGGTAGAGTCCCGCTCCTACGTGGCCATTTTTGTTCCTGGAGCCGTCTGTGAAACAGACTAGTCCTCCTGGTTCGAAGGCTACCTCCCTTTTTTTCCCACTTTTCCTTTTCAGGAATTTGCAGGGTAAATTTCTTGTTTTCTCTGTTGTTTCTTGTTTTTGAGGTAGACATAAGGTTTGAGATTGGTATCTCCACCTCGGCAACCTTGGCTATCTCTGTGTGTCCTTTATAACCTCCGCCATTCCATAGTCCCGAATCACGCATTCTTAGGTGGGCCGCCATGGCCTCCCCATTTATCCAAATGGGAAGCGGTGGCAGCTCCAGAATGACATTCAGGGCTGCTGCGGGGTGGTTCTCATTGCACTTGTTATTAACAAACTGGCGAGCCGTTGGAGTTTAGCTAGCCTGTTTGCAACGGTATTGCTTGTGGTTGTTTTCCACCAGACCACCGAACCATAACTGATTCTCGGTCTGATGATGGCCGTGTATAACCAGTGCATTATCTTCGGTTTTAGCCCCCACACCTTGCCTATTGTCCCTCTTAGCTGCCATAGAGATGACACAGTTTTTGTGACTATTCTGTCAATCTGTGGCTTCCAGGTCAGCTTTTCGTCTAGTACCATTCCAAGGTATTTGGCCTCCCCACTAAGAGTTAGGAGTTTGCCAAACAGCCTGGGTGGTTTGAATCCTCTTTTTTCCCTTTTCCTTGTGAAGAGGACCATGTCGGTTTTTCCGGGGTTGATGGTCAGCCCCGCCTCTTCACACCATTTTTCGATTATCTTACATGCACTCTGCATGCGATCGCAAACCACGCTTAGGAATTGGCCGGTTACTAGAACCAGCCCATCGTCAGCATATGCCTGTGCATACAGTCCGTCATCTGTCAGGCGCTTTAGGAGGCCGTCCATGATCAGGCACCACAGGTGAGGTGATAGGCAGCTGCCTTGGGGGCATCCACCACTCACCGCAATGCCCACTCGAACTTCTCCCGCACCCGATGACACCTGCCTGCTTTCGATCGCTGAAGCAATCCAGTTAATCAGCCTGACCGAGACTCTCTTCTCTTATGGTTTTCGACTTTGTTTTAGGGACCCAACAAGAGTTACCAACACCTCGTCAACATGCATCGATAACGTCGCGATTTCTGGTATTTTTCAGTTGCTCGATAGTCAAATCTTGCCAACTTTTCTATCAGACCACTTTGGACTGCATGTAGCCCTTGGGGTTTCTGAGACGGCTTACACCCGCGGTCTCGCCGACAAACCCCTGATGACATGGAAGAGAGATATAAAAGACCCCCTTCTCCTTGCACAGCTGCAAAACGAACTCCGGCGTTTGGGCAGGCACAAAGTTCTGGATGCCCCTGATACGAATTCGAAATACTCCTGCTTCTCTGACACTCTTTCATTCTACTTCGACAAATACTTCGCACTCAGGAGATGTAGAGTTCATGGGCCTAGACTCTCCAGTCCCAAGTGGCTCACCTCTGAAATTCGTCAACTATACGACACGATTAATCTCCTAAATCCTTTAATAAACACGTCCAACCAGCTGTTCAGAACTCAGCTGTGCAGCCTAAAGCGACGGTTTGGGTACCTGGTGAGGCAGGAGACCAGGCGCTGTAACGACGTCTTTATTAGTGAATCTGAAAATCCCATCAAAGCAGGATGGACCCTCATGAACAACCAATGCAAGTCAATAAACAATTCTCATAAAATCTTAGAACTTAACTACCCAAGCAAGGTGACGACTGATCCTGAAGAAATGACAGAGATGCTCAATTCCGTCTTTCTTTCAAATGACTCTCCCACATATAGTCACACCCACGGATCCAACATGTCAACACACGCCTCTTCTTCCTTCGTATTTTTTCCGACGTCACCTCGGGAAATTATAGAAATAGTTTCCAGGTTTAAAAGTAAGAAGTCTTCGGGCTTGGACGAGATTCCCTCCTTTGTTGCCAGGTATTGCATTGCTGAGCTTGCTCAGCCATTATCAGAAATTTACAACAGCTCCATTCAGACTGGTGTATTCCCCGAAGATCTCAAAGCAGCGTTAGTTAAGCCTATTTTTAAAAAGGGCGACGTCAAAAACCCTGAAAACTACCGACCGATTAGTCTACTATCGGTATTTGATAAAATTCTTGAATCCCTTGTCTCATCTCGTCTTATTGACTTTCTAGACAAAACAAAGATCCTTTCCCGCTCTCAGCATGGTTTTCTTAAAAACAGATCTACCCAGACGGCTCTTGTGGAGCTTACGGACTTCGTATCTCAGGGTTTGGAGGAGGGGATGCGCACTGTGGGCTGGCTTTTGGATCTCTCCAAGGCCTTCGACAGTGTGTGCCACGAGTGCCTCCTTCGGAAACTGGAGAATGTCGGAGTTCGTGGATTGCCCCTTTCTTGGTTTACCAGCTACCTACAGGGAAGAACACAGGCGGTTCAGATTACTGGGTCTGATGGCCGACCTGTGCGATCACCTTTTGCTATAGTCTCCTCTGGGATGCCACAGGGTAGTGTTCTCGGTCAACTTCTTTTTCTTATCTTCATTAACGATCTGGGCCCCAAAATTACCTCCCCAAGTTCACTCTGTGTTAACTATGCTGATGATACAACAATTCTTATTAGGATAAAACCAGGCGACCTTCCTAGTCTGATAGATACCATTCAACTCCCGTTGAAAAGAGCAAGTTTATGGCCCAGGGCCAATGAACTAAAACTCAACTTAGACAAAACTGAGCTGATTGATTTTCACTCTAGCCGATCACGTCTTCCACCTTTACCCTCCATACCCGCCGATGGTGACTTGATCGAGCCGAAGGGCGTGGTGAAGTTTTTGGGCTTCCACATCGACCAGAACCTAAACTGGTCGGCTCACACAGATCATTTGTGCCGTCGTCTTGCTAGTGTCTGCTTCCTTCTTAGACGCCTTCAGCACACGGTGTCCCCAGAGGTTCTTCTCTTTGCTTATTATGGGCATTTCATCAGCCACGTGAACTATGGGCTGGCCGTCTGGGGTGGGTCTGAGAGATCTCTGCGAAGAGTTTTTCTTCTTCAAAAGAGAGCAATTGGGATCCTGACAGGCCTGTCAATGCAGCAGTCATGCAGAGGCCATTTCAGGCGGCTTGGACTTCTTACCGTGCCGGCCTTGTATGTCTTCTCTTTGCTCAAACTGATCCACAAAAATCAGGATAGACTTTTACCTTACCGATTCACCCATCACTACAGTACCAGGTTCAATTTGTTTAAACCTCCTACACACCATCTGTCATCTTCAGAAAGGACATTCACGTACGCATCTATCAAATACCTGAACCACTTCAAAATAGATCCTGCAACTGTTGGGTTCTCATCGTACAGTGCGTATCTCCGGAAACATCTCACGGAGTTGGAACCCTACACTACCTCTGATACACTGTCCTTCCACCCCCCATCCCTACCTGCAGTCTGATATTAAAACGCCTAAAACTCAAAGCCTTGATCCATCCTTATCATAGAGATGGAACCATGCCTCGATCGAGAACTGATTTCTTTGGTGTCTCTGCGCGTCTCGACCCTCACTGTTCCCGGCGTTATGTTGACATGCTGTGTGTTTTAAATTTTTACTGTTTGTCTTTATGTTTGTTTTTATAATTTCTGTAATGACGCTGTTGTACTGAGCAATGACTGTTGTAATTCAAGTTCAATAAAGAAGTTTGTAATTGTAATTTGTAATTGTAATTGTAATACAGAGACACGCAAGTCTCTGGATCTTATCAAGTTTTTTCTTTGCTGTTGCTAGGTTAGTTCTTTTGTACCAAGCAACCGCTCCGTATGTGATGATAGGTCTCACGAGCATGGTGGACATCCAGCGCAGAAGTGTAGGTTACAGCCCCATGTTCTACTAGCGATTCTCCTGAACACCATGAGTACGGTAGTGGCTTTACTTACTGTTTGTTAAGGTGCTGATTCCACAGTAGTTTTTTGTCTAGTGTTACTCCTAGAAATTCTTCCTTTCATTCTAAATCCACTTCGCCCAAGCGTATGGCTTTGAGTTTTTGAAGCTTCAGTCTTCTTGTGGTACAAGTGTTGTTCTTGTAAGGTTATGTTTAGTCCTACTTCCTGGCACCATTTCAGGGTTATATTTAACACTCTCTGTATAATGTCGCAGAGAGTACTTTCAAATTATTTACCTCTGGCCATTATGAAGATGTCTTCGGCATACCCAATGCAGGTAATGCCGTTCTCTGTGAGTAGCCCGAGGAGTTCCTCAACGACCAGACTCCACAGAAGGGGAGATAGCACTCCTCCTTGTGGGCATCCTTTAGTTGTATTTATCTTGATGGTGTTCTTGCCCACATTGGTTTCAACTATTCTTGTAGACAACATGTTCTGAATCCATTTGGATGTTGTGTTGTCTACTCCTTTTTTTGCTAAGGTTTTCTTGACAGCATCGTGCTTTGTATTGTCGAATGCTCCTTCTATATGAAGGAAGGCGCAGATGGCGATTTCCTTGTAATCCAGAGTGTCCTGAATCTTTTCAGTCAGCTCGTACAGAGCGGTCTCTGTCGACCTGCCCGTTCTGTACGCGTGCTGACTTGAATGTAGCGGTATCCTGTTCAGTGTTTCTGTTTTTAAATAGTTGTCGACGGCTTTCTCCATTTTCTTCGATAGGAATGATGTAAGACGATGAGTCTGAATGACTTCGGAAGAGTGATGTCCTTTTTTCCCCTTTTGGAATGAAGGTGACCCGCGCTCTTCTTTGTGGTATATGCATATCCCATTGCCAAGCTGCTTCTGAATATTCTAATCAGGTGTGGTATGAGATCATCCAGTCCTCTTTTGCAGGAGAGCCGGAAATATGCCATCCATTACAAGTGATTTAAATGGTTGAAAGGTGTCAATGACCCACTTCAACCTTCTAGGAGTGCATAATATTTTAGCAGTGTCCCAATTTTCCTTTTTCGGCTTCCCAAATTTCACGTGGGTGGTCTGATAACTTTCCAGTGAACTACCTGGAAAGTAAGTTTTTAACAGAAGTAGAGCTCTTCTTTCATTATTTCTTCGTTGTAGGTTGTCAAGGCCATGGTGTAGTCCTGCCAGTTTCCGTCGCGCTTGGCTTTATTAAAAAGCCTTCAAAATTCTGCCCGGAGTTTGGAGAGGTGTTCGTTCCACCATGGGGTTTTTCTAAAACTTCTATTTTCCCTAATGGGACAGCTGGATTCATATGAGTCGTTCAGAGCTCCGTTTAGAGATCCTAATATTTCATCCAATTCTTGATAGTTTTTAATTCTAGAGTTGAATTATTTTAAGTTACACTTGAAATTGGTGCGAAATTCGTCCCAAGCTGTACTTCTTGGATTTCTAATCAGGGTACTCTCTTGCGAGAATACCCCAAATTTGAACTCTATTATTCTATGGTAAGAGAGTGAAGGTTCGTTTGATACCCTCCAGTCTGTGATCATATGACTTATACACAAGCTTGCAAGTGTTATGTCAATTACATCCTGACTTCGTTTAGTGACATATTATGTTGGTGTATTTCCCACATTAGTTGTCTCTAAATTGGATTCAAGAATAAATTCAAGCAATTGCTCACCTCTTTTGTTGGTGTACTTGCTGCCCCAGTTGTGTGAGTTGGCATCGCAGCCGACCAAGAGCGGTGTCCCTTTCCCGTCACAGTACTCAGCCGGCTTCTGGACTTCCTTCGGGGGTGCCGATGACTTTTCATGGAAGTACGCTGATGCTACTATGATGCTGCGGTTTGAGCCATCGTGATGTTGACCCGAATTGGCACCAAGTCCAGCGTCATTCTGAAAGGCAAACATAATTTATGTTGTTTCTTATCAGGATGCAGGCCCTTGGGATTTCATTTCTGAAATCCCATATGACCTTGCAATCCTTACGTGGCAAGCCTCTTACCTGCCCCTTGTAGACTCAAGGTTCTGGTATTAATAATAATAATAATAATAATAATCTTTATTGGTCAATGTACACAATATTAGTGTTTTTGACAAGTCAAGTCTGATTTAAAATAATATCACAGGAATGGACCATTAACACATAAATACATCATGTTCTTCACAATCATCATTCCTTATCGTCCGTAAGCAGGACAGCGTATTAGCACAGCGACTAGGCATGTCCTGTCGAACGCCCGGCTATGGCAGTTGATGCTCCCCTACGTGATGGGCGTTCAACTGGGCTATCCCAGTAACATTTGCTGCGATAATGTTGGCCATCACGCTCCGCCTGTGGGAGTGCTTGCCACCTCAGCGAGCATGGGCTCTTCTTTGGCTTCACCTGCCTCCTCAAAGAGCATGGGCTCTTCTTCGGCTTCCGATGGTTTCTCGGTGGTGTTGCCTGTCAGCTGCTCTGTTTCCGCCTTCTTCTTCTGCAGGACATGTACGGCGATTTTCCCGAACCTGAAGAAGATATCGTTGCCGTTTTTCTTTATGGCCCGCAGGAAGCATCGTCGATGCCGATGTTCAAAACATTCCTGGTGCCTTCTTCTCTGTTGCTGAGTATTTTCCACAGATTGGTGTGGGTTCCCAGATTCAGTGTTTTTACCAGATTCAGCCGTTTCTTAGGGTCGAGTCCCTGACTTCTTGGAAAGAAGACGGTGATGTTGTGCGCCTTTGGGATGTTATCCCCCAGGCACGCCACCAACTATTCTCTTTTCCACTGATCAAGTTTCGGGGCATGCTGTGAGACAGTCCAACAGCAGCATACTGGCTCGAAAGTATATACCTTCGAACTGGAGCTTGCACGCTGCTCCCAGCGACATCTCCTCCACGATAGCATCTTCTAGAGTTGTTAGTTCCTCCGTGCTAAGTATTTTCTCAGGAGAGCCCTTGGGAAGCACGGCAATCCTGATGCATTTGACAGCGTTTGCGTAGCTGGTGGATGTCCCAGGTGAACTGGCAGTGCCGGTGTAACTTCCCTTCGCTGTCATCTTCCTTTTTAGGTTCGGCCTTTGAGGGGGAGGGTGATGGTTTTTGCACCCCTTTTTGCCGGCCGATTTTTGGTTTCGTATTTCTCCTCGACCTTCCTTTCGATGGCTTTTTGCCTCGCTTCCTCAGGTGTCATGCCCTGTGCAAGGTAGCGTTGGTACCATCTTACTTTGGCCCCACTTAGCCCTCTTCTTCTGGGGTCATCCATGCCTCCAGTTTGACCGAGAGATGGTAGGGGTGCTTGCCAGGTTTCTTGGGTCGCCTGGCTTCTTCTTTTTTGGTGTCTCGCTCTCGAGGTGATCTCGAGTGCGAGGGACCGGCTAGCTGGCTGTGGTGGGTGGCATTCCCCACTGAACCAGCAGTTTGTTTTGCGGTGATTTCCCGCGATGATTTTTTTGGTTCTTTATTCATGTTGTTCCCACGAATAGCTAAGGAAGGGTTGTTTCACACAAACAGAGCCCTGCATGCAAGGGTGAAGGGTGTATACAATGGGGTGCCCCCTGATGCCCCAAGGGTAAGTCCAGTGGTGGCTGATCTTCAATCCAGTCACACATCCCATCAGCCTGGACCTTCAGTTTAGGATTTAGGTTTTTTAGTGAGGCTGTCTCCTCTTGGTTCAGGCGATTAAACCCAGACCCCCGCGGTGGTCCGTAGGGGAGGTGGTGCGGCAGGGCTTTCTGAGCTACCAGTCTAGATTTTTACCTCCGACGAGCTCTATTACCACTGCTAACTCTACTCACTTCCGCTCATTGTAAGGCCTTCCTCCTATCCGCCACCTGGGGACGCGCGCGATGGGTACTCAACCGCACGGGTAGTGGATTGGTAGTTTGAAAAGATTGAACCTAATCTGATAATGGTGGGTGATTCAGAAACGATCAAGTTGGCTTGATTATTGTAAGTCAGTTTGAGAAGAGAGAAGACATAAACAGCAGGCAATGTGAGGAAACCGAGACACCTGAAGTGTCTCCTATGGGACTGATGAATGGAGAAGCCTGTCAGTATCCTGATAGCTTTCTTCTGCAGAAGAAATACTCTGCGGAGAGAACCTTGGGATCCACCTCATACAGCAAGGCCATAGGAGATGTGACTGTAAAAATGTCCGTATTATGCGGAAAGAAGAATGTCATTAGACACAGTGTGTTTAAGTTGTTTCAGAAAGAAACAGGAGCTAGCAAGGCGTCGGCATAAATGGTCAGTGTGAGTCAGCCAGTTCAAGTTTTGGTCGACGTTGTGACGTTACATCAAGCGTCACGCACCCGCAACGTCGTTTCAAACAATTAATTTAATTAATAAAGTAATAATAGATTAATTTTTAATTGAAAAATGCAAAATTCGATTCATTTATATTTTATAGAATGTTTAATTAATATTTAAACAAAGACGGTAATTGTTTACGGTCAGAAACTAGCATCACTGGTAAAATTTGTAATTCGATTTAAATAGGAATAATATTGCTATTGTCATGAAGAAGCAATAGGCAAAAAAAAAGGGACGCACACCGATAACACGGCGTTGTTTACGAGAAGACCGGCTATAAAACCAACGGACGAAGAACGAACAGAGGAGAGCGAATGCAGACGTCTTAGGAAGTTGACCTTTTATATTCTGTTGATAGCTCCCCGAATCCTCCCAAAGGAACGAAGTGTTGGAATGTTGCTCCTCCACTGATGTCCTTTTAATCCGATCCCGAATCTCGCACGTTGCGTGAAATTCATCCAAATTTACGCTGGAGCTAGGAAGTTGCCCTTCTTCCAGTTGATTCACCCGAGCGCGCCCTCCGGGATATCGAACGCAAATCAGTGTTAGCATGATGCCCTGCCCTGATTTAATTATTGTTCTGGAGCGGTGTCGCTTCTTTTCCCTGGACGTTAGAATGTTGCTCTAGCGCCAAGTCACCGATCGAGATCTTCTACGTATGCTGCACATGGAAGATCTATAGTCGGCTAGACTAAAATAGAATCCTCCCTATATATCGCCGAATTGAATGCTGATCAATTACGCGGTGGTGGAGATTTTATTCCTACTTAGTTTATTCTATTTGTAATTATTTTGATTTTTAATAAAGCTAATCAATTTTAAGTAGTTAAAACGCAATAGAGCATTGCTATTTCAATAAGGAATTATATTGAATTTACAACAAAATAGAATCAAACTCCTTTTTTATTTCGTTTCAAAATTATTACCGCCTCAATAGAATACCAGTTTTTATTTAGAAATTACGGCATCGAGAAATCTTCTGTTAGCAAAAACCCTTACCTGGATATCGACACCAACCGAGGTGTCCCTCTCTGTCTCTCACTCCCATGCGACAGACGCTCCACTGGTAAGACCATTTAATCTTTTTTTCTTGTATTTTTGTAGCGATCTGACGGTCTCAGGCAACCAGCTGAAGCGATGACCTTGACCCAGACACCCATTGCGATAAGTGAACTCGGTGCCATCCGGAAGAACAAGAAAATATAATCGGTTCACGATATTTTGAATTTTAATTTATTAAATAAATAAATTTGTTTCGTTTTTGCACGTTGTTGTGATTCTTTTCATGTATGTGTACGTTCTCCCGACCATCTGAAGGCAAATAAATGTAACATTCCTTTAAAAAAAAGGAAGTTACAATGTAAAGGCCCAAGAATTTCAAAAACCTACCCTAACCAAATACCTGACTTAGTGATCCGCATTTGTTAGTGAGCTGGCCAAAATTTCCTTAAAATGAAAAAAAAAACCTACCCTGACCAAAGGACCTGACATGAAAAGTGTTTTTATTATGCATTAATAATAATTCGTTGATTATAAACAAGGTAATTATTATCATCAAGATTAAAAAGTTCATTATTTGATAATAGATCCTGCAAATAAAGCTGGCAACTATGCATGCATTTGTTGTTCTAAACTGCCAGCTGATCGGATATTCCGCGTACGCGCAAAATAGCGGCGACGGTCAAGTGGAGGATTACCAAAAAACATTTTGCAATAATTATTCTACCAGCATTTTTTAACCAGTATTACCGAAGTTACAGGGTGTTGAATGTTCCAAAAAAAATTACATTTTTTTTAATAACTCCAAAACGGCTGAACATTTTTTTATAAAATTTTTGTGCTGTGTTTCTATTGGTCTAATATAACAGTGACAGCGACGTCTTTTTGATTTGAACCAGGGACGTACTGTAGATAGGGATCACACTTAACAGTTTTTGAGTTATACACAATTGAATAGGCGAAAGTTCAGTAATATTTACACACAAAAAAAAAATATAACAAAAAAAGTTGGGCTCATAGCGCTAGGAAACGTGACTAGGGTTTTTTCATGGTCAGGGGATCTAGAAAAAAACAAGCTGCAATCAAGTTTCAGTCAAATCTGTAATTTTTTTCATGTGATGGAAAGTGCTAAGCAATACATACTTAGTTTTAATAACTGTTTATATACACAGTTCATTGATGTCTTTAAAACATTTTATGAAACAAGAGTTGCTGCAGAAACTATAATCCTTTAGGTTTAATCAGCAACAAAGAAATTACTGTAGTTTTTTAGATTTAAATCATCAAGCAGTAAGTTAATTAACCCGCAAGGAAAGAAGGCTCGATACCATATATCTCTAACAGGATGGGCATCGACGTCACAGTTACTAAGTTAGCTACATTGTAATAGATTATTATTAAATAAATCGTAAATCAGTAAAACTCGGAACTCTTTCCTACTAGTATCAAACGAACCTAGATCCTAAGGAAGGATCATCACATGGCGATCCTGCTAGTTGATATCACATTCAAAACTTACAAAACATTGTCAATAAAACTTATATAACTTGTCAATAAACCTATAACTTTTTGTCCTTCTAGAATGTCTAAATTGTACATATCTCAAAAACTGTTGAGAACATACCTACGAAACCTTGTGCCTTTTTTGTACCAGAAATCTCTAGCTTGTAATCGCTTCTATCTATAGTGGGATTTTCTTTGCAAGCTAACCTTTTTAATTTATTAATAATTGATGTGTTAGGATTCACTCAGATCGGAATGCAGACACAAGGAATGTATAATGGGAATGGTGCGCAAGCTGGTGAAATACGGGTGTGTAGAGGAACTTGGGATAGTAAAAGAGATGCGAGTTAGTTGATGTATAACCGTCCTGGAGTGAATATATAAATGTTAATATTCTTAGTCGTCATTATTGTTATTGTATAATTAATATTATTGAACTGAATAAATAATGTTCCTAATATTTGACAGCGGTGGGATATCCACAAAAATGCCTTTTCTTGGTGAAAGTGAGGTGAAACAAAAATTTAAGTTTTTAGCGAATTTCCGATGAAATAAATTTTAACAACGGTGGTGTTGGTGCCGGTGTTGGTGGTCTGAGCCGCAGCGCGAGTTTTCCCAACGCGGGCCTCGCATGGTGTAGGTATATCCGCTCCTCCGTTAACAACAATTAAATTTATTAGAAGCTGAATTTAGTAAATTAAAGGAAAACGGAAGCTCAAGAAATCTTGCAAGAAAACACTGAGTATGAAGTATTAACGTATTATTGGATTGATATCCGACTGGTGTCGGTAAGTAAAGTAGATCAAGTATGTAAATGAGGAAGCATATTACAGGTTTTCTAAGGAAAAATTATAAGGGGGTGAAGCAGTGGTATGTTATGAGAAACAGCATACAAAAATTGACCAAAATTAAAGTTTGCGACGTTCGAAGTTGATGGCACTGCAATAAATTTTATTAATAAGTAGAGTTTGGAGGAGATAAGTTATAAAAATTATTCCAAGGTTATTCCCAAAGGTAAGCAGCTATTGCCATGTTGAGTAGAGTTGTGATAAGTAAGGATAAGTAATGAAGATTATTCCAAGATTATTCCTAAAGGTAAGCAGCTATTTTTAGCTAGTGAGTTGAGAGATGCATGATAGATAATTATTATGAGTAGATGAAAAGCATGACTAAAGTTGGGGAGCTCTCCAAAGTCCAAATGACATATTTTGAATTCGATAGGTAGAAGTAAAGCAAAATAAGCATGAAGCATGAATATAAAGCATGAATTAAGCTGGTATAAAGCATGAAGTAAGCTGAAGTAGAATTGAACCCAAGTAGCATTTTGGGGTTAATTTGCGTCGATTCGACTTGATTTAGGTATACTACCTATGTAATCTAATTCACCTAACATAAATTGCGTGAAGTTTACCTCGAATTTACGTGACGAAGATCAAACTAAGAGTAGATATTAAGTACATTCATCGACGTTTTTGGGAATTATCGCTATGAAGTTAAGTGAATTCATAATTCAATTATTGCTATGAAGTTAAGGCGATATTACTGAAATATGTACATTCGACGTTCGTCTTAGGTATATAGAACCGACTTGATACTTTGTTTAAATAGGTAAGTACCTACTAATGTAAACCTAGTGCACATGTAAGTGAGAGAGAGGAAAATAGCCACTAACAAGAGGCCGTGAATTTTAAATAGTTTATATTTTTAAAGTCTCTCATTTTCTATCAAATTCTGTCTGATGTAGGTACTCTGAAGTTCTGGAGTTCTGGACACACTGTTGGCGCGCAAGGCGCAAGATTAAATTTCTCTTCTTCAGTCAGTGAGTTTTCTACCCTCACAGCATAAAATGAAGAACGGATGTTCACGGAATATTGGATATCATAAATTATTAATATTTAATAGTTGGTTTAGAAATAATGTGTAGGGATGCGAATGCCCGAGTGTCAATTTACATGTCAATGAAATTTTCCCAGGAAACTTATAATTAAAGGTGGTAAATAACAACGCGCCCCGTGAATTAGCAGTTTAATAAAGTATAGTAGGATTAACTTTAAAGAGTCAGATGTGACGTCGCACTGATCGTCCGAATTAATATTTTTAATTTCGCCAGAAAGTGTCAAACAGTTAATTGTCGGGTTGTGAACGAGCGTAAATTTTTGAAGGAATCATTCAAACAATGAATTGGAGCGCTTACGTCAGTTTGAGAGCCACTGAGAACTACAGGAAATTTATCCACGTGATGACACTCTGTTCTCTGTGTTGTGCATTTAATTCTCATTCAAAACCAATGTTGACGTGTGCTTGTTTGTGCGGGATGGAGTGTTTAGACAGACTGGACGGTTGCTATAAAAACCACGTATGTGAAACAAAATAAATCGAACTATCAAAGGGATGTGTATTCTTGGTCGATACGTATGACTTTTTAGACTTTATTGGACTATATGTACCTATATAAAAAAAAAAAAAAATATTGAAAAATTATATTATAAGTACCTATAGCTTTTTCGTTGTAAAAAAAAAATAAAATCAGATTTAAAAAGTGGGTTTTATGCAATTACATATTTTAATTTTGTGATTAACTATTGATGAATTATAATGTAAACAATGGAGGCCTCCTAATGATTTTGCCAAGTGATGAAGACGAATGTAATTAAAATACTTAGGTACTGAGAAGTAGTGAAGGTAATATTTCTTTATGATAAGATTAATAAGGGATGTAATGGTTTGACTACTATGTTAGAATTGTAAAAGAACGTAAGCAGATTCAATCTCTTTCATTATTACATATTTGGTATCGATGTACAAAATATCAGTAAAATAAATATAATACGCAATCAAGGTCGACTTAATTAGCATAAAGCATCCGACGCACTGAAGAACCAACGTCCGCTGCGTGAAGGAAATGAAATATCCAGACAGGGGTTTACTTTTAAGTTCTTTTAGTACTTTTAGTTTGGTGTATTCTGGTGCTCTTATAATACAGATAACAGGTGAGTTGATGTACTCACTAAATGTCCTATTCCTAAGATGAGTAGAGTTAAGGATAAGCAAAAAGAGTTAAGGAAGAAAGATTATTAAGTAGGTACTTGATAAAGATTATAGTTATTTTATGAGCCTTACTGAATAATTAAAGGAACTCGCAAGAGATTTATTTAGAGTTAGAGAAAGAAATTGAATGATGAAGCATGCATAAATCATGAATCCGCATAGAGTTAACGTATAGTCACGCATAGAGTTCACGTAGTAAAAGACAGAATCATAATAGGCACTTAAGAGACAAAGGTTAATGAGTACTGAAGATGTCTAAATGGCTGAAACGTTGAAGTAGAGCTGAGCGTTGATCGTAGAGTTCTGGGAGGCCTGTGTGGCCTGGTCTGTGTGACGAGTAGGCCTGTGTGGCCTGTGCATAGGTTCGAGTCCCTGAGAGAAAGTCTGTGGCCTGTGAAGCCTAAGAGCGGCTAGGAGACAATAATTGATGCCTGTGTAGTTTGCATTTGTGTAGGTCAGAGTGAAGGCAAGTGTGGCCTGACTTTGCGTTCCGGGCGTGAAGGATCGAGGGGATTCTGCCGACCGCCCACGAGCGAACTTGAGATCGGGAGGACCATGGTGGGTACTGTTGACCACAGCGTGTCTTGGCGCGGAAACCTTGGCAAGGCTAGAATCAACGGCTAATGATCAAGATGTCTTGAATAGAGTAGTGATTTACGTGTCTTCAGCAGGGTCCTGTCAAAGCTCCAGAAACTAGCAAGAAGGCCAAGAATGCTTTAGCGTTAGGTAATGACAAGCTTAGGCAAGCTTTAGGAGGAATAAGACAGTTAAAGACACTTATGCCCGTATTCACAAACGATAATTTCCTAAATAATTACGTAATTAATTAAATGAGTGAGATGGAGATATGCAGTTTTTTTGCAATAGAATGAGATGGGGATAATTGATTACGTAATTATTTAGGAAATTATCGTTTGTGAATACGGGCATTAGTGTTCTCTTTAGGGAAGTGAACAGAGACGACGCAAGGTAAGAGAAACGAATTACTTTCTTTTCTTGAAAGTAAAACCTTATTAAGGAAAAACGATCATATATTCAAAAAAAAAAGGAAAATGCCTAGACCATACGAAAGTGGAAGGCCTAGTTCAGCTGATGAGATATCTGTTAGTGTATTTTATTTATTTATATAATGAGTTGATTAAAAGCTTTAGAACGACAATATTTTATTTGACAATGATAATTGGTAGTGGTAATTTTGTTGATCGAAAAATTACAGAGGTCAGGTGTTGCGTGTCTGGACCTGGACTGCCTGGTTATGTGATTGATTACCTTGGACATTTTCCGCTGTTGTCATGTGTAACAATTGTGCCCTATTTGCGCTATTAATGAAAATAAATTGAACTAACTTAAATTTGGAGGAGTACCTACTGGTATTACTTTTAATGTAGGTACCTATCAGTTTTTGTAAGGCAGGAAAATTATAAGTAAATAAATTGCCAAACAATCAAATGTAAAATAATGTGATATGAAAGAGGAAGGGTGTTCTCGGTGAGGAGATGTAATACCTGAGAGGAAAGAGGAAGGGTGTTCTCGGTGAGGAGATGTAATACCTGAGAGGAAAGAGGAAGGGTGTTCTCGGTGAGGAGATGTAATGCCTGAGAGGAAAGAGGAAGGGTGTTCTCGGTGAGGAGATGTAATGCCTGAGAGGAAAGAGGAAGTGTGTTATCTGTAGAGATATGTAATGTTTGAGAGGTATACTGCCTGAGAGGAGGAAGGGTGTTCTCAGTGAGGAGATGTAATGCCTGAGAGGAAAGTGGAAGGGTGTTCTCGGTGAGGAGATGTAATGCCTGAGAGGAAAGAGGAAGGGTGTTCTCGGTGAGGAGATGTAATGCCTGAGAGGAAAGAGGAAGTGTGTTCTCGGTGAGGAGATGTAATGCCTGAGAGGAAAGTGGAAGGGTGTTCTCGGTGAGGAGATGTAATGCCTGAGAGGAAAGTGGAAGGGTGTTCCCGGTGAGGAGATGTAATGCCTGAGAGGAAAGTGGAAGGGTGTTCTCGGTGAGGAGATGTAATGCCTGAGAGGAAAGAGGAAGGGTGTTCTCGGTGAGGAGATGTAATGCCTGAGAGGAAAGAGGAAGGGTATTCTCGTGAGGAGATGTAATGCCTGAGAGGAATGAGAAGTTGACAACGTCGAGCTGAGATGGACCGAGTTGCTGCTAGGTTGGCTGATAAGCCGACGACTTCGAGTTGAGCTGGACCGAGTTTGCTGCTTGGTTGGCTGATAAGCCGACGACTTCGAGCTGAGCTGGATCGAGTTTGCTGCTTGGTTGGCTGATAAGCCGACGACTTCGAGCTGAGCTGGACCGAGTTTACTACCAGAGCTGGAATGATTGGGCTTTCTTTTATGATAACTAGGAGGCTGTGATTTCGAGCGGGTGTCGTTCGATTTTGCTGCAAGGGTAGCTGGGAAACGTCGAGTTTGAGCTCTGATGGAAGTACGATGAATGGAAAGGGAAGTAGATGACTGAGTGAAACAGATGAGGTTGGTATAATTTAATTGAGTATTTGCTTCAGCCATTCTGCAAACCAGTCTGCGGGTTCACCTGCCAGACTCTAGAGGACCCTGGGTCTTTCCATTGTAGGATTCGAGGACGAACCCTGGTCAGGATGGACGAGTTGTTAGGATTCACTCAGATCGGAATGCAGACAGAAGGAATGTATAATGGGAATGGTGCGCAAGCTGGTGAAATACGGGTGTGTAGAGGAACTTGGGATAGAAAAAGAGATACGAGTTAGTTGATGTATAACCGTCCTGGAGTGAATATATAAATGTTAATATTCTTAGTCGTCATTATTGTTATTGTATAATTAATATTATTGAACTGAATAAATAATGTTCCTAATAGATGTTATCTTAATTACTTATGAAGACTCTTTGAATTTGATGTTAGATTTCAGGGTAGTCTATTTTAAAATTTTGAGATGGATTATTAGTATAGATTACAAATTTAAAGATTAAATACATTTAATACATTAATGAAAATACACAGGAAGTCCCAGAGATGGCCAATCGTCTGTAGCTCCCAAATTGCTAAAAAAACAACGGTCTAGTTATTCTTAAAACTAAAGAAATGACAATTTATAATAACCATACAAAACTCAGCTTGAAACACCCACTTATGTACTATAAATAATACTCCAGAATAACTCAAACGTAGAAGAGTGCTGTCCCGAATCAAAAGAGACACTTTATTAGTTTATTTATAACATTTGATAAGTTCCTTATTGCCGGAGACCATTACACTTTGGTAAGTAATTACAAAGTGTACGAGAGCAATCCAAATGCGGAAGATTTTACGAGAAACACTTGATTTAGTTATTAAGTACTTTAAAATGTAACACACGTAATAATTGTTTTTACAAATATTATCAGTTATCCGTTTATTATTATTATTATTAAGTAACGGCTAATTATTAACAAATTATCTTCGATATCTGCACTTCTCAATTCTAACACATTTTTATAATCTGGAAGACTTATAATAATCGAAGTGCTCAACTAGCACGTAGCTACTTGGATAAGAAAGTTCAATTTAGGTGTTTTACCACTAACACTACTCTAATCATTCGCGTAGTTATTCTTCTCTTCATACAAATTACACATTGAACTTCAGAGTACTTGAAAACTTGAAGTACCTTCAAAGGTGTTCTATGCACTTCCGAAATGTATGTCTGGAAATCACAACTTACTCAAATATTATACTTCGACAGATTAATCATGGCCCTAAGGTTTATCAAACCGTTCTCAACAAAATTCAGCCCTCCTTGCGACCGCCGGTCGTGTTGTCATCTCCCTGCTGTTCCAGACCAGAATCCAGAACTAAAAAAAAATCCCCTTCGGTAGGTATGCATCGCGCTCTCCTTGAATTTGCCTCCCTTCTTTCTCTTTGCATTTCTTCTCTCTACCAAAAAAGGTCCAGACGTGGTAGCCATTGTTGCCAGCTGGAACAATTTCTACTCATATTTCAGGAATATCAAAAACCGGACCGTTACAAGCTTTTGGAAAAATATGTCAAAACCAAAGTTTATCCAGTGAGGGAAAAATTGGGGGAAAAAGTCGGACCTCTATCTACCGTACGTCACTCTGGTTCAAATTGCTAACACGTAATTATCGCTGTTATGTTATTCATTATACATAATATCGTTATACATAATAAATATTCAGCCGTTAAGTTTTTTTTTGAACATTGAAGACCCTATAACTTTGTTAATTCTCAATTTAGAGGGTAGGTGGATATAGACTTTTTGTCTTAAAATCAAGTTAAATATTCTACCTCAGAAGTTTGTTCCCTTTATTCTGGGATACTCTGTATATTTGAATAACGTAGATGAAAATTAGTTTTCAGATTACTTACAAGATGTTTTTGTCATTAACATAATATTCAGTTGTTTTATTATTAGTTTCTTTAAAGTGATACTCTGAACTATCAATCAGGTTATTATTAACATCAGATGCTCGTTTATTTTTAAATCGGAATTATTTTGACTCCAGAAAGGATTTCCAGTGCTCGATTTTATATGTAAATTAACTAACTTTTAATGTATTCTACTGGTCTTGCTAATTCGGAATTTCCCAATCTCGTGCTAATGTTATATCACGGAATTCCCATATTACAGATTTGAGAAAATCAATAGGTACTTTCGTTAAAAAAAATATAAGTAGGTACTTACCTAATATTTGGAATATTTCGAGTCTAGATAACTTTTAAGTTTACAAGGTATACCATATATCCTGCTCTATATTTTCTATCTCGTGAACGCTAAGAGATAGGTACAGGGTCGGGTAAATTAGAAAAAAGTTGCGCAATTTTGTGGCCACCGCGAATCCGTCAAAACAATATCGCGTCCATAAGTGAAACTATAAAGTTAACAATGAATACTCTGAAATCTAGTCGGCTTTGAAAATTTTCGAAGCGTCAGATGGGTAGGGTAGCTCTTGCCGACTTATGTAAGCCTGAAAAAAATTATTTATTAATTTCTAATAATAAGAAAGATATGGCAAAAATAAGAAATTTCGATTTTTCAGTTTTCTAAATAGATATATTTCAGGAACGGTCATGTTCCGAGTCAATTTTGGGCTCTGTATTTTCTTTACTCAAGTTTTAGCTTCAATTGAGGCTCGAATTTCAAAGGCTCAAAGTTGATTTTTTTGATATCACCCTGTAAATATATACCTAATGTTGAATCAAAAATTTCAAAACCGTTTGGAGGTGAGATGAGCTTCGAAATTTGCTCATTTACACCAAAAAAAAAAAAAAATAAAAAAACGGAGTTACGAACACCGCGGAGTGATTACCAGGTGAGAAAATTACCAGATTTTCAATCACCCTGTATAAAAATTTCATCCACACAATAGGATACCACGTGAAAAATTAGGATAGGGACATTATAATACGTAAGCCGTTTTCCGACAGTTGGAGCCGTTTCCGATCTACACTGCTTTTAAAATGAGAAACTGCGACTTTCTTATAACTCATAACCTACTCATTTTATACTGCAACTGTGAAAACCATTCTTATTGGATTTTTACGGGAAATATGGAAAAACAAAAATATACAGGGTGTCCTATTTAAAAAACAACCTTCACCTTCAAATTTGTCTACAAGGTCAAAGTCATCAGTACAGTCAGATGACCCCCATCATTGTCTTGAACAACTTTTGTCTGCACAATTTTTTTGTATCCGGCTTACCAACAGAGATATCCGGGTCCGAAGATTGAGATGGCTCACCCTGTATAGGCTTCCTCATGTTGTGTCCCGTTCTCAAATTAATCATAACAGAGCTGTGAGTAAACCATAACAGTTGCATAAAATTTTTAAGAGAATTTAAAAATACAAAAACAATAAGGTGTCACATTAAAAAAATGGTTTTTTTATCACGCTTGAAGGAAGCACTGTGTATAAAAAATGTAACGTAAAAATAAAATTATGTAAATTTAAAAGTCGACTGTTTTTTTTTGTTTTTTATTTCCAGACTCATAATTTAAGGATTTGCGGAATAGTTTTTTCTCCTTTCTTTACATACGTTTTTACGTTTTATTTTTCCAGAATGATTCTGGAAGCATTGTTGTCTTTTTAATCGGCCCTGAACACTGAACGAAATCTACATACATGTATAATAATACGAATAGGTATATACCTATGTATATCATTTTGTTAGTGCACCTATAAAAGTTGTTTATTATTTCTTTTCATCTACTATCCACTTACAATAATATTCCCGAAACAAATCTGAGGGCGCAGTTTAAACCTATCCCAAGTAGCAAAATTGGTAATTTCTATGAAGGTTAAGAAATTCTGTAGCTAATTTTGTAACTAATTATTAAGCATGTAAAAAGACTATAAGGGGAAAAATATTATTGCCACTTTCCCTAATGTTGACGTGGCACTGCGAATGTTTTTATGTATACCTACTACAAATTGTACGGCTAAGAGATCCTCTTCAACACTGAAAAGAGTTAAAAATTACATGCGGAATAGTTAAGGCGATCAGAAGATAAGCGATCTCGTTTTACTATCAATAGAATCAAAAATTTTAGATAGGTACTTTTAAACAGACATTATTGAAAAATTCGCTTCAACAAAATGTCGCAAAAAGTATAATTTAATACATCAAATAAATAACAACAATTTGTGCTTATTTTTCATTATAGGTAGGTACCTATTTTTTTATATTTTTATTTTGCATTTAAAAGTTTTTTCTTCGAGCTCAGAAAGGGCCGGATTAAGCTAAAGGCGAAGTGGGCAACTGCCGAACCTAAGATGGCCCCGCGTTGTTTAGCAGTGCACAATAAGTTAAAAATACCAACTAACGGCACATAACTGTATTTAATTCCTTCAACTAAAAAGGGGCGCTGTGAATTAATTAGCCTAGGGCGCTGCAAACCTGTAATCGGGCGCTGTACTATATGATTTAAATTTTTATACCGGGTGAAGAAAATTACCACATTTTTAATGGCCCTGTATAAAAATGTCAAGTACACTGTAAGGACACATGAAAAGTTAAGATAGGATATATGTATTAAGTAGGATATATAGGATATGTAAGCTGATTTATTATATTTGGAACCGTTTCCGATGTAAACTGCTTCCAAAATGGAAAACTGCGATTTTAAATTTTCAATTGTTTAAAACTCATAACCTACTTAATATAGACAGCAATTGTAAGAACCATTCTTATTGGATTTTCTCAACAAATGTGAAATAACAATAATAGATAGGCCTTGAGAATGGTTCACAAGGTCAAAGTGATTAGTACAATCAGATGCCCCCCCCCCCCCCCCATTGTCCTGAACATCTTTTCTCTGCACAATTTTTTTGTATCTGGCTTACGAACACAGATATCCAGGTGCGAAGATTAAAATGACTCACCCTGTATTTCAGAAAAATAGTCGGAGATAAAATTGATTCTTGAGGGACCCCGTCATTGATATAAAAAGTCTCAGAAAGAACTTCATCTGTTTCGGAATTTTGAAAAAAGAAAATGGTAAATAACAAAGTTATGAACTTATGAATATTACGCGAAACTTTATCACCACGCTGTATATAAACTGCTTACTCACTTACAATTGTGTTACTAAAGCCTGAAGTTTTAACGCAAACGATTATCAGAAAAAACTACCTTCAATGATTCCATTACACTTCCTAAATTTGCAAATATATTTTCAATTAGCCTTGCACGAAAACCATAGAATAAATTAAGGAATTCTATCAGTTAAAGAAAATCATTAAGCGAAAGCAATAAGAATAGGAAATTCCTTTATTTAATTAATCATGTTACTATCCAATTTTTATTTATTTAAAAATAAAGCACAATAAAGTAAAGTGAAAATTCTTATAATTATGTCGCATATAAGCGTTGTATTTTGATTTTTCGAACGTAGGGAATCCCCAAGTAAATATCAACTTCTGTATATGTATTGCCTCTCATTATTTTAGAATAAAATGTTAAATGATACATTTTTTGAGTGAAACATGGTGTTTCTAATGCATCAATCAACCTAATGAATAGGCTCAATTTTTTTCGATAAAATTTGAAACAAAACTTTTGATGTTTTTGTAATTTTTAAAAGTGGTTATGTTTCTGAAAGATAATATTATTATAACTGGTAAAAAACTAATTAGACAAAAGATGAGTACATATGTTGTAAAACAACATGCCATTCGTTGATGTTGTGCTATGAGTAGAGGCGGAAATTGTGAACACTTGTTTCATCCTGTTTGAAACTCATCGGTACAATGTATCTATCAACACATAGCAGAGTTTTGATCACACTATCCCATTTTATTTTGATTTCACTAAAAAAAAACTGATTGTTCAAAAGTCATTAATTCTCATTTGAAAGTTAAATTGGTTCAAATTATTACAATTTCTGAACCAATCTAGGAAATACTATTTCTTAAGATGAAATACTATTACACATTAAACACAATTTTCTTCAATACCGTTGGATAAAAAGCAAAATTCAGTGAATGACAGTACCTATATAACCTGCATTTTACAGGTCATATACCCGGTCTAAGTGAACCTGTCAAGGGCAATCCTACAGCTCCCTCTCTCTCTCTCTCTCTCTCTCTCTCTCTCTCTCTCTCTCTCTCTCTCTCTCTCTCTCTCTCTCTCTCTCTCTCTCTCTCTCCCTCTCTCTCTCTCTCTCTCCTTTCCTAAACCCCAATTATTTCCGCTGCACGAAATTTAATGAAAACTATGAGTGTGAATAAATGGTTCCCTGGATGTCCTTGGATGAGTCCGGGAAAAATATTCATTAGTGTACGAGGGTCATTTGAAAAGTTTCCGGCCTTTTGAAGAAAAACACATAATTCAAGCGAAACAAAAATTTATTTCTCGACATAGCCTCCACGCAAGTCAATACATTTGGTCAAACGCTTTTCCCAACCCTTCAGGCCATCAGAAAAAAATTCTTTAGGTAAACCTGAAAAATACAGGTTTACTGCCTCTTCAACTTCGGTATTTGACCCATATTTTTTCCCACCCAGAAATTTTTTCAAGTTGAGGAACAAAAAAAAGTCACTCGGAGCTAGGTCTGGTGAGTAGGTTGGGTGTTGAAGCAATTCGAACTTCAATTCGTCCAATTTCGCCATTGCGACCATGCACGTGTGGACTCGCGCGTTGTCCTGATGAAACAGCATCTTCTTCCTCGCCACGTGTGGTCGTTTCTTCTTGAGTTCCGTCTTCAATTGGTCCAGCAACGCAGCGTAATAGGGTCCGTTAATGGTTTTACCTTTTTGAAGGTAATCAACCATAATTACTCCACGGCTGTCCCAAAAAACTGTCGCCATAACTTTTCCGGCAGAAAGAACGACCTTTCGCCTTCTTCGGAGCTGGATCGCCCACTTCAATCCACTGCATTGACTGTTGTTTAGTCTCCGGAGTATGGTGATGGATCCAGGTTTCGTCGACAGTAATTAATCGGCGCAAAAACTCAGTAGGATTCATTTGGAACAGCTGAAGAGTTTCGCGCGACATGTTCATCCGTACGCGCTTTTGGTCGATCGTCAACAAACGCGGCACCCATCGCGCGGATAATTTTCTCATGCATAAATCTTCATGTAAAATCTTATGCACCCGTTCAGTTGATATCCCACAAGCCTCAGCGATTTCCTTAATGGTTAATCGGCGATCTTCCATCATGGTTGTGTGCACTAAACTGACAATATCTTCCGTGGAAACAGTTTTTGGACGACCAGAACGTTCATCGTCAAAAATGCTTGTACGACCGCGTTTGAACTCGGCCACCCAATGTTTCACGGTTGTAAATGAGGGCGACGATTCAACATACACGAAGTCTAACTCTTCTTTCACTTCCCGAGTTTTTTTCCCTTTCAAATACAGGAACTTTATCACCGCGCGATACTCGATTTTATCCATTTTCGTTAACAAACGTTACCTGCCAACTTTGGAAGGGTACCATGTGTTTTGTACTGATCGGAATGACTTGAAATTTTTATGGCAAACATATGTAAAGGCCCTCTATTGATTGGCAAGAGAACTTGAATGCGCCATGACGTTTTGCCGGTAAGGACGGAAACTTTTCAAATGACCCTCGTACCTAGAAGCTCATTGAAGAGAAAGAAGTGTTTAATTTAGTGAAGCTAGAAGGAAAATATAAACGATGTATCACCATGCAAAAACGAAATTTTTGTATATACCTACTAAATAATTATTAATTATATTTTTTTACTTTATATACAGGCTGCACCATAATATCCTTCTCTACACCGTGTTTTATATTAAGTCGGCACTATTGCTAATTTCGTTATTATTTGAGCTTGGAAGTCGGTTAAATTAGCAAACTAGTAGTATTTTTCTCCTGAATAAAATGGCGAAAGCAGAAAAACAATTGAACATCGCGTTTTCGAGATATTAAAAAAAAATTAATATTTTTAATGGAACACCCTGTATATTTTTAGATGGATCGGTTGCAAATTTTTTTTTTAAGGAAAAAGTCTTTATGCACTATGATCCTAAAATAATAGATTCATTAATTATTCATTATTTTATTACTCCCAAAGTAGGCTGCGACAATTATTGTAATTTAGTGTACCTACGTAATGTAAGGTAAAAAAATTATGTCGTCCTCAGTAGTGTATTTTTCAATAAAACAATACACTAAAAATAAGAGTTGTCACCTTGAAAAGGATTTAATTTTACTTAAACAAATAACAGAACTTATTTGTGTTGTAAAATTTTATTAATTTAGGATCATAGTGCATAGAGACTTTTTTCTTTAAAAAAAATTTGCAACCGATCCATCTAAAAATATACAAAGTGTTCCATAAAAAATATTATTTTTTTTAAATAACTCGAAAACGCGATGTTCAATTGTTTTTCTGTTTTCGCCATTTTATTCAGGAGAAAAAATACTACTAGTTTGCTAATTTAACCGACTTTCTAGGTTAAATAATAACGAAGTTAGCAATAGTGCCGACTTAATATAAAACACGGTGTATATTGCAATCTAAAAACGTTAACATACAAGGTCAGTTAAATTATAGTGGAAGATGCGCAATTTGATGATTAATAAGAATCTGAAAAAAAATGTTGTATATTTTCAGTCGGTGCTGAAATATCCTGAAAAAACTGAAAAATCGAGATTTCTTATTTTTGCCATAAATCTTTCTTATTATTGAAAATTAATAAATCATTATTTGTAGGCTTACATAAGTCGCCAAGAGCTACCTATCTGGCGTTTAAAAAATTTTCAAAGCCGAAGTAGATGCCAGAGTTTTCATAGTTAACTTATGGCGGCCATAAGAAAAAACAATATTGTTTTTTTTTTGTGTCGTTCGGTATAAAAAAATCATGTAAACTAAAAATCTATCACATTCAAAGAAAATTTTTTCAAATTTCCCTTCTTTTTTTTCAAAAGAAAAGACAAATTTTTATATCGACTACCATATCAAAATTAAGAAACGATAAGGCAAGTAATATGACTTCATATTGGCGTAATTGGATGAAAAAATGTTTTTTTTTTTCAATAAAAGGACATAAAAATTTTGAAATTTTTCTTGGAATTTTAGTAATTTTTAGTTTCCATGAATTCTTATACTGAAACGACGTAAAAAAAAAACAATATGACGGCCATAAGAAAAGAAAGTTTTTTTGAATATCAAATGGATAGCCCTTGACGACTTATGTAAACCTGCAACAAAAATATGCTATTAATTTCCAACAATAAAAAATATATGGCCAAAATAATAAAATTTGATTTGTCAGTTTTTTTCAGGATATTTCAACGACTAAAATTCTTTTTTTTTTCAGATTATTATTAAGCATAAAATTTATCAGCTTTTCACAAATTTAACCGAGTCCGTATGTCTTCTAGTTTCCGAGATCCCAATGATGTAGCTCGAATTCGACTCATCTTGTATATTGTTACGGATTTCCTAACCGTAGGCTCGACGGATAATTGGGAAACACAGATTTACTGTTTTATTTATTTATTCAATGTCCACAAGAATTTCAGATTACAATGTTACAAATATCACTACTTCTTATACACAACAACTTTACTTGGTCTATAACACTACTACTTTTCACTAGTCACTTAGGAATACCGCACTGTCTATATCGCCACTAGTCGCTTAGTTCCTCGCTTGTTCTTCGCACACACCGCTAGACTGAACTGCCTAGTTCGCCTGGCTGCTGGCTATTTATAGGACATCCCTACCTCTGGAAGTAGCTTCTGGACGGTTTACCGACGGCTCGCTTCTATTTCCCGAACAAATCCAAGAGAAAGTCTCGAGAATATTCCCTTTCTGGATGTTCCGCTCCCAGACACTCAAACATCCATTTCTGGAACTTCTCCACAGGAAATGACCAGAGTTTTCCATTCATTTCCTGTGGTTTTCAGCGAGATCCTCTCTCTGGGGGAACAGGAGAGCAGCAGTGTACAGGACGTCAGAATGTTGACGATCGCATACGGGTGAGCGCGCCCGGCTTGACCCCCACCACGCGCCCCAGCTAACACAGTACACCGGAGGCTGTCGCCGGCCAACGCTTTCTACGTCCCGCCCACTTCTTAGTTCACCCTTTATTCGTATCGCTGCCCCCCTCTTAGACTGTTCGATCCGAACAGGTTAATCGTTACTGCCAGAGTAACGCGCCAGCCGATCTAGGTGCACGATTTTCATCTTGGCTTTGGGGCTTCTCTGGATGCGGTACACCACGTCGTTAATCCGTTTCACGACGGTGTATGGTCCTTCCCAGGCCGGATGGAGTTTCGGGGAACGTCCCTTCTTCCGTTGAGGGTTATAGAGCCATACCTGGTCGCCATCATGGAAGCCTCTGGAGTTTGACTTTCTGTCGTAGCGGGTTTTCATTCTATCGCTTGCGAGAGAAATCCTTCCGCGAACCGCCTCATGTATGCTGACCATTCGCTGCCTGAGGTCCTCGACATAGTCGTTAACATTCCTGGACGACTCTTCAGGCGCACCAAAGAGCAGGTCACAAGGCATACGGAATTCCCGACCGAACAAAACTCTAGCAGGAGACTCCCCGGTGGTATCGTGAACAGCTGCACGATATGCCAACAAGAAGAGGGGTAGGTGGAGGTCCCAATCCTTTTGATGATCTTCGACGACTTTAGCCAGGTGTTGTTCCAAAGTCCGGTTGAATCTCTCAACCATGCCATCGGATTGAGGATGAAGCGGCGTGGTTCTCGTTTTCTCGATGCCAAGTAAGGAACAAATTTCCTTGAAGATGTTAGACTCGAAGTTGCGGCCTTGGTCAGAGTGAAGCTCCAGAGGTACTCCATACCGGCAGATGAGATTATCGACGAGTACTCTTGCTACGGTGGCGGCTTCTTGGTTGGGTAAGGAGTAGGCTTCTGGCCATTTTGTAAAGTAATCCATGGCCACTAAGATGTATTGGTTGCCGTTGTCCGTTTTTGGGAAGGGTCCCGCAACATCGATTGCAATCCGTTCGAATGGGGCTCCCACATTGTACGCTTTCATTTGTCCCCTACTTCGAACTCTCGGACCCTTGGTCGCTGCACAGGTCTCGCAACGCCTACACCAGTCTTCGACATTGTTTCTACAGTTTACCCAATAGAAGCGCTGACGAACTTTCTCCAAAGTCTTGTTCACGCCCAAATGGCCACCGGATATTCCGTCATGGATTTCTCTCAAGACCTCCGGTACTCGCTTCTTCGGTAGCACCAATTGTTGCACCTCCCGCTTGGCATCTGGACTTTCCCAAACTCTTCGCAACAATCCGTTGATCACCTTTAGAGAGTCCCACTGGGCCCAGAGTGCCTTAAATTCCGGTCCTTTGGCAGCAATATCTGCCCACTCTGGTCTACATTGTCCTGACTCTTTCCTTTCAGCAATAGGACCAATGTTTGGGTCCTCTAGCTGTTCTCGTCTCAGCTCCTCCGTTGTCCAGTTGTCAGGGACCTCAACGGCGTGGTCTTTACACTGAGGGCCTGTTGTTGTAGCTCGACTCTCTTGCAGTGCTTGCAGTCCCCCTTGCATGGTCCCCGGGATAAAGCGTCTGCATTTCCATGGATTCTCCCAGACCGGTGGATGATCTCAGCATCATACTGCTGTAACTTCTCCATCCATCTTGCCAGCTGACCTTCGGGGTTCTTTATCCCTAATAACCACTTCAGCGCTGCATGGTCAGTTCTTATGACAACTCGTCTCCCGTAAAGGTACTGATGGAAATGACCAACCGCTTTCACAATGGCCAGTAGTTCTCTTCGTGTCACGCAATAGTTTCTCTCTGGTTTGGAAAGCACCTTGCAGTAGTACTCTATTACGTGTTCTTGACCACCCTGTATCTGTGACAACACCGCGCCGGTGTTACTGGCGTCGGTATCCAGAATGAATTGGCCCTTAGCTTGCGGGTAGGCCAGAACAGGACTGGAGCACAATGCAATCTTCAAGGAGTTAAATGCATTTTCGCACTCCTTGGACCATACGAATCGGGTGTTGTCTTCAGTGAGCCGGTGCAAAGGTTTGGCGATATCCGAGAATTTTGGCACAAATCTTCGATAGTACGTGCACAATCCCAAGAAACTACGTACTTCGTGCTGATTTTCGGGACGCGGCCAGCTACTCACAGCTTCGAGTTTTTCCGGGTCCGTTTGTATTCCTTGAGCAGACACCACATGTCCCAAGAATTTGACCTGTTTTTGGAACAGCACACATTTCTTCGGATTCAATTTGAGATGTGCATTCCGTATTCGGCTGAATACCTCTCGAAGATTTGCCAGGTGTTCTTCAAAGTTCCGGCCAATCACCATTACGTCATCCAGATATACCAAGCACGTCTGCCAAGTCAATCCTCGCAGAACGCATTCCATCAAGCGTTCGAAGGTTGCAGGCGCATTGCAGAGTCCAAATGGCATGACGGTAAACTGGTACAGGCCGCTTCCCGCGGTGAACGCCGCTTCTCCTTATCATCCGGGTGAAGTCTAACTTGCCAGTATCCGCTCTTCAGATCCAGCGTCGAAAACCAGGTGGAACCGGCTAGTGTATTCAGCGTATCGTCGATTCGGGGCAAGGGGTAGCTATCCTTCTTGGTCACATCATTAAGCTTCCGGTAGTCTACACAGAAACGTGTCGAACCATCTTTCTTTGTGACTAGAACTACCGGTGACGACCATGGTGACGTTGATTCCTCCACAATGCCCTCCTCAAGCATGCTCTTCAGAATCTTCGACGCTTCTTCCTGTCTGGCAAATGGTAACCTTCTTGGGGCTTGTCTGATTGGGGCTGCATCTCCGGTATTGATCCGGTGTTGGACTAGGTTGGTGCGTCCGGTTGTTTGTTGGTCACTAGCGAACACATCACCTTCCTCTCCAAGGAATTTCTCTGCAAGTACTTTTTCTTCCTGAGAAAGGTGCTTCCAGCCAGCCGCAAAAGTCTTACGGATCTCCTCTTTTAATACCGGGGAGGTGCTTGATGTTCGAGGTTTTTCCTCTAAATCGCACCGTGATATCGATATCACGGGTTTACATGTGCCGAGAATTTCTCCCTCAGTAATAACTATACCGGACTTATTTGGGTTTAGGACTCTAATCGGTGTTGATGTCTTCTCTAGGATTATTAAGGTCTTGGCAATCAAAATCCCATTGTTAGCTGATTGGGGTTCCAGTAAGCCGGTGAAGCATCCTCCAGGTTCTCCATCTCTCCTGGCCCAGACGAGTTGTTCAGAATTGGCCTTCACGCGAATGGTTTCTGCGGCTACCAGCCGAATTTCTTCGAAAGGTCTCGCCGAAGTTCGTAGCACCATCTCTTCATTACCCAGCTTGAGTGTACGCTGTCCGATGTTCAAGATGAACCCGTTGTGATGGAAAATGCTAAGTAATATATTCTTAGTTTATTGAAAAGTTCATTGATGTCTTTGAACCACTTTATGAAACAAAAGTTGCTGATAAGTTAACTTGAGTTCACCAGCCGAGCCGAGTACATTCACATTTCCTGTATTGCAAAAAACTATAATCTTTTATGTTTACTCAGCGACATGTTAGAAATTATTCACTGTATATTTTTTTAATTAAATTTATTAGGAAATAAGTTGTCCTCAAGAGAGGAAGGTTGATCCCGTCTTTTCGACAGGATGTTCATCGACATTCTAGCAATAAGTTAGTTAAATTGTAATAGGATAATAACCAATAAAATGTAAATTAGTAAATCTCAGAACTCTTTCCCTGCTAGTAACAAATAATCTCAAACGAACCTAGATCCAAAGGATGGATCATCACATGGCGATCCTGCTAGTTGATATCATAGTGGATATCATCAGAAACTACTCGTGAAGTTTAAAATTGAAGTTGTGTCCTCAGTGAAATATAAGACGAAAATTATCTAAAAAAAAACATGGTTCAATAACCAGTGGTCACCAGTGCTATGCTTATCATCATTATTATAAATAGTGAAGAAAGTTAAGTTAGTGAAATCAAAATGGGAGGTTCTGAGTCGAAAGAAGAAGTCATTATATCACAAGCTGAAAATAGTGGTGGAATTACTGATGGAGTTTCTCAAGGACAAGGTCTATCAGTCTATGAAGTTGGTGGTCTAATAGCAATCCTGATGGCAGTAATTGGAATTTTTTATCTGGCTTATCTACTGTTTATGAGAAAATTGAAGAAGAAGACACGCGGAGAAGTTAGGAAGAGCCAAGATGTGTTAAATGTGTCCAGCAATAGTGTAGTGTAAGTGATAATGTTAGTGCAATAGGTGTTAAAAGTGATTAAAACGTAAGTAGTTTAAGATTGAAATTTTGTTTTAGTTAAGTTAGCTAATGAGTCTAGTTGAGCCATTCGGTTTCATCCATGATGAGCTTAAGGTAATTTTAAGAAATCTTAGTAAAGACAATCAAGAAAGACGTTCTGATTTAGAAGTCATAAATAGGAAAATAAACAAAATAAATGATTTAGAGAAGGATTTTACTCTAACGAGGGATGCATTCAATAAGTCTAAAGTAACTGATAAGGAAATAATTCAAAAAGCAAAGTCATAATATGTAGAAAAGAATGAAGCTTTAATTAATGAAATTAGAGGTATACTAGCCGATAGATTAGACAAAGCGAGAGGTCGTAACTCTCAGACAGATTTAGACATTGCTAGTAATATAAACGTCAAGATGACAGAAAAATTTGATCTTAGAACGGCAGCAATGCTGTTACCGGTCATGGATGGATCAGAAAATGGCACTAGACAATTAATCGATGCAATCGAATTATATGATGGCTTATTGGATGACAATGGTAAAAAATTCCTCACAAACTGTTTTAAAAACCAAGTTAACGCAATCTGCTAAATTACGTTTGAATAAGGCTTATGCATCCAATGCAGAACTTATTATTGATATTAAAAAAATACTTGGTTCTCAAAAAATCTGTAGCTGCCCTTTCGTCTGAGCTTCATTATTCCAAGCAAAGTCAGCAATCAGTTGAGGACTTTGGCAATGCGATTGAAAAACTTATGGTAAATTTAACATTAGCTGAAGCTGATGGTGATGATGATAAAATGGCGGTTTTGGCAAATACCAATGAAAAAATAGCGATCAATTCCTTTGCAAATGGACTTAGAGATCCAAATTTAAAAACAATTGTGAAAGCTAGGAATTATTCTCAATTAAGGGATGCAATCAGGGGCGCACAAGATGAAGAAAACTCAAAGCAAAATTGTAGTTCCGGTCATGCGTTTTATGCTTTAAATGATATTTGCGGAGTGCTTGAAGTAGCGCTTCATCAGCTGTCTGGTTCTGGTCGCTCAACAGGAGCATCTGCCTGGTCTCCTGGTCTCTCAGCCCATCGATGAAGCTTCGTTTAGCCATGTCCCCCAAGTAGTCGTTTGGGTAGCCTGGGTATGCAAGGTGAAGAAGCCGTTCAATGTCCGCTTTGAACTCTTGTAGGGTCTCTCCACTCTTTTGCGTTCTTGAGGCAAGCTGCGTCTGGAACACTTGCTTCATGTGGCTGTCTCCAAAACGCAGCTCGAGAGCCCTAACTAGTTTACTGAAATCCCTCTGGTCCTGTGCCGGGATAGTCTGTAGAAGTTCCAGGGCTGTTCCTCTCAAGGCCAGAACTAGAGCTGTAGCCTTCTCTTCTGGCGTCCATCCGTTGACTTCTGCAGCAGCGTCCAATTGACGTTGGTACGTACTCCAGGAACTTTGCCCGTCATAATTTGGGAGCTTTACATGAACCGTCGCCGGGAATACTCGGTGCACTCCTCACGCTTCGTCGTTGGCGTGTCTCCAGATCTTGGATGCGGTTCTCAATTCTCTCCACTTCTAGTTTTAATTTCTTTTCGATTTCCTCGTTAACCTCTTTCTTGATTTCGCAAGCCTCTTTCTTAATTTCCTCCCTTACACTTTCAATTTCATCACTTGTGTCAGATTTTAATTTTTCGAAAAGCTCATCTTGATTAGCCCTCAACTTAATAAGAATTTCTTCTAGCTCTTCTTTGGATTCTTCTTTTTCCTTTAATCGTTTCTGTTCTTGATCTTCCAAAATTTTCTTTATTTCTTCGTTTTCTTCAAGGCGTTTATTTTCTTGATCTTCTAACGTTTTCTTTAATGCTTTTTCTTGATCTTCTAACGTTTTCTTTAATTCTTCGTTTTCTTTAAAGCGTTTATTTTCTTGATCTTCTAGCGTTTTCTTTAATTCTTCGTTTTCTTTAAAGCGTTTATTTTCTTGATCTTCTAACGTTTTCTTCTGATCTTCCATCAGCTGTAGTAATTTCTGCATCATTTCGGCCTCCATCTTCGCAGCTTGACTTCTGGTAACTATGGACATTAATCAAAGAAAATTCACCCTCACTTTCTTCCAATTATCCCACTTCTGACACCAAATTGTTATGGATTTCCTAACCGTAGGCTCGACGGATAATTGGGAAACACAGATTTACTGTTTTATTTATTTATTCAATGTCCACAAGAATTTCAGATTACAATGTTACAAATATCACTACTTCTTATAAACAACAACTTTACTTGGTCTATAACACTACTACTTTTCACTAGTCACTTAGGAATACCGCACTGTCTATATCGCCACTAGTCGCTTAGTTCCTCGCTTGTTCTTCGCACACACCGCTAGACTGAACTGCCTAGTTCGCCTGGCTGCTGGCTATTTATAGGACATCCCTACCTCTGGAAGTAGCTTCTGGACGGTTTACCGACGGCTCGCTTCTATTTCCCGAACAAATCCAAGAGAAAGTCTCGAGAATATTCCCTTTCTGGATGTTCCGCTCCCAGACACTCAAACATCCATTTCTGGAACTTCTCCACAGGAAATGACCAGAGTTTTCCATTCATTTCCTGTGGTTTTCAGCGAGATCCTCTCTCTGGGTGAACAGAAGAGCAGCAGTGTACAGGACGTCAGAATGTTGACGATCGCATACGGGTGGGCGCGCCCGGCTTGACCCCCACCACGCGCCCCAGCTAACACAGTACACCGGAGGCTGTCGCCGGCCAACGCTTTCTACGTCCCGCCCACTTCTTAGTTCACCCTTTATTCGTATCAATATTATAAATGGAATTTGCATTCTACACACCTTCTTTTAAATGAATTTATTTCTACGATGGATATTTTATACGTTATGAAGAAATGTTTGATGAAAAATAGGAGGTAGGTAAAATGATGTTTCGAAAGTTTCGACTTTTTCCGATCGTGTAGCTCGAAAACGGTTGATAATTGAAAAAAAAACTATGGTTCAAATCTTTTAGACAATTTTAGAAGCGTTTAATTTTCCCTACGACACACCGTTTTTGAATGTTTCGCACTGAACGCACTGAAGAAAATTCTGAAGAAATCGCTTAGATACCTGCTCACGCTCTCTAGAATTCTTGGGTGCTACCACATGATAATTATTATGCCAGACAGATCTAAAGAGAACAAAATCCAAAGTCCATGAATGTTACCCCCATTGCGAAAATAACTTTCAACTATAGCCGTTTCCAATGTAGATACACTGCTTTCAAAATGAAAAATTTCGTTTTTCACTTGTTTATAACTCATAACCTACTCAATTTAAACTGAAACTGTACATACCTTTATTACTGGATTTTCTCAGACAATCTGAAAACATACAGGCTGTTCTATTTACAAAAAAAATGAACAATCTCGTCATTACTAAGCCAAGGAACAACCTGTAAACAAATGTCACGTCAATAGAACATAAACTCAATTTAAAAATTGCACTGTTTCTGTTTTTTCAACAATTCTACAAATATTTTAAGAAAATGAATCTATTCTTTATATTTGATTCACCCTATATATTATTGATGAAACTAATTCAAATTTAATTGTTATTAAATATATTTTCGAGTTTTTTCATGCGTTTTTTTTTCGCTAACTTTTGTTGCATAATAATATAGGTAGGTAGATATAAATGCACAAATGTACCATTATTTGTTTTTGTTTTTCTTATATGACGTCTGCAAAACGCATTTGTAATTAGGCACGTATACACTAATGAAGTGTTCATGATAATATATCTGTAAGTGTTCAATTACGCGCTGATGATATGTATAAAAGCAGCTAGACCTTGCCCATTTTATCATTATCTAGTAAGACTTCTAGTTGATTGTACGAAACACGAAATAAAATAAAAACGTACGTAAATTTCAAATTACTTGTGAAAATACATCAAAAATGTACACCAACCCTTTCAGTCGTACTCATTCAAAAGTGTGTAAAGTAATTGATAATTTTCTTCGTCCAAATTCCAACTACAGGAAGAAAGAGCAAAGAAACATGAACAGAATCATGAACAGTCCTTCAAATTCATCAATAAATTCATCATCCTCTGGTAAATCAAACGACTACTCATCTTGGGCATTCAAATCAAACTTCAAATGAAGATATTTGGACAGTGAATACTTTAAAAGTGATTTGACATACATGGCTGAGATTTAAAATCTTTGAAGTAAGTATCATGAATTCCTGTGCTAAATTTAGTGTTTCTAGAACCTGACATTTTTTGCAAAGAATACCAATATGCTTAAATATACAGCTTGTAAGTGGGTCATAGGTCAGCGTTGAATTCAACATGCAAATTCAGTTTTGTGCAAATAATATTTCCAGACTTATTTTGACAATAAAATTATGTTGAAATAATTCATGAAATGGATAAAATGTACTTAATTACACCTCATGGCCGAAATAACGTGCAGTAACTGACGTTACTAAAAAAGCAATTTTGGAGAAGCAGCAAACAGAATCTTACGTTTCGAGGAACATTTTTACTAACGGAGAAGCGGCAAAAAGAAATGTTCCTCCAAACGTAAGATTCTGCTTGCTGCTTCTTCGAAATTGCTTTTTTAGTAATGTCAGTTACTAAACGATATTTCAGCCGTGAGGTGTAGCTACTTTTAATTTTGGATACGATAATACTAATGCAGAAAAACAAAAAAAAAAAAAATAAATTGCATTTTTTTAGAAGATAGGTACCCAATAGGTAACTACCTAGACCTTCAGTGCATTTTTTTTTTTGTGATGTGATGTTATGCTCTGTAATTGTACCTACATTTCAATATTGAGTAGTTGACTTATATATTTTTGTCATTATTTTAAAATCCAACAATGACAACAATCCACAAAATCTATAATATCAGCAAATGAGTGCAAATTTGAATTTTTTTTTTTTAATTTTCTTTTTTATATTTCTACATTATTATTTAAGTGTTGTAACTGAAGATATACTCGCTAAATACAAATCGCTATTCTCAAAAAATATTTTCTCCCTAATTTTTATTTAAATCTTAACCTGGAGAAATTATTCGCACAAAGCTGAATTTGCATGTTAAATCCCTATGACCCACTTACAAGCTTTCAGTTTGTATTACACATTTAAAATTTCGAACTTTCCAATGTAATACTTCACTTTCTGTGTAGGGTGATCCGCGAAACTTGACGTTTAGAAAAAGAATCGCGATATAGTAGACCTAGAATTTCGGAGATGAAAAATTAATAAATATAACTTGACATATAAATTGACTGTGGCTGTTTAAAGCCCCATTAAGTTAACTCTTATGTTGCTGTAACCGTTTTCAAAGCTAGATCCTTCTAATTACACTTAGATAGTTTTATTATTGTAAAATTTATCAAGTTTTCATTTTACTATAGTGATTATTGAAATTACTAGGTAATCGGTGTGATTATTATCTCCAACACAAAAAACCGCGAATTAGGGCAACATTGTGCGAAAGTATTTTACAAAGCGGCGAAAGAATAAATATGCCTGTAAAATTTTGATTATTTATTAAAATATAAGCAAATTATACGAACAATGTGAACAAAAATCATTATCACTTTGCATTTTCTGTCTTCTTTTATCTAAAGACAGGGAATATATTTAAGATCTTCGCGTTTTAGGCTTACACCCTGGCTATATTACCTATCTACCTCTCTCTCAAAAGCTCAAATATTCCCAATAAAACGTAAAATGTGTAATAAGGTTTCTGAGTGGTTTTTCAAGATCGCTTTATATCCTAGATCGTCACATGTTTTTAGATGTCCACTTTCGCTAATCGCATCTTGCCTATTTCTTTGTTATTAAAAATATAAGTTTTGAATTTTGATTTGTTTCATGAGCTTAATTTTATTTTTATTACTTTCAGATTTACATTACTGCACCGCCTTGATTTTGATTTTGTTCACGATTCCTGTTCAAGAACTACAAAGAAATATATCGTGACATGCAGAAGAGAAATGGAGTTGAATGGAATGTCCAAGAATTAGAAATGAACATTACTACAAAAAATATAACTTGATTTTACCTATTTGTAAAAATTGGTTATCATAGTCAATTATTATTGTAAAATATTATTTAGAAGTGTAATATAAGAATGATTTTGTCTGCATTAAAAATTCAATAAAATAATATCTAATGCAGTCATCAATAATTAGTAAGTTAACAAGTTAGTAAGTAAATAAACAGATTATACTGTGACTTCTAATCAACAGGAATGCTCATTAGGAAGCTATTGAATTTCTGTCTTATGTAATTGGGAATCGGGTTCTTTAATGAAATTATTATTTATAAGAAGATTAAAAAAAAAAACGATTCCCAATTAAACAATTAGGTAATTACTTAGTAATTCAACAATTACTAAGAAGGTTCAAGCAAAATTATCAAATTAGGAAGTTTTATACGCCACTACCTTCAAAAAATATAAAATAGGTCAAATACTTTTGTTTATATTATCAGCTTAATTTTGTATTTGTAAACAGTATCAATTATTTATTATTGAGATGAAAGTTATTTGCCACTTAAGTGGTAGCTGCGCCTTCAATTATTATATATTATTAGAAAATAACACAACAACAATTTTCCATGTGGATAGAGGACACCGAGGTGATTCTAAAAAACCCATGGTTAATGGGTCTCACGTCCTTAGTAACATCATAGGTATAGGGTGTTTCCTGGATATCGCAAATTTATTTCGAAAGCCATAAATAACGAACCACACTGTTTTATTTCTTTTTAAATTTGGTTAAAAAGTTTCCATTTTCCTGCATAAACGTTTGATTATAATAATAGCCGGAAGAAACATTTAGATCCGGACCCACAAAAAATTAATAAATGTTAGTAAAACTTTTAATAAAAAACTGTATAACAGAATTTACAAAATTAATTTTGGCATTTTAAATGAGCAAAAAATATTGAGTTAAACAATGTACTTTTTGTAATTCCGCATCCGATTCTACGAGTGGCATTTTGATCTCGAAGTTAGATTTTTGATTAAAACCTAACATTCAACATTCAAAAATGTTAGTTTGTTTTTTAATTAATAGATAATATAAATTATTGTAGTTTATTGAAATTCGTGAATCATGTCTGGTAGTACTTCTGTATCTCATTAAACTCTTTAAAACTCTGAATGCGGGTCCGTGCCAAAACAAAAAAAATTTGAAATTTTTTTTATTTTTCTAACACCCTTTATAAAAAACTTTAACAGTATACAGTGTATTATAATGGTATTATGTACCAACCATTTATTATTTATTGTAAAAACATACCCACTCGCTAGTTCTCTCTACGTGTTAACGCACAGTAAAACCATCCATTAAAAAAAAGCTAATCTACGAGGAATTATTTGTGTTGGATGTTGGAATCTACACACACACCCTCACACGCGCACGCTAGCATAAAACTTTCGGTCACCAGGAGTACCAGGACTTATTTCCAAATTGTCCGTCGACTTTACTGTCCCATAATAGCTTCCAGATAGAGGCATATATCGCCCGAAATTTAGAAAAGAAGGTGGGAATCCTGTTACTTCATGTGCTGCCGTATTAATGGCTTGCCAAATCTTGGATAAATTCTTATCGTATGACGCTTTCTGAACGACACATTTGCCCTAATGGTATCGTGAAGACAGAGACATCGATGTTTTAATGGTCATTTCCATCTCATCAGTCTGTCACATCACCACCGCCAGGGAAGTGAGCCGATCAGAAAGAAAATCAAAGCTATAGGTAAGCAAATGATTTGTCGGAAACATAGTGACTTGCAAGGTAAATGCCATCTGACGACTGAAAAGTATACAGCTTTCAATATGTCAATCAGAGATTCTCTTAAAGAAATCTGCAATTTTTCGCTACTATCTCTGACAGTTCACTGAAAAAGCAACTACCTTGCGAATCTCAGTAAACAAATCAGAGATGGACTAGGCACAAAGCTGTGTTCCTAGACAGGAAGTAGTTTCAATGAAACAAATTGATATATTAATAAATTATTTTAATCAATTATACAGTAATTGATTATATTGATTATATCGATGGCATTATAAACGAGTAGATGGCATTTGCCTTGCAAGTCACTATGTTTCCGACAAATCATTTGCTTAAATGCTTTGATTTTCTTTCTGATCGGCACACTCATCTGGTGATGGTGATGTGACAGACTGAGGGTGGAGTGCTAGAACGCTAATTAAAGATTTGTCAGATAATTATTGATTTTAAATTGCAAATTTTGAAAATATGGTGAATATTTTGAATGGTCTTTCATTTTTTATCAGTAATTAACTCTTCTAAAAGGGGGTAGAGTTTATTTCCAGCAATATCAGACCAACATTTTGGTAATACAGGGCATTTTAAAATCCGTAATTATCTGACAGATCTGTAATTAACGTTCTAGCACTCCACCGTGAGAGATGGAAATAACCATTGAAACATCGATATCTCTGTTTTCACTCTGTCTCTGTAAATGTGTGTGTCCTTTGGAGGACCTCGGGAAAGGACCTATGAGATCTACAGAAATAATCTGACAAGGATATTGCGCATGGTTCTCAGAACCAAATAAGCCCATCGGACTCTTATTTGACATTTTTTGCGACCCGCAAACTTTACAACAACGAACATTCTTTAAAACGTCGTGTCTCATATTAGGCCAATAGTTGTTTTCTTGCATTCTGACTAGGGTTTTGGTAAAATCAAAATGTGCACAGACCGGAGGGTCATGACATGATTTAATTGCTTCCCATCTTTGAGACTTTGGAACTAATGACTTCCATTCTTTTACACTAGATTCAAGAGGTAATTGACACGCTGCAAACTTATAAATACGATCTCCTTCAATCTACCATTGAGGGTAAGAGTTCGGTGACTTGGTAATTTTATCATACATGGAACTATACCAAGTGTCTTTCCCATGCAGATAGTGCAATCTCCAAGAGGTTGACTTCTGTGTAAGTAATCCTAGACAGTGCAGGAACCACGTTAGATACATCCTTTCGATGGATTAGTGTGAAGGAGTACTGCCGCAACGTTACTGCCCATCTGGACTATCTACCAGTTGGATTTTTTAATGGTATTCAACCAGAGGAGTGAGCGGTGATCCGTCACTACGGTGAAATGAGTGTCCTCCGCAAAACACCTAAATTTTTCCACACAGAACATTATGGCAACAAACTCACGTTCACATACCGTATACTTCCGCTCTGCACGGGTTAACGAACGACTGGCAACGCTATCACACACTCTCTCTTCTCCACTCTGAGTTTGGGTCAAGACCATATGGCAGTGTCACTGGCATCGCATTGTACTACAAAATGTTACGTAAAGTCCGGCTGTGAAAGGATCGGAGCTGAAACCAAGGATTTCTTATTTGTTAGAGCTTCTTGAGCTTCGGCGGTCCACATAATAGATTCCTTTTTCTTTTTGCCGTGTAAGAGGCCGTTCAAGGGAGCAACAAGGTCAAAAAAGTAATGTATGAATCTGCGATACCAGGAACACATGCCTATGAAACGCTTAACCTTCGTGGCTGTTGTTAACCTCGGATAATTTACCATAACAGCTACCTTGTCCGGGTCTGTGTGCAGACCATCGGAGCTTACTACAAAACCAAGGAATTTCAGCGAAGTTCTGAAAAATTGGCACTTGTTCAAATTAATTGTAGGTTAGGTAGCATTGAGAAGGATCTTCCTGACGTCAGACAGCAGTTCCAAGTGCTCTTCAAAACTGGTACTCCTGACCATAATATCATCTAGGTATGCGAAGATTTTGGGTTCATACTTAGGTCCAAACAAGGCGTCCACTAGTCTCTGCTGAGTCTGCGCTGCATTGCAGATACCAAATGGCATTACTGTAAATAGGAAGAAACCACGACCCGCTACAATAAAGGCGGTCTTTTCCTTTGATTCTGAATCTAACGGAACCTGGCAAAAAGAATGACGAAGATAAATAGAGGAAATATAATTATTAATACGCCAGCGGTTTAGGATTCCATCAATATAAGACAACGGATAAGAGTCATGTTTGGTCACACCATCCAGGTTCCGGCTATCGAAACAAAAGCGATATTCGTTATCGTTTTTTCGGACTAGTAAAACAGGTGAACAGCAAGGACTACCTGATGGTTCAACCACACCTAACTTGAGCATTTTATCGATCTCGAAATGTAAGATTTCAAGCATGTAGGGTGACATGAGATATTGTTCCTTCTTGAAAGGCTTCGTATCACCCGCATCGATATCTTATTTGTGAGATGCAGAAGTAATGCCAGACATGATTCGCTAATTTCAATAGACTACAATAGTTTATGTTCTTTATTCATTAAAAAAATTAACATTTTTGAATGTTGTGAACCAGTTTTAGGGAAACATTTACATTCGAGATCAAAGTGCCACTCGTAGAATCGGAAGCGGAACAAAAACACATTATATATATATATATATTCGTTTAAAATTACAAATTGCAGTCTTACGATTAACATGTTGTTTAGTTTATTAAATTACATATGATTGGTTTCGTCGATCATGGGGAAAAGAACGATCTGTAGGATATTCTGATGCGATGTTGACATCATGGTGAAGCATTTGCGTTGAGAGATATAGTCTAGGGAAAACCCCATTAAAAAAACCTAGACACACCATCCTGTTGAGATTGGTTTGAAATATTCCAATCATTTTGCAGCATCCGGACTTAGGTTATCAGGCTGTTAATGTAGATTTTGTTTACAAGAGCTTCAAATTCTGTAACCAGTCTATTGTTTCGGTGGAAATTTCATGAATTGCTTGAAAACCTCCAGAAAATTTGGTTAAAGGACATTCATTAACAATGTGATTGATGGATTCTTCAGGATGTCCGCAAATACAGGAAGCGCTTGGTATTAAATTCCATTTATGTAACATTGAATTACATCTACCGTGTCCTGTTCTTAAGCGATTTACTTGTACCCAGACTTTCCTTTTTATTTCAAAACCGTTGACTACTGATGAAGGATCTTCGATTAAAGTGTTGTTGAATAAAGAAACACTTTTATTTCGCCAATCATTTCTCCATTCATCTTCAATTTTAAATGGTCGATCCAGGTATGTTTCTAGCCACACAGGTCTTCTTGATTTTAATCTCGTTGTTGGAAGATTATTCAGGTCCGATGTTATTGAAAAATCATCTGGAAATGTTCGGTATTTATTCATGATTTTATGTACTGCTTGTTGTCTTCGGAGATTAGATGGAGCAATATTTGACAAAACAGGTAACCAAGGGATCGGAGTTGAGCAAATTGTTCCAGTAATAATTCGTAATGTTTGGTTCAGTTGAATATCCACTTTTGATTGATGTACACTGTTGAGCCATACGGGTGCACAATATTCCGCTGTTGAATAAACATGTGCAAGAGCTGATGTGCGAATTGTTTTTGCATTGGCTCCCCAAGTCGTTCCAGCAAGTTTGTATAGAATATTATTCCTTGTTTTTAATTTTTGTTTCACTTTTTCTAAGTGTTGATTATAGGTTAAAGATATATCCAAAGTCACACCAAGATATTGTTAAAATATATATTAAAATAACATTGTTCAATATTATCTGCTAATTTAAAATACCAAAGCGAATTTTGAAAATTCTGGTATAAAGTCATAAGTCATAAGTGTTTTTTTTGCTAATTGGTTAAAACATACATTGAATACGTCGCTTAAGTATATGAGAAAATATAAAACACAAAAAATGTTTACAAGAAATAAACAAAAGACACAACGAACATAATAAAAAAGCAGTATTGACTTACATGGTGTCGATCCTGGCAGACAGAAACCCGTCCACAGAATAAAATGCATTACGGAGTAGAAACAACCGAAGAAGACCCTTGTGACAGGCCGCCCTGGGGCTTGGGGAAAATTTACGTATGTGGGCGGAAATTCTTCTCGGGCGCCAGATTTTTGTGAGGGTTTACTCCCTGGGAAAAAGTTCTCGCAGCGTTTTCCCGGTGCCTGACGCACAATGGTACTTTCTCAGTACCCTTGTCCCTAGGATGGCCCGGTGGAGAAAAGAAAATGCCAGGGGTCAGATTAAGTTATCACCAGATTAAAAGAACTAATCAGAGCGATGTTCTTTACGCACCTACCTGGTAGACTGGCACGTTCACGGAGCTAAGATGTCGGCAAGATAACAGGGGAATGATATAGAACACGACTCAAAATTAAACCAGTTTATTTAAATTGGCAACAAGATAAAACACAGTGCAAATTCCTTCAAAATAAATCGGAAACTGGTAGGTACTTACGTGAATAAAAATAATCATACAATATTATAAAAAAATTGCATACGGGTCATAGGGGTATAAATAAAACACAGATCAGTCTTTATTATGGGTACACTGTCAGTAAAAAAAAAGATTAAATAAAATAACTCGATGATTGAAATAAATTAAGTAGGTACCTACCAGTATGAAATCGGAACGAGCGACCGGTAAATTCTCTGAGCAGCGGTGGTACGTCGAATTAAGAACAAGAAACAAGGCAGAAAAGCCGGCGAGCCGTGTGTGTGTATTAGCGTGTGTTCTATGTGTGCCTGAATCTGCGGGCCGGGCTCCAGGAACACCGAATCACTTCCGTGTGCAACGGGCTAGGGTCCATAATGGATTTACCCTCCTTTTTCAAAAAAAAAAAAACGGGCTAGGGTTAACTTCCCATCGAGCGTCCGGGGCCAGTGGTCACCGCGCCCAAGCAAAGAACGATGGGTAGAAAACCGCAACTCCCCCGGAAGGTCGTTGTACGGGGCCAGGCCAACAGAGAGAGGACTATTAAATTCAAGTGGGTTGTTGTGGATAATGCAGGGCGTAAGGCTCGATTTTTTATGATTATGAATGTACCTTGTTTCTTCGAAGTGGTGCGGTATCGGACGGTTCGGTGACGTCGCGGTCTAGACACTGCACGGGGAACACGGTGAAACAACGGACGGTGAGACACAACACCGCAAGGAAACTGTCCACAGACTCTATCTAAATAACTCACGACTACTGCTAGTCAATCTAATAATTCCCTATAACTACACTGGTCACAACCCTCAAACTACGGACGGACGCGAAGTAATAAATTCAGAACTAAATCTCGACTAAGTACTACACAAGTTACGGACACATCAGCGATCCAGAAACGATCCGGTAAAGACGAAGGAGTGAACGAGAAAATAAGTGACGACCAAGTGAGCCTTCTCGAAGGGCTGTGCTACCTTTTATAATAAATGATGACAACATCCATCTCCAAATCGCTAATCGGCGCGTTTTAATTGGTTGTAATTGAGAAAATGATTTCTAGAAATAATAATAAACGTCGACAGGAAGTTGACTTTTTGCGAGATGATCGCCTGCAATCGCCTGATTTGTATTAAATATTTACCTCTGGTTTGCATTTATTTCGCGTATTTACGGACGCAAAAAATTGTTGGATGAAAATTCCCATCGCTTCTAAAGAATAAAAATAATGCTCGACTGAATTAAATAAAACCGGAAAATTGAAATGTTATTATAAATTTAATAATTCCTGCCGCGACTTCACGACGTAGGTAGGTAGGTAGGTAATCGGCTATCGCAAGTGATAAGTTCACGACACCAGGCAAGCTGGGTTCCCTGAAATGCAACGACCAGATAAAACCTTTCCTATTCGACGATTTATTAAATAATCTATCACTTATTGCACCCGATTTTACTTAAGAGAAACTTTAGAAACACTAATAGGAAATATCGATGATTCTAGGCCTGAAATTGCCTATCTCTTACTAATTCAAAAAGGAGAAAACCATGATTGTGCCTACTAGTAAAACGAAGCAATTTTCATTGCTTCGTTACACCCTTGAAACTTCCCACAGGTTGCCCTCTTATATCAATATATAGGAATATTGTCAGTACTTAGACGGGTGACCAATTATAGTGGTAAAAAAAAAAGTTCCGTGACCGATCGTGCTCCGGGAGGTGCGTTAAAAAGGGGGTTCCGGCTGCTTCATAGCAATTGTTAGGTTACGTCAGAGGCCCTTGAGGCTACTTGAAAACTTCTGACACTTGGACTTTACCACAGCAATACGATATTTATTATTTAATATTTATTATTTAGGAATATTGTTAAAAAATCTACACACATAACCATAACATTAGTACCAGGAGTACAAGATATACAGAAGTCCAGACCTGGATTTTTCTTCCTGCTATTGTGGAAAATTTGTGTACAGAAAATGGAAACTATTTTACCAAATTAAAAAAAAAAGCTATACCGGGTGGTTCGTTAGTTATAACCTTTGAAAGAAAAGGGTAAAAAACTGAGTAATCACGATATCCATAAAAAACACCCTGAATCAACGCTGTATCTATGTTACTAAGGACGTGAGACCCCTTACCAATGAGTTTTTTTGAACCACCTTGGTGGCCTCTATCCACAGTTACCGTTTGTACGTTTACCAATGGAACACCCTGTATAACTTTAATTTATAAGTTATTATTATTGAATAGTAAAGCAGAAAAAATATTTTCAATTTTTTTTTATTATTTTTTTTATTGGCCTTTTTATTTACTCCAAGAATGGTCGCATTTGAGCCTTGTATAAGAGGAGAAGCTGTTCAGGCGTATAAAATTTCTTTGTACGGAACAGTGCTCCAAGTTTTTGAGAAGCGCTCTTCGCCATACCCGCAACATGATCATGCCAAGACATGTTCGCTCCGAGGCTCACGCCAAGCAAATGAAGAGATGACGATGGAAGAAAAGAGTGTCCCGCTATTACCATAACTGGTCCTCTACGTTGACGTTTTTAGAGAAAATGACCGACTGTTTTCCCAGCATTAAACTGCACCTGATTTCTATCGCCTCAAACTAGAATCTCTTGTAGATCTTTGTTATGTATTGATACTTACTCTCATCGGCAAAACTGTATATTGGATTTTCCGTTATTTCGAGCAGATCGTTAATATAAATTAGAAAGAGAGTCGGAGATAAAATGGATCCCTGAGGTATTCCGGCATTGATAGAAAAGGTCTCTGAAAGATCTTCATCGATAGCCACCCGCAAGGAGCGACCTCCGAGGTAACTCGCCAGCCACAAACAGACCTTCTCAGGAATGCCATAAGCCTGCAATTTTGCCAACAATCCCCCATGCCAGACATTATCGAACCCTAGAAATATCAAGCACAACCACTCGGGGACTCCCCATGATGTTAAGATTAGGTGTAGATTGTTTACACTGATTATTGCGTTCCTCAAATCTTGTTTTATATAAATCATAAATAACATTTGTTTCTATTTTACATGTTTCATTTTGTCCATTGTTAAAAACCTTTCTTATTGCTTTTCTTCTCTGATTATTGTAACGAAATTGGGGAAGTTAATATTCATATTCTGTTCTACTATTTTCTTTCTTTTTGATTTTCTTTGGGGCTGTCGAATTTTTATATGTGGTATTATTATCACTGAATCCGCTTCTTTTTCTAGCCTCATAGTATTTTCTAGCAGGATATTTTGGACCAGAAATGTAATCCAATTAATTGATTAAAAAAACACTAAAACCCTGGACTATTTTGTCCAATTCTCCTTCGGAATCAATATCAACATTACTATTGTAATGTAAAATAATAATATACAATTTACTCTCGAACCCCTGATCAATAGCCATGCATTAACGTCAAACGTCAAATTATTGACAGGTCGGCTTGAAAATCGAAGCTACAGTGAAGGTAAGGCTATATCTAATGTCACTACAAGAGCTGACTAACGTCACATCGTCTTCATGATTGCCCCAACTTTCTGTTTTATTTATATTTATACACGGAGATCGACCCGGCGAGATGGACGACTATGTAGACTACATCAAGCAAATGGGCCTTCTTGATTATTATTATTATTATTATTACTTTGATTATTGCAGAATGTTTCAAGGTTTTGGGTTAAATTTACCCTCAATATGCAAAAATTCAACCCAGTTAAGAGTTAAGTTTTATAGTTAAGTTTTATAGAAGTAGTTTTATCAAAAAGTGTTGACATAATTTCAAACAAATTTTCATTCACGATTCAAATTTCTTCTATGATTTATTTCCATTATAGTTTTTCGATAGAACTGAATACGACAGCTTATTGCAACGTGTATTGGTACCTATGTCCAATTATTACAATATTCTCAGAGTATACATGGATCATTAACCTTCAGAAATATGTAAGTTATCTATGACTTTGTGTGCAAATTTCAGGCAATACAAGCATAATTCTTTTGAATGGAAATTACAGATTTTAATAATAACTATAGTTCCTACATTGATCGCGTTTTGCTTAATTCATGAGGTCTTGGTTATATAATTATTATTAAACAAAGACAATTAATATGGTAACAAATTTCATTCATACATGAATGAGAAAGAGAATTTCAATAGTCGAAACAAATGCTTGAGTAATTATTTAATTGTTCTAAAAATAATCAAAATTTGATCAGTTTTGAAAGATGACTACGTGCATTTCACCACACTAGTGTTACATTAGTTCCAGATATTTACTCAAATAAATCTATTACCATTTAAAATCAATTAGCCTGCTCTGGTGTTTAAGTGTATTTTTGTTAATTGTCTGATATATGTATATCTACAATAATAATCAATGTTATTACTGTTGGTTTTTGCCAGAGTATAAAGAGTCACGTAGGTGCCCACAAAACGATAATTATGACAAAAATTATATTCCTGGTAATTTGTTAATTGATTATAATTTCTTTTGATTATAAATAAAGATCGTAATAATAATTGTATAAGTGAGTATTTTTATGATTTAAATAGTTAAAAGAAGTTGACCTTTTAAAAATCTATCGAATTTAATTACGTAGGTATCCTAATTTTCAAGTCTAAAATTATAGGCAAAACAATTTCTTTAGACATATTCCTCAATCCGAAATTTGATATCTAGGACACAGTCTATTATAAAAAATCGTTTTCTCTAAAAGTCTCAAAGAACGAAAACATACAGCATGTCCGTTTTTAGAGAAAATGCATGGGGATCTCGGGGTAAAGTTTTTTTTTTGCGTATTTTTTTCCAGATTGGTAATGTGGAAGGAAATTTAGAATAATTTCAGTCGTTGCCGAAATATGCTGAGAAATCTAAAAACAATATTTTGGCAATATCTTTTTTTTTTTTCTATTGTAAATAAATCAACTATTTTTTTTTATCTATCCGACGTTTCAAGAATTTTCGAAACCGATTAGATTTTAGAGTTGCAATAGTCAACTTTTCTTTTTTTTTCTTAATCATCGTATTGCTTTCTGTGAAAAAATCCCTCTTTTTACAAAAAAAATTAAGGGTTTCTTTGATTTTTCATACCTACTGACATTTAAAAAACAATGTTTCGGCCATAAGGAAAACAAAACTTGATAATGAAAACTCTAGGTCTTGAAAATTCTAGAAATGTCAGATGGACAGTTAATGACGACTTATGTAAGCCTACTTAAAAATACTTAGTACAGAGAAACACACGTTGCACTGCACCTTCATTTTTAAATAAAAAATAAACTTTTGTAGGCAGCATTTATTTATATTATAGCATAGATTATTTATATTTTGTACAGGGTGTCTCATAACTCGTCCCTCTACCTTATTCAAGAACCTAAAGATGGAAAATTTTTCAATTAATTGTTATTTCATACAATGAGATCTTTTTTATAAACTAATTTCAAAATGGCCGCCGTTTTATATACAGGATTATGACACTAAGTTACTTATTTTTAAATACGAAGGTCTATACAGGGTGGGGCGCGATGAACGCCTCGGTATGTGTAGGCTAAGTCGTGCACAATAAAAAAAAAAAAATTGGGTCTTATACAGGGTCGTGCCCAGAACTTAAAATTATTGGACTATACAGAGTGTCCCATATGAGAGTGGCATATCAAAGTTTTTTTTTTTTAATGGAATGCTCCTATGTTATTGCATTTATAGATTATCTGAGAAGAAAAAATAAGATTGGCTTTTACAGTTGTTTACAGATGTTTAAATTCAGAAGCTTGTGAGTTATAAACAAGTGAAAATCGTCATTTTTGAAGTTCAAGGCCCTGAACAACGAAAACGGCTCAATGTAGAGAAAAACGGCTTACATGTCCCTATTTGCCCACTTTCTTTGTAGGTGCAGGTTGTAATTTTTTCGTTTTTGTAGTATTTCAGAATTCATACTATGTTATTTTCGCCAAATAATCGACTCCGTTGACCGGACACGGCAACGTTGTCAGGGTGTCTTGGGAAACGATGGGTAAGAGAGGGTAGCAGGGAACTCGCCAGTGGTGAGACCACCCAAGAAAGGTTGGAAAATGGGCAGTACGGATCGAGACACAATTCAGGCTAGACCTGGTCCGTCCCGGAAATTGAATATTGTCGAGTTTGAATACGTAAATTGTAGGTAAATTAAATACCTATTTCCTTTTTCTAAATTAAATAAGCACGCCGCTTTTAACAGGTGTTATATTCCACCTTTTAAAATTAATAATTACTAATTACCGTCAAGATCTTGTAATACGAGACTCGCACCCGTATTTCTTTTAATAGTTGTTGTGGGGTGTAGAACACCTACCTATCTTTAATTTTAAAGTAGGTACTGTTATTGTGTAATTTTGTGTACTCGCGTATCTGTGTTGTGCCTGTGCGTGATCTACACGTCGGTGATAGTGACGTAAAGTTACTTCGACACCTACCACCTTGCAGTTTTTCCTTTGGCTATTGAAGTTACCCGCCGGCGTCGTCGACCAGACAAGAAGCGCCTTTCCGCTATCGATACTCTAGTATTTTCAACCTCATCAAGGAACAACAACTGCCTTTAGTACAGGTTAGATCTCTCTAATTACCTCTAGAGCCGATTACCCGAGCAATTACCAAACCCTTTGTGAGCAGTGGCAGGCGTCAACGAAGCATAATAATAATTATTGTATCGGTCGTTTATTTATGTTTAATTTTAAGGATTCATGTTCTATTACAGGGAGGTAGTGTTGGCCAGCCTCTGATGCTGTAATTGACTGATTTCATTACATTGTTTAATTATAATTATTGTTCATTCTAAACCCAAACAGCACCTATTTTCAGGTTTAGGGATAAATATTTATTATTCTCCAATTATTCAAAACATAATTTGATTAATATCTTGGAAAAAGTCATCATATAGGGAATTAATTACTAAAGTACATTGATTCAAATCTTAAGGACTCACGACCCAATCTAAGCTGAATGAGTTGAAATCATTTATTTAGAAGCAACAGCTCGATTCAGTACATTTTCTCGGCCAAGTCTTTCCCACAAGGGAACTCATCGGGGATTGAGGCAGCAAGTTTTCGATGAACGTCCGGGTTAAGCAGGGGATAGATCTGGAATTTACGGTGGGTTGATACCACGGTGGGTGTCGGCGAGAATTCTGCTGATGTCCATGATGACGGGCAATACGTCTGAAATTTTAACAGAAGGACTTTGCTGAAGAAAGTGGTCCGCCAGGCGAGCCGTGGCACCGATGACAACACTTAGACGTATTTGAATTTTCTGCAAAAACTTGTAACGAAGTCGCGTATTTCCGACTTCGTTTTCCATTGTACTAGTCAGGAAAGTTTAAATTCAATAGAAATGCAAGAAATAATTATTAAAGTCCTATATTATCCAAATAAAATTTCAAGAAAAATAGTGTATTTCCGCCTTCATTTTTGTAGTAGGTATTAGTCGAGAAAATATAAATTTTAGGAAAGTCCGACGCATAATTATTATGGTTTTATCAAAAATAATAAATGCGTGAGAATATCGCAGCGCCGGTGATATGAATTTAATTTTTTTAATGTTTTGAGATTTTTTATACATGCAGTTGAAATTATTGCAACTGAATTGATGCAGTAAGCGACCGTTTTCGTGAAGATTTTCCGGAATAAACAACCAAGCGGTATATAAAAAGTGGCGTGCCCTTTTTTACAAACAGATAGGATAGGGTATAAGTACCGGCGCATTTATTTGAGCGTCCTCTTTGATTTTCCGTCGTTTTAAGAAGTACGTCGTAATTTGATTTTTCCGTCGTTGACCGAGTTAATAGTTATTGTGCCGTTTCCAGAAGTTGTAAACCGTCGCCTTCCGTATAGTAGCCGAATCGCGAACCATCCCGACGCGACAGAGATAAGAGTCCGAATTCACAGAAACATCCGATTATAGATATTAGAGTCAGTTAAGTCAGTTAAGTTTTTTTTTTCCTCGAGTACCGCCCATAAGTTTTAGTAGTTAGACCGGTAAAATGTTAGTCATCGTCGCCAACGCCGATATACAACATTTTTGGTACCGCCGATTAAACCCGGTTTATATCCCGACTATTGACTCCCCCAGACTTATCGAATCACCTCCCCCACTTTTCTCGGAAAGTCATATAGCAGCGGGTCACTAGCATTTCTAGCCGTAGGGTAGGCTTTATAAGCGACCCCTATCGTGACTGGGTAGCCGAAGAAGTGGTTTTAATTCGTACCTCTCGCATTCCCTGAAGCGCCTGTCCTCTCCTGGAACCCCGCTTCGACGCTCTGGTACCTTTGATATAGACACCAGCCGACCTCGATAAAAGTTAAATTTAAGTAGTCTTACGTCGTTCTCTCACGACTTGTGAGGCCCCGATTTGTTTGATGCAAAATTTTCTTTTGATCCCCCGCAAAACATACCTCCCGGTAATTGCCGATCATGTATACATACTGTAAATATTTTTGAAATTTGAAGCTTGAATTTATCCGATCTTTGTGAATATCTCATTTTAGGTAGGTTTAATTTAAATTCATCTCATAGATTTGGGTACTAATATTTCCGTTTCTTTTTTAATTTAATACGAATTAATAACATTATTTTCAGTCGGCAAAGGCGCCTCATACAGTGATTATTTTTTTATATAAACTTGTAAATACGTTTTTTTTTTTGGTAAATAAATTATTTTTGCTCCCTGCAAACATCACGTATGACGATTTTTTTTTTTAATTTAAGACTTTGAAGTTTTTTTTAGGTGACTGTCATTTAGGTAAATCAGTATTTTCGCTTTATGGAAACGTTACGTACATGGATGTTTCAGTAAATTTTCACTTCGTAAAAATTCTCACAGGTCGTGTGAATTAATAAATTATTTTTGCTTCGCGTAGACGTTACGTACGTGGATGTTTCCGTAAGTTTTACTTAGAAAAATTTCCGGCAGTAATTTTGCTTCATGTAGACGTTACGTACGTTTATTATTTTCGGTGACAACATCCTGTAAATTTAATAAAATTGATTGTTTTTTTTACTAGTAAATAATTGACGAGAATTTGGATCTTTCTGTTCTTCCAAACAGAGCGAAATAGTTTTCCGCTCAATTAATCGTACGATCTGTCATAAATAATAAATCGAGAGTGAAGGATAAAGGTAAGAGACCCTCTCGCTGAAACCATAACAATAAGTTCGACCGAATCACCCGGATCACCAGCACCAGCACCGCTGTCCTATCACGAACAGGCAGTCGATCGGCCGCCCGCCGCTCGCCCACCGATCAGCAAGACAGATGGGTCCAAATGACTTCGGGAGAGAGGTGTCCTTTCTTCCTGCCTTAGGAATAAAGATGACTTGAGCCTTCCTCCAGGCTTGTGGTATGTATCCCATAGCGAGGCTGCTTCTGAATATTCTTACCAGGTGTGGCATGAGATCTTCCAGTCCTCTTTGCAGAAGAGCCGAGAATATGCCATCCACCTAGGGTGATTTGAATGGTTGAAAGGTGCCAATTGCCCATTTCAGTCTTTCGAAGGTGCAGATGGTTTTCGCGACCTCCAAATCTTCTTTCGTCGGTTTACCAGATTCGAACGAATCCTCGTTCCCTACTTTCAGTGCACTGCCTGGAATGTGAGTTTCCAGCAGAAGTAGAGCTCTTTGCTCTTCATTTTCTGTGTAGTTCCCATCAGGTTTTCTGAGCGACATTGTTCCTTGGGCAATGCCTTTCGCTAAAGCTTTATGAAGTCTGGATGCTTCAGGTGTTGAGGTGATATCCCTGCAGAAGTCCCTGAAGCTCTTCCTTTTAGCTTTCCTGATTTCCTTATTGTAGGTTGTCAGTTCCGCCGTGTCGCCCTACCAGTCTCCATCGCTCTTGGCTTTATTGAAAAGCTTTCGAACTTCTGCCCGGAGCTTGGATAGGTGTTCGTTCTACCACGGAGATTTCCTACAATTTCTTTTGTCTCTAATGGGGCAGCTGGATTCGTATGAATATTTCAGCGCTCCGTTGAGAGCTTCCAATGTTGCCTCTAATTCTAGATGGTTTTTGACTCTAGAATTTGTTTGCTTTATGTTTTCTCTTAGGCTGGTGTGAAATGTGTCCCAGTCGGTGTTTCTTGGATTTCTAATGAAGGTGTTCTCTTGCCAGAGTCCCCTCATGTTGTATTCTATGATTCTGTGATCAGAGAGTGAGGGTTCGTTAGATACCCTTCAGTCTCTGATCAGTTGACATATGCTCGGACTACCGATCGTTATGTCTATTACGTCTTGACTCCTTTTAGTTGCAAAAGTGGGTGTGTTCCCCTCATTCAGTACATCTAAATTGGATTGAAGTAAAAATTCAAACAGTTGCTCACCTCTTTTGTTGGTATACTTGCTGCCCAGCTGATGTTGTGTGCGTTGGCATCACTGTCGAGTAGGAGCGGTAACCCATGCCCGTTGCAGTACTCGACTAGTTTCTGGACTTCCTTAGGAGGTGCTGATGTTTTCTCATGGAAGTACCCTGATACTACTATGATGCTACGGTGTGTGCCTCCGGTGATGTTGACCCGGATTGGCACAAGGTCCCGTGTCATGAATTCTGAAAGACATACATATTTAATGTTGTTTCTTATCAGGATGCAGGCCTGAGATAAACTAATAGCGAATTCGAGTTACTGCACTTTCCTGCTCCGGGTGCGCACCGAGACGGAATCTCGTGTTCGATTTGTAGGACTCCGTTCCAGTGCTTTTCGTAATCGTATTCGAGTTAAAGTGAACTCTAGCGGTGCATATCGTAATTGTGTTCGAGTTACACTTGCTCTCTGGCAGTGCATAGGAAAATATGTTCGAGTCGTATGGCGGAACTGTCCCGGAGCAAAATAAACTGCACCGTCAAATTTGACGGTGCAACGGTGCACTCCCGTAAATTTAGAGGTTAGAAATAGCGGGAAAATTAAATACTGATTCCTAGTAATTCCTTAAACCAAAAATTTGTGGATAAGTACATTTTACGTATTGTATGAATTACAACTTATTACAATAATTAAAATGGATCACGCCTTGTAGTTCCACGACTCTGTTATAATAAGAATAACATCATAACAACAACCGTGATAGGTATAGGATAGGGATAGGTAGAAGGCTATAATGATAATGCAGACTGGAGGGAAACTGGATTGCACACTGCACTGCACCGGTGCATGGCGCTCTGGCTCTGGCTCTGGTTCTGGCCTGCCCTGACACAGTTCGGTTCCATACAGAGTCGAAATGCGAAAGTTCTGCTCCGGACTGGAGCAGAATTCTGCGCAGAACTGATTCAGAGACAGACCGATCTCGCTCCGAGCAAGTGCAGCCAACTCGAATTCGCTATAATAGTAATATTTGTAGAACTGGCAGGATCGCCATGTGATAAACTAATAGGACTGGCAGGGTCGCCATGTGATAAACTAATAGGAGTATTGTTGCGGGATCGCCATGTCGTTAACTATGAGTGAGTTTGCAGGATCGCCATTTGATAGATAAGGAGGAATGTGCAGGATAATTAAAGTTGATTGGGTTTTGACTGGTTTATTAGGAAACACTTACACACTACATAACGACGTTGTCTATGACTAGTAATACTTACATAATTATCTAATACTATAATAATTTATAATCTATAATCTATAATCGGATGGAGTGTCTGTCCATTATATATGGCTGGGTCAATGCCAACGGCATTGTTTACCCTTATTCAGCATTTCTGCAAGGTTGAGTTACGGTCTTGTTATTAAACATATTATTTATGTGTGTCAGTATAACATTGCAAATACTACTTGTTTTGATAACAAGATAGTTAATTAATTGACTTTAAAATATTTACTTATCGAAAGTAAGTTTCCTTGCTAATAATCTTAACTGGTCCATGACACATCCATCACAGGCCCTTGGGTTTGCATCTTCTGATATCCCAAATTGTCTTGCAATCCTTTCGTGGTAGGCCCCTTACCTTCCCCTTGTATGTCCAAGTTTCTTGTATAAGCACAACGCCCAGGCATGACCTGTCGAACTCCCGAGCTATGACGGCTGATGCCCCCCTAGCATGATGGGCGTTGAACTGGGCCATGCTGGTGATTTGCTGTGCTTATACTAGTCATTGGTCTTCTTGCGTTGGGGTGCTTGCCCCCTGTATGAGCATAGGCTCTTCATAGGTTCCCGATGAATCCTCGGTGACATTACCTTGATCGGTGACGATGGTTGGATCTGAGGGAGGGGTTGCCTCCTTATTCGTCACATCACTGGCTTCCTTTTCTTTCTTCTGTCTGGACGGGGATTTTCCCGAACCTATAGAAGATAGCGTGTCCTTTTTTCTTGATTACTTCCCGGGAGTTATTGTCAATGCCAATGTTCATTACTTTCCCAGTGCCCTCTTCTTTGCTGCTGAGGATTTTCCACAAGTGGGTGCGAAGCTCCATATTTTGTGCCTCGACTAAGCTCAGCAGCTTCTTAAGATCTTGTCCTTGGCTTCCTGGAAAGAAGATAGTGATGCTGTGTGCTCTTGCGATCTCTTCTCCCAGGCATGCCATCAGCTGTTCTCCTTTCCACGTACTGAGTTTAGGAGTCTGCTCCTTAACCCACTCTGCCGTTTCTGGTGTGATGCAGTTCACCAGTAAGCATACTTGGTCGGAAGTGAATTCGTCCGAACTGGCGCTTGCATGTTGCTCCCAGCGACATCTCCTCTACAATGGCTTCCTCCATAGTGGTAAGCTCCTCTGTTGTCAGCGTTTTTTCTGGATAGCTTGTTGGGAGTATGGCTATCCTTATAGCTTTGACGGCATTTGCGTAGCTGGTGCTTGGCCCTGCTGGCGTTGATGCTGTAGCGGTGTGGGATCCCGCCACTGTCTTAGCTCTTTTTACTTTGTGCCTTAGAGGAGGGGTGATTTCACTGGCGTCCCTCTTCTTTGGCTGCGAAGTAGCTTCGGATTTCTCTTCAGCTTTTCTTCCGATGGCCTTATCCCTGGCTTCATCAGGTGACATGTCCTGTTGAAGATAGCGCATGTACCATCGTACTTTCGCCCTACTTAGACCCCTTCTTCTGGGGTCGTCAATGCCTTCTGGTTGGCCCGGGAGTGGCAGGGGTAGCTTACCAGGTTTCCTGGATTCCTGGTTTCTGGTCCGGCTATTGTCTCCGGTTTCTTTTCTTCTTGCGTTCGAGGTGGTCTCGAGCTCAAGGATTGTTTAGATTGCCGACTGTCATGACGGGTGACAAGCCCCGCTTGGTCAGCAGTCTGTTTTGCGGTGATGTCCCGCAATTTTTTTTTTTTTTTATTTCTTACCATGGTTGATCCCACGAAGGGAAGGGAAGGGTGTTTCACATATGCAGCATGCAAAGGTGAGGGGATTGATACAGTGGGGTGCCCCCTGGTGTCCCAAGGTTGAATCCAGTAGGGGCTGGCCATCTATGCAGTCACGCATCCCATCAGCCTGAACCCCCGCCTTAGGATTTAGTTTTTTTAGTGAGGTTGTCTCCTCTTGGTTCAGGCGATTAAGCCCAGACCCCGCATTTCTCTGTCCGCGAGACGTGACCACGACAACAGATGATATGGTATATCAGATAGTCCACAGTCGGACATCTCTGGCGCCGTTACCCCTAGTGCAGACCTTTAGTCACGACACGACAACTACGTTAGGGGAGGTGGTCCGCGGCAGGGCTTTAAGCTACCAGTCTAGAATTTTACCTCGGACGAGCTCTATCACCGCTGCTAACCTTACTCACTTCCGCTCATTGTAAGGCCTTCCCCCTATCCGCCACCTGGGGACGCGCGCGATGGATACTCAACCGCACGGGAAGAAGGTATGGAAGTGCAATAAAATGGTTAAAGCTTGTACCACTATACACCGAGGCGCCTGGCTGAAACTTATGCAAGGAAAGAAGAATCCACGTTCGAGATATCCGACTGAAAATAATGCCAGGAAGAAGGGTGGAAAGTGCAACAAAATGGTTAGAACTTGTACCACTATGCACCGAGGTGGCTGGCTAAGACTTATGCCAGGATAGAATAATCCACATCCGAGACATCTGGCAGAAACTTATGCCAGGAAGGAGGGGTGCCAGAGCAACAAAATGGTTTAAACTTGTACCACTATGTACTGAGCCGCCTGGCTGAAACCTATTCCAGGATGAGTTCAACAACGTACCGGAATGTTCAGGATCCAATGTAGAGCTGTCGTCATCCAATAGGAGTTGTTTTTCCAGGGGGCGAAGTTTTCGTTTCATGTTCGGTGATTCACATAGGCAGTATTTACGTCGTATTACGATATTTACGTCGGGAGTACACACTAACTGGAGCACGACAGTCGCGGACGACACAAGAACTGTTCTGACACAGCATGCAAAGCCGAGAGAGGACTTGGTTATAATTCAAGTATCTACTTTCAACTGTGAAGTTCCGGTCACACCAGAAATGGGTTTTACTATGTGTACATATTTGGAAAAGACGAGATCGGTGTATAATATGGTGCAAGATAAGGTGACGAATATGGCTCAATTAAATCAATAAAAACCATACTTGTAGGCACTTTAGAGCATGATAATTCATCAAAAAATTACTATACCACCACTATATACTATATGAAGTACACTATACAGTGTACTTCACTAGACATGATGATGATATCTTTATGAAATAATTCTGGATATAAACTAAAAAACAACAGATTTTCCGGGAGCAATCAATAATTATTATTGTTGCATTCACGGAAGACTTGTTATCAGTATGTGAGGGCATATGACATGTAAGCCGGTTTCCGATATTTTGAGCCATTCTCACTATTGCTTTAGAAATGAAAAATGGCGATTTTCACTTCTTTATAACTCATAACCTACTCAATTTTAACTGTAACTGTAAAAACCTTGTTATTGGATTTTCTCGGGAAATAAAAAAATACAATAATATACAGGATGTCCTATTTAGAAAAATAGACAATGTCTTTTTTTTTCAATTAACAAAATCTATTGAATTTATTTCTTACTTTTCTCGCCCTGTATATGGTTTTTCATATACATTTCCATGTCTCTGCCTTATCTCGCGCGCGTTCCGCCCCGGTAGATTCGACACATTTCCGGATCAAAAGAACTGAAAGGCTATTTAATTTTATTGAAAATGGAATCAGGGCTAGCAGTATCTAACCCTTTCCTTCCCGTGTGTATGGAAAAAGAAACACGGTTTTTGAAACCCTCTTCCACCCCTCATAATTAACGGCCAAAGCCCAGGCACGGCTCATTTTCAATGAATTGAATAAACCTTTCGGTTGGTTATAAAAATTTCCCCACCATGATAAAATAGCTAACAATTCTTTTTTATTCTTTTTCCTTTATGTTATTAATTATTTTTTGGAAAAAAAAGAAAAAAACACTCAATCAATCTTTAGGCGGCCAATTCAAGAAAATTTAGTTTCTTGCTGCACGGTGTGGGGACAACTGTGGGAGTTATGTCCAATTCCGTGTGTTGTGGTGACTTTTTTCACCCCTGTAAATTCATTGCCCCCCCACCCCCCTGAATTATGCCTCCAACTCCGTCATTACTCACTGTTGTGTCTAATCCTAGATGATGGAATTAATAAATAATACTCAGATAATAGTTCACAGTTTATTCGACTCGTATCAAGATCACGACGACGACATTTTTCATCCTCTCTAACCTAATAATCATACAATAATCATGGAGCCAGTGCTCCTCTCTCTATTCTTCTTATTCCACTTTGGGCTAAGCGTAAATACATTTACCAGATACAACACTCCTTCCCTCTTAATATTAATCCCTACAAATCTAACCTTGTTGGCGGCTTAACGATCCTATGAGATCTTCGCAATACATTAGGTGTCGACACTTTTGATTCTCGAGGAGTATTATTCAAGAGATTATCACCTGGCATAACCTTAACCGGAGACTCAGTTAAGGGTTGGGGAACAACACTACTACTACTGCTAGTGGTTTCACGGTTCACCTCGACTAGAACGTCCACTACTGACGGTAACTCAGGAAGTATTCTAGATTGGCCTTCGAAACTTCTAGACTGCTTGTATTGATCATTTGACGCTTCCTCCAATAAGGAATTTTTAATATAGTCGGAGTGTATATATCTAACCTGACCACCCACTATTACCAAATATGTAACTAGGCTAACTACCTTGGCAATTTTGCCTTTTTGCCAATGCCCGGATCTTTTATGAAAAACTACGACATTCTGACCCTCATAAAATAACCGCATTTTACCCCTCCTATTATCCTGATATTCCTTGACTTTATTTGACCGATTTAACTCATTTCTCCCTTTTAAAAATTCTGGCTTCAATAAACTTAATTTTGTTCTCGGCAACTGTTTGAAAATCAGACTTGCAGGTGATACTCCCGTGACACTATTTGGTGTATTTCTATAACTGAAAAGGAAGTTGTCAATCTGATGCTGCAAGGACATAGACAACTTCTTCTTGACGTTATCCTGCAATTGCTTTACTAACCCTTTTTTTACCGTTCCCACATATTTCTCTGCTAAACCATTGGAACATGGATGTAGGGGTGGTGTTAAAGTACATTTAATACCACCAGACAAGCAAAATTTTCGATAAACTTCATCATTAAAGGGCGGACCATTGTCCGAAACAATTTCCTCGGGCAACCCAAAGGTTGAAAATATTTTTTCAATATCCACCGTGGCGCAGTGGATAGCGCGTTGGTCCGCCGTGCCGATATACCTTGGTTCGAAACTCACCAGCAGCCGACAATTATTTGTTGTGTTTCTCAAGCCAAGATCGGGATCCACCTTGCGGAAGGCAATGGCAAACCACCGCAAGTACCCTTGCCTAGTAAAACCTTTCAAACAGTGCCGTTCGGACTCCGGCAATAAAAAGGGAGGTCCCATATGTCTGTGTAAACTGATAGCTCGCGCACCACAGACATATGCGAGAGGTAGCCTACGCCCGATATGCGGGTATGGCACTTTAACAACAACCTCAGAAGGCCAACCTTTTTGGGTGTAACCTATGACTTTTACCAACGTCGCGTCTCTACTGGTATTTTTGACAATATCCAGGGCAGTGAATGGTGTTTCATAAAAAACTGAAAAGGAATACACAGGTTCCTCGACACTATCAGGTAATGGTAACCGAGACATGGCATCTGCGATAAACATTTCACTAGACTTCCGATATTTAATGTCATATTGATATGAAGAAAGAATTAGAGACCATCTTTGAATCCTAGACGCTGCCAAGGTTGGTATACCCTTCTTTGGATTTAAGATAAACTTTAAAGGTAAATGATCTGTGACCAAGGTAAACTTCTTACCATAAAAAATATACTTGTGAAACTTCTTAATGCAAAAAATCAACCCCAATGCCTATTTATCCAACTGAGAGTAATTTTGTTCAGCGGAATTTAGGCTGCTAGAGCAAAACATTATAGGACGCTCTATACCGTCTATGACATGACTTATTACACCCCCTACTCCATAAGGGTTGGCATCGCTAGAAATGACTATATGATACTTATCACTATACGGAACTAGGCAAGGGCTGCTAATCAAGAGCTCCTTACTGACACTAAATGCTTCTTGACACTCTTTAGACCAAATAAAAGGAACATCCTTTTTCTCCAAGTTATACAACGGACGCAGTTTTGTTGACAACATGGGAAGAAATTTGTTATAATAGTTTAATAGACCCAGGTATGACTTCAGCTGCTGCAAATTAACTGGTGTAGGTGCGTTTCCAATTGCCTCTACTTTAGACTGTAATGGTTTTATACCTTCTAGACATAACTCGTGACCTAAGAATTCCACTTTTTGGACAAAGAATTTACATTTCTCTAGATTGACCTGGACATTATACTCATTCAATCGACGCAAAACACTAAAAACATGCCTCCGACATTCTTCCAAGGTATCTCCGGAAATAATCACATCATCCAAATAACAACCTACATTACTGAGATCTTTAAGAATCTCATCCATTGCCGCTTGGAATAGTGCAGGTGCACTAGCTATACCAAAGGGTAGACGAGTAAAACGAAATAACCCCATATGAGTATTAATTGTCAGCAGTGGTTGAGACTCTTGACTGACTTCTAATTGTAAATAAGCGTTTGATAGATCTAACACAGTATAAAACTTTTCACCTGCAATTCTATGAAAAATGTCCTCAATCAATGGCAAGGGGTAATGATCAACTTTGATTAACTGATTCAAGGTAACCTTGAAATCAACACATATTCTCAATGACTTTGACGACTTCCTTGGAACTACAACAATGGGACTTGCCCATTCACTATGACGTATTTTTATCAATATCTTATTCCCAACTAACTCTTCAAGTTGTTTTTATACCTGTTCCCGGACTGAATAAGGCACCAAATAAGGCTTATAGAAGACTGGTGTTACTCCTTCCGTCAGTACCACATTGGCCTTGATTTTCTCAATACTCTAAGTTTTATCACCTGAAAATACCCTCGGGTAGAGACTCTAAGCCCCCAACAAGATTTGATATCTTATCAATACATACATTATTACATGACAACTTATCGTTGACTTCATTACTAAATATATCCCTCCACTTGGGCAATAACATATCTAACAGATTTCTGCCTAATAATGGTTTAAAATCCTTTTTAGCCTTGGCTACTACCATATTTACTTTACATACTGACTTACTACTTGACCCAGAGAGACATACATTTACAGACATTACACCTAATACTACTAATGGGTCCCCTGACACCGTTTGAATCTTTAGACTACTCTTCTTTAATGGAACATGCAAGAAATTCTTATCCTAAAATTGACTTGACACTAAACTTACACTTGCTCCTGTATCGACTTCCATATTCACGGTTTTGTTATCAATATCTACCTGAACTGTAGCTGCACCAGACCTTTCTTTAATATCTTCTGAAATATTACTGCAATAATGGATATTGAGAGAATCCTCACCACTCGCATCATCTGATTCTGACTCTACCTGCTTGACTGATTGACTTCTTGACTGATTTTTCGACTGACAACATTTAGACGTGTGCCCCTTCTTGTGACAAATGAAACAATCCCAGTACTTTGCAGGACACGTTTCTGGATTATGACTTCGTCCACATCTCGTACACGGCCTGCCTCGGATATTCGGTTGGAAGGTACTATTGTACGACTGCTTGTACTTCCCTTGACTTTGACCATAACTTCTACTTGACTGACTTGACTGTGACGACTTTTGAACTTCAGCTTTACTGACATTTTGAGTGGGATGCATATACTTTGCTTGATTGGCCGTAAGCTCCATTGACAACGCAATTTGACATGCCTTATCAAAGGTCAGTTGCGTTTTAGACAACAGTCGTGACTAGATCTTCTCGATTTGTAACCCGCCTACAAATCTATCTCTAACCGCCTCCTTCAAAAATGCCCCAAATTCACATGACTTCGCTAAGTCCTTGACTTTCACTATGTAATCCGAAATTGATTCGTCTTCTGCTTGATTACATTTGTGGAACTTGAACCGCTCAACTATAATAATCTTTACTGGACTAAAATGATTTTTTAGAACATTTTTCAGTTCCTCATACGTTTTGCTGCTCGGTGATTCCGGCGACAGCAAGTTTTTCAAAAGGATATAGCAATCCGGACCAATAAGTGTGATAAACATAGGGACTCGTTTTTCATCTGTGACTCCGTTACATATAAATAACTGTTCCATGCGTTCCAGATATGCACTGATATCAGACTTGATATTAAATTGCTCGATGCTACCAATCAATGACATGCTGAATAACCACAATCAATAACTCGTGACGAAAATTTCACCAATCACTATTAGCCCTGTATTAACTTGACCCAATTTCTCGTCGCCAATTTCTGTTGTGTCTAATCCTAGATGATGGAATTAATAAATAATACTCAGATAATAGTTCACAGTTTATTCGACTCGTATCAAGATCACGACGATGACATTTTTCATCCTCTCTAACCTAATAATCATACAATAATCATGGAGCCAGCGCTCCCCTCTCTATTCTTCTTATTCCACTTTGGACTAAGCGTAAATACATTTACCAGATACAACACTCACTGTAACTCCCGTTATGGTAGAAAGCTAAGAACCAAAACGGCGATATCTCGGTGAGTAATGGACGCATTCGCAATTGCGCCAAACCATAGGTTGTGAGCTGCCGCGAGATCTCGTTTTATTACCCAAATGTTATTTTTGTAGGACTCGCAGCCAACCTTAGAGCAAAAAACCGTTTTCCCCCGTTTTTATACCTGCTTTTCTCTCCCCTCCCCACTAAGTTGACCGAAACAAAAAAAAAATAAAAAAACAAGTGTCGTTTTCGGAAATTTTTCACACTAGATCTACCCCACTAATAGGTTAAGAATACAAAACAGATAAAATAGTTAAGATTTAACTGTAGTATAATACAGGGTGTACGAGCTCGATTTAGACAACGGTAAGGGCCGTGTAGGTCTCGTCAAGACGAAACGTTTTTTTATTTGAAGTTTTTGGATTTGTACCTTCGTTGCGGAAATATTTTTGGCTCCAGTTTCGACATTTTTAGGTTCTCGCCCAAACTGAGACTAGTTTTGGAAACTCCTTAGCTTCAGTTACAACTTTCATATTGAAGTCAAGGTTCTATCTGTGTTGGATTCAAAATCTTAATTTTTCAATTTGATTCAATTTGAATTGATTCAAAGACTTAAAATTTAAAGTCTTGGGCATGTCGCCATTTTGAATCCAACAGAGATAGAAAATTGACTTCAATATGAAAGTTGTAACTGAAGCTAAGGAGTTTCCAAAACTAGTCTCAGTTTGGGCGAGAACCTAAAAATGTCGAAACTGGAGCCAAAAAACTAAAAACCGGAAGTCGGCCATATTTCCGCAACGAAGGTCCAAATCCAAAAACTTCAAATAAAAAAACGTTTCGTCTTGACGAGACCTACACGGCCCTTACCGTTGTCTAAATAGAGCTGGTACACACTGTATATTTGTAGCAAAAGAGAGAATGTTCATCAAGTTCAAACAAACAAAACCTCAAAAAAGGTAAGTAATTAAACATAATATTGACAAAAAATACTTGGTGATTATTATTCGCATCGGTTATCGGGTCGAAAACAATTTGTGGACGTGTGCGTAGTTTGTTAATCGACTGCAGTCATTTAAAAAATTATTAATAGTTAAATAAGTATAAATTTTTTATAAATTTCTCCATTATTATTTGTGAACAAAAGATGAAGCAAAAAGCGGTTATCAGTAACTATTATTAAAGTAACTACTTACTAGGAACTACTATATTATTTTTGGCTCTCAGTTTTTATAAGGTTCTTTATTATGTAATTATCATTTACATAAATTTATTCCTTGCGAGTACTGAGACTCTAGACACAGGTGAGAAGTAGATTGGTATCTATGGAAACTCATTGAAATAGAGTATAACAATTTCCCTATGAATAAAATATTCAGTATTCAACATAATCGTATAATAGTTGTTGAGTGAAAACATTTGTCCAGGTCAGACAAGTCTGTGTCAACTGATTGCAAAGTTTTCTGAATAGAGAATTAGGAAAACAATTTTAATTTACCAGTACTCACAGGGTGAAGAGGGAGAACCTTACGACATTCATAAAAGTGATTGGACTAGAATTCCGAAAATTTGTACATGGATGATTTCACTTTAGACGAGGTGAACAAAAATATGTAAATCCCATACCACTTCCGGTTATACCGGAAGTTGTCATCAACTTTTATTTTCAAATGGATATTTATGTTATTACATTTTCAGATTTTACGAAAAATTTATTACCTCTAACTAGGTCTTTAAATACCTAGTTCTAGTTGGTAACGAGTGATCCATGAGTTATAATAGTATATTCTATATCAAGGGCGGAAAGAAGTTCATTTCAGCGAGTATGAAGTTATCGGGCCGAGCGGAGCGGAGCGGAGCGGAGCGTAGCGGAGCAAGGGTCGATTGAATACGAGCTGAAATGGACTTCTGATCCGGCCGAGGTATAGACGCTATTTTTTAGCGCATCGCGTTAGAACACTGAATACTTTGGCTTGTTAGCTTGTTGGCGAATATGTGGTGGCGTACAAATTAATTCACTGTCAGTGTAATTTTCCTATCTAGCGTTCATTTTGTTTCTTTATTGACGAAACCTCAGAAACTAGTAACCCCCGTTAATCGTTATAATTAGATAGGTATCTACCTGTTATTATATTTCCAGCTCGTTTAGACTTGATTGAAATATGCGCGTAGGTATAGTGGTCTCGGTTTAGTTGTCAGCTGTGTGCTTCAATTTCTCTCTCACCTGCCGCGTAATCACTAACTGATAACACTATCAGTAGTTGCTATTATTATAGTAACTCCTAAATCTGTCCGCCCTAGGGCCAGAAAAAACGTTCGTTGCGGGCTGGAAAATTTTCTACGCTTGGAAGCGAGCTGCAGTTGCATGCAGGCTGCAATATGCGTCATTCCGCCGGCTACTGAGCTACTGAAAAATCGTCTTTCAGAGGCGATGCGCTAAAAAGAAATGAATATCGAAATTTTCTGTCTAGAAAGTAGCTTACATTGAAAACAGGTCAAGATATCAAGAAACGGCTCACATGTCCCTATCTTAAATTTTCACGGTGTATCCTATTGTGTGGAAGAAATCTCTATAAAGTGATGAAAAATCAACGATTAAAAATAAAAATTTCTGACCATAGAATAATAAGGTAGAGACATGGAACCGCTTTCCAATATCTTGATGCGTTTTGAATGCATGCGGATTCGAAGATGGGAAATTGTGATTTTTTTTGTGTCAGTAAGTAACTCATAAATCACCATAAACAAACATCAATGTTATAACATTTCCTCAGACAATCTGAAAATCTAATAACATACTAAAATAAGAAAATTAATGGCCACTTCCAGTATCACCACAAATGGTGGGGGATTGCAAATATTTTAGTTCAGCTCGTCAAAATTGAAATCATATATGTAGAAATTTTCAGATGCTGTTCAATCACTTATTTATCAATGTTTATCAATTTATCAATAAATCACTTATTTATGAATGCCTTAAGGTATGTTTCCACCAAAGGAACATTGAGGAACATTTATGTAGCCACAAGTTTCGTCTTGCTGATTTTCCTTTGAAGTTTACCGCTCGAAATGGAAACCGGCGACAAGAAGGAACAATCTGAAATTGGAACAGAAACCGAGTGGAACATTCAGAAAATTTATAGAACATTTTCGAAAAAAGGAAACAGAAACATAAAAGTTCCTCAATGTTCCTTTGGTGGAAGCATACCTTTAAGTTTCTCGCGCCTCATTCTGTACATTAAGAATTTATTGCTATACCTACTGTTCACGCATTTTACACACTCACAAACATATTTAGAGCCGAATGTATTGCAGATACGTAAGTAATATCCCATTCCAGATATTTTTAAACTAGAGTTAGCTGTGATATTTTTTCTTAAGTTGGATACCCTGGACAGTTGATTTGAGCTAAGCAAGTTCAAGTGACCTCTACTTTGCTCATATGCCAGTAGAAAAAAATGTTCTATATTAAGTACATATTAAATTTAAAAAATTTATGTTTTGAACCCTACTTCGTAGAATGGATGCTAAATTAAACACTACTGTTTAAAAAAAATTCTACTGTTAGTGGAGTCAAATTAGATTAAAAAAATGCAATATTTCGGAATAATTAGTGGAAGGATGGATTTTTTTTTAACTTTTGAAACCACTATGAAATGTCTTATGGAAAAAGTTATTAACTCATAATTTGCCGCTAATTGTTTTTTAATTTTTTAAACAATCGAAAGAAGATTTCTCCTATAACGATCAACTCCGCTCCGAGTAAATTTCGGGGAGGTGGAGAACACTATTTAGCAGCCAGCTAGCTCAAAATTGAAATAATTTATCAACATGGCTGCAGTTTTTTATTTTATTTCTCTCGCGAAGGGAAGAGGGGATGCGCACGCACCTTTTGCGAACTCGAAAGTGCGAGGGGCGAATCTAGCGATACCGCCGAACTACCTAGGTATCTACCTAGTCTACAGTCTACAGGGTGTTCTAAAACAAACCTCCTGCAGGAAAATGATACCTAACACTGGTGATTCAGGTGGAACGGTACATTGAACCGTTACACTCCGAAATATTTTAAATGAAAAAATCAATTTCAACACAATCTTACTCAAATTTATGCATAAGAGGTTATGCATCAGGTCTATGAACAAGAATAAATGTTAGAAAACATATAATTCCAAAATGACGGATCCAAAATCGCCGCCTTTTTTTAATACGGCTATAATAATAATAATTATCAAAAAAAAAAAACAAAAAAAATTTACAATATCTCGACATAAAATTCACCCTGCCATCTTAACTTTTGGTAACGTATTCCTGGCAGAGCCCAGGTGAACGCTATATTGCCGATCACCTAATATTATATGCTCTATCTCTTTCTAATACTCAAACAATTTTTTTTCGATTCATGAATACTGCCGTGTTAACCGTAAACGCCGTAAGTGACAATTTTCTCATTTTCGGCTTATTGGATGTTCTGATGGGACTTTATATTCTCTTGCCCGTATTCACAAACGATAATTTCCTAAATAATTACGTAATTAATTAAATGAGTGAGATGGAGATATGCAGTTTTTTTGCAATAGAATGAGATGGGGATAATTGATTACGTAATTATTTAGAAAATTATCGTTTGTGAATACGGGCATCTATCTATTACCATAAGCGAAAACGCCGTATCTCCATCCTAACAGCTATAAATCGCTAATTTAGTTCGCCGTATTTGCAGGTTTCATCAGTTCTCTAGAGCATTTTACCGTATGTTCATTTTATTAGGGAAGTTTGCCGTATCTGTAAGCGTAATATGCAGATACAGCATAAATGTTAAATAAATTTAATACGTATGAGTAATCCTGATCAAAAATGCCGTATCTGGAAAATAACCAAGTAAGATACGCAGTTTGTTTTATTTATTTCAAAGAATAATAATAAAACTAATAATAATACAATAATAATTGTTTTACAGAAAGTACTTAATATCGTTAAAAAAAATACATAATAATAAAATTGTGTGTACATTTACCATAAGTGCTCGGAAACGGTAAAAGATACAGGGTGGGTTAAATTAGAGAAAAGTTGCACAATTTTATGCTTATTAAGAATCTGAAAGAAAATTTATGGATACTTCTCAGGCGTTGCTGAAATATCCTGAAAAAACTTGAAAATGAAGATTTCTTATTTCAATCATATCTTTTTTATTATTGAAAAGAAATTGAAATATTTTTGTAGGTTTACTTTAAAAAGGCATCATCTGTCATTTCCAAAATTTTCAAGGACTACTAGATCCCAGAATTTTCATTGTCAACTTTTGTTTTTCTTATGGCCGCCATATTGTTATTTCGTGTCATTCGCTATTAAAAAAATCTAAGAAACAAAATAAATAATCTATCACATTAAAAAAAAATTTTCTTCCACATTTTTGTTCTTCTTTTGTCGGAAAAATAACCTTTGTTTAACCGAAACCTAAAAAAACCCATAAGGTAAGCAATGTCAAGTCGCGACGTCATATTGACGTTATTCGGTGAAATGATTTTCTTTTTTTTTTTCGAATAAAGAATAAAATTTGTAAGAATTTTTTTAATTTGATAGATTGTTTCCTTGATTTTTTTAATAGCGAATAACACGAAAAAACAATATGGCGGTCATAAGAAAAACAAAAGTTGACTATGAAAACTCTGTGATCTAGCAGTCCTTGAAAATTTTGAAAATGACAGATGATAGCTTTTGATGACTTATGTAAACCTACAAAAATATTTTAATTTCTTTTTGATAATAAAAAAAATATGATTGAAATAATAAATCCCCATTTTTAAGTTTTTGCAGGATATTTCAGCAACGCCTGAAGTTTCCATACATTTTCTTTCAGATTCTTAGTAAGCATAAAATTGTCAACTTTTTGTAATTTAACCCACCCTGTATCTTTTACCGTTTCCGAGATCCCAATGGTGAGCATCGAATTGTTAACCATCCTGTATACGGCTAAAGCTCCTAGTATGTATAAAGATATTTTTAACTGAAAAAACCGTAAGTTCATTTACGGCTAATTTATCTATTTTTCCTTTAAATATATTGCCGTAAGTGATTTTTTGAAAAAAACTGCAGTTTTTTAGAAAAAAGAATACGACTAAATAAAATTAGGCATGTAAAGAATAACTTATGGAAAATCAGGATTCTCAAAGATAACAATTGTGAACGGCAGATGGCAAAAGACAAAAACGTAAATATCTCAAAACTACTAAAATGTAGATACGGCGTTTAGGGTTAACACGGCAGAATATACAGGGTGATTGATTGAAACGCCACATTAGAAAAAATTCGACTTGGCGAAAGCAATGGCCATCTTTGGTTTTTTTAAATGGGACACCCCATATATTATTGCATTTTCAGATTGTCTGAGAAAATGCAATAACAATGGTGCTTATAGTTGTATTTTAAATTGAGTAGGCTATGAGTTATAAGCAAGTGAAAATCGCAATTTTCCAGTTTTAAACCCATTTACCACGAAAACGGCTCAAGATATCAGAAAACGGCTTACATGTCCCTATCTTAAATTTTTATCTGGTATCCTACTGTATAGTTTGAATGTTTATACAGGGTGATGAAAAATCTGATAATATTCACCACCTTGTATAAACATTTTAACTGCATAATTGGATGCCTTGTTGTTCCGAGACCGGCGTAGCCGATGTTCGAGGAACTATACGCGCCCTTGTAGTGGAAAAATGTCGGTCTGTGTGTCTGTGTATGTTGCTAAGAAACACTCTAGAGGCGCCATTTTTCTTCGTAGAAAGTTGAAATTTGGCTCGATTGAAGAGGCGCACGGTCCCACGAAGCCTATTGAAAATGAGCGGGATCCGTTACCGGGAAGTGTATTTTTTTCGGGAATTTCGGGTTTTTTCGGGAACGACCTAGGAAACACTCTAAGTGTCCGAAAGTTGCACCGATCGGGATGAAACTTGGTAGGGACAAAGCTCGGGACCCCCAAACACGACCTATTGAAAATGGGCCGGATCCGAGAATTTTAAGACCCCCTTTCAGGGCCGTACTTTTTTTTGCAACGTCCCACATATAGGACTTTTTCTCGGTAACGGTACATCGCGGAGAGATTCTGCTACTGCAGTTACTTAGGGAAAGAATGGACGTACAAACTTTGTAAAAATCGTTTTTCGAAAAAATAATTAGGTGAGCGGTAATCGGCCCTCAAAAAATGGAACATACCTTTTTCGCATGATTTTTCGATTTTTCCGAATTTTTTTCAAAATTTATTCGACCAATCGATAAAACAACAAAACAGTGAGATAGAGCCGTTCGTTGCCTACAAAAAAGAATTATGATTTTTACGTGAAATGTCGCCAAAACCGACTTATTAAAAAAAACAAAAAAGTCTGTCATTTTTTCAAAAAATCACAAAAAAATGTTTTATTCGAAAACGGTGCATCCTAGAGAAAAATCGAATCAGACCTTTTTTGAATAGTTCTTTAAATGCTATTTTATTATATGAAACATTTTCCGGAAAAATTCCCGGTTTTTGAGCGGGAATCGTTTCTTTAAAACAACAATTGATCAAATGCTACTATTTAACGCATGCTTTTGAATTTTTTTCGAAATATTGTCGACCGATCGAAAAAATAACAAAGCTCTATGATAGAGACGTCCTTTATCTACAAAAAAGATGAATATAGTTTTTTTCCTAAACCGTTGGAAAATTGTCAAAATCAGGAAAAACTTCGGTGGGTCATTTCGACTATTTACCGCCCGGTCATTTGTATCTCCCTGTATTTTCTTGATCGTGAATTCTTTTTTCATTTTTTTTTCTTCAACACATAATTTGAAGTTTCGGCTTCATTTGATCTCGATTATGTTGGTACTTTAAACGAAAAATAAAAATTTTCCTCGCTGCTCGAAAATTAGCTTACACTTTTATTTTCATTAAAAAATCGAAAAATTAATTCTTTGTTATTTTTTTTGCCTTCTTCTTTATGCACGATTGGAAAAATTAAAAAGACAGGCGCAACGACAATTAATTAACGAAAATGATTGTGAAAAAATTATCCACATTGGTCATTTAATAACGAAGAAATGAATTTTTTTTTGAAATTTTCGATAATACGTTCCGGCGATTCACCGGGCACGGCTCGAGTCTTGACCTGCCGGACGCTGGCTCGGTCGCTTCGTTCGCCCGCTAGTATAATAATTATAATGGTCCGGTGGGTATAAATAGGTAATCATGATGAATACGCGGTTCCTGCTCGGGAAATGCATTAATTTCTGTTTTTTCTTATGCATTTTGTAAATAATTGTTTTTACAATTAATTACGATGTACAATTAGTCTTTCACTAATAATTTGGACTGATAATTATTTTCAAAATTTGAAAAATTCACCGTGAAAAATAGAGTAAAGAACGTAATGTCATATTACGTATGCGGAAATTTCGTAAACGCCACCGAAGGAAATAATTTTTTCCGATTCGAAGAATCCAGATGGCGGCCATTTTGTATTTTTAACGTAACGAAAAGACTCCCGGCCACTACACCCCGCTGAAATATTTTCGAAAAACCAAATCGAACTGTCACATTTGAAACGTCAAAATCGAAAAGTTGAAAAAACGCAAGTTTTTGCACACGAAAAAACTTAATTAAAATCGAAGGATCAAGATGGCGGCCAGATTTTGGTATCGTCGTAAAGGTGAAATGTGCAGCAATAACATATTGGTGCAAGAGCTATCCCGGATAACTGCAACTGTCATTCTTTTTAAACGTCAAATTCATGAATATTGAGAAAAAAAGTTTTTCTTTTTACCAAATGTCATTATAGTGACGGTATAAATCGTGATTGAACTATTTTTGGCGGTGTCAAAATAAAGGCATTACATGCGATTCTCTTCTGGCTATGGTGAAAAAATAACAGCGAATTCGAAAATGTCACTTAAAAAATGTCAAACTTGAAAACTCCGAATAAGAGTAATTTTTTCCAAGAACAAAAATCGTAGTGACGTTAAAAGTCTCGATCCAATTTTTTTTTTGAAGTGTCAGAATAAAGGCATTACCATTATTTAGTACGTGGCTTTGAAAAAAACTCGAAAAAAAATCTAAACTGGGACTTTTTAACAGCCAAAGTTGAGAAATCACCATCAAAAATCGGCCATTTTCTAAAAATCACAGCGCCGCTATTTTGAAAATTTAAGCGACGAAAATTGAAAATTCCGACAGAACAGCTCGTTCGCTATCCCGCAGAAACAATCCCCGAGTCCCTGAGTGCAAAAATGGTCGAGAAAATTTTTTCGAAATATGGCTGATTTTCAGTGATTTTAAAGTGATTCAGCTCGTAAATCGTGAAAATTTTGAACGGGTTTTTGTTTCGCTCGCACATTTTTTATCGTAACTTTGGTTTCTTAGATAGGGGGAACATCGCAATGGTATCGGCGTACAGCCAAGAAATTGCTCTTCGAAAAATGGAAAATTTTGTCTCAATCGCGGCAACCGTCTGCCAGCTGTAAGCCGTCAAAGTCGATTTTCAAAAAAATTTTTTTCAAATTTTCAAAAGCGTCTGTAGCGGCCATTTTGAAAAATTTCGCGAACGCAATTTGACGTTACGCTTCTTATCGACGATGTCTGTCGACCTAAAAAAAACGTCCGTCTAAAATTTGCACCGTTTCGGAGAAAATGGCACATCAATTTGTGGCGAAAATAATTGAAAGGGGGTACCCTTCGTTTTTTTGAGAAATAATGACCCAAAATAAAAACGGCTGAAATTCACAAAAGGGCATCATGAAATAATTGCAAAAATAGAACCGAAGAGCTTTTTTCGTTTTCGTGCATAGTTCCGGTGAAAATGGCGTCGAAATAACGAATTAAATGACAATTATGATGAAAATGTATGTTTCGAACACACGAAATAATTTTTTTTAATTTTGAAAATCAAAATGGCGACCATCTATTAATTTTGGCGTAACGAAGAGACTTCAGGCTACGACTCTCATTTGAGAAAATTGCGAAATTAAAATTAAAACTGTCATTTTTTAAATGTCAAAATCAAGAGCATTTAAAAAAATTGTTTCTCTTTTCAACAAAACTCATTTCGGCATTTTGTTGATTACACAGACCGCATTGACATATTTGACAGCTGTCAAAAAAAAATCCGTGCTTCTCGCGACCAACTTGAACTGTCAAACTAATGCGTGACTAACTTTGACGCGAATCTAACTTCTACGCGCGGGCTCGGAACTTCCCATATTGGTCCTTCAGGAGCGATATAGAAAAAAATAACACAAAAAGTGATGAATGGCATATTTTAACTACGACGCGGAATCTACTGATCACAGTGCCGTGTAGCGACATAGAAAAAAAGGTAACACGAAAAAACATGAAAAATTCTAACTTTGACGGGGATCTACTGACAAACCGGGCCGAAGGCCCGTCATGGAGGGCCGAAGGCCCGACGCCGCCGGCAGGCCAAGGTCGAGGAACGAGACCTTGTTACATGTCAGAAATGGACTGTAAAACAATAGTTGTGTCAGTTGTGCCATCTGGGTTTCAATTAATTAATTTACAGTAAGTGGATCTGCAACATAAAATATTTATAAAACTTTATCTGAAAGGTTCCTGACGATAATGAATAACTGAAATTGGCGATGTTCTCCAGTACAGCGATATTTACATATTTCTGTTACACTTCTCGGGATAGTAAATCTGGTATTAGTAGGTGGTGCTACTGTCAGACGTGGGGCTTCTTCTTGAAAATCCTAACGGAGCCGCCATTCTTTTTTTCCGAAATAAAGTAAGAGGTTTGTTTTTGCCAAGTGGTGTTATAAACCCTTCGCCTGTGCGGATTTTCTTTTATCGGAATATTGGCATTTATTTGTGAAAGGGAGATTAAGGTCCTGTATGCTGCTCTGGGTAGACGCCATCTAGGACTCTCGTATGAGGATTTATCCTTTCGCCGCAAGGCTCCCGGTCTACGTCGTGAGATTTCGAAGGCCCTCACACTATCTGGGGTAAGTCATTTTGGCTATAACCATTTCGAGAAGTTTATTGTGGAACCCCTTACCAACTTGATTGGTTTTCTTGTAGGCCTTTATTCCCGCATCTATAAAATTTCCACTAAAGGGGCACCTTCCGTCTCATCGGACATCGTACACTGAAAGCTGACCTGCACCTGCGGGATCCTTCCACCCCGACTCCCCTTCGTATCGTCACTACCACCATCAAGACCTAGCTGACCTTTGACGCCCCTGGTTATATTCCTGTGTAACGTAGTTACAATTTATTTGTATTACTTTACATCTACGCAACGCTGCACACGCGCATGCCCGTCACAAATCGTGCAAGTGTCCCTTCTATCTAGTCAATGCTTCGTGATATACCGCAAATTTAGTGACAGACGTCATTTTCAATTGGAAACCGCCATTTTATTTTCTAAGCGTCCTTTCCTGATTTTTCTTATCTGATATCTTACGTAAAAAGAAGCCCGAGGATCTGTTTCATCGGGGTGAGTTACTTAAATTAATTATAATCTGAGATCATCTACTTATATTTTCCTTGTTATTCTAGTTTTCCTACCTGGATTACCTTTTTGATAATTGATCTCTACGTTTTACCGGATATTTTCGTCCCTCCTGCTTTACAAAGCGCCAACTGGAAGCGTTCCCTTTGTCTTCACATTTTCACTATAACTGCTCGCCTCTGGATTCCTACTGTCTACCTGAGAAGCCTCAACGAGACAGCCTCTTCTAGTATCTATGCAGTATCCCAGGCAGTTTTAGAAGCGGAATCATCAGCTGCTGCTGCGTTTTCCTACCTGACCTGACCTGACCTGACCTGTCTACTTCGTGGAATTCCGCCTCTCTTCTCTTCATGAGAACTACAGACCTTTAAATTCCCCCCCATTTCTTCATTCGACATTGGTAACGCGTTTTATCAACACAAGAGAACAATCTGTAAGTCTTTACATCTCATTTTTTGATTCGCCTTTTCAAGGAGTTAGCGTACTCTCACTGTCTTTGAAGTTATTTTGAAGTTTAATAGACTATCGAAGAAGTACTGTTATTTGTAGTCAACTTGATAATTGGTAATGGACTTTATTATTCATTTTAAAAGAGAATATCTGATAATTACGTAATTTAAGAACCTGTAAAAGGGAAATTCGTTTTACAAGGCCTTATAAAATACAACCCTTCTTTCACTCAATTAAACGTTAAATTTGTGAAATAGCATAGGTACGTTAAGTTATTTAGATATTACAAATCATTATTACCATTATTAGGAACAATTCATTGATTTTTATGTAAGTGTAGATAGAAATAAAGTTTGTTTTAGAGTTAGAATTAAATCTTATTGATCAAAATAGTGGATAATTAGGCAAGCCTTCTTTTTAATTTATAAATTGCCTATAGAAATCAAAAGAACAAAAAAATTAAATGGCATCCCCCTTTTGGACATATCTTATATCATATCAAGATAATTAATAAACAAATACCGTAATTAATACACGTACCAGAGTTCGCTCATAGCAAAGCGTTAAATCTGGGCTTTGTTTTGAGAAATTCACCTATCATATCATAATGTAAATACTTTTATCTTTACCTATACCTATTTACCTTTAAATTTTCTTACGGCAAAACAATGATCTTTCTTACGATACATTATATATGAATTATTTTCTTTCTTACGGTACATTTGGCATCCCTGGTGGGGATTCGTTTTCACGACAACTTTGAATTAGAAGTCCAATTCGTCTTATCTTAAACATTATACGAGAGTTTGACTTCTTATATTATTGACATAAAGTAACTTTTTAGTGCATGTTTACTTATGTAATGATGTAGTAGATTAGTGATTTCATGAATTTTTACTTTTATTGTGCATTACGATATGTTATTTTATGCTAAGTATTATATTATTGTAAAATTATTCCCTCCTCAATAGTATTACAAGCTTCGTCTAAAGGTTATGTAACCTTAAAGTCAGTATAACCTAACGCCATCTTGCTTTCTCTACCTTATCATTGTTCCCGTCTCCAAGTGTCAATATCTTACTGACAACTAGTGTAGACCCAAGTTGATCTACCTTAGACTAGGTAATCCATCAGGAAGCTCTATTATTGAACCCAGTATCCTATACTATCTTACGTCACACGGTATGCCTACTCTCTTACGTCATATCGAATACATATCTGAATTATTATTCCTCCTTCACTACAAATAATTCTCTTTTACCTTACAATAAGTAATATTATCTAACTGCATCTTGTCTAATTGATCTTATTTCTCGATTTTTAACTAAAAATGAATCCTGCTACTTCTCTTACGAGTGACGAACTGTCTTATGAAATTTCACTTAGAAATCAAGTTCCTTTAAATACTATCGATAAAAAAAAAATTCAATTACGTGCTCTTTTAAATAGAGAAGATATCACTATCACTAAATCTCCATATCTTTTTGAAAGAGATTGTACAGAGATTAGGCAGACTTTAGATGATTTAGCTGGAAATATTGCTGAGGCACCATTAGATTCGGAAGACCTTTTCTGCCAATCATTTCAATTTCGTTTAGAACATGTCATAAGAAGAATCAATAGGTTGAAAACAGGAAAAGACCCTGTCAAAGAAACCGAATTGCAAGCCCTATTTTCTCGAGCAGTAGAAATAGAGGGAGAATGGCTCCTTAAAGCTGATCAATTCCCTATAAAAGTCAAAAATAATCCTGAAGACTTGCAAGCTTCTATACCTACCACTTCTTTACCTTCAAAAATTAGTGTTCCTGTTTATAAATGGAATCTTAAATTTTCCGGATCTTCTAAGGATAACCTTATTCAATTTCTCGAAAAAATTAGAGAACTTCAGAGATCTCGAAATGTATCTAACACAGAACTTTTTAACTCCGCTATTGATCTTTTTGAAGACAAAGCGCTGATTTGGTTTCGTAGCGTAGTCGATTCTATCACTTCTTGGTCAGACTTAGAGTCCAAATTAAAGCAAACTTTTCTTCCTCTCTCATATGACGATGACCTTTTAAATGAGATCAAACAACGAACTCAAGGCGAGTTCGAATTAACCGCGATTTACGTTGCCTCTATGAAATGTATTTTCAAGAGATTGTCTATTGTTCCTTCAGAAGAAGAACAATTAAAAATTATTAAAAAGAATTTGCATCCCTATTTTCAAAATCACCTTGCTCTTGTAGAGATTAAAAATGTCGATGACATCATCCAAGTTGGAAAAAAATTGGAAGATAGCAGAGCTATCATTCAAAAATATCGTCCACCCCCCTCCAGAAAGGTACAAAGCCTTTTGAATTCAGACCTTGCTTGTTCTGAAGGAGTATACGCTCCCTATGTTAAAACAAGAACTACCTCTGGTTCGAATCCCTCTATCTCTCGCGTTGACAACTCTATATCTGGTAATGTATCTATAGTTTCCTGCTGGAACTGCTCTAATAAAGGACATACATACACGGAATGTAAATTCCGTCGCAAAATCTTTTGCTATGGATGTGGTCGCAGGAATGTGGTGAAGTCTCGATGTCCCTCCTGTTCCTTCAACTATCTCGAGTCTCTACAAACCGCACCTGATTCAAAAAACGGCAAAGTTGTACGTCAGGGTGCAGTGCAACACTCCAACGAAAGCCGCCCAACACACAAACCAAACACCGAAAAGGCAAAGCCTGTGGAAAACAAACTTCCACCCAAAGAACAAAAATAACTTCATATCGTTCCCTATGAAAGGACCCAAACCATATAACAACTGCGCATGGTTCAAATTGTAAACTTTAGAGCTGAGAAACGCACCCAATTTTTATTTTTTATTTGTCAAGCTTTCAAAGCTAGAAACGTCAGTTCTGTCAATGTCATTAAACCACATGTTAGCGAGAATTGAAGTCACACTCAGTAGTCACTAGTCATGTTCACTTATTTTTCAACCGTCAGAGAGTGAAGGTCAGAGGGTTCGATCAGCTGGGGTGCTCTTCATTATTTATTTTTAAACAATCGAATCCAAACAAAGCCCATGTGAGTACTGTTTATCCTAATTTATTAATATCGGTTAGGCATTATTATATCTCAAGAGATCAGTTCATATCGTTTAATTAGTTTATTCATTTGTATTATTAAATTTTGTTTCAATTTGTTCATTTAGGAAAACACTCATGTAAAACACGTGTTTGGTGGTCAAGTAAATTAATTATTTCAAGTAGGGCCTAATTAAGTTTTAATTAATTGTTTTGTATTTCAAACAGGAGGTTACAAGTGCTGATATTTTATTCCAACCAGCATGTATAATTTGAAACTGCACGTTTTGTAAATTGAAAGGATTTTAATAATAGGGCCCCCATGTAGGTACTCATACGCACGTGCACTAACAAAGTTTATTTCAATTCTTTTGGAGACACGCTAGTTTCAATATTTTATTTTATTGTCTAATTTCAAATTGTTTAAAAAACATGTGACCACTACCACATTTCATGAATTAGATATTTTCAGTGAATTAATTTCTAACCGTAGAGACATGCTCGATCTCATTTACATTATTCAAATTAACCTAACCGGTTATTACTTTTTGAGAAACTTATACTTGAATTTTAGCTAATTATTATTTATTTATTGTAATCTTGAAATTGCACATGCCTTTTGACTAATATTATTGTGATTATTATTATTTTATCGAAGCACATTCTTTTACACAATTTATTTTAACGATACTCACACTGCTCATTTATTTAACCTTTCTTTTTACTCGTTACCATTTCTTTTATCATTCTTTTATTCATGAAATTATTTAAACAATTTATTTATTTTGATTGAACTAATTTGTACATAAAACCTCATGTGACTTTATTTCATTTGTGAGAATGCTTGCTTCGATTATTGATTATTATTATTTCCGATCTTTATTTATTTCTAAATTATTGTAGTCAAAAGGGTTGAACCTCATCACGTTTTAAATGCCATGCTTTATTTTTACCTACAGTTCATTCAGCTGATTTTGTTTAAATTAATTCATTTCACCTCTTCTAAACAATGAGTTTTGATTAAGGGATAATTTATAAAATAAGGGTAAATTCTAAATTGGTTTAAAGTAAAGTTTATTGAATAATTTAACTTCCATCCCTGTAGGTAGATAGGTACCTACTAAGGGTTATTTTTTTAACGATCTTATTTTAATCACATTTCTCACACGGGCATGGTTTTTATTTGAAATGGATTAACAAACTATAAAGGATTTCTTTCTCATAATTCTATATTATTGTATGATTCAAAACATGTGTTATAGGACACACCTTTTATATTTATCATTATTTTGCCATCCACATGACTGCTCTATTTATTTACTTTACAATTCATGCCTGCATTATTTAACCTGTGTGTGTCCAAAATGTTTATTTAATTCTTCCACATTTTAATTTATGATATGATGATATATGATATGATGATTTATGATATGATTCGATTTTCTGAGAACGTATCAAAACTAGACCATTTATCGAACCAACCATTTTGTTGTATCTCCAGAATAATATTTAGTCGACCTGCCTCATTTATTTATTGTATATGTTTTAACCATTTTCTAAACATAAATTGCTGCCGATGTAACCACGTACTTACTTATTATGTTTTTGTCATGCTATTATCTCAGGTCACATGTTCGTTCTTTATGCTTATTTTTCATGCTGTTTATTTAACCATTTATTTTGATCGCTTATTTAATTGATGTCTTATTTAAATTGTCTACTGAACATTTTTGATTTAATTGTTGATAATTAACTTATGCTATTTTGATCATTTACTTATATTTCATGAACTTATTTATTCAACGAAACTGTTCAATTGATTATTGTTTTATCTTGATTTCAAATTGATCTATGTAATTGTAAAGTCAGGTTCTCTTATTTTTCTGTGAAACTAATCAACGTCAAGGTCATTTCTCGTTCTTCGTCAAACTCAATTCAAAAGGGTGGATCATTCTGATTGCTAATTTTTTACCGAACTGTTGAACTAGAATGTATCGGCCTTATGTGAATCTAACTAACATTTTCGTCCTTGCCACGAGGGGGTCAATTAAACAGCCACTGGATTGCATCCTTAACAGGACTCTGGAAAGGGACCCTCCCAACTATAGGCGGATTGCCTCCTTTACCGGACTCCGTTACAGTGTCTATCTAACAAAACCCATTCTCATGGTTATCTTGAAGACCTAGATTTCTGTGATAATGCCTTCTGTTTTTAAATGATTCGCGCAAATGAGTCATGAATGAGGGTTCAATTAGTTTGGTGACGGTTGTCGAGACGATTGATCTACACTTTTCAGGCCACCGTTGATTCTTTTCATTTCGGGATGCTGATCGAGGTTTTTCTTGGCCACGCTCTTTTTACTCGGGAGTCCCAGCGAGCGTATAGGCACTGCTAGGTTTCTCTTAGAATAAAGTAGGTGTTTTTAAAATGCATTTGTTTCACTAATCTCAAATCTCCCACCTTTTGCTTCATGTCAGTGTATAAAAGAACCAAAAACAAGGTAAGAGGTTACTACGAACACAACGGATGGTCCTAACAAGGTGGAAAACTAGACGAACACGAGCCCAGGTAGATGAACACGAGCCAAAAGGTAAAACACGAGCAAAGGTAAACAACGACCACAAACGTAAGTTAGTAATGTCGGCCATTTATTTGAAATCAGGGCGGGTTAATCTTTAAATTCAAACTCTCAAGAATTCAGGGCGGGAAAACCTCAAATTCAAATCAAACATTAGAGCGGGGATCCAAACAGTCATTCACGACAGACAAGTTGACATTTCAAACGTCAAAGAGGTTCTTCTTTTTCAGTCATTCAATTTAAGGGGGCCACATTACAGTTTTTACTGCGCATGACGCAGGATCTCAATTTTTAAAGGTAGTTTACACTACAGATTTGGCGCGTGTGACCAGGATACACAGTACATGAAGCATTGTGGAGGTTTGAGATTATTTTAATGGTTTTCTTGTTCTTTTTGTTTGATTTTTTTTTTCTCTCTCGTCGACGACAATTTTCTCTTTGGTATTTTTTTTCCTTCTTCTCTCTTCAACATTTCTCTGTGGTATTTTTTTTTCTCTTCTTCAACGTCGAAACACACATTTTCGAGACAAGCGTTCAGTTCAAAAGTCGCAATTCAAGGTGTCACCGTTCTTCAGACACATTCAAAGCAATCGTTAAAATCAAGAAAGCAGAAAAACAAGGACGCAGTCCTTCCGACAAAACAGTCGCAGCGATTCAGGTCAGGAGCAAGGTGCGTCACACACGGTCAGGTAGTCACAGGTAAATTCAGTTCAGGGGCGCGGTGCTCCACGCACAAGTCACAGGTAAATTCAGGTCAGGAGCGCAGAGACACAGTCGAAACAAGACCACACAAAAACACTCACAGGGCCACATGAAGCAGGGGCGGGGGACACGCAGAAACACCCACAGAGCGACATGAAGCAGGGGCGGAGGGGACACGAAAACACCCAGGGGACAACTCACAACGGAAACGCAATAACTCACACACCCAAAACACTCACGGGGCATCCACGCACACATTCAAAATATTCCGAGTGATTCACGACAGGAACACCAACACTCGCACACACACACGAGACACTTAGGGGGCCATTCAAGTAGGGGCGCGCACACACAAACACCAGGGGGCCGTTCCAAGTAGGAACGCACCCGTTCGAAACACTCAAAAGACATCGGAAGCAGGGGCGAAGACATTCGCACTTGTCAAAATCAATCAGGGCGACGTTTAGAGCAGGGGCGAAGACGTTCGCACTTGACCGAATCAAATTAGGGGTAACAAAACAACGACACACACACACGTTATTATTATTATTGTTATTATTTTTTGTTTGAATGTCGATGCTGCTGTGTATATTTTGGTTCGCAGGTTGATACGAATTTTGGAAACGACTGGGTCAGTGGAGTCAGACGTAAGAGGCGTGGGGACCAACCCAGAGGACAGCGGAACCAATCAAAGCCAGGAAAGGGAAGCCGTGGCAGCCAAGGATGGTTCTATCCGTGGCCCGTTGCAACCATTCAGGATCACCCGCTGGAATGGAGGACTGACTGCGCTGGAGGCGACGGTACGAGTTCTGGCCGTGCTGGAGGCGACGGTACGAGTTCTGGCCATGCTGGAGGCGACGATACGAGGTCAGGCTGCGCTGGAGGAGACGGTACGAGTTCTGGCTGTGCTGGAGGCGACGGTACGAGCTCTGGCCGTGCTGGAGGCGACGATACGAGGACAGGCTGCGCTGGAGTCGACGATACGAGCTCAGGCTGCGCTGGAGGCAGCGATACGAGCTCGGTGTTGTCTTGACGAGCTACACAGTTGCCACCGAGGGACCAAATTTTTCTTCGATCGCCAGGATGTCGTTTATTGCAATCAGTGCATCGATCTAGGGTCAGTAATTTTATGAAACATTGTACACGACATGTGTCGTACTAGATTTTAAAGGAGTAGGAAATGTCACTGCATGCACAGTTGTCATTTGTCAAATTTTAGAGTGAAATTTGTCTTTTTCAAATTCTTTTCACGATCCAAATTCCAAGGGGCGTCTGAAAGGACCCAAACCATATAACAACTGCGCATGGTTCAAATTGTAAACTTTAGAGCTGAGAAACGCACCCAATTTTTATTTTTTATTTGTCAAGCTTTCAAAGCTAGAAACGTCAGTTCTGTCAATGTCATTAAACCACATGTTAGCGAGAATTGAAGTCACACTCAGTAGTCACTAGTCATGTTCACTTATTTTTCTGTGAAACTAATCAACGTCAAGGTCATTTCTCGTTCTTCGTCAAACTCAATTCAAAAGGGTGGATCATTCTGATTGCTAATTTTTTACCGAACTGTTGAACTAGAATGTATCGGCCTTATGTGAATCTAACTAACATTTTCGTCCTTGCCACGAGGGGGTCAATTAAACAGCCACTGGATTGCATCCTTAACAGGACTCTGGAAAGGGACCCTCCCAACTATAGGCGGATTGCCTCCTTTACCGGACTCCGTTACAGTGTCTATCTAACAAAACCCATTCTCATAGTTATCTTGAAGACCTAGATTTCTGTGATAATGCCTTCTGTTTTTAAATGATTCGCGCAAATGAGTCATGAATGAGGGTTCAATTAGTTTGGTGACGGTTGTCGAGACGATTGATCTACACTTTTCAGGCCACCGTTGATTCTTTTCATTTCGGGATGCTGATCGAGGTTTTTCTTGGCCACGCTCTTTTTACTCGGGAGTCCCAGCGAGCGTATAGGCACTGCTAGGTTTCTCTTAGAATAAAGTAGGTGTTTTTAAAATGCATTTGTTTCACTAATCTCAAATCTCCCACCTTTTGCTTCATGTCAGTGTATAAAAGAACCAAAAACAAGGTAAGAGGTTACTACGAACACAACGGATGGTCCTAACAAGGTGGAAAACTAGACGAACACGAGCCCAGGTAGATGAACACGAGCCAAAAGGTAAAACACGAGCAAAGGTAAACAACGACCACAAACGTAAGTTAGTAATGTCAGCCATTTATTTGAAATCAGGGCGGGTTAATCTTTAAATTCAAACTCTCAAGAATTCAGGGCGGGAAAACCTCAAATTCAAATCAAACATTAGAGCGGGGATCCAAACAGTCATTCACGACAGACAAGTTGACATTTCAAACGTCAAAGAGGTTCTTCTTTTTCAGTCATTCAATTTAAGGGGGCCACATTACAGTTTTTACTGCGCATGACGCAGGATCTCAATTTTTAAAGGTAGTTTACACTACACCTAGTAGATTTTTTTAGTCAAAAGAAACAATGGAAATCTTGGCTAAAGAAAATTTCAGATTTTCTTAAACCAACTATCTTACCTCCAACACAAAATGCTACAGTTAGCACAATTACAAAGAGTTTCATCCCAGTAATAGCACCTATTTTGTTATCCGATCCCGTAGACGACAGACCCTTCATTGCTGTTAAAATGAATGATATTTCTTACACCGCCCTTTTTGACACTGGCGCTAATATCTCTGTATGTGATCTAGAGACCATACAGGAAGTTTTAGGAAACACTCCCTTACCTTCTGAAAATTCTGACCTCCTGTGTTCATTGAAAAACGCTGACGGATCCCCCTTGTCAGTTATCTCTATTGTAGATATTATTTTAACTATTGATGACGTCACTAAACTAGTTCCATTTCATGTAGTACAATCTATTTCTCCTCAAATAATTTTGGGCATAAATGTCGCTAGAATTTTTAACATGGTTATTGATTTCGTACATGAAAATTTTGAAGTACAGAATGAAATACCAATTTCAAATCGTTCCTATCTAACTCCCGAATGCCTCAATGTAAACGTCATCAATAAAATTCAAGACATCTCTTCTCTCCCGCCGCAACATTTATCCAAGCTAGAAATAATCGTAACTGAATTTAAAAATTTAGCTCGCACTGATTCTCTCCCAGAAACTTCTATATTATCTCATACCATTGAAACTGGTAACGCTAAACCAATCAGACAAAGACAATATCCTTTTTCACCTGCTCTCCAAGCTTGTCTAAAAGAAGAAATAGATAAGTTAATTAAGTTAGGTATCGTGGAAAAAAGTAACTCTCCCTGGTGTTCTCCAGTTCTTTTAGTGCGAAAGAAAGACGGTAGTTACCGTATGTGTTTCGACGGTAGAAAACTAAATGAAGTCACAACACACGATTCATATCCCTTACCTAGAATTGACTCCATCCTGAGCAAGCTTAGAGATGCTAGATTTCTTTCCTCCATTGACCTTAAACAAGCTTTTTTTCAAGTTCCATTAGACGAGGAATCTCGGCCTAAAACCGCATTTATAGTCCCCGGAAAAGGTTTATACCAATTTTGTAGAATGCCTTTCGGACTTAGAAACAGCGCGCAAACTCAACAACGTCTCATGGACACTGTTTTAGGACCAGAACTCGAACCTTTCGTTTTTGTATACCTAGACGACATTATCATTGTCACAGGATCTTTCGAAAAACACCTCGAAATTCTTGAGGAGGTATATAAACGCTTACTTAATGCAAATCTCACTATCAATTTTGAAAAATGTCAATTTTGTAGAGATTCTCTTTCGTTCCTTGGTTTCATAGTAGACAAGGGTGGTTTACGCGTAAACGATGAAAAGGTTAAATCAATTGTTGATTCTCCTATCCCTACTAATACCACGGGAGTAAGACATGTATTAGGCATCCTCCAATATTACAGAAGATTTATCGCGGATTTCTCTACCATAAGTGCTCCTATCTCTGCCTTGTTGTGTAATAGAAAAAAAGGCCAGTCGATTGTGTGGACTTCTGAGGCTGATCAAGCATTTAAAATTCTTAAAGAAAGATTAACTACAGCCCCTGTATTAGCAAGTCCAGATTTCTCTAAACCTTTCTTTGTTCAGACAGACTCTAGTGATTTCGCTCTTGGCGCAGTTCTTTTTCAAATAGAAGACGATTTTGAACATCCAATCGCCTATGCTAGTCGCATGCTTACGAAAGCAGAAAGGAAGTACTATGTTACGGAAAAAGAATGTCTAGGTGTACTTTTCGGCGTTGAGTATTTTCGTCCCTATATCGAAGGTACCAAATTTACGGTATATACCGATCATGCTTCCCTAGTATGGCTTAAAAATCTAAAAGACCCTACAGGTCGATTAGCTAGATGGGCTGTACGTCTTAGTCAGTTTGACTGTGAGATCAAGCATCGTAAAGGTTCTAGTAACGTTCCTGCAGACTATCTAGCGACAAGTACAATATTGCTTAGAAATTTGGTGTACGTCGTTAACAAATAAACTTGGCATTAGAAACAAGAATAGTAGATACTACCTTACCTTACCTTAAAATACCTTTGTCTTCTTTTAAAGGAAAACGACAGAAGTTTCTGAGTTACAGAAACGTCCTACCTTTATATAATATTATTTGAAAGTGATTTTTTACCTTACCTTAGACATTGACATGGTCAATAGTTATCTCAATTTAGTCGTGAATCTGAAATACCTACGTATTGAGATATGACTATGAGTCTATACCAACCTTTACCTTATCTTTATCTGTCTGCGTTACCGAAAGTATCGCTTGATAGAATCGTTATCGCATATGCCTTATCGATTTACGATTTATCTTTGTTCAAAAATCCAAGTGATTTATTGCGAAAAATTTCGTAATGTAACTTTGCGTGTCCCTATTATGATCTATTAGATTTAAACACTTACCTAATTTTAAGTTTAATCTTAATACCGCTTATCTATTACTTTCTAACGCTTATGCCATGAAAATACGGAAGCATGTTGTTTCGTATATGCATGAATATTTTTCTTTTCCTTTTCTTTTTTTTTTTTGTATATAGAGTTACTTGTGCCATAATAATTAACTTAGAATATGGTAACAACACGTTACTTGTCATTTTCGTTCCTTTGATGATTGTCTTTTTATTTACTATGAAGTTATCGTTCTCTTCTCTTATTTTTCGTCGTGCTATCTTCTTGAAGAATTCTATGAAAACTCTCTATGTCTCCTCCAGAATATTCATCTTCGGGTATATAAGAGAATCCTTGATTTTATCACGGACTCTTGGTTTTACCGGAGCGAGGTGGTGTGTAACGTAGTTACAATTTATTTGTATTACTTTACATCTACGCAACGCTGCACACGCGCATGCCCGTCACAAATCGTGCAAGTGTCCCTTCTATCTAGTCAATGCTTCGTGATATACCGCAAATTTAGTGACAGACGTCATTTTCAATTGGAAACCGCCATTTTATTTTCTAAGCGTCCTTTCCTGATTTTTCTTATCTGATATCTTACGTAAAAAGAAGCCCGAGGATCTGTTTCATCGGAGTGAGTTACTTAAATTAATTATAATCTGAGATCATCTACTTATATTTTCCTTGTTATTCTAGTTTTCCTCCCTGGATTACCTTTTTGATAATTGATCTCTACGTTTTACCGGATATTTTCGTCCCTCCTGCTTTACAAAGCGCCAACTGGAAGCGTTCCCTTTGTCTTCACATTTTCACTATAACTGCTCGCCTCTGGATTCCTACTGTCTACCTGAGAAGCCTCAACGAGACAGCCTCTTCTAGTATCTATGCAGTATCCCAGGCAGTTTTAGAAGCGGAATCATCAGCTGCTGCTGCGTTTTCCTACCTGACCTGACCTGACCTGACCTGTCTACTTCGTGGAATTCCGCCTCTCTTCTCTTCATGAGAACTACAGACCTTTAAATTCCCCCCCATTTCTTCATTCGACATTGGTAACGCGTTTTATCAACACAAGAGAACAATCTGTAAGTCTTTACATCTCATTTTTTGATTCGCCTTTTCAAGGAGTTAGCGTACTCTCACTGTCTTTGAAGTTATTTTGAAGTTTAATAGACTATCGAAGAAGTACTGTTATTTGTAGTCAACTTGATAATTAGTAATGGACTTTATTATTCATTTTAAAAGAGAATATCTGATAATTACGTAATTTAAGAACCTGTAAAAGGGAAATTCGTTTTACAAGGCCTTATAAAATACAACCCTTCTTTCACTCAATTAAACGTTAAATTTGTGAAATAGCATAGGTACGTTAAGTTATTTAGATATTACAAATCATTATTACCATTATTAGGAACAATTCATTGATTTTTATGTAAGTGTAGATAGAAATAAAGTTTGTTTTAGAGTTAGAATTAAATCTTATTGATCAAAATAGTGGATAATTAGGCAAGCCTTTTTTTTTAATTTATAAATTGCCTATAGAAATCAAAAGAACAAAAAAATTAAATGGCATCCCCCTTTTGGACATATCTTATATCATATCAAGATAATTAATAAACAAATACCGTAATTATTACACGTACCAGAGTTCGCTCATAGCAAAGCGTTAAATCTGGGCTTTGTTTTGAGAAATTCACCTATCATATCATAATGTAAATACTTTTATGTTTACCTATACCTATTTACCTTTAAATTTTCTTACGGCAAAACAATGATCTTTCTTACGATACATTATATATGAATTATTTTCTTTCTTACGGTACACCTGAATACGGGACAGTGATAAGTACCAATATAAACATCAGATATAAACTCTAGTACAATAGATAGATCTACGCCGACCGTCGTCGAATTTAATTTGATACAACCCCTTCAGGGTCCATTGAAACCCAGCTCACCCTTCAATAAGCTGAAATAGTTATTAAACATATTACTTCTTTTCTGTTATTGTTGCTATTCTCGATTGTGAAGCAAGGGTACGTGCACGTAACTCGAGGGCTACGAATTATAACCACGAACGTATAATTATTATCTGGTTAATTATTCAGATTATATGGATTTAATTTACCATTATTATTGAATCTTTAATAAAATAAGTACAATTTCACCACCACCCGTTAGTGTGCAAACTTATTTATCGAGTCCTATCTTCTTTTTTTTTAATTCGAGAAGAAAGAAAGTAGTACGACCCACCCCTGATGGGATACGCGGCTTTCAAATATTGATAGTATATTAGGAGCAGCGGTGACAGCCTTATAAAAAGTTAAGATAGGAACATGTAAGCCGTTTTTTTGATATTATGGACCGTTTTTGTGGTAAATGGGTTTAAAGTTGGAAAAAATGGGCGATTTTCACTTGTTTATAACTAATAGCCTACTCAATTTAAAATACAACTATAAGCACCATTGTTATTACATTTTCTCAGACAATCTGAAAATGCAATAATATTATATGAATGTCCCATTTAAAAAAATTATGTTTCTGACAGTCAATTATTGCAGACGTAGTGAGAGTTTTTGAAAATAAATGGCAAATTTTATTTTGCTAATAAAATGCTTTCCAGTCTGAAGAATCTACAAATAGTGGCCTTATTTTGCCAATTAATCAAGAACCAATACGGGTTGCAGCTGTATTCACTAATGTGAACCGACTGTTCAAAGGATAGTGGTGGAAACAAGCAAAATCGGGTGGAGTGCTAGAACGCTAATTAAAGATTTGTCAGATATAATTGTTGATTTTAAATTGCAAATTTTGAAAATAGGGTGAATATCTTGAATGGTCTTTCATTTTTTATCAGTAATTAACTCTTCTAAAAGGGAGTAGAGTTTATTTCCGGCAATATCAGACCAACATTTTGATAATACAGGGCATTTTAAAATCAGTAATTATCTGGCAGATCTGTAATAATTAACGTTCTAGCACTCCACCGAGAATGTACCAAAACTGTTTAGATAGTGGTGTGGTTTTCGTTCTCTGTCTAGGACCTCTCACTCCTGCAACAACCGTCAAGATATTCTTGTCGATCAGTACAAAAAACATGTTTTCTTAAAGTTATTAAAGTTTATTCAACAACGAATTTCACGTAATTATGACTAAAAAAATTATTTTGTTAAAAAACAATAAAAAAAAATTGATTCAATTTTTCTGATGAAACTAAAATACACCATCTGATTAAAGTTAAGATTTCAAGTTTCAAAAACCGCATCTCCAATGTTTCACTACCACATTTTGAAATAATGTTATTCGTCTTTGAAACAGGGCCTACAAAATCAAACTTGTTACTTTTTATAAGTTTGAATTATTTTGTATTTAAAAAAATATATCTATTTAAAATCTAAACTAAAATTTTATTTTTTTTTTATTATCACTCACCTTCTTATACATCATTATTTCAGGAGTGAACTGTGAAAGTTTTCGATGTTTATTGTAAGAATTGAAAAAAATGGCATTATATTTTTAATTGATTTTGTTAAAAATTCACATACCGTGTGTCCCCGGATCGACTTTAAAAGAGGAAAAACTTTTTTGTTTTTGATTTCTCAGAAAATTTCACTTTTGATGATCTGGCCTGCTTGATTTCAAATCCCCAAAACAAAAGTTACTTTTTAGGTAACTCGAACGGTTCTTGAGATAATATAATTTTTCTTCAATAATTGCACTTAAATTTTTTTTCGTAATTTTTAGACGTAAGCTTGGTATGATGATTTCATTGAAAAACAACACTGACAGCAGTTGTCAAATCTAACAAATCAATTGAACTGCAAATTAATCTACTGTATGCTATAATGTTGACTTTACAACAAAGAATTTATCTAATTCAATGTTACGGAACTGGGAAAGCTCGCATTGAAATATGTGCAGAAAAAGGAGGAGCATTATTCGAATAGAAAATTAATAGTTGTCCTTTTTGAGAATTTCATTTCATGTTACGATTATTTGAATTTCTTGAGAAAAAATTAAATTACATATGAAAAAAATTCCAATTATTAAAGAAAAATTATATTATCTCAAGAACCGCTCGAGTTACCTAAAAAGTAACTTTTGTTTTGGGGATTTGAAATCAAGCAGGCCAGATCATGAAGAGTGAAATTTTCTGAGAAATCAAAAACAAAAAAGTTTTTCCTCTTTTAAAGTCGATCCGGGGACACACGGTATATTTTTTCACATTTGAAAACATGATAATCTTCTTGCTGAAAGATTGTTTAAATTTCCCATTTAAATTTTTGTGAGCTCAATTTGAATAATTAGATCAAAAGTAAAAACGAATTTAGTACAGCGCGCTCGTGGCCGTGCGACCCTGGACGTTTCTCTTTTTCCGGTTTTCGGGAGTTTGACATTCGAAAGAATAGGTAATTTTACATTTAAACAAAATGTTAGTCAAAAAAAATCCACCTAATATTAGTGTATTTTTTATTTAAAAAAATACACTCTAAAGCTCTAAAGCACTAGGGGAAGTGAAACCCTCAAATTACGCAAAGATTTTAGTCGCGGGTGAGTATTCTATGAAATGTGAAAAAGAAAATTCGATCAGCGTCGAACTTGGCGGTCTCGTTAAGATATCCGAAACACATTAGAAATAAGTGTGGAAAGAAATATTAACGCTGATCAGCAGCTCATAAAGCAATCAACTAATTTCATTGAGAAAATAAAATAATTAAGTAGAAGAATTTGTATAATAAAACGAGGACAAAAAGTTAAAAATAACGGAAGTTTTCAAAATGTGCTTCCCGTCCAGGCTTTCCTGCATATACAAAACATTACAATATAACTCAATTAATATTAATTGCTATTGTATACGGAGATTGCTTTATCCACCCACAATCCTCACCAGGACTCTGTTTATTACACGGTGAACCTTGGAATTGGTTTTGGAATTTTATTACAAATGTAGCTACTAAATTTGGAATTGAAACTGACATTTCTTAAATCTGACAATTTACAAGCCTATCAAGAACTTACGAGCTTTCGAGTCCTCAACTTCTCTTTTCAAAGGTCATCGCAACGATAACTTTTTACTTAGTTTATTAGTGTCATTATGGTTGACTTTTTTTCCATTTTAGTCTAATAAAAACCTATTAGGAATATACCCTTACTGTTATTTGATTATGACAAAGATTAAACGTTAGATAATTATTATTAATAGATTTAATCGCACATGAATTGCTTAGCTAAATCGCTTACCTATTAACCGTGAAATAAGATGCATGACAGTTACCATATATTTTTACATATTGCCCTCTATTTATTTTAGAGAGAAATGGTAGACTAGTAATTTGTTAAGATTGAAAAACTGCTTCTGTTGCTGTCGTTTTCTCACTCAACAGACATTTTAGGTCTGTTGAGCCATTTTCGAGAAAATCGACAAAAAGTTTCCATTTTCTAGTGTCCTTTTTGGAATAGACTTGGCTGTGACTTGAAAATTTGATGTTTTTTTTTTAACTTTGTCGTTTTTATTTGTTGTAATTGTATAGCAATTGTAAAGTCAACGCAATTACGAAAATGATAACACAAAATGAAAACTTTTTACTGTTTTTCTCGAAAATAGCTGAAGCTTAAAGTTAATTTAATTTATTCATTTCCTTACATTGTTAAAATTTTAAAAATATTTATTATAATGTTTTTTTAAGCATTTTAGTTTTAAACTAAACAGTTTTCTAAATAAAGAAATATATACCTACACGGTGATCAGTAACTCCTGCACTCAGAGCATGCTGCGGTAAACTTCACTTTTTAAGAGTGGTAAATTTTCTTACTGAAAAGTTGTAAGTTCTTTTCTTCCAAAGATATGACCATTTTTGTAAAAAAAAGGTGGCAACACTTCACTGAACATGTGAATAAGTTCGGGTTGGATGGTATTGTTTTTATTTTTATTCCCATAGCAACGAAGGCATTTGAATATTTTATATTCTAAGTTGAGTTTAGGCGGTTGCCAAACTTCAAATTTCGTTCAGATTTAGGTATGGTATCAATTTCCAAAACTCTCAATTATTCCTCGTAAAGAGGTTTTGTGGAAAAAAGTTGATGATTTATATGGTATCCAATCCAGACATTACAGTATCCTGAATTTTCATTAATTTTTATCACGGTTATTGAAAAAATTGGCTTTAAACTCGGATGAGGGAAACTCTGTAACTTGAAAACCAACCGTTGGATTCAATTTTTTTTTTGCAGAATATCCTTAATTTTAATGGGCTCTATATCGCCCTGTATTTGGAGTGCGCGAGTTACTGATCACTCTGTATACAGGGTGATCCATAAATGGTGGACACGGACAGCACCACAGCATCCACTGTGGATTAAAGATTCTTAGTTCATTTACTTTTTTCTCCAGTATGGAAAATACTTTTACACTAAATAGTGAGAATACTCAAGTGATTTAATTAATTAATTACAGAATTTATTAAATAATTACAATTTTAAATGTTCATTGAGTGGCTTAGCGTCCGGACACCATGGGTTATTTTTAACTTTGACAATTTTTAATGATTTTACAGTTTTATAATCAGTGTTTTTAATATATTTTAATCAGTATTTTATGTAAGCTGGACAGTTTTGCCTTTTCCTGTTTGTTCCTCGCCGATGAGCCAACTTGGTTATTTGACAGTGATAATATACACACGAGGAAGAATGACTAATGACGTCAACTACATAATATCTAAAGGGACCCTAGCCAGCCGGAGCTCTACCGGTGAATGACTGACGGCAGGCAGAACGACGTCTTCCGTCTTGTGTACGATCTGTCATTGTATTTTGTCATACGTCATACCGCAGACTATCTTATGTTAATCCTGATATCGCTCTCTTCGACTCCAGCCGCCCAACATGTAACACCATCGTCCACACAGAAATATAAAAATAAAACCATCATGTTTAAATCCCGAAAAAGCAAAATGTAAGACACTATTATTTATAAAATTAACCCATAATTTCACCGATATACTACCCGATCGCATAATTATTAAATGAAAGGTGCAGGCTGGAGGCGGACAGCTAACGATGAGGAAGAAGCTGATTACTTGTAATTTTTTAGATTTTTAAAATAAAATTTTGTAAGTATAATTAAGTTTTTCTTCATTTTTGCTAAATTTTTGATGTAATGTAGATGCTCAAGTTTTTGAACTGTTTTTGTAGAATCCTGAAAGATGACCTTGAGAGGTTGAAACGTGTCGACATTATAATAATAACTTTAACGAATGTGATACCACATGACTGTGATAATACCCTGTGATGTAAATTAACCTGGAAATACATGTAGTGTGAAGAATAAGGGCTCCAATTTATTGTTTTCCCAGTATGAATTATCTTCACTCCACCAGCATCAGATAGCAATTATTACTCTAACTGTTTGCAGCTCGTACTTATGTACGAGCTTAATTATCCTCACTGGCTGGGCTCACTTGCTAATTACATTTGCACATTATTTTAAACAAATTTGATCAACTTAGTTGGGTCAACAATCTAGCTATATCTCGTTTTAATACATATAAACTGTATAATATCTCCATCCCATTTATTAATTATTACTTTTCGAGCTCTAGCCCCCACTGAAAATTGAACATTGCAAAACATTGCGGCGTTGTTGATTTTGATTTTTTTTTTGCAAATTTCATTTGGTAAGTTGCTGAAGCCCTTCAGCAAGCTTAGTTTCGGCCAAGTTACTCTTGTAAATTGCCGTGTACCTATTACAGAAAGTTCAAAAAGTAACGTTGCAGCTGAAACGTTGCTGCAATGTTAATGTTGAAATCTCACTGCCAACTTACTTCAGCAAAGAAGCTTTGATTTACACTGATCTTGAAAACATAATATTGCGGTCGTAATGTTTCAACAATATGCATTTCGAAAAGTCGACTGAAACTGATCTTACAACTTATCTTAAGAATACATTTAACTTTAATATAATATTTCATAAGTTTTATTAGGATTTAGGTTCTAATTTTAAATTCTTAAGCTTGTTGAGTAGGTCATCCACCACCATGTCCCACAGCAACGGAGATAGGACTCCGCCCTGTGGGCATCCTTTGGTGACGGTGACCCTCATTGTCTCGCCAACCAAAGTTGCTTGGACTCTTCTGCCTTCCAACATAGCGCTCAGCCACCTAGTTATGGTATCATCGACGCCATGTCTTCTAGCGGCCGATACCATGCAGCTGAAGGAGGTATTGTCAAACGCCCCCTCTATATCTAGAAAAGCCCGGAGGGCAATTTCTTTGTTGTCTAGTGATTATTCTATTCTCAACACTAGCCGGTGCAAAGCTGATTCGCATGATTTTCCTGGTTGAAAAGCATGGTGCCTCTGGCGTAATGGCCTCTCTGTAAAAAAGGTTTGCCCGACATGCGTCTCAACCAGTTTTTCCATCGATTTTAGTAAAAAGCATGTCAGACTAATCGGTCTATATTCCTTGGCCTCGTTGTAGTTATTACGTACAGGAAAAGGAGAGTCCTGAATTCACTATTTTCTGCACTAATCGTTGGTTATACTTGCCGTTTCTCTCTTTTTCATGATTGTCAATCGTCTGGCATTGGTGATGTCTGAAACTGCAATAAATCTTGAAGTGAACTCACGATTAGTTCTTTAGACTGATCGCTAGATGTCGCTCTACTTAAAATCACACGGAGAACCGTGTAACTGGCCGGCTTAAGACAGTGGGAGCTTTCATACATTTGGCAACATCCTGCGGATACTCCAGATGCAGCACACTGATGGCCCCAATAGGGCGAAACACGTGTCTGTGCTTGTTCTGGTACTCTGGTGGCTTTGTTGTTGTTTGTGTGGAGGCTCTCTTGGTTGGAGTTTCGGGCACTGCCAGCATGACAACTGTTAGGGCGATGGAGGAATACTCCGACCCCTTTTAACAGGCTAGGAATTGCACTTTATGTGCTTTATACTCATACGACCTGCATTCCCTCTTTTATGCATTACGTCCAGGTTTTCCAGGGTGTTGTGTAGGCCATCTTCTACATCAATTATTACACTACAGTCCGGAAAGTTGTGCTCTGAGGAGTACCTTATGAGTTTCTCTCCCGGTTTCTGTGTAATTACCATTGCTATTTTTTAAGGTACCAATGGGGTTCAGGGGATATTTTGCCATGAGTTTGTAGAGTCTTGCTCCTTCGGATGTCGTTTCCACATTTTTCTTACAAATCTGATCTCCTTGTTGTATTCAATAATGGTGGTCTTATATTCGTCCCATTTTCCTGTTTTCTTAACTTTGTTGAAAAGCTTACGTGTTCTCTGTCTCATTTCCCCAAGTTTGGGGTTTCACCAACTGACATTCCCACCTTCCGACGGGGTATCTGAGTACAGTTGTTGTGATATGAGGTTGTAATGGCTACTTGGAGGTGTTCTGTAGCTACCTTGATATCGTATATAATACATGTAATGTGGCTTTTGACATTTGCTAGATTTGCCCTCAACTCCGCCCTGTATATCGCCCAGTTAGTCTTTCGTGGGTTGCGCAAATGAATGTATCTGTGATCTGAGTGAGACGGTTCATCAGATACACGCCACTGGATTACCCAGGCGCCGATACGAGGGGAAGCTAAGGTGATGTCAGTTATTTCTTTCCGTCTCAATGTTGAGGTGGGCACTGTTCCAGTTTCATGGATACCATAAACTGTAACAGTGACTCACCTCTTGTTTGTATCGCTGCTGCCCCACACCGCGTGATGGGAGTTTGCATCGACACCAATAATGACCTGGAGGTTACGGTCCTCGCAGTACTCAACCAGTAGTTCCATTTCCTGTGACGGAGGAGAACTGGTGGAGTCATATGGTAGGTATTATGAAGTTTCTACAAGCTCCTTGGCCGCCCCCGTCATATGATATTTCAGTATTACTGTGGTTAAGTCCCTGAAATATAATTGTGTTATAAACAGGACTTTTAGTTCGTTTTTCACGTAAATGCATGTTCTGCTGTTGAAATGATCTTACCTCTGGCTGCTCGTATACCCGCTACGCGGCCGTCTACCAGCCAGGGTTCTTGAATTAGGGCTACGTCTACATCTCCGGCAGCTAGGAGTCTGCACAGAGATGCGGAGGCAGCTTTGCGATGCTGCAGGTTGATCTGGAGAGCCCGCAGAATTGCAGGGTGTGTTCTTCTCTCCCATCACTCTGAAGGTTACCTCAACGAAACCGAGGTACGCTTTGTACCCCCTTCCGGCGAGATCCTTCAGAGACTCTTCATCGATCCACAGCACAAGTGTGGTACCCTTACAGTCCCTCTCCTTGTGCTGTGTGATGATTGACCAATCGTCTGTTTTTATCTCCAGATTCTTGTTTTCCAAAAGACGAAAGGCTTTTGCTGGTTCCTCGAGGCCTGGCGTGTCTTTAGGAATGAACACCACGACCTTAGTGGCTTTCACCACCACTTCTTTGGACAGGCCTATGCGTAGTGCGGCTCCATCCCAAGGCCCCGCAGCTTCGGTGCTTAGTCCACCAGCCTCCTCTTGGAGTTTTCATTGGCGAAGGTGACCATGTGACGAAGACCACGCCCTTCTCAAACCTGGTGCCCTTGAACTGTGGCCCCAGTCAAGGCTCGCCCCCCATCACCTGCTCTATGATGGATTGCTGGACCAGTCTTGCCTGGGGTGTTATTTCAGCCGCTGTTCAGGGTAACTTTCCATTACTACCGTCATTTTGAAAGCTGTCAGGGCTTGACTGTAGCTTACTCCGGAGCCAGTAGCACCCTGTAAGGATGCGCCAGGTTCGGAGGTTCTCCCTTCTTGCTTTGGTTTTTTGGCTAAGGCATCGCTGGGGATGGAGTACTTACCTTAGCCTTTTCACATAGTTGATTGCCTGTGTTGCAGAATTTGAGTCTGTGCTAGGACCCGCCTGTCCATCCGGGTTTTTTCGCTGGCTGTTTTGGGTTTGATTAGTGTCCCAGCGGCTTTCGCGGATTCAACTGCCAGCTTTTTGCGCTGTGCTCCCGACAGCTTAGGTCTCGGGGTTTGTATTTGGACCCATGGGGCCGTTTTTTGTGCAGCTGTCGTACTCGCTGGTCTTGTAGCACTGCTACTTTTCTGCGAGTCCGCACAGCTATGTGTTTCTACATACCAGGGTGGTATGGTTTTGGGAGTTGGGGGGGGGGGTTTATAGAGGTCCTCATCCACTCGGACAGGCGGTTAAGTGAAGCCCCCATGCCCCTGGCGTCACTACCCCGAGACAAGTCACGACAGTGATGTACCTCAGGGGTCGTTGTGCCGCCTAGCAGTTTACGGTTTGTGCCATGTTTAGTCAGAGCCTTGTTGAGCCAAGTGGTAACACGTTGCCTGGTCCCCACGGTCTTGGACGTAAGGTTAACTTGTCCACCACATGACTAGAATCGCCTAGGCTTTGACCAGTTGTGAGTGGACCTTGAGGACCGGTTAATACTTGTAGAATTAAAAAAATCTATAACAGGTCAATTTTCAAATTTAATTTTTTATACCCAGTTCATCGACAAAGTAATGAGGACATTATCATTTTTCTTTAATAGGACCCTGTATATGATTTTGATTCATGTTTCCTGAAAAAAATTAGGAAGAATGATTTTTACAATAATTGAAATCTAAATTGAATAGGTTATGTTATGAGTTACCTATAAATAAATTAAATCGCAACTTTTTAATTTGAAAGCACTGTAAATAGCACTCCAAATATCGAAAAACGGCTTACATATTCCTATCCTAGTTTTTCCAGTGTCATCTTACGATGTACTTGTAAATTTTATACAGGGTGATTATATACAGTGTGTCCCCGGATGGACCTAACTATACTTATAAACTTACTTATTTTGCATCTTAGGAAAAAAAGTTATTCTTTAGAAAAAGTTTTGCTTTATCTAGAATACATATATTAAGCCGCTGTCAAAATTTCGAAATAATATACAGGGTGGATACAATTCATTTATTTTATACAATTGCACTATTTTTTTTTTTAAATAGTGCAAATTTTCTTTATAATTTAAACGACCTCATATCTCCTACTACTGTCCCGAAGATGCGTCAACCGAAAATTACTAAGAAAAGACAAATAGATCATAAATGTAAACATCTTTGATACTCTACGGAAAAGCTCTTGTCAACAGAACTATGTTAAAGTAACTTTATCAAGAGAATTCTAAGTGCTAGTGCTAAGAGCAATCCACTTATCTGAAAATGCAGTATCTATATAAGCACGTGAATCTGCTGCAAAATGCGCTGGGCAACCATCTTGTTGGTACCACTTGTCTAATCTATTTTGAATAGATATATCTTCCAAGAGACTTGGAAAGTTGTTGGTTAAAAATTCTAAGTACCCTTCACCATTTAATTCAAAGATTAAACGTCCAATAATTTTTTCATTAAAATACGACATCATACATTTAGACTCCAACGATTTTGGTAATTAATAATAATAATAATAATAATAATAATAAATCTCTTTATTGTACCATTAAATTCAACAATCATTGATTAGTACAATAGCGTTGTAAGCGATGATAATAATTCACAAAACAAAGAACAAACCGCAGTAGTACACATAAATTCGCCTGCGTAATCAAAAGGTCATACGCAAGCGATTGGCATTATAACACATTGATCACAATCACAAATGCATCAGAGAAAATTGAAAATTGAGAAGAACAAATAAAGGAAAATTTCCAGAATCTAATGCTAGTCATTGTATACACTACATTGTCGTTTACAAATTATACATATCCTAGTGACAAGGTGCTAGGTTAATGAATCAATAAGGGTGTGGAGGAAGGGGGGGAGGAAGACAGAATATCCATGGTAGAATAGGGTTCGAGGTCTGTGAGATAACTTCGGAGATGTGCCTTGAACTGAGAGAATCCAAAGGTTGCGGGGTCTATCCTGAAGTGATTAAGGAATTTTACGGCCGTGTACGTGAATGTCCTTTCGGTGGAAGTGAGATGGTGAGTTGGTAGTTTGAAAAGATTAAGCCTGGTCTGATAATGGTGTGTGAATCGGAAACGATCAAGTTTGGCTTGATGTTTGTAAATCAGTTTGAGAAGAGAGAAGACATAAACAGCAGGCAACGTGAGGAGACCGAGACGCCTGAAGTGACCCCTACAGGACTGATCTATGGACAAGCCTGCCAGTATCCTGATAGCTCTCTTCTGCAGAAGAAAAACTCTGCGTAAAGAACCCTGTGATCCGCCCCATACGGCCAGGCCATAGGAGATGTGACTGTAAAAATGTCCGTAGTATGCGGAGAGAAGAACGTCATGAGACACAGTGTGTTGGAGTTGTTTCAGAAGGAAGCAGGAGCTAGCAAGGCGTCGGCACAAGTGGTCAGTGTGAGTCAGCCAGTTCAAGTTTTGATCGATGTAAAAGCCCAAGAATTTCACAACCCGCGTAGGAGAGATCTCAGTACTAACGGTTGGGATGGGCGGTAAAGGAGGAAGGCGAGAACGGCAAGAATGGAAGTCAATCAACTCGGTTTTTGTTAAATTCAGTCTTAGTTTATTTTCTCTAAGCCATAAAGATGCTGCTTCTAATGGAAGTTTAGTTGATTTTATTATTTCAGTGAGATCGTTTGTTTTCAACCTGATGAGGATGGTTGTATCGTCTGCATAATTAACACATAGAGAGGTGGGGGAAGAAATTGAGGAGCCCAAATCGTTAATGAAAATAAGGAAAAGAAGCGGGCCGAGTACGCTACCCTGGGGTACTCCTGAGAAGATTGGAGCAAAGTGGGATCTCACAGATCGACCATCAGACGCAGGGAGCTGTACCGCCTGGGTTCTTTCCCGTAAGTAGCTGGTAAACCACTTTAGGGGCAATCCGCGAACACCAATGCTCTCCAGCTTCCGAAGCAGGCATTCGTGGCACACACTATCGAAAGCCTTGGAAAGGTCCAGAAGCCACCCAGCCGTTCGCATGCCCTCCTCCATGCCCTCAGAGATGTACTCAGTAAGTTGTATTAGAGCCGTCTCAGTTGATCTGTTCCTCAGGAAACCATGTTGGGAGCGGGAAAGAGTCTCGGTCTTATTTAAGAAGAATGAGTTTTTTCAATTAACTTCTTTTGGCCAGTGTGGGTTGGTTTCTGATCAGTAGTGGCTGTTGTGCAAATTTACTTTGCCATTGCTGGAAAACGTAGCCTCATCCGTCCATAATATTTTTGATAGGAAGTCTAGATCATCGTTTAGCATTCCTTTTAACCAGGTGCAAAGGTCCAGCCGTCGATCAAAATCTGTCTCTCTTAACTCCTGGTGTAAGCTAACATATAAGGATGTATTTTATAATTCTTTAGTATCCTATTCACCAAAGAATATTTCAATCCTAGATCTCTTACAATTTCCCAAATACTTAAATGTGGGTCAGCTTCAACATACGCCAATACGTCAACAGAATTTTCTTGATTGCGGCTTCTACGTATACGATTTCTTACTGGAACAGGTTGAACATTGCCGGTTTCTCGCAATCTCTGTGCCAATCTTTTGAATACGTTTCTAGAATGACGCCGTCTTTCAGGGTACCGTGCCGCATATTCTCTTTCAGCAATTACTTGATTTTGTTTACATTCAAAATACGTCATAAGCATATCATACGCCTCTTCATTTAAATAATAACTTGTTGTCTAAAAACGTTAATAGTGGACTGTATCTATTAATTTCGAAAAATTGTAAATTTTTGTAAAATTATTGTATTAAATCTGTATACCCCAAAAAAAAACGAACGCACATTGAAGAGGCACTCACCTTTTGCCATTGTTGGTCCCGTCGTTGAGAGCTCTTTTTTGTTCCGTTGTTTTCGGAAAGTAGGATCAATCACAAATTTCAGAGAAAAGTGGACTCTTTTAAAACGATTATTAAGAATGAGCCTGAATGGGCCGTATCACCGTTCTCTCCGCTCGTTGCTTCTCTGCTCCTCCGCGCATCTTCTTGTATCGCTTGACCAGGAAGTGGGGCGGTTTGTGCACACGGCAATATGCGTTTTTTCCGCGAAAATATCAAATTTTAAAAAGGTATTAACCTCGTAGCTAATAATATAATAATAATAAACCTACGAAGTGCCAATAAAATTATAAACAAATTAATGTAATTGAAAATGAGTTGGAGTTGGCACGTGATCCAGTCCTCAACATTCCACCCACCAAAAACGCCTTGATTTTTCTCAACTATACACATTATATTCACGTGAGATGCATGAAAAATTAACAAAAAAACTTCGAAAAATGACCAAAAAGTAAAACTTAATAAATGCAATTATTGTCACGGCAATAAACAAATTACCACCCTTTTGGTTTTTAACGAGACGACGCGCACTGCCCCGTCTTCTGAATGTAGCTTGACCACACGTCCGAGAGCCCATTCCAGTGGAGGCTTTAGCTCATCTTTAATGAGGACAGGCATATCAAGTTTGATATTGGGAAAGTGGTTCCAGGGTAAGAAAATGTCCTGGGGTTAAAGGTCTTAGATCGTTCGGATCTTAGCTGATGGTAGAAAGAGGACGTGAGTTTATAAGATACTCAATTTGCGTAAGCAAAGTATAAAATTCTTCATAGGTCATGAGTTGTTGACCGACGACGCGATAAAGATTGGTCTTGACAGACTTCACTGCAGCTTCGCTTAAACCATTGAAGTGTGGCGCCCCTGGCGGGTTAAAGTGCCACTTGATTCCCAGCTCAACAGCTGCAGCATCAGAAAAAAATTGAAGTTCGTTGTAAGCGCCTTTGAAGTTAGTGCCTTGATCAGAATAAATATTAGAAACTCTGCTTCGACGAGAGATGAACCGATGAAAACTAGCGTATAATCTAGGGACACTTGTGAAAATGCTTTGACTTGCTTTGACATTCTTTGACATTTAAAACACATATGGCATTTAGAAAGGCAACTGTAAATCGAGCTACGTGGGGAAATTATCCATAAGTTTGGGAGATCAAGTTGTGTAGAGATTTAAGGCCAGGATGAAAGTTTTCCTTGTGAACTTGTTCTATGATGAGAAACGTGAATTTATGCTTTTTTGGTAATAAAACGGGATGTTTAGCGGGGAGAATACCTGCTTCGTCAACGAAAGGTGCTAATTTTCTGGAAGGTTTAGGAAGCGAACTCTTTTTCTGACAGGAATCCACAATATCTGAGAAGCACTCTGCTTGTACCTGCCTTATAATTAGCTGCAAAACTGATTTTCGGCGTAGGTTGGAGCAGGAGTATCGGGCTTCTTCTGTCTGCGGAGGCGCGGGCAAAGACGTAAGACATAAGCTTGAATTCGCTGAATTTTCCTTAGGGATGAGAATTTGGTGATTAAATTCAGAATAACTCTTGAAGAGATTTCCATTGCAGCGTGCAAAGCTAAAGTTTTTTCTTCTTGCGAAGCTTCAGAGAATTTTTCCAATAGAATCGATGAATGCTCAGGCCAGGCTGTAGGTTGCTTATAAAGAAAATCTGGACCTCGCCACCAGAGTTGGTGTTCTATCAAAGGTCTAGGACTGAGACCTCTCGAAACACAATCAGCAGAGTTGTCTTTCGTGGGAACATACTTCCATGACAATAAAGGGACTATTTCCTGAATATGAGCGACTCGGTTAGCTATGAACGTTTTCCAGCGGTGTGGAGAGACTGAGAGCCAAGCTAAATTTACTTGTGGTCGGACCACGCATAGACAGCATCGAACGTCAATTTTTAAGAATAGGCTTTTTTTGACAAAAGTAATTAATTTCGACAGAAGATAGGCAGCACAAAGTTCTAGTCGAGGTAAGAATTATAATTTTAAGAGGAGCGACTCACGATTTTCCCGTGATCAGGATCATTTTGATTTGTCCGTTAGACGTAATAACACGGAAGTAGATCACTGCCCCATAACCTTTATTACTGGCGTCACAGAAACCGTGAATCTCTAAACGCGAGATCAACTCTGGAACTATCAGCCTTAGCCTTGGTAGTTGAATTTTGGTCCCTTCTGGGAGTTCCAGTCTGAAACGATTCGATACCTGTACAATTATACTTGGGGTTGGGTTATCCCAACCAGTCTTTGAACGTCAGAAATGTTGTAACATGTGCTTCGCAAGAAAAATCGCGGGAGCTAAGAAGCGTAAGGGGTCGAAGATCCATGCTATTTGAAATAACACGCTACGTTTCGTGCAGTCTGATTCAATGGGAGTGGCAGAATACGAGAAAGTATCCAAGTTAGGATTCCACTGAAGTCCAAGAACTTTTATAAAACTAGGGCTTTCTGAGAGAATTCGGAAGGGACTGCGGAGAGAATCGCTGAATGATTTCTCGCCCATTTCCGTAAATAGAAACTGCCTTCTTTCAGGAGAGCGATTAATTCTGACTGAAGATGAAGTGCTGCCTCTACAGAATCTGCCAAGGTTCACAATCATCCGTGTAGACTGAATTTTGTAAAACCTCTGAAGCTAAAGAGTGATTATCCTGCTCGACAATTGCTAGTTCTTTGAGAGTTCTGAGGGCAAGATAAGGAGCGGAAGAGACTCCGAAAGTCATAGTCTTAAGTACATATTCTTTGACTTCCTCCGCGGTAGTGAATTCCTCCAAAAAATCTGATATTTCCGGTGTTCAGGTTTAATTAGTATTTGACAGTACATTTGTTTTATGTCGCATATAAATACAACTTGGAAAAGTTCGGAATTGTAACAGAATGGTAGGCAAATAGTATTGAAGTTTGGGCCGGGAAAAGAGCGTATCGTTAAGGCTTAGGCCCTTCGATCCCCTTTCACCGGCGTTAAAAACGACTGGAATTTTGGTGGAGACGCTGTCAGGCTTTAAGAAACAGTGATGAGTGAGATGAAAGGCCGATGAAGCTCTATACTCGGAACGTGGAATTTCGGAAACGTAATTCGTTTGCAAACATTCTTTTAAAAAATCTGAATAAGCGACGTGAGGATCAGGATTCTTGTAAAGACGTGATTAAAGGGATAGAAATCGCCGTAGGGCTTGGTTGTACGAATCCTCGAAATCAAGTTCGTTATGCCTGAAGAGAAGTGGAACCACAAATCTTCCGGAGATATCCCGAGAGACCAAGTCTTTATATAATGTTTCACATTTAATATCATCTCGAGATTAGATCGCATTCGTTGTAGGCGGGTGTTCAATTTCCCAAAATTTTTTAAGAATAATTTCCATTTGAGGCTCTAGTACAGTGGCACAACAAAGAAGCGAGGTAGTTTGCGATGAGCATTCCGTGCGGCCCTAAAGAACGGCCAACCGAGAACGGTTTCTATGTCTGCCGGTTCCCCAACTTTACCAAAAATGCGTCCTGAACCCAGAATAAAAGGAACTAGTTCAGCACTGTGCAAAATATCTATTGAACCAGGAGTCTGAAATTTGTTATCAGCTTAGGGTTAGTTTTCAATGTGAGACCAATTTTGTGAATCAAGGTAGACTCTTGGCTGATCTGAAGAAATTTTAGGCAAAATGACTGCTTCAAAGGTAAAAGTAGAATTGGTTTTACCACGCGGTTTAATGAAACATTGAGTACTGCCACGGTTAGAAGTGGAGATCAAATTATTTATCCCTTCAATCGGTATTGAAGAATGTCGACGAGACAAACCTAAACGATTCACGCAGCGTTCGGAAATGAAATTCGCCATGCTGGCGGTGTCGAAAAGAACACGTCCCTTTTGGAACCTGCCCCATACATCCCGAATTTCAACTTCTGCTGTTGATAGCAGAACCGTCGAATGTTTCCTGAAAGTAGGGCTAGAAAAAGTAGAAAGATGAGATGAGGCTGGATCATCATTTGAGTTAGAGGATTTGGTCGATAATTTGGTAGAGGCGTGCTGCTTGCCGTATTTGTCTGAAGGGAATTGGAAGCGTGTGGAGCGGACTACCTTTTATTTAAATTCAAATGTAATAAAGTGTGATGCAAATATTGACAAATTCTACATGTTGTAGAAGATGGACACTGGCGCACTGAATGTGACGAACGCAAACAATTGCCACATAAAGAGTGCTGTCTTACAAAAAAGCTGGTCTCTCTTGTGTAGTTTTTGCTAAAAAGATTTGACATCTATGAAGTGCATGTGAAGACGGACAAAGTAAACAGTTTTAATTATTATAAATCTGAGGACGGTTATTTAACGTTAAGGGTTGTTGATTGTCAACCGAATTTTAAAATGCTGAAGGCATGGATTGTTGCTTATGATTAGAAAATGCCCGGTTTCCTAAGTTTTCTGAAAAACCAGAACGTTTACTTTTGTTGATTGGTGAGCTCGGCATCATGCACTGAACATATTCTAAAGCCTTGAATTTGTTGCTCAAAAATGTGGTAAGTATTTTGTACGTAGGCATCTCGGTGGTGCTATTTTCAATCTCAAACTCGGTGCGAGTTTTGTGGTCTAACTTCTGCATATTAAAAACTAAAAAATCCCACGACTCTATATTGAACTTCAAGACTTTTAGAGCTGCGAGATGTTCGGAAACTATGTCCAATAAATGTCGAAGATCTTTCGGTGATGATCTTTGAAGAGGTTGAGCAGTGTATATCTCGTTAAAATAAGTAGTGGCTAAAAAAAGCTTGTTTTTATATCTATTCACTAGTGCGTCATATGCAATTTTATAATTATCTTCCGTCATCGGAATGGTTTTGATCAAATTAAAAGGATCGTCTTTTAATGACGTCATGAGATAATTAAATTTTTGTACATTTGCTAGGATTTTGTTTTCATGAATCTTGTACAAGTCGAAAAATGCTGGCCATAGTTTTATGTTACCGTCGAATGTTGGTACGTTTATTTTTTAAAGTTTAGTTCCATAAACGAACGACCTATTAGGATCATTCACAGTCCACGTCGATACTACTGTATCCAACGCCACTTCGTATTTCTATCTTTTATAACGTAAACAATTTTATTGGCAGCGGTCTTGGATTTGTCTTGATTTGTAAACTCAAGGTCATTTTAGACTAAAGCAATAATTTCGTTATGATGTCATTGTGTTTGAAATTCTTCATAAATTACGTTGCCAAAACCGGCTCTAGCGAAAAAATTATGTTTGTAAAATTCATCAGCTGTTTGATTCACACTGTATTCGTAAATTTCTTTTAATCTAGTCAATGGTATCTTGCGTTTAAGCGCAAGCTTGGCAAGTTTCTCCTCATTAACATTAGGCATGTTCAGTGTTATTTACTGACTACAAGTAGGTATAAAATGATTTTTGAGAGAGACAAAAATTAAAAATAAAGAAATAAGATATTATTATAATAACCATAATAAAAAAATTAGGTACCTATTATAACTTGCACTCTTATCGTTTCGTATAGCTACCTGTTTAAGGCTTTAACAATGATAAAGATGCTTCGAGAAATAAACACTGTAAAGTGGTAGGCTGGTAGGTACCTATACCTAGTGTACCTGAACAAGATTATTATTATTTCATAATTATTATTTATTTATTAAACTCCAATGATTGAATGCGCTCGCAGAAAAGAGGTCAAGCAGTTGATTTAGAATAATTTCAGATTTTACGCTGTCCCCATGTTCCCCCACGGGCATACATTTATGTCGGGTGGTGGTCGGAGAATTATTGCGATTGATAATAATTTAATAAAATAAAATGGAAGACTACAGTAAAGATGGCACAAAATCGCTTGAATTTGCTTAATTTGTAAAAATTGATTTGGTATGAAAATGTTAGTGCCAATCTCGGGTCGATGGACCAAAAATGTTGTCTACAAACGTTAATTTGTGAACTGTATTTATTAATTTGGAAAAATTGTAAATTTTTGTTAAATTATGGTATTAAATCTGTATACCCAAAAAGAAACGAACGCACATTGAAGAGGCACTCATCTTTTGCCGTTGTTGGTCCCGTCGTTGAGAGCTCTTAATTTTGTCCCGCTGTTTTCGGAAAAAAGGATCACAGTCACAAATTTCAGAGAAAAGTAGGCTCTTTTAAAACAATTATTAATGAGCCTGAATGGGCCGTATCACCGTTCTCTCCTCTCGTCGCTTCTCTGCTTCTCCGCGCATCTTCTTGTATCGCTTGACCAGGAAATGTTTGTGCACACGGCAATATGCGTTTTTTCCGCGAAAAAATCAAATTTAAAAAAATGTGTTAACCTCGTAGCTAGTCCCATGAAGTTCCAATAAAATTATAAACAAATTAAACTAATTGAAAATGAGTTGGAGTTGGCACGTGATCCAGTCCCCAACATAAGGCATTTCAATAGAATTAAATTGCAAGCGGTAAAATTTTTTTACAGTAATAACAACAAACAAAAATAATAAAATATAAGTGTCATTTCCAAAGCCAATCGGATAACTTTCGAAACATCTCCGACCAGTTTAATTTTTTTTTTAATTTTAAATTTTGGTTTTCAGTAATCTTGGTTTTACTATGTTTCATTATTTATGTCAATAAATATTTTTTTGATATGTTTTTACTTATTATTTACTTTTTAAAACAATTTTAGCGAGATAATTCATCTTAAAAGTTACAAAGTGAGTCTAAATTTAAAAAAATCTCAATATCTTTGGAATGACAAGAGATACCACTGTGCATGCGGTTTTGATAGGTCAATAAGTTGTCTTGTTTGCCATTTTGTAAGCTGGTTAAAGTTATAACTGCATTTGAAATTTTCGTGAAAAAATCAAAAATAGAGCTAGATGTTCCTCAGCGCCCTCTAGTTGCCGATTGAAAGATTAAATGTGCTCTTGTTACCTTATTCTGAAATCTACATGTAATGCTCTTTGCATGGAGCCTACGTTTGTGAAAATCGATTCAGCATTATGGGAGTTAGAGTCATTTTTTTGTCATCGAAATTACACTACCCCCACCATTTAGGAATAGGTGATACAGGAAAATTTCTGAAAACAAATTTGTAGAATAAGGACACTACTTTTCAATGTTGATATTATTTACCAACCTTAATTTTTAAATATTTGGTAAAAAACGCAATTATATTTTCTAAGTGATAGATTCAACATGATCCACAGATTATCAAAATAAATAAAAATATGACCAAGCACCGAAAAGTTATATTTTTAGAATCACTCTGTAGATAAAAAGCAATAATCTAAAAATTCAGCTCCGAGATATTGGTGATCAATCTCCTTGGACCAGTTGAAAATATTCAGAAAAACGTTTTTAGTAAATGGGAGTCACGCAAAGTTTCTAGTTTTAGCAGAGTCTTTTGTGAATTCCTGAGTACCAATCACGGAGGACTTGAACTTACTGAACCTATAATAGCCTGTGCTAGACAAACAATGCAGGTATTTATTTTTGAGGAAATAAATTTAGAATAAGTAGTGCTATTTTTTCCGAAGCTGATAGAACTTTACAAATTTTGGGTTAACGACTTCAGTTCTTGAGTAGGTTATTTAGTTTATTTGTTAGTGATATGTTTCTTTTTGCTGTTAATGTAAGCTTGACAACACACTGCAGCGAGTTTAATTCACTTAAATTATTCAATAAATAGAATATAATACTCGTAATTAAATTCTTCGACAAATGGAAGTTTCCACAATTATTATAGAACGTTTGTCAAAGAAACAGATATATCAGACATCACAACAGTTTTTTTTTATAGTCAAGAACAAGGATAAGTGAAAGAAAATAATAAAAATAGGTTGATAGAAAAGATTTGCAAAAAATGCATCCGCAGTTTGTAAAATATTAAGTACGTATGTCAGTACTCTTTAGACGTGATTTTTTACAAGTAATTGGGTATTTCCAACACTGCCTGCTTTGAGCACAAATGTATTATTCAGAAAAAAATTAATTAAGATAATTATCAAATAATAGAAATTGCATTGACGCAATACCTTGTATACTTTTGCACGCTAATAATATTTGTACCTTACCTACCTGATATACCTAACTGTCGCCACCTGTAGACCTTGCTCTATGATCCTAAAATCTTTGGAATGACGTAGGTATATGATGACTCTATAAAAACTACATATTAAGTTGTTTTTGTATAGTTATAAATGAGACGAAAATTGAAATCTGTCTTCATTAATAGTAAACAATTCTTCAAGAGCTAAACGTATGTGAATCGAACACTTTTCCTCATAATAATAAGTATTTTAGTTCTCGTTGTGAAGTGATTGAAACCTAATAATTATGTATACAAATCCTTTTGCCCGCACTCATAGTAGCGTACGGCAGGTGATCGACAGTTTTTTCAATTACAAAATGAAGAACAAACACGACAGTAAAAATATGGAACGAATAAGCAGCATGGAGTCAATTAACAGTTACAACTCTTCATGTTCATCACAAAGTTCTCCCAGAAATTTTACGCTCAAGAAATCTATGCCAAAGAAACTCGCCCGCCGTGTGTTATGAAAAATCAAATTCATATTCTACATTGGAAGAAAAAGATGTTTTCATATTGATATTTCTGTCATGAGAGTCACTATGAGTTAACGTGAAGTTAAATATTCATTAGTCATGAAAAATCATGAATTATCTCCGAAAGCATATACAGGGATGTTTTCGAATGGATACCACGACGATGACTGTGATAGATGGTGAATAGTTACTAAAAAGTTGTTCATAATAATATAATGCAATTGCTGTGTGATCAGTAGTGTTACTTCTTATATACCTACCTAATAATTATTATTTATTGTTTATTTATTAATTTATTTATTTATTTTAAACCGCTATTGGTGAACTTTTACTCACTACTCGACAGTATTGTGAATAATAAATATAACTATTACATAATAATATGCATTTTAAATTATTAGTGCCTAATGAAAAATAAATCTGTCCAGAAGACAATAGCTAGCAGTTTTTTGATGTAATGATTTCCACTATTATTATTGAACTGATTTTTTTTTAAATAAGCTAAATTTCAGAATATAGCTTGTGAAAATAAATTAAAATTAACTTGCGTATTTAATATTTATTTTGATCACTTAATAGTTAACTATGCAACAAGCTTGTAATGGTAATGAAGACCATTTCAGTATATGGAGTCTCGTTAATGCGAGGTCCCGGTGTTCCAAGCTTCGTATGCGTAAGTATGCACACAATCATGTTTATTGGACCATTCATTATTCTATTCTTGAATTTTATTCTTTTTCTTGAGATTTAGGTTCCATTTAAAATATTCAAAAACACGATCAATTTGAAGCTTCGGCCCAGATCAGCATTTAAACATTTTTAATTAAAAATCTACAAAAGTACAATAAATGCAGATAGGTATTTGAAAATACTAAAATAAGTTTGTTTAAAACCTACCTTGGCATTCCATGCCAAAAATTTTGATTTTTTTTTATATTTATTATTCAATCCAATGAATTATGAATTATTTATCCATAATTAATTCGAGTCGGTCTCTGTGGGACAAACGATGGACTTTTCAAAAAAAAAAATGCAAATTCAAGTACTTACAGGATCACAATAGCTATAATTTGAAATTATTTTGTACTATATACAGACTGTCCCATATGAGAGTGGCATATCAAAGTTATATGTTTTGAAATGGATCGCTCTTATGTTATAGCATTTTCAGTTTGCCTGAAAAGAAAAAAAAGATTGGTTTTCACAATTATTGGTGTTTAAATTAGGAGTTATAAACAGGTGAAAATCTCGATTTTTGAAGTTCAAAGCCCTATATGTATAACTAAAACGGCTCAAGATAGAAGAAATTGACTAACATATCACTATCTTAACTTTTTATGTATACTATCTTATGATGTAAATGAAATGTTGATACGTGGTGATCAAAAATCTGAAATTTCTCAACGCGTCACCAAATAATAAGGAAAAAAAATAGTACCTACCTATTAATATTTCTGTAGCATGGTATAGGACATAAAAAGTTCAAATAGGGACATTGTAATCCGTTTTCCTCTACATAGAGTCGCTTTTGTTGTACAGGGACTTGAGCTTCGAAAATTTCGATTTTCACTTGTTTTTAAAACTCAAAACGACTTCGTTTAAACTAAACACCAACTGTAAAAACAATTCTTATTTTTCTTCTCAGACAATCTAAAAATTCAATAACATAGGAGCATTCCATTCAAAAAAAAAAAAACTTTTATATGCCACTATCATATGGGACACTCTGTATAGTCAAAAATAATTTTAAATCGTGGCCATTGTGATCCTGTACTTGAATATGATTTTTTTAAGTCCATTTTTGGCTCACGGAGACCGATTCGAATGAGGTGGGACACGTGTATACATATATACATGATTGATGCATACAAAGTGTATCAAAAATAAACCGAGAAAATTCAGGGGGTGATTGATGAGATCATTTTAAGAAAAAAAGTAAGTACGTATAAACGTATGTCCTAAGAGGCTTAACTTTTTAACTACACTTTTTAAGGGTGTTGAAGCTTCAAGAAAAAATCGTTTTTTAATAATAACTTTGATAAGAATCAAGACATGTTCATGGAAATTTGTGTACACCTTCCATGCATCAAGAGGCATTCCCCAACTTATAACTTTTAGTTATTGTAGCAGTGGCGTTCGTGCAAGTCGCGTTACATTTAATATTTTTGAAAAAGAAAAATAGTACGCCAGTGCTTTTTTATGAAAATAAAATTATTTTTAAAATCCTCTTTCATTTCTGTGTAAATATAATCTTTTGACTTTTTTCAACCGGTGCAAGTTTTTCTGAAAAAAAAAATAAAACATATTTATAGGTTGCCTCTTTCTGAAACTGCGCTACAGAATTGCAGAAGTTCGATTAAATCTGTACTCCGATAGAAAAAAAAACGTACCTATTCACATAATATCTGACTATTAAAAAAATGGCCTCTGGATAGTAAACGTCGTTTAACGTAGATAAAAGCGAAACTGTCGAATTTGTGAATTTATTTTTATTTGTAAAATTCAACTGTCTACTCAAACACACGTGTCTAAACATGATATTATCGGTTGAAAAAAGTCAAGTAATCATATTTACTCAGAAATGAAAGAGGATTTCAAAAATAATTTTATTTCCCCCAAAAAAGCAGTGGCGTACCTACTACTTTTTTTCAAAAATATTAAATGTAACGCGACTTGCACGAACACCACTGCTACAATAACTAAAAGTTATAAGTTGGGGAATGCCTCTTGATGCATGGAAGGTGTACACAAATTTTCACGAAAATATCTTGATTGTTGTGATCAAAGTCTTGTGATCAAAATTATCATTAAAAAACGATTTTTTTCTTGAAACTTCAACACCCTGTAGTTAAAAAGTTGAGCCTCTTAGAACATACGTTTATACGTACTTTTTCTTAAAATGATTTCATCAATAACACGTGAATTTTCTCGGTTTATTTTAGATACACCCTGCATATTAAAAAAAGTTATCACGAAGTAACGTCGTTACTGTTAGATTCCAGGATGCTATTTAAGAACTATTTTAACGACCAATTCAAGTTTCAAAGTGAGGCTGGGCAACAATACAAGTAGTCACTTTGTATAATACTCATCTGTATTTCGGTCCCCAGTATTTGGACCTTCAACAGGGTTTCTAAGAATAATTCACAGGGTTACAAAATGTACAATATTTCATAACAAGCCAGAGATGGTTAACTTACAACTGTGTGATCATATTATTATTTAAACTGGAAAACATAACAACCAGGACCCATCCACTCATATGGGACCAACAATTGAAGCCGCACTGCAATCTTCGTCAAGGACACGTTAAAAGACAATTAATTTTAAAAAACTTTAAAACTTTTTACCCAAGTTTAACTAAAACTTTAAAGAGAAATTCTCTCTTTTTTTAATTGTTTAAAAACTATAAAAGTTAATAATTTAATAATACACTTAATAATACAGGGTGATAAAAAATTTGAAAATATCTGAGATTTCTCCACGCGTAGCCAAATAAAAAAAACAAAAAAGTACAAATATTTCTATACCATAGGATAGTACATAAAAAGTTAAAATAGGGACATGTAAGCCGTTTTTCTCTATCTTGAGCCGTTTTTGTTGTACAGGGCCTTGAACTCCAAAAAATAAGGTGATTTTCACTTGTTTATAACTCACGAACTTCTCAATTTAAACACCAACTGTAAAAACCAATCTGATTTTTTCTTCTCAGACAGTCTAAAAATGCAATAACATAGGAGCATTCCATTTAAAAAAACATAACTTTGATATACCACTCTCATATAGGACACTCTGTATAGTCCAAAATAATTTTAAATTATGGCCATTGTGATCCTGTACTTACTTGAATTGGCCAAAAAAAAATTTTCAAAAGTCAATCGTTTGGCCTACAGAGACCGCTTCGATTGAGCTGGGTCACCCTGTATGTGTAAGTAGTTCAGGACTTGCGGTCACTTGATTTTTGGGCACTCTTAATGAAAGATCTTGTATGCAAATCTCTATATTCCGACCAAGTTCAGGACTTCATTAGGAAACTAAAAAAATGCAATGTTTTTTGCAACACAACATAATTAAGTATGTAACAGTAGACGAGTACTTACAGCAAGGTGATCTGTTTGATATGAAGTTAGGTATTTCTTAATGTGAACAATGAATAAGACAGCCTCAATGTGCAACACATCTAAGAAGTAGTAGTAGTAGTAGTATGGTTGGTTTGGGTGGTGCACCACAAGCGACTAGGCCACCCAGGGCCCTTTTCGCCATACCCGAACCATGGTGAAACTCCTACTCGAACCTCCCCGACCTTTTAATAAAGGCCAGAAGGTTGTTGTATGAGAGGAGTTGCATTTCTTCCTCTTGTAGCTCCTCAGACCCAAAGATGTTAAGCCTGAGGTTGCTATATACCTCGCATACGCCCACATAATGGTGGGAGTCCTCGTCATCCATTCCGCATTTAGGGCAGACCGGGTCCCGAGTGACCCCCATCACTTGTAGGTGTCTGTTCAGATTGTTGTGACCGGTGAGAACCCCGACTAGTAGTCTGAGTTCTTTCCGGTTCATTCTGGACATGCTGGTCCATCTGTTTCCGATCGGACCGGCCAGAAACAGCCTGGCCTGTCTGCAGCCTGGTGCTGTTTCCCAGTGGTTCTCTAAAGTCTAAAGCCTTGCAGGTCCATTCTTTTATAGATTCCTTGAGAAGATTTTTGGTCAGACCCAGTACGGGCTCTGGTCCACAAAAGGTTTCCCTGGTCCCGAGCTTTGCGTAGTGATCTGCTAGCTCATTGCCTGGTACACCTGAGTGTGCAGGAACCCATACGATATGCACTGATTTTCTGTCCGCCAGTCTGTTTAGCGCCTCGACACACTCCTGGACCAGTGGGGAGCTGGTTCCGTGTGTGCCCAGCGCTGTCGCGGCGGCCTGAATATCCGTGCATATGTATATCGTCCGTTCCTTGGCTCCTGTTATCTGCTCCAATCTAGCTGCTTGCAGGATAACATAAATCTTCGCCTGGAAGACGGTTGCGGTAGATCCAAGAGGAAAGGATCTTACCAGTTTCCGTCCAGCCAGGTAGAGCCCCGCTCTTATGTAGCAATTTTTGTTCCCGGAGCCGTCTGTGAAACAAACTAGTCCTCCTGGTTCGAAGGCTACCTCCTTTTTTTCCCACTTTTCCTTTTCAGGAATTTGCAGGGTAAATTTCTTGTTTTCTCTATTATTCCTTGTTTTTGAGGTAGCCATAAGGTTTGAGATTGGTATCTCCATCTCAGAACCTTGGCTATCTCTGTGTGTCCTTTGTATCCTCCGCCTTTCCATAGTCCCGAATCACGCATTCTTAAGTGGGCCGCCATGGCCTCCCCTTTTATCCAAATGGGAAGCGGTGGCAACTCCAGAATGACATTCAGGGCTGCTGACGGGGTGGTTCTCATTGCACCTGTTATTAACAAACTGGCGAGCCGTTGAAGTTTGGCTAGCCTGTTTGTGACGGTTTTGCTTGTGACACATCAAATAAGAAAGTTTGTATATCTATTTATTCTATTCCTGACTTTGAGGTAATTAAAAAACAGCAAAACAAAAGACAGGAAACATAGCACATAACAAAACACGTTCAAATCTGAATTTGAAGAACTTCTTTATTGTTAAAATTTAGACTAGGAACTAGAGCGACTTGTAACATGCTAGATTACATGTTCCAGTTTTCCTTTTGTTTTTGTTTGATTGTCGTTGTTCAAATTTAAATTTTTCCCGCTACAGTGTTTTCAGTATTTTGAGTTGCCTACCGACGCTGTCCATACTATTCTATCTTCGCGTTCGCTTGCCTTCGGCGACGGTCGTAGCCCGCCGCGATGGTTATCGCTTTAATATTGTAACCGGCGAATCGAGTCCTTTTCTTTACCGCTCGAGCTGGAAACAGCATCTTCTACGTCTACTTGCTGGTTTAAAATTTCTTGCATGTACGGAGAAAGAGGATATTGTCGTTGTTTAAAAGGTTTGGAGTCACCAGTGTCTATATGATGAGAGTGAAGATGCGTGAGACCGATACGGTCTTTTGGGCTTATCTCGGCAAAAGCTTCGACGAGCTGATCTAATTCGAGCTGTTGCTCATGAGAAAGACTGTCTTTACTCAAGAGGGTATTGATCGAACAAAGCGAAGAAGTGGCAGGACACTCGTAGGAAAATTTATCAAAATTAAGCTGCAAATTGAACGTATGAATAAAATCCATTCCCAAAATGAGTTGTTGAGTAATGGTTGGGATGAGTAAAATCTTCACGAAATTAGACTGGGAAGCCAAGGTGACTTTTAAATTGATGTAGCCCATTGTCGATTGTAATTGGCCATCGGCCGTGGTAACGTGAGAAGAAATATCATAATGTATGGGCAATTTTAATTTTTTTAAAAGATAAAGGCCATGGGCCCCTAAAATGGACACATTGCTGCCACTGTCTAGAAGGGCAGAAACTGATTCCCCGTGTATATTTACGGAAATATATGGGCGGTTGTCATTGGTACGGGACTCCAACAATGGGCACGAGCGTTGCTCAGTTACAGGTATTTCAGAAGGAGGTAACGTCGATACAGAGGGAGAAGTTAATTGAAGAGAAGGTACAGAAGGTGAAGAGATAGGTAAGGTAGTAATATTATGGTTAGGTTGGCGTTCATTACTTATCCCTGGTATGATATTTATGGTCGGAACTTGCTGGGCTGTCCGGGGGTTGTTTTTCCCTTTGGCGAAGAAGTGTCGGGGCAGCCAGGCTCGGGATTCCTGACGCCCTGATCTGCGGAGTTTTTTGAAGCCGAACAGTGTTGACAGGTGGCCTTCGTGACTCCTCGAAAACCACATCCGTAGCAGAACCTCGTTGGTCGTGATCGACATTCCGGGTATGTGTGTCCGGTCCGATCACAATTCCAGCACCTAGAAATTGGAGAAGTATTAGAGCGTGTTTTAACCACCTCTTTGCAGAAACGAGACTTGCGCTACATTTTTGGGATCACTCTGGTATTCCTTACAAGCGAGAAGAGACTCTTCCACTTTCCGACACAACCGATTCAGATCGGAAATCGTGTCGATCTTGTGAAGGGTGAGGGCTTTAATAAAGTCCGGTCGTAAATTGCGACGAATGGTATGAACCATGTCCGCCTCGGACGGGGGTTGCGTTAAGCGACAGAAAAGGGCTTCTGTGGAAGAAATAAAAATTGAAACGTCCTCACGAGGACCTTGTTTCCTCGACCTGATCTCGTCTAGAAGATTACGATCGTGGTTTTCCCCCAAGAAAGTTTCTTTGAGCCGCTGTACAAGCTCGTCCCAAGAAGTAAATCTCTTTTTAATGGAGTTTGTGTGCCACCAGGTCCATATACTCCCCTCGAATAAATCTCCGGCAGAAGAAAATAAATCGGGTTTTGAGCATCCACGTGAAATCCGAAGTGATTCGACCATCTCTAGGAAATCGATTAGAGATTCCCCTCCCGAAAATTTTCGGATACCCCATTTATACACAGGAATAGATTTAGTCGCGGAAGAGAAGTATGCCGATCCGGCGGTTTGAAGTAAGGGGCTAGAGGTAGCGGGAGGTTCAGCCACATCGAGATCCAACTTGAGGGACAAGTCTGCCTCCAGGGAGATGATATGGTCTTTTAATTTTTGCACAGCTGTACTTTGTTCGGGGGAGGTAATCGGGATGAGAGAAATTCTATTGGAGAGATGAGCTAGTCGGCAATAAATTCTCCGAACTTCGGAGGATCCACGGTCTCCAGTCAAAACTTTAATTGCGTCCTCGAGTTCTCCGAGACCAGTTTGAACTTCAGCTACATCCTCCGCGAACGTGTAAGGATGTTTTGGTCTCTCGAAACTCCGATTTCCAGCTTCCTGAGAAAGAAGTCCGCGCAGCATTTTGCGCTTCTCATCGGTATTGGAGGGAACCGTACCACCTCGAATTTTAATTTCGTAGGTGATCTGGGGAGCTGTCAGAAGTTCGGGGGTTAGTGAAGGACTAGGCATCTTGTATGGAAGACCCTAAAGACAATCAAAAAAAATAGGGGAGATCTGGAAACTCGAAGCCGGAACCGAGAAGAAGGATTTTCCCTCGTTTGCGGTAGCGAAATTCAATTTATAATTAGGTATGATAAATTTTTAATACCAAGCCAAAGCTTGATGAAGGCAAATTAGGGAAGATAAATAGATAAAGATACGATATCGGAAGTAATAATAAAGTATTATGCCTCGATTGTCTGCTTTTTCAAGTAAAAAAAAATAAATCGATCTGTTTCCGACTCCCCAACGAACACTGGTGAGAGAGGTACGATAAGAAAAGACAACGGTAATGAAGATAAGCGCCAGTGCGTGTAGTGGAGACGGCACAAATCGATATTAAAGATTAAAGAAGTTATTTGAAACGGTGGCCTGAAAATCAAAATTAGTTAATTAATTAATTTACTCCTCAACTATATCAATCGACTTTGTCATGAATTCCTGAGTAAAAATTCTCAGTCTCCAGCGACCCAACTTCCCGAACCCAAAATTGCAACTCCAAAAATCGGGGTCCCACGTTCGGGCGCCACTTATAACCTTAAAAATCCCGAATTTGGGATTCAAATGGAAGCTAGGCTAGCTCAGACAGCACTAACTCCAAAACTCGTGGGTGGAGATTGCAAGAGGGCTAGGAAAGCAAGTAATCAGAGAACGAGAATAAATTTACAATTTATTTACAGATGACAAATACATTAACATGAAAATGTTGAATTTAATACACCTTATAATTGTTTAAACTAGAATTTAAATGTAAAGAAAGCCCAACAGATTTAAATGTCTCCCAAAGATACAATAATTCTTCAACAATTAATTAAGAATTTAAACATTAAAAAAAATATATATTAACAACCCTAAGAATTTACAATAATCGGAACAATAACCCTTCCCAGAAAATTAAAAAGATATCCACCCTGAATATTAACCCCCAAAATGAATTGAATTGCAGGAAAAATTAACTTGAAATGAATAAAAGAAAATATTGAAAGTCGTCTGTGAGAGTATCTGAATATAATTATTGCATTGGAGTACGAGATTGTAAGTAGAGATAAAAAAATCGACTATATTATAGTTGAAGCGTTCGGTAGTGATAAAAATTGACAAAAACTCTACTTGAGTCAAGCGTCTTCCCCTCTGGTGTTGAATGGAATGGTCCCGCTTATCTGCAAGTCGCGTTGTAACACTGCCAACTGCCGTGTGGACGCCGGTGGCGTATATTGAGGGAATAAAATTTTAGCCCGCTCGGTTAATCTTGCTTGTAGATAAATCACGGAGTTTCAGGAAAAATGCCATTTCAGAAGAAAACAAAAATTCTTGATATAAGTAGAACTTCGGTACTTGATAAAAAGCAGGCAATCGAGGTGAACTAACAAAAAGTTTTAAATTAATTAATAAGTTTTAGGTACCCATGCATTAGGTAATTCGCATTAAAAAACCAACTCGTAGCGTTGGTATCAACAAAGACCGTATCGGTCTCACGCATCTTCACTCTCATCATATAGACACTGGTGACTCCAAACCTTTTAAACAACGACAATATCCTCTTTCTCCGTACATGCAAGAAATTTTAAACCAGCAAGTAGACGTAGAAGATGCTGTTTCCAGCTCGAGCGGTAAAGAAAAGGACTCGATTCGCCGGTTACAATATTAAAGCGATAACCATCGCGGCGGGCTACGACCGTCGCCGAAGGCAAGCGAACGCGAAGATAGAATAGTATGGACAGCGTCGGTAGGCAACTCAAAATACTGAAAACACTGTAGCGGGAAAAATTTAAATTTGAACAACGACAATCAAACAAAAACAAAAGGAAAACTGGAACATGTAATCTAGCATGTTACAGACTTCAGGGCATGTTTATTTTTAGTTCATTTAGGTTTTTGTTTTTGTTTTGATCTTCAAAAGGTTGCTTGTGTGCTGACAACAGGCAGATAAGAGAAAAGAAAATAAAAAAAAATGAGAGTCAGGTCAGACACTGTCAGGTGTCAGTTTTAGTCATCTTTAAGGTGTAAAAAGTAAAAAAAAAGCACCTGTGGTCTTGAATTTGTTATTCAATGACCCGGACATAATGTTATTGTCATTGTTATTAAATATGAATACAATGACAATATTATACAGCAATGCTAGACTCGGGAATAATTAGGTAGGAGAACACGAAACCAAGACTAAAAAATCAGGCTCTATGTTGTCTGGTTCATTTATGCGAGCTGAAATGTCTTTACTTAAAAAGAAACAGTAGATATTGTTGAGATTATTTGTATCTGTTTTAGAGTTTATACTCGGTATTTCATTTATGTAACACACTTCTAAAAAAGGATCTTTTTCCAAATTTCTCTCTTTAGTGAGGATGACTGTTTCTTCAAAATTTTTGTTATGGTTTCGTTCGCTTACATTAGTGGTTTACACATCGTCCTAGTCCGAGTCTCGAGTCACTCCTGTGTAGTTTAGTCTGTTTTTTAAGAATTGTGACGTTTGACCTATATAACATAAATTGTAATCCCTACATTTTATGTGGTAAACTACGTCTGAATTGAGCATAGTTGATATTTTGTCTGTTCTATTTTTATATAGGCTGTCAGTCATGAAGACATTATATTGAGCTATTTTTAGGTTGTTGATTGTTCTTTTGAAAAGCTTAGTCAGTTTTTCTGTTAGGTTTTTAATATAAGGCAGCGTTGGTTGGTGTGATGTTCTTAATTCTATCAGTTTCCTGGATATTACGGTTTACGGTTGTTCGTGGTTGATCTTGTGTGTTCCCATGTTGGTCTTCTCTGTTGTGTGGGGTGGGACATTGTAATTTCTCTGAATCTGTTTAAGGCTCCCTCTCTTCGACTTGGATGTGTGATTCTAATTATTCTATTTTTCATTTCCAAGATTACATTGGTATTCATCTTTGTGTTGTGATATGAGCTGTAATTTATGTATCTTCTCGATGAAGAGGGTGTTCTGTACCAATCCAGTATTATTTTGTGATCAGGTGTTCTGATGAGTTTTGTGTCTAGGAATGGAACCGTCGTGTTCTCTTCCTTCTCTCTCTCACTATTATAAATTTGATGTGGTGATCGAAGTTGTTGAAGATGTTAAGAATTGTGGCCTCCTCTTGTTCCGGTATGGCTAGGATGAGGTCGTCTACGTATTGATAGATAAAGGTTAATTGGAAAGGTAGCAGCGGTATGCATGTCTTCAGAAGTTTGGACATGATTATGTTTGCGAGAACGGGGCATAGGCAACTGCCCATTGGGCAACCGAAAATTTATGAGTAAAATTTTCCATCGTTTACAAAATAGTTAGAGTCAACTAAGGTCTTTAAAGTTGGTTTCTAGGATGTTGGTGTGCTCGCTTATGAGTTGCCATTCCTCGGGTATTATTCAAGGTGAGGTCCAGGGAGATATTGGTAAATAGGGACACCACGTCTAGGGAGACAATCATGTATCCTGGGGGCAGTTGGAAGTCATTTATATGTTGTGCGAAAACGCTGCTGTTGGGAATAGCAAATTCATTGTAACTGCCATACGAGTTTTTAAGGATCTCTGCTAAGTATTTTCTTTATGACAATTTTGATGTAGGGGAGTCGATCGTACGGACAATGGGGCGCAGTGGGATGCCTTCCTTGTGTGTTTTCGGATGACCATAGAAAGAGGGCGACAAAGATTTATATGCTGTCAGCTTTTTTCCTTGTTCGGTTGTGATGTATTAGTTGTCTGTCACCATCTTCTTCATTAATTGACTATTGCGCTTCTGTATCTTCGTCGTCGGGTCCGTTGTTAGTTCTTTGTAGACGTTGGTGTCACTTAGTAACTCGTTTAGTTCGTTATCGTAATCTTGTACCTTTTGTATGACTGCTTACGTTGCTATTATCGTTGCTATTGTGTGGGTGAAATTGTTATACAGGGTGATGAAAATTATCAGATTTTTCATTAATTTTATCAGATTTTTTGTCATCGCCCAATTTCACCAACACAATTGCACAATAGCACATGAAAATATAAGATAGGGACATGTAAGCGGCTTTCCGATATCTTGAGCCGTTCTCGATGTAAGCTGCTTTGAAAATTGAAAATCGCGATTTTCATTCGTTTATAACTCATAAACCACTCGGTACAATTTTGAACTGTAAACGCAGTTTTTATTGCATGTTTTCAGGCAATTCGAAAATGCAATAATATACAGATGTCCCATTTAAAATAGTTCCACAGTTCGGCTGCCCCGAACTGAGCCCCGAACTGTGGGCAGCCGAACAGTCGGCTGCCTATTCCCGATGGACACAAACAAGCAGTCGTGCTGCCGTTAGTTCTTGTCTCCATCGGTAGATGGCAATCAGCTCTTGAAATCACGGAGTTCCGTGTCAATTCTTCACTTAAGAGTTGGCTTCCTGGACTGGCCTGGCATGCATCCTCTAGTTATTTCTCGATGTGCTGTACTGATGAGGTCATAAAGAGACCGAAACAGTGTTGTCTATACAGCTTCGAGATAACTGGATGGCTTTGCGTGTTAGGTCTGCCTCAGGAAACCCTAGGTTAGAGCGTAAATAGCCCGGAAAGTTATTTATGAATTTATAATTCACCGCTCTATTAGTATTATCATTATTGTAATAATCTTGGGCTTGATGAGAGACATCTATCGGTAGCTTGCTAGCACCGCCCGATGGATGGTAATGCCCCGAACTGTGGGCTGTCTATTGCCGATGGACACAAAGCAAGCAGTAGTGCTGCCGTTAGTTCTTGTCTCCATCGAGATGGCAATCAGCTCTTGAAGTCTCGGAGTTCCGTGTCAATTCTTCATTTAAGAGTTGACTTCCTGTACTGGCCTGGCATGCATCCTCTAGTTATTTCTCGATGTGCTGTACTGATGAGGTCATAAAGAGACCGAAACAGCGTTGTCTACAGCTTCGAGATGACTGGATGGCTCTGCGTGTTAGGTCTGCCTCAGGAAGCCCTAGGATAGAGCGTAAATAGCCCGGAAAGTTATTTATGAATTTATAATTCACCGGTCTATTATTATTATTATTATTACAGACACGTGTTTCGCCCTATTGGGGCTCATCAGTGGACAGGATCTGGAGTATCCGGAGGATGTTGTCGAATTTCTGAAAGCCCCTAGGTGTTAAGCGGTGGTTTAAGCAGAGCGACATCCGAAGAACTAATCGTGACTTCACTTCAAGATTTAATGTAGTTTCAGACACCACTAATGCCAACAATGATTAACAATCATGAAAAAGATAGAATAGTCATGTATAATCAACGATTCATAAATAAGGAATGAATGCAGGTCGTATGAGTACAAAGCACATAAAGTGCAATTACTAGCCTGTTATTACGTTGGGTGGGAGTATTCCTCCATCGCCCTAGCATTTGTCATATTGACAGTGACTGAAACTCAATCGAGAGAGCCTTCATCAAAACAACAACAGAGCCACCAGAATACCAGAACAAGCACAGACACGTGTTTCGCCATGTTGGGGCTCATATGTGTGCTGCATCTGGAGTATCCGGAGGATGTTGTCGAATTGCTGAAAGCCCCCTAGTACTCTGGTGGCTTTGTTGTGGTTTTGATGACGGCTCTCTCGATTGAGTTTCAGTCACTGTCAATATGAAATAATATAATTGATAGAATAATAATTGAATCATTAGAATTCTCCCTACCTATCCAATATAAAACTTGCAGAATGGCATATGCTTCTGCTGTAAAGACAGAGTCTGCTCTCTCCAATCCCCCACATATTTAATTACCAGGTTTGCTGACGGTATTCCGTCTTGATCACTAGAATGAGACTAAATCACGGTTGCTTTCAATCACGCCTCTCCAGAATTGGTGTCCTCCCTTCTCCAGTTTCACCCATATATCTATCAGAACAGGTTACCTTCAATGGTCGCGAACGACCTGAACCATTATAAAACTTTTCAAGACGTTTTACTGAAATATTGTCGCAAGGTAAGTTACGATCGATCAAGTCAAGAAGCGCCTAACCTCCTGTGCATCACCAGCCACCTTTTCCGGTAAATTTCAGGATTTGTAGGAGGGCAGAATAAGTCCGCTGCACTGAAATTATATCCCCAGGGCCCTGTTCCACAAAACTATTATTAGTCTGTAACGTCGTTAAAGGTTTTATTCTTTAATTAGCTCCATTTAAAATTATTAAATGGGACCTCATTATCTAAATCCTTGCTATTAAGGTATCCACCAAGCCACCCTTCCTAATTAAAACATGAGTTTCGAACTAGCATCGCCACCTGTTGCCGAGTGGTAGAACTAACTAAGCTAGGCAAGTTCAAGATCCCTACCTTTTAGTACGAACTGTAACTTCATTCTCATACCATCTTCCTTTCCGATTAACTAGAAACACAGATGTCGCTGTGATGTAGTTTCGTGAATTTAAATACAACAACCCTTCTTCGAGTTGCGCAGAAAAGGTGCTACGGCATTTTCTGGACAGGTTGTTCGTCTTCCAATCTCGGTGCTCGAAGCGACAAGTTGCGCCCCTATCTTATCTCTTTATTATCTAAAAGAACCTATATAAATAGGGTAAGTAAAGCGATCAAACTACCTAAAACTTTCTCTAATAGAGTTTATATATTGTTATAGTTCTTTCTATCTACCCTATCAATCGGGGTACTATCTTATCTCATCGGAAAACCTATCTACGAAGTTGAACCCCACCTGTCTTCGCGGACGCCATATTGGTTTCCACCATTTCTACATCCGAATATCCGCTTTTATGGAAGGAATCTCTTACACTATCTGAAGGTTTTGCTGCCACCTGCCCTTGAATACTGGATCCCAACATTCGGAGCCCCATATTTTCGAGTTTCATCTAACCTCGAAGGACGACCACGCTAACTAGTGCCCAGCACGTGTTCCCACGGGACACGACACCATTCACCAGTCTTTCTGTCACCCCAGAGGGAGACCACGGTCTCCTATCCTGAGATTTCGTCCAGGGCCCCACTTCTCCAGTCTCAGCACGACATTCCAAGGAAGGCAAAATGTCGTATCCGTAAGCAAAGTGTGACATAACCTTTATTGCTCAGAGTGATATCAGAGAAATCTGTTAGGAGTTTTGTGTATTTTTATTGCCTTATCTCATCAAGAAATTGATGTTGTTTTATTAATTAACACTTATAATCACCATTATTATTCAAGTAATACTTGACATGAATTTGTCACTTATTATGTGAAGGAAAGATAGATATCTATTTTCTCTACCAGTTAAACTGTTAAATGAGATATTTTACGATTAACTTCATGATCAATTAATTAGTAATTTCATAACCATAGAATCTCAATAAGTTATTTTTGTAAACAGAATTCATAAATATACTTTTCATTAAAAGATCAACTCTATTATTCAGTAGGTAGATACAGTAGTTAGAAATTATTAACATCTCATAACCTGAGTGAATTTTGATGCTTTTATAGTTCAGGTTACTTTAGATCTATTATTCAAAAACTATAAGGCACTGGCATCCCACTATCTTTTATCTTAGAAGTAATTAAACAGTACCGCTTTATGTTGCTGATGTTACTACAGTCGCACGAAATCTGAGTGAGATTTTGGTGCATCAATTAATACTTCGGCCCCACGAAGGTAAGTCGGCAATTATTTTCAACAACGATCGAATTTTAATTGGCCCAGAGTCAATTCTAAATTAGCCCGAACGCAGCAATTGGCACTCCCCGGTGTGGAACGATTACTTCTTTGGATTAGAAACCCAATTTATCTTTATCTTATTTGGCTTTTATGTATCTAGGATTTTCATAAAATAAATATCATAATTATTTGAACTTTACGATTTGTCTGCGATATCACTTGATATTTATATAAATTTCTCTTGTTGCTTACTGCATGTATTGAAAGCTTTGCATGACTAAGTTTTAAGTGTTATTGTTTCCTAATATATGTGTACCTACCTAATTATCTTTGTGCAAAGTGCCGTGCCGCGAAAATACCTACTTTTTCTTACCGCTACACTGCCGCTAAGGGGTAACCCGTCAGGGAGCCTTACGGAGTGGTTGATTATACCGTCGCGATATATTTCGAGCAAGTTTTAGAGAAGCTTGATTCCGTACAGAGAGGATACTCGGATACGAGAGCTCTGTAGTTAAGCTGTCTTTGAAAACTGTATCCAAAAATCTTTCCCTGAAAATTACCTTACCATGTTCTCATGATTTAAGTTAGGTTAGGTTTCCATAAATTTTCGACTTTCCAGTCAGCTGTTGGTAATAGTACCGACAAGCGCTAAAGCTACGAGCAGTGTTGCGACGTATCCCTTGCATTCTTTACGTCAAACGTAGAAAACGAATTCTTTACGTGTAAAGATACATCATAGCGTCATATAGCTTTTTCGATCCCTACCTTACCGACTTTAGTAGATTTCAATCATGAATCCCGTTCAAGCTTTATTAAGTGAAGAACTCGCTTATGAAATAGCGATTAGAAAACAAGTCCCATTTAATACACAGGAGAAAAGACGAATTCAATTTCGTGCCCTGTTAAATAGGGAAGAAAATTCTCTTTCTATTTCCGAATCTGTCTACCCCTTTGACAAAGATTCTGCGGAGGTGAAAAAGACTCTTGCAGATTTGAAAATTAAAATACAGGACGCTCCCTTATCTCTCAATGACCCTGTCTGTCAAAGAATTCAATGTCGTCTGAATCATGTGATCTCTAGAATCAATAGATTCAAACTTGATCAAGATCCTGAAGCAAAAGCTTTCGCTGATGATTTATTTTCTGAGGCTCTAGAATTAGAAGGTCAATGGCTTCTGAAAAATGACCAGTCCCTAGACCAAACTGATAACTCATCCAATTCCCAGAGTGCATCAAGCTCTACTGTCTCCACTCATTCTAGACCTAGTGTTCCAGTTTATAAATGGAATATTAAATTTTCTGGTTCTTCTAAGGATAATTTGATCCAATTTCTAGAAAAGGTCAAAGAACTTCAAAGGTCGAGAAATGTCTCAGACCGCGATCTTTTCGATTCTGCAATGGATCTTTTTGAAGACAAGGCCCTGATTTGGTTTCGCAGTGTTGCAAGCTCAATTATTTCTTGGGAAGATCTCAAGAATAAATTGAAAATTACTTTTCTCCCCCTCTCTTACGATGATGACCTCTTAGAGGAAATCAAACGAAGAACTCATGGTGAATTTGAGTTAGTTGCTATCTATGTTGCCGCGATGCAAGGCTTGTTTAAGAGACTATCTACTCCTCCATCAGAAGCGGAACAATTTAAAATAATCAAGAAAAATATTCACCCTTATTTCCAAAACCATCTTGCCCTAGTTGAGGTAAACAACATTCAGGACATAATTTCCATTGGAAAGAAGTTAGAAGATAATAGGACTATTGTCCAACAATATCGTCCCCCTCCCTCTAAGAAGGTTCAAAGTCTCTTAAATTCAGACCTAGCATGTTCTGGAGAACCAGCTTCTTTCTCTTCTCGTAAAGCCAGAGGCACACCAACTAAAGGTGCACCTACACCTAGTAACTCCAAGATCCCAGTTACTAACCTTTCTGCAGTCACCTGTTGGAATTGTTCCAACAAAGGTCATACCTATGTAAGGTGTAATCTCCCTAGAAAAGTTTTTTGTTATGGCTGTGGCCATAAAAATGTCTACAAGTCTAAATGCCCCTCATGTTCGGCAGATTTCCTGAACTCTCTCAAAGTCACTTCTCGTTCAAAAAACGACGAAGTTGCACAACAGGGTGCAGTGCGACAACAAGAGACAAGCCGCCCAAAGCGAGCCCTTGTAGAAAAGAGCTTGAAGTCAAAGGACGATCAGTCTCCTCCCTCTCCAAAAGACCAGCACTAGTATCTTCTAGCTATCTTGTTGATTTCACTATTCAAAAGGAACAGTGGAAATCATGGTTGCAAAAAGTTGCAAACTTTTTCGAATCTTTTCGAATACCTCCTAAAAAGGACATACCTAAACCAATAAGTGCTGACTCTTTAATACCCCAAGTAGCATTTTTAGTGGAGACAACGTGAGGGCCACTGCAGAAGATACATTAAAAGTTCCCGCCACGAGTGGTGGCCACATGAAAGCAACGATTCTATTACGTGGTTACCACTAAAATGGGGAACAATTTTTAAGTGGTTATCTAGTTCCGGCCACGTGATTAGATCTGACCGTGCCACGGTTTGGCCACATCACGGTCACGTGGCCACACCGTGGATGTATGGTGGCATTGGTGGCGGCCTATCCCTTGTATCTTCACACAGTCTGCGCACATACTAGTTGTTGTTGGGTTTTCGATCTCTGTCTTACAGCCGTAATGTTATATTTTTACCTTCCTATTCCTATCTTATTTCTAGTCTTGCTAAACAAAACAAGATCGGGACTGCATGGAAAATGAAGAACTCAACTCATCCTTGAATCTACATAGGTATACAAAAATTATTACGGAGGAGCGTGCGTCTGCACTCGCCCAACAAATTACAAACGAACGCAACTTTATTGTGAAACATTTATGTGATAAATCGAAATCTTACTAAGCGCCGCCATAAAAACGACATTTAAAAAAAAACTTGAAACGTAATTTCACGTACGGTTAGTGTGTGATAAGCTGTCTGCGGCAAGAAGTTATTTTTTATCGGTAAATATTACTTACAAGAAACGCAAAAGCAATTTGTTTTAATTCTGTGCCATATTGATCAAAATTCACTATTTATCAGATCGTTTAAATAATCTTTGCGGTAATGGCGGCGAGAGGTTTATCCGTAAATATGGCCGCCTTAGGAGAATATAACTTATAAGTGGCGTTTGTCACATTTTACGACTATAAAGGGTTCATCACTCAAACCGTAGTGGCAAAACTGAAAATATTTCACTTCTAGGTGGCTTTCGAATTACAAGTGGCCAAGGGAACTATATGAACTAAAGAACAAGCCAATCGATTTCTTCATCACATGAAAGTGATTTCGAACAGTTATTTAAACCATTCTGTCACTATAGGAAGCCACCTTGATTTCCAATTTATTTGCAATAGTACCTACCTACAATAATTATACTGTCGTTGATAATAATGGAACTTGAAAAATGAATGAAAAGAATTTACGTAGGTATAGGTAAGTTTAGGTTCTCCGTGTTCTACTTTAAATAAACGAAATGAATGGTCGAAGTACTACATGATGGTTGAAATTGTTTAGGTGATCGTGGTTTGTTTACAAGACCACCATTTTAACTTATGTATTTTCCAACTGTTGTTTTTATTTTCTATAAAACGTTGTTGAATGTCGAAAACTCCTTTTCTTGCGTGAGATTATTATCCATTACATATTATAATAAGGTTGAAAAGGATTTTAAAACCAACACTGACACTTTTCTACAATATACCTACCTAACCCTACTTAGTCTGATTCTAACCCTAAACAGTCACCATGTAGGTTATTTTTTCTTAAAAGTTATTTTCGCAAGTTCTTGCCACATTTTGGTGGCTCAAATCTTATTCAAATTATCAAAGCTACTTTTCTTGGTGGCAGAATTGTGACGATCGGTGCTGCATGCCACTAGAGTGTGATGAATCTTCAAAGATATTACAGAAGTTTTGAGAACGATGCGGCCACTTAATATATCACTTCAAAGCTGTCGCCACTTTTAAGTGATATTTTAGTGCTCTTTGTTGGTGACTGCAGCTTTCACTTTCCACTTCATAGTTGTAGAACTTTCAAGTGGTTATTAGGAGGAAAAATAACGTTTTGAGCACCTAAAGTAGCACCAAGATGTTATGAAACTATCAAGTGGCCACGCTGGTATGAATGCACCGTGATTACAACTATGAATATAGGATATACAGTTTTTTCTACTGTAAAGTTTTAAATTGAGTGGAAAATAAGTGATAATCACTTTCTCAAAGTTCCGGTATAAAATGAGAAGGTGGTTGTACCCTCTGATGCTACTTGGGACCTGTTATAGCTCCAATCTTATTATCTAACCCTGTTGACAATAGGCCATTTATAGCTGTCAAAATGTGTGAAGTACCTTATACAGCCCTCTTTGACACCGGCGCCAATATCTCTGTTTGTGATTTGGAAACCATGCAGGAAGTTCTAGGTGAACTACCCATCCCTTCCAAAAATTCGGATTTGTTGTGTTCCCTGAAAAATGCTGACGGTTCCCCTCTATCTGTTATCGACATAATTGAACTTGACCTGACCATAGATGACGTCACAAAGAAAGTCCAATTCCATGTGGTATCTTCCATCTCACCACAGATTATCTTGGGAATAGACGTAGCTCGTATTTTCAACATGATGATTAATTTCGTAAATGAATCTTTCGAAGTTCATCCCGGTGATCCTTCGTCTTCATTATCTTCTATCTTACCTAATGAACTTAAGGTTTGTGCTATCAATAAGATTCAGGATATCTCTTGTTTACCTCCTACCGACCTATCTAGACTTGAATCGACGATAGACAAATTCAAAAGTTTGGCCCGTGTTGATACTCCCTGAGACTAATGTGCTATGCCATTCCATAGAAACAAAAGACGCTAAGCCTTTTAGACAGAGACAATATCCATTATCTCCAACCCTTCAACAATATCTGAATGAAGAGGTAGACAAATTACTTAAGTTGGAAATAGTCGAAAAAAGTAATTCTCCTTGGGTGTCCCCTGTTCTTTTGGTCCGCAAGAAAGACAAAACATACCGTATGTGTTTTGATGGTCGGAAATTAAACGAGATCACCACACATGACTCATATCCCCTGCCTAGAATCGATACTATCTTAAGCAAGCTCAAAGATGCTAATTATCTTACCTCCATCGATTTAAAGCAGGCTTTCTTTCAAGTTCCTTTGGACGAAGAATCCCGCCCAAAGACCGCTTTTGTAGTTCCCGGGAGAGGTTTATTCCAGTTCCGACGAATGCCTTTCGGACTGAGAAACAGTGCTCAAACCCAGCAACGACTTATGGACACAATTTTAGGTCCAGCTTTGGAGCCATTTGTTTTTGTTTATCTTGACGATATAATTATCGCCACCAATAGTTTCGAGAAACACCTGGAAATTTTAAGCGAAGTATTCGAGCGTTTAAAAGACGCTAATCTTACCGTCAACTTCGACAAATGTCACTTCTGTCGAGAGTCTCTATCCTTTTTGGGTTTTATTATCGATAGAAACGGATTGCGAGTTAGTGAAGAGAAAGTTAAATCGATTATTGAGTCCCCTGTTCCTCATAACACCACTGGAGTAAGACACGTCCTAGGTATCTTACAATATTATAGGCGTTTCATAAAGGATTTTTCTACCATCAGTGCTCCTATCTCAGCTCTGCTGCATAACCGGAAAAAGGGACAGTCAATAACTTGGAACTCAGAAGCTGATCAAGCTTTTAAACTTCTCAAGGAACGACTGACTACAGCTCCCGTTCCAGCTAGCCCAGATTTCTCAAAGCCCTTTTGCATACAGACGGATGCAAGTGATTTCGGGTTAGGTGCGGTGTTCTTTCAAGTTGAGGGAGATTTTGAACACCCCATTGCTTTTGCTAGTCGAATGCTCTCGAAAGCCGAGAAGAAATACACTGTTACCGAAAGAGAATGTTTAGGTGTCCTCTTTGGTATAGAATATTTTCGCCCTTATGTCGAAGGTGCAAATTTTACAGTTTACACCGATCATGCCTCTCTTCTCTGGCTTCGCACGTTAAAAGATCCTATGGGTCGCGTAGCTAGATGGTGTTTACGTCTCAGCCAGTTTGATTTCGACATTAAACATCGAAAAGGCACTTGCAATGTCCCTGCAGACTATCTTTCCCGTTCTATTTCTTCTATCTCTCTTCAAAACTTTGTACCTGATGATTGGTATAAAGACATGGTCTCCAAAGTTACCGAGTTTCCTGAGAAATACCCTGACTTTACCATCAAAGACAATATTCTTTATAAACATGTTAAGCCTCGAGTGGAAGTCGTGTCTAACCTATCTGATTGGAAAATTGTTGTCCCTACTCCTAATCGGGAGGAAATAATTGCTCAATTTCATGACCCTCCAACTTCTGCACATTTTGGAGTAAGTAAAACTTTGGCGAGAATATCTGAAGTTTATTATTGGCCCAAAATGATTATCTCAGTCAAAAAGTACGTGAGAAACTGCCAGGTTTGTGGTGCACACAAAGCCCCAAATACTGCTCGCGTAGGACTCATGGGTAATTATAAGAAAATCAATTTTCCCTTTCAATTTCTCTCTATCGACTTCATGGGACCTTTCCCTCGATCTAAGGCTAGAAACACCCAACTTTTAGTCGTCACCGATTGGTTTTCGAAGTTCGTTTTGGTTAAACCAATGCCTAATGCTACAGCAGCTGCCGTTACAAAATTTCTTGAGAACCAAGTGTTCTTAATTTTCGGTGTGCCCCAGATTCTGCTTTGCGACAACGCTCAAATTTTTAAAAGCAGTCTATTTACTAATTTGCTGAAAAACTACGAAGTTAATTTGTGGTATAGCGCCAGGCATTTATCTCAGGTGAATCCGACCGAGAGAACGAATCGTACCATCCTTACAGCCATCTCATCTTACATCCGTGACAATCATAAAGATTGGGATAAAAATGTTTATAAAATTGCACAAGCAATTAACTTATCGGTGAGCGAAGTTACTAAACACGCTCCAGCTTTCCTACTCTTCGCCAGAAATGTCCCTGTAGACGGAACCTTTTACGGTCCAGTCTCAGATAATTATCTAGAATTACCTGATGATCTGTCTTATGTTCATCGAGAACAAGACATATCTAAATTACCTCCTATCTTCAGCGATATACGTGATAGACTTAAGAAAGCTTACGAAGTAAGTAAGAAACATTACGACTTACGCAAGCGCCCCGATGTTTTCACCGAGGGTGACCTCGTCTGGAAACATACCTACCCACTTTCGAATGCCGCAAAGAATTTTGCTGCTAAATTGGCCCCAAAATTCGTACTGTGTCGGATATCTAAAGTAGTATCTAAATTAGTGTACGAATTACAAGACCAAGAAGGCAATCCCCTAGGTCGCTGGCATTCTAAAGATTTGAAGGCTTATCGAGGCGAAGACCCGCCGAAAAGCGACGAATAGTTCCTTGTAATATCTTCTCTTTAACTTTATTTCCCTGCCTACCTTTATCTCTCTTTTTGTATTAGACAGAAATCCGGTTAGAAAGTGAGGCCTAGCAATACGAGAATTGAGAAAGCTCCGTTTCTTGTTGTATCTTAGAATGAATGAAGAATGTATGCAGAATGAATACCGTATCTTTCAAAGCGTTTCTCAAGGATCTCGAAACTAGTAGTGTGAATGTAGCGCTAAGTGTAAATGTTGCTAATTTTGGGATCGGTATTTGCTATCCTCAGGCTCTCTTTTTATTTTATCGCTCAAATTTTGAGAACCCATATCTTTCTGGCTATCTGAATCACTACCTTGAAAAGTAACTATTCGCCAATCTTGTCTGACTAACGTTTACAGGTCTAATGTTATCTTTTAAATTTTCTTATGTTCAATGAACTAAAGAAAATGCTATCTTGCCGTTGTATCTACCTTATCTTATCTTTTACCTTTATCTTATCTACCGTCTAGTTTTAGACGGGTGCTTTCCCGACAGTTTCCGCCCTGCTACGTGCTAAAGTGAAAACTGCTCTGTTTGTCCAATCAGATGACAGCAGATTCCTTTATCTTACCCACCATCTTTCCAAGTTTTGGGTGCTTTAAGATTTTCCGCCCTGCATGGCTAAAGTGAAAAATCCCTCTGTTGTCTCAACGGAAGACAACAGAATATCTCTACCTTATCTTACCTATCTTTCAAGGAAACGAAAATTGAATTTGCAATTTTCTTCTTGAAAAATGACAGGCGTAAGCTTTAGTCAAAGCTTCGTGCCTTTCTTACCTCCAATTTCTTTTCAATGAAAAGGAATTAGTTTATCTTACCTTATCTATATCTATTAGTACCATAATAGAATGGTAGCTAATACTTATCTTCTCTGCGAATATTTTCCAAAATGGAAAATAAAAATCTATGTGAATTCTAGAGTTGAATTTGCAAAGATGACTTTAGATATTCGGTGTTAACACAAATGAATTTGAACACGGATATTGAATGTCCCCTACCTTAGCGATGAAAATGGTTATTCCATTTTTCTTATCTTACCGAGTGAGATAAATTATCTTACCGTTACCTCAATGTTTATCTAATAATCCTGGCGATTATTGATGTTTTCCTTGTGCGATTATCGAATGTTTTCTCTGTGCGATTATCGAATGTTTATCTATGTGATTATTGGATGATTTATCGATATGATTATTGCAATTACGCTATTTGATAAGCTACGCAATGATTATCTGCAAACTTCCTTTCTCTTAACCATTTATTATGGAGTCGTATAAACGACGACATAGTCAAATTTGACTGGTTCAAAGATGAAAAATCTTACTCATGGATTACCCTTGTGGACTCCAAAAATTTATCTTTCCCTGTACATAGATGTTTTGATGCCCAAGTTTGGACAGCATCAACCCCCTTGAGGATCGTGTTTCACTTTTCCTTTGTTAGACATGCTACTTGACCTCGACAGTCTCATTCCAGATTTTTCCGCGCCCCACTGTTTCAGTGGCGGTGCATGCTCCAAATCAGAATGCAGGGTTGTCATTGGTCAAGGAAACACCATCTAACGGCAAAGGAGGAAACCGTGCCCACCTCAGGAGATCTAACATTATCTTATTTTATCGTATCTATCTTATCTTATCGTATCTAACCATACCTTATCGTATCATCGTATCTAGTTATTTAGAAATTATTCCTTTGTTTATCGACATTGTTCGGCGAGAACAATTACCGTTTAAGAAAGTTATCTTAATTATCTTATTACTACCGTTACTACCATATCTTTTATTTTGTTGCCTTTGCAATGAAGCATGAATATTTTATTTTTATACCTTATGAATAATTATTACCTAGTGCTTAATATTTAAGTTGCATGTAATTTTAGTAAACCTAACGCTATTCCCTTTGAAAGTTGCATGTTACCTTAGTAAGCATATATAAGAGAAATTTTATTCATTCAATGAAACAGATCAATGATGTCGTTGACAATTTGTTCGTTCAGGATTGTTATCTTATTTCCTCGAAAGGTTCATGATATTTATGAACGTGATTTCTGAATCATATTCGCTAAACTTATCGTCACCTAGTTGTCCCGCAAACATACCCTTCTTCGGGTATAGTAACAACTTGAAATACGCCTGTGCTTTTTCCAGTTGGTTTATCTTTAATCCTTTCCTTACCCCGGTAAAGAGAGGTGTGTAACGTCGTTAAAGGTTTTATTCTTTAATTAGCTCCATTTAAAATTATTAAATGGGACCTCATTATCTAAATCCTTGCTATTAAGGTATCCACCAAGCCACCCTTCCTAATTAAAACATGAGTTTCGAACTAGCATCGCCACCTGTTGCCGAGTGGTAGAACTAACTAAGCTAGGCAAGTTCAAGATCCCTACCTTTTAGTACGAACTGTAACTTCATTCTCATACCATCTTCCTTTCCGATTAACTAGAAACACAGATGTCGCTGTGATGTAGTTTCGTGAATTTAAATACAACAACCCTTCTTCGAGTTGCGCAGAAAAGGTGCTACGGCATTTTCTGGACAGGTTGTTCGTCTTCCAATCTCGGTGCTCGAAGCGACAAGTTGCGCCCCTATCTTATCTCTTTATTATCTAAAAGAACCTATATAAATAGGGTAAGTAAAGCGATCAAACTACCTAAAACTTTCTCTAATAGAGTTTATATATTGTTATAGTTCTTTCTATCTACCCTATCAATCGGGGTACTATCTTATCTCATCGGAAAACCTATCTACGAAGTTGAACCCCACCTGTCTTCGCGGACGCCATATTGGTTTCCACCATTTCTACATCCGAATATCCGCTTTTATGGAAGGAATCTCTTACACTATCTGAAGGTTTTGCTGCCACCTGCCCTTGAATACTGGATCCCAACATTCGGAGCCCCATATTTTCGAGTTTCATCTAACCTCGAAGGACGACCACGCTAACTAGTGCCCAGCACGTGTTCCCACGGGACACGACACCATTCACCAGTCTTTCTGTCACCCCAGAGGGAGACCACGGTCTCCTATCCTGAGATTTCGTCCAGGGCCCCACTTCTCCAGTCTCAGCACGACATTCCAAGGAAGGCAAAATGTCGTATCCGTAAGCAAAGTGTGACATAACCTTTATTGCTCAGAGTGATATCAGAGAAATCTGTTAGGAGTTTTGTGTATTTTTATTGCCTTATCTCATCAAGAAATTGATGTTGTTTTATTAATTAACACTTATAATCACCATTATTATTCAAGTAATACTTGAAATGAATTTGTCACTTATTATGTGAAGGAAAGATAGATATCTATTTTCTCTACCAGTTAAACTGTTAAATGAGATATTTTACGATTAACTTCATGATCAATTAATTAGTAATTTCATAACCATAGAATCTCAATAAGTTATTTTTGTAAACAGAATTCATAAATATACTTTTCATTAAAAGATCAACTCTATTATTCAGTAGGTAGATACAGTAGTTAGAAATTATTAACATCTCATAACCTAAGTGAATTTTGATGCCTTTATAGTTCAGGTTACTTTAGATCTATTATTCAAAAACCATAAGGCACTGGCATCCCACTATCTTTTATCTTAGAAGTAATTAAACAGTACCGCTTTATGTTGCTGATGTTACTACAGTCGCACGAAATCTGAGTGAGATTTTGGTGCATCAATTAATACTTCGGCCCCACGAAGGTAAGTCGGCAATTATTTTCAACAACGATCGAATTTTAATTGGCCCAGAGCCTATTCTAATTAGCCCGACCGCAGCAAGTCTAATAATTTATAAGTCGTACACTTGTAACTTGTAAAATATTAGTTACAAGTTAACTTACTAATAATTTATAAGTATTTTGTTCCACAAAATATATTAATTATAAAAACTTAACTTGTATTAATTATTTCTACATTTTTTCTACAATAACTACTGTCAAAAATCTTGTAAAATTAATCATTATTATTTATTTGTCTTGTTTTCCAAAATTCTTGAATACATTAGTTAGATATTTTTTCTATAAATTAGTGTGAAAATGTTCAGCAGCAACAGTGACAGTGAAGACAACAATATAATTTCCAATAACATACGGAATCGACAACGGAGGAAGATCTATAGACCCAGAATAAATTTTAATTTTGTTACTGTATTTGAGTACAACCAATGATTTCGTTTAAATTCAATAGCTGTATAACAACTGCTAAATGATATAGGGTTCAGGCTACCTCGTCCAACAAATAGAAACCATTCTCTTCCTGCCAAATTTCAGTTGCTTATCGCTTTGCATTGGATGGGTAATGGAGTTGCAGATATGCATGGCATTGCAAAACCGACGATATACAGGAGTATTAATTCCATAGTAAGGACCATAAACGAAACCAAATTTCACCAAATTGTAAAGTTTCCAATATTGAAGAGATTGTGCGGAAGTTCTTCATGATTGCTGGAATGCCTAGTCAGTGCTTAGGATGTATAGATGGAACACTGATAAATACCGATGCCCCTTTCGATTATGAAGAACAATTCGTGGATCGTCACAAAAACCACTCAATAACTTCTATTCAATAACAAATACACAACATTATTGATAATATGAAGCATGGGTTTTGGCAGTTACAGCTTAGTGAAAATAGCTCGCAATTGTGCACGTTCAACACACCATTTGGACGCGGTAAATTAAACAGGCTTCCTTTTGGGATATCGTCGGCCCCTGAAATATTTCAAAAAAAAAGAACGTAGCTATGTGACATTGAAAATGTTGAACTTTACTTTGATGATATAATTATTTCTGGACGGACAGAGCATAAACATGATAAGGCACTCACAGTCTTGATAGATAGAGCTCTGAAGTATAATGTAAAGTTCAATTTAAATAAATTGCAATATAAGCTGACGACACCCGACGACATGGCTTCAGGGTGTGGCTTCGGGTGTCGTACAAGTGGGAACCACTATATCAGGGTGAAATCCCCCCGCAATTTTGTCGTGTTGTCGCGTTGTCGCTGTCGTCGGGTGTCGTACAAATGAGAATCGGCCTTAAGTCGGAAGCCATAAGAAGAGAGAGTCTCGGTCGGACTGGAGATGTTTGCGTTCTCACAGAGTACGTCAATATTGAAGTCAGCAGCCAGAACTACATTATTTGTGATCCCGGAGGCCGCGTCAAGCAGTCCGTCTAGGTGATGAATGAAATCTCTTACAGGGCAGGCAGGTGAGCGATATACAGATATAATGAATACCCTCTGAGACCGAAGTTTGGTTTCGTATGCTGCGATTTCACACACGAGAGGCTGCAAGAAAGAGCACAGACTTTGGACAACTGTACATTGAAGGTCAGACCTGCCATAGACAGCCGAGTCTTTCTGCTTAATCAAACAAGCTCAGGAAATCCCAGATCAGAGATCATGATACCCAGACCCTCGCCCAGACCCTTAGTTGTTAAGTGACTTAATGTTGATGAGTAGAACTCGGAATTCATGTCTGTAATGATGGGGTGAGAGTACAGTTAATGTGAGAGAGGTGGATGTTGAATAGTTTTGACTTTGCACATTTTGACGGCTGGATGGAAGGGAGGTTCGCTAGGTAGTTTGAAGGAGAGTTCTTGCTCCCGTCGCGTCACTTGCTCTAAAAAGGGGTGTTGTATGATCTTGAGCTCTCAGATATTTCAACTGAAATAAGTACAGCCTAAGTTGCTGTCAGTTTGTTATTTCCAGGACCGGGCTAAATTATTTTTCATATTTTAATTTTTACGCGAAAAGTTCGCCCTGCAAAGTTTTGTAAACTGAATGATGATTTAAACTACTCAATTAAAATGACCAGACTGAAGTTCATAAAAATTTATTAGAAATGTTTTATGACATTAAAATTTAATGTCAATGAATAATTTTTTTACTATGAACTTTTTTTAAATTTTGTATGTTCCTTCTTATGTACCTAATTATTTACACGAATCATTAGAATCTTTATAACTATTTCTTAATGCAACTGTACACTGCTTTCTAGCTTTCGATCGGCGTTCTGCAAATTTATAAATTCAAGGACCGGCTTAAGAAAAATTGATTTCGAAGTCGAAGTGAAGTTCCTACTAAGAAGTTTATCCTGTACCTGTATACGATTTTTATAAATACAGGGTGAGGCGCGAGAACCTTAGGGCATTTTTATATGGAGAAGTCCTGGGAGTAGAAGTCTAAAAATTTGTACCTGTATAATTTCGGTTTTGACGAGCTGAACTAAAATATTCACAACCCCACACCAATTCCGGTTATAACGGAAGTTGCATATTTTTCTTTTTTTAAATGGTATTGTTACGTACTCAGTTCCTTAATTTTATTTATGTTTTCCATCTCGAGAATAAGAATCCCATCCCGAGTGGAAAGTTATCTTTTTTTTTTTTGTGCTAAAGAGATAAGATTGGAACTCGCTCAATAAGCGCGTCGGTTGACGGGACGAACGGCTCTCTTTTTCTGAAAATCTGAAAATGGAATAATATACAGGTTGTCCCATTTAAAATAAGATAGTTGATGGCAACTTCCGGTATAACCAGAAATGGGGAGGGGTTGTGAATATTTTAGTTCAGCTCGTCAAAACCGAAATTATACAGGTACAAATTTTTAGACTTCTACTCCCAGGACTTCTCCATATAAAAATGCCCTAAGGTTCTCGCGCCGCACGCTGTATAATCCTTGATTTTCAAACTGCACTACTTAATAGGTAATGAAAAAAATGCATGTGACATTTTTATCACACTTTCAGGGCATTTTTTATAAACGATCGAATCTGACCAAAACTGAAAAGCTTCCATGACGTAGTTACAACATAATATTGTGTTAATTTAAAACAAACGTTATGAATTACGGATTATTTAACTAATATAAGTACAGCCTTAGTTAACATTGCTTTAACTACAGCGTAATTTGTGTTATTTTCAAGGCCAGGCTGAATTATTTCTCAATTTTTAATTTTTAACACATGAATGAAAAATTAAAATATCTACTCAATTATATTAAATTAAACAGAAGTTTATGAAAATTTATTAGAAATGTTTTATGGTGGCTTTTCACTTTTGGTCAGATTCGATCGTATAAAAAGTGTGACAAAATGTCCACATACATATACAGCTTTCATTGCCTATGATGCACTTTGAAAATCAATAATTACATTTTTTTAAATCGCATACAGGCTGAACCTTAGTACGAATTCTCCCAATCAATTTAAGTCGTTTCTGAAATTTAGAATCTTAGAGAACGCCGATCAAAATGTTAGATAACAGCGTACAGTTGGACCCAAAAATTAAAATACTCTAATAATAATAATTAGTGTATAGGCCTAATGAATATGTTTCAAAATTCACAAATCACGCTATATTAACAGCGAAGGGGAACTGACACTTTTCAAGGGTCACGTGATATTCCCCTTAAGGGACTGTACATTTGGTAGAGCTTGTAAAGTTCCTCATGACTCACCCGACTCATATGTCTTATACTTTTAAAGATTGCTGTTTTATATCAGGTTGACTATGTTCTAATATTAATAGTACCTAATTATTAATAATAATCGTTCAATTAAACTCAATGCGTAACAGAAATATATATAATTAAAGTCTATAAAAATATTGGGCAATGAATACATAGTGTTGTTATAAATAATATACAATCATTAAAATTTATCATACTAACATGTTTAATTTACTGATACCCAAATTTTAAAAAGTTTTCTGAATTCTTCTTAGTAAAAAAATAAGGGGCTCTATCACTGGGACAAAGAAACTCATCCATGATGTCATTCATTAGTTTCGTTGATTTTTTACCAACCGGTTGAAGTAAATTATTCCACAACATATTTGCTCCTGAAATAAAAAGTAAATAAAATTACTTGTTAAAATGTTAAGAAAAAAACATACTCAAACAAAATGTGAGTTTATTATCTTATGCACAACAACATGGTGAGGTAAAGCTACTGGTAAATATTTTCTATAACCTCGTTAGGTTTATAATAATTGTATAGTAGTTCACATTAGTTACACCTGCCTGAGAAATTCCATAATAATCGAAGAAAATATGGAGGAAATATGCAGTCTAGTGTACCCAACTCAGATTGGTGGTTCATATATGGGGACCTCGGATGCCGTATAGAAGATGCGATAACGCACAAAAAATTAGAAAAATTTCAAAGAATTTCGATGACTACATAAAATCGCTTGCCAAACGATGATAGCTATATAAAAATAAATTGATTAATTACTTTTTAATACAAAAAAAATACCCACCATTTTTTTTTTGTTTTATAAAATGATACGTAATATGTTCACATCGTGTTGTTATTTTTTTAACTTCGTTCAAACTGTCAAAATCAAAAAAATTAAGAAGTTATCATTCTTGAAAAAAATAATACAGGGTGTCCCAGCTTATTCGAAGCGGTCTCTGTAGGCCAAACGATGGACTTTTTCAAAAACCTTTTTGAAAATTCAAGTACAGAATCACATGGGCCATAATTTAAAATTATTTTCGACTATACAGAGTGTCCCATATGACAGTGGCATATCAAAGTTATGTTTTTTTTTAATGGAATGCTCATATATTATTACATTTTTAGATTGTCTGAGAAGAGAAAATAAGATTGACTTTTACAGTTGGTGTTTAAATTCAGAAGTTTTTGAGTTATAAACAAGTGAAAATCGTCATTTCTCAAGTTCAAGGCTCTGTACAACGGAAACGGTTCAACATAGAGAAAAACGGCTTACATGTCCTTATTACTTTTTCATGTACTATCCTATGGTATAGAAATATTTGTACTTTCTTTGATTTTTTTATTTGGCGACGCGTGGAGAAATCTCAGAATTTTTCAAATTTTTTATCACCCTGTATAAACATTTCATCTACATCATAGGATAGTACATGAAAAGTTAAAATAGGGACATGTAAGCCGTTTTTCTCAATCTTCAGCCGTTTTCGTTGTACAGGGCCTTGAACTTGAAAAATTACGATTTTCACTTGTTTATAACTCAAAAACTTCTGAATTTAAATACCAACTGTAAAAATCAATCTTATTTTCTCTTCTCAGACAATCTAAAAATGCAATAACATAGGAGCATTCCATTTAAAAAAACATAACTTTGATATGCCACTCTCATATGGGACACTCTGTATAGTCGAAAATAATTTTAAATTATGACCATTGTGATTCTGTACTTGAATTCGCAAATTTTTTTTGGAAAAAATCCATCGTTTGGCCTACAGAGACCGCTTCGAATAAGCTGGGACACCCTGTATATGTATAATAGGTATATTCAACTTTTAAAAATTGTTTGAATTAATTAATTTTTCCGGGAGCTTATTAATTACTTCATTAAAAGGTTAGGGATGTCCCTAAAAAAAATGTTTATTGCACTGTTACGAAAATATAAAATGAAATAAGACTTTGCAAAAGTCTTTGAAAATGTTAACCGTAACTGCAAAAGGAAATAAAATAGAAGTTCAATAATATGCATATTTGTTACCCAGAATTTCTAACTTTGATGACCTCGTGTGGCACCGTGAAGAGGTTTAGAGCATTATTGTATTAAGATTTTTTACTCAAAATAGTCCAATGAAGGTCAAGTGTAGCTTTTACACTCATACCTGGACACCCTGTATTATTAGCAATAACTAATATTTTAAAGAAAATTTTCATGTCGGAAAACGAAGCATTTGAGCACATACATAACAAACTGTCATTATTTTTCCACTTCTTACTAACACCCTGTAAAGGTGTAAGGTGTAAGGTAAATATGTGCGACAAACATCAGTGGGTGATTCTGCATGAATAAATAATGACAGTTTGTATAAAAAATCTCAGTGGCGTACCATTAAAAAATACAAATTGAGATCATTGCCCATATGCGTAATCACTTCCTCTCAAAACCTACCAAATTTCATTTGCATATCTCGACCGGTTTCAGAGCAAATAAATAAATCGTCAGTTTTTAAGTAAACTTATAACACCCTGTATCTGGAAAACGAAGCATTTGCGCACATACGTTTATGTAGCAAACTGTCATTATTTTTTCATGTAGTCACCCCCTGAAGTTTGTCGCACTTATTTACTAACACCCTATACATATTATGAAACTTTTTGTTGAATATATTCGTTGCGAAATTTTTTCTTTTCCTGGTTTGAACTTAGAATAATAATGATGTGCCAAATAAGGTTTAGTGAATACTTTTCGGATGGCACTGTATAAACACGATAAAAAATTAACGTATGGAAAATTAATATGATACACACCTATCGAAGGGAGGGGAGGTAAAGTTTAAAAATAAGGTTCAACGGTTGGGAAATAATCAAGGCCGTGACAGCAGGCCTGCAACGCTCAGTGAATCAAGAAAGAACGCCCGAGTAATAAAAGTGGATGAATACCGTGCGAGTACTGGGTCTGTATACATAGACAAACAATACTATAAATAATATAAAAATACTTGTATGATTATGTTGAATACTGAAACTTTATCCATAGGGAAATTGTTAGGCTCTTTAATGAGTTGCCATAGATAACTAAATTGTTGGTATTGTTATCAACAATCCCATTGAAACAGTTTACCATAGAAAGTATCAATTACGGCCAGTCAATTGCTGACTTAAATCATTTTTTTTCCTGCTCGAATCACCCTCATCCTATTTCCGAACTTTACAAGAGTCTAATTATTACTTGCAACATTCCCTTGCCAACCAATATCACTTCACTATACTCTTGGCCACTCAAGAAAAAAAGTTCTCGATGCCTTGGTCAGCTCTCTGCGGACAGCTGGTATTTCCCTATAATCAGGTCCTCATCTGCGAAAATCTGTGGCAAATGGTAAGTTCCGATGCCAACCCAACCCCCACTTCAATTCAATTCAAGTATCAATTATTGCAATTCGCCTATGTATAGAGTCGTGGCACTCGCAAAGTATAGGCCTGCTTAATTGATGGTCTTTTACATAATAAATGGTTAATTGGGTATAAGCTTCGTATATCTTAATAAGTTTCGAAATCTGGAAAAAGTTGTCCTTGGTTTTAGTTACCATTGATAGGGGTAATAAACAAGGAGTCGTCATCGATCAGATACCGAAAATGAAAACCAACTTTATTATTTTAAAAAGAAAATCCTATACACCTATTATTACATATCTGAAACGTGCCCAAATATCAAAGCCAAGTTCACCAGAAAAGCGATTTTATGGCGTCGAAGTATGCATTTTAAGAACAATAATTACATTAAACTTAAACTTCTAAGCAACGTACTAAGCGGATCATTCTGTATGTAGATATACGCATAATCTCGACGCAGTATTAATTGGATTCAAGAGCGGTGTGGAATTTTCAGTAGTATGCGGGTGGTATATTTACATGATGTAAATTGATTTTGCGAGCATAGGGATTTCCCATGCAAACATCAACATCTGTAAATATTGGATCCTCTAATTATTTTACAGTAAAATGTTAAACGTAGAGCTTCTCGCAAGAAAAAGAGCTGATGCATCCATTCTGCCATTTTCGACACATTTCAGGAAAACTTGTGAAGTTTTAATAAATTTTCAAGATAGTTTAGCTTTTGACAGGTCTATTATTTTTATTTATTTTTTAAAATAAGTAATTGTTTATTAAAAATCTTTCATATTCAGGGTGGACAAATATTAAACCCTTTAATAAAAACTGATGCAGGTAATGAAGTACCTGCTTCACCACTGAGGAAAAAATAATATTTATTGAATGGCAATTAACTTCATTAGATAATTTATATTATATTATACAGGGTGATGGCTGACTTTTCATTGTCCAGCTTGTATTTTCTGAAATATGAAAGATAAGAAAAAAAGTTGAATAAAAAATTTGGCAAACCGTTGATGATGGTCTAAAAATAGTGTTTTTATGATTATTTTAATTTAAAATTTTTTGAAAAAAAATTGACCTAATTTTCATTTTGACATTTTTGTCGGGTGTTGTGCCAACCGTGATTTTGTTTGTTATATTTTATTCTTTATTGTATTTTTGTGTATAATATTCTGATTTTTATTATTATTTTTTTTATTATATTTTTTGGTTGTAAAAGTATTGTTGTTGGAAAATTAGTGAGGAATTGTCATTTTGAGTAGCAGCAGATTATTTTTTAGTTGGAGAATTATCTAAATATATTTTTTGCAGGAATCAGGTTTCGGTTAATTTTTTGTTTGTGCAAATTTTTGTATTTTTATTTTAGTGTTATAGTAAATTATTATTTTGGTTTATTATTGGAATAGTTTCAGAGATGACCAACTCACCAACTCTCAATAAGATTACTAGAAGGATAGAAGAAATTTGATATTTAATAATATATTTAAGACCACGGAGGGTAATGTTAAAAAAAGCATTACACTTTGACAGTTAAAAAAGGCAGAATAAAACTAATCAATTACTTAGATAAAGACGCCTGAGTGAATTTTCTAACGAAAGGGAAATCAATAGGGCTCATCACAGACCCAATGCCTCTGGCATAACTTATATGTTTGAATAAGGTTCGTGCAACCATGTGGCTCACTAACCCCTATGATGCCATTGAAAGTTTTGTAATGCAACCTCTCTGTTTTATCTACCTATCATATGGTCTAAGTAAGGTCTATCATACGAATTTCGTTTAGTTTATTCTTATGCAATTTTCAGCCCTTAAGTAGGAAATAAACTTTTTCGAAAACTAAAAGCCAAAATTAACAAGGTGAAACACTTTCTCAAATCCACAATCTTGGCTGGTTTCTAACACACATTTTGTGGAACGAAGTTAATTTTATATTAATTGGCGTAATAATTTTCGTGAAGCAACTTATAATTTTCGTGGGTTCCAAGGTATTTAACATAAAGTAAACTCCGGGAATTTCTTTATACTGAGATACTTGTCTTATTATTGGGATTTATTGGGATTTATTGTCTTATTATTGGGACACGGCGCCGTGCTGGCCCGTAGTGGTGAGTTTAGGTGCGGCTCTCGGTGACAGGTCGACAGTATGATCTCAAATAGACACACCTCTGATAAGTGAAGAATCCAAAAAAATGGTCACCACCAAATCTGTTACTCCAATAATTGAGATTCAGAAACCATTCGCGGAGGCCTCTCGTTAGGGGCCCGTTGCTCCCTTAGGAGGCGCTGTCGCGAGAAACTCTATAAGAGTTTCATCGTCATTTTACGTGCCCTACTTACACGCCCTTGAAGTTTGGCCAGTTATTTTAGAAACACCTTGTATCCATTAAAGGTAATAAAGCGATAAATTATTCTCAGTCAGTTATTTGAGTCATCTAACTTCAGCAAACAATCACAAATTACAACCATAAACAAAAGTAGAAAACATCAAACATCAAATGCCAACAATAATGTGTGAAACAATAAGGCTTTTTGCACGTTGTTTCATAGTTTCTGTGTGCATATACTCAACAAAAGTAGGAACGACTATGAAGTTTTGATCATCGTGGCTTTGCCAGGTAACAGCTGAAAAACGTGTAAAAAATCACTCCACAAAGTCTTCGAAGTATAAAGGATAATTTTCTTAAAACTTAAAGGGCATTTAGAAAATGCAAAAATAGTAGACAAATTTTCTGTAGACATTGGTCGTTGGAGCTTTAGATTCGAGATAAAGGATGTTAAAGTTCGTCAAAAATTTAATATTTTTTGGATATCTACAAACTGGCTGATTAGAATAACTCGAAATTTTTGACAGATGTTGTACTAATTGGAGTACTCGATTTGATCCTGTAACGTTTCCCCCCCCCCCCCCCCTGGCCTATACAGGGTGATCCCGAAATGGCGGACACGGTATACAGGGTGTTGTAGAGGATGTTCAGAAAGACTGTAAATTTAAAACAAAAATGGTTTCCTCGGCTTCGTTACCGAGATATAGGGTGTCTTTTTTCAAAAATTTAAATCAAAATGGCAGTCAACTTTAAACAACCTACACTGGCAAAGCAAATGGTTTTACATAACTATAACGATAGTGTTTGCTTTTTATTATTTTTATTATCGGGAACGGAATTACAGGCATTAAAAGTTTACCTATTCCTTGAGTTCAAAACAATTTTCCAATGTGGCATCGTTGTTCAAATTCGAGCTCAACAATGCAACTAAAATAAATTTTGAATGATATCATCGAATATGTATCCGCGCAACGATTATTGTTTTTAACTTTGTTGGATTTACCATTTCATATGTTTCCATGGTAACATCTATCTGGGTATTATTGTAGACCTAGACATTATTTTTCTGCCTGAAGAAGGGTAGTGCAGTGTTGTGACTTTTTTTGTCCACAAAAGTGGTCATATCTTCTTAAGGGGGCCATACTGGAGAAAAAAGTATAACAGCGGGTATTATAAAGGCTCATTAAGTTAACGGGCAGATTTCTGTGACCATTTCTGAAGAAGGTATCGAGTCTAAGTGGAAATTTTTTAAATTTATCAATTCTTGACATGACAGTAATTACAAAAATGTTAATAAAAGTCATTTGAGCTTCAAAAAAGAGCAGAGAAATCTGTCCGTTAGCCTAATGAGCCTTTACATATAATATTGGGTGTAAGTGAACTTAGAATCTTTAATCCACAATGGATGCTGTGATGGTATCCGTGTCCGCCATTTCGGGATCACCCTGTATATTTCCTGAGAAAATCTATTGTGATCGTATCGAATTCTACGGGAGCACCTGTCGTTGTGATGTAGTCTCTTAGATTCGTTTAATAGGGTATGCCGAGTATAATGTGACAATGATTGATTTGAGTCTCTAGTTCTGTATTCTATTTTAGTGAAAATTCTAATTCCTTCAAAACGAAGAAAACACGCGAAAAGGGTAACGAAAGAGGGTTACGGAAAGTGGAAAATGTAGCGTAAGAAGGTTATAAAAATCGCAGAATAAGAAAGTTCATACTGGTTAACCAGCTTGCGCATACACCTTCCATCTATCAAGAAGTGCAGCTCGTATTATAATATCAAGCGATTTTGTCAGTTTGTTTTTGACTCGTTTTCATTTTGTTCTGTTTATATTTGCTCAAATTTTCCTAGGTAAGGATTTTGTATTTTGCCCTTTTATTTGTAAGTTGATACTCATCTATTTGCATTTTTGCTTAATTCATTCGACTTTTGGTCACACCTGTTTGGACCTTTTTGAATACCTTTATTTTTATCTGTGGGCTACCTTTGTTTGGTCAGACCTGTTTTGACCTTTTATACATACAGGGTGTTAAGAAAATGACGGATAAACTCTTCAGTACATTGTAGGGGACACTCAGTAAAGTACGGGAAAAATAATTTTAAAAAATCCAGAGCTACATTTTAAAAGATATAAGCAAAATATTGAACAATAAATTTGGCAACGTTTAACACGATAACAGTTGGTATTTGGTAATTTCGTCTAATTTCTAACAATGCTGGTAGTCCAGGTATCAAAACCGTTGTTGCCAAATGCTTTATTTTTCAGTATCTTATAAAAGAAAAAAATTCTTACCAAATTTTCCAAGCCAGTAATACATTTTAAGCATTTTTTTTTAACTGATAACGATTAAAGTACCCTTTTTATATCTGTAAAATCATTTAATTTTTGCAAATACTGAAAAACAAAGATAGTAAAATGTTAACTTTGGCATTTTTTATCTCACCAAATTGAAGACCAGAATTTTTTAAATTATTTTTCCCGTACTCGACTGAGTGTCCCCTACAATGTACTGAAGAGTTTATCCGTCATTTTCTTAACACCCTGTATACTTTTATATTGCCCGGTGGGCTACTTGTATTCAGTACTGATTTTTATATTGCCCGCAGGCATGTTTGTGTGATTTTACCTTGCCATGGCGATGAGTTTTGTTTAATAATATTTGGCTTGCGGCGGGGAACCCCGGTCTCCCGCGTGACATGCGGGTATAATAACCTCTATAAAACAGTTGCTAACCAGCCGTGAAAGAAGGCGAATCGAGCTGCTGAATAAAATTCAATTTATAAGCGGACCGTAGTTAGAAACTAAAATAACTGTGCAAAAGTGAAGTTAATCACACTGAACTAACAGTTGGAAGCTGCAAGACATCCCCGAATGAGCCGTAAGCTATCATAGACTGCTTGTTTATTTGACCTATACCTATATCAATTAGTCCGACTTCGAAATAGATTGATAATTTGATTTAATTTATTGCCAATACGACGAATATTTTTAAATGAATGACGAGAGATAACACTGTTATCAGTAGAGATACCACCACGACAGATAATACCTACCTCACTCACCAAAAAAAAAAAATAAAAATTGTAAACAACGATATCCACAGAAACACGAATGTAAATACAGAGGCGAACATAATAATAAACGCCGGCAATAATAACTATCACCGAACGCCACCATAATGGCTACATGGAAAGCAAACGAGATCGCCACGCTCCAGGAACTAACTAGAGAGACCGAAAGGGTAACAGAACCCCTACTCGAAACCATCCATGCAGCGCTCCCTCAAAGATCGAAAGCAGCTATCAAAAAAAAGCTGCTGGAACTGAGGACCACCGAAGGCAGGAATAAAGCCAAAAAAAGCGCACTGTGGTCAGAGGAGGACACGCAGAACCTACTCACGGCATACAGAGCAAGACTTCATCTGAAAACGAAGAAAGCTCGTGTGGAGGAGCTGATGCCCATGTTTCCGGGCAGAACACTAAAAGCATTGGAAACAAAACTCAGAGACTTGGACCCAGCATTATACAACGCGAAGGCCGCCGACTACCGTCACCTCCCAGCTGCACCCAACACACACCATGATCGAGCGCAAACACGCCAGTCGTGCAGGAGAGGGCGGCAAGTGGACGAACCCAAGCAAACGAAGATGCAGGGACACCAACCCCGAGACCAGACATTTCAACACCCTCCAGAGAACCAAGAACCCCCATGCGAACCCAAGAGTCCCCACCCTCAACATACGGGACACCGACCATGGAACCGCAACAGGAAGACACTGGCCAGCAAACACCAAGGCGAAATACGCCCAACACTGCGGAGGAGTCCTCGGCTGTCTCGCCCACACCCCATACACACACAGCAAAAGATGCAATGGAGACTGCACCCTCTGGAACTCCTCCTAGAACTCCAGAAGAACACATACTCCCACCCACTACGGGACCTGCTCAACCTAACCCGATAGTGACAGAAAATGACCCAAGAAACCTTAAAAAACAACTGCGAAAATACATCGCCTTAACCTACTCTAAGACTTGTCCAAAAAGGCTCCTAAGATTCTACATACCAAATGGAAGTGAGCAAGTCGGAGCAGTGGACCACGTCCTAAGAGAAGAACTTGCCTCAATCGAGATGCAGGTCAAAGGAGAGGCAAAAAAGCACAAGGCAAGCAAGCATGCCATCCTGGCGGCTGGGTTGTTGCTCAGGAAACTACAGACTGGGAGAGCAGGGAAGAAGAGGCACAAACCAGCTTTCAAGAAAGTCGAGGAAAAGATCCAAAAGCTCAAGGGACACCTGGAGGCGACAAGGAAACTACAAAGATCAACGCCCGGATCGACCATCCCCCCAAACCAAAAAGCAGAAGCCACCAACATGAAGACACTCCGCATGAAGCCTTCGCAGCACATCAAGACCACGCAGGACCGAATAGAACACCTGGAAGTGGAGCTGATCAGACAGAAGGAGAGCCACCAGAACACCAGGGACAGACTAAGATTTCAGAGAGACCCATCCAAAGTGATAACAACAACCAAACCAAGAAGCGAACTAGATCCCAAAAAAGCTGGCGATTATTACAGAAACCTGTACGCACCTGCACCCGAGGTCGAGTCACCATGTGTGGAGGAATGGTTCAAGAAAATTAAAGAATCTGTAAAGCCAACAAAAGGTTACGACCGAGAAACGATCGAAGCCGAAATGGGAAGGGCGCTCAAAACAACGGCTCCATGGAAAGCACCGGGATCAGACCGCATCCCCTCATCCCTATACAGGGTGTCCCAATATTCCATGGACATGGAGCAACCACAGATTACTGAGGTAAAAAAAAGTCGCTCGGACCAAACTTATCTCTATACCAAAATGCTTCGTTTGTCCGCTAGAGGGCTTCAAAGTCTTTTGAAAATTTTAGTTTTTTTGAAATAGCTCAAAATCGGCTGATTCCAATTCGATGAAATTTGGTAGGTAAATTTCTTATTAAAAGTACTAATTTCTGATGAACATGATAATTTGACGGAAACCCGGGAAGGGGTGAAACTACCCCTACCCTCCATTAAAATCGATCGTAATTGTTGATAGGGTAGCAGGAACGCTGTTCATGTTTTTTTGTTTGAAAGATACCTAGTTTTAGCCCATTTTTGGTCTCCTACAAAAATCTGTATCTTTCCGAGGTGCTATGTGATAAAATAAATTAGTCGATGATAAATAAATTTTTATTTCATTCTTTTAATTTGAAATCAAATTTTCAATTGTCAGGTGATTATTTTATCTAATCTCATAAAAGATGCTCGATGTGGGCGTCGGTTTGGACCCTAGAAAGTTTCATCCTGCGCAAAAAAAAGATTTTAACTTTTCTTGGAACCTCGTCGTTTTGCAAACTGTTTACTGCGTTTGAAAAAAACCGTTTGCAAACACCTGAAAAAAAAACCGCACCATACTAAACATCTTCTATGAGATTAGATCAAATAATCACCTGACAATTGAAAATTTGGTTTCAAATTAAAAGAATGAAATAAAATTTTGATTAGGTACCATCCACTAATTTATTTTATCACATAGCACCTCGGAAAGATACAGATTTTTGTAAGAGACCAAAAATGGGCTAAAACAATGTATCTTTCAAACAAAAAAACATGAACAGTGTTCCTGCTGCCCTATCAACAATTACGACGATTTTAATGGAGGGTAGGGGTAGTTTAACCCCTTCCCGGATTTCCGTCAAATTATCATGTACATCAGAAATTAGTACTTTTAATAAGAAATTTACCTACCAAATTTCATCGAATTGGAATCAGCCGACTTTGAGCTATTTCAAAAAAACTAAAATTTTTAAAAGACTTTGAAGCCCTCTAACGGACAAACGAAGCATTTTGGTATAGAGATAAGTTTGGTCCGAGCGACTTTTTTTTACTTCAGTAATCTGTGGTTGCTCCATGTTCATGGAATTTTGGGACACCCTGTATAAACACATACCAGCAGCAAGAAAATATCTACTTAACTTCATCACCAGAGCAATAGAAGGGCAATACCATCTTACAAAAGAAGACGTAGGAGGTAACCTAATCCTCATCCACAAGAGTGGAAATAAAGAAGACCCATCAAATTATAGACCAATAGCTCTCCTAAATACCGACTACAAAATACTGACTAAGGTTTTGCACGGACTCATTGTCGGAGTCCTGCCACAGAACCTAATACCCGAACAGCAAATGGCGAGAAAAAATGTCTGGGGAACCATGCACAGCTTACTCCTGGACAAGGTATATACTAACACCGCAAAGATGAACCGAAGAGAACACCTAACAGCCTGGTATGACTTTCAGAAAGCCTTTGACACCATAAGTCACCAGAAGCTGAAACAATTGATAGGAGCCTTGCCCATCCCCTCGACCTGCGTGAGAATGCTCAGAGGTGCAATAGGACATTGGAACCTTAACATCCTAGGATCAAAAGAAAATGTCCAGGTAAGAAGAGGAGTGTACCAGGGAGACTCACTGAGCCCGTTCCTTTTCGTTGTGGCCACAGCAGGGATGATAGATATCATTAATAAAGATGCCAAAGTAAACAAATTCTCCCAAGGCAGACACAATGTAATTGCGTACATGGACGACATCAAATGCCACGCTCCAGATAGGAAAACATTAGAGAGGATGTCGTCCATAATTAAAGAGTTCTCTAAACAACTGGGACTCCGGCTGAACGAAGAGAAATGTGGCTACTACAACACGGAGCAGGAAGAAGAAACCGGCGACGACTGGATACCCCCTGCAGTCCGGAGTGGCTACAAATATCTTGGCATCGTTCAACTGGACAAAGATGTCAAAGAAAACTATGACATCCTCAAAGAGAAATTAATTAGGAGAACAAAAGACATATTAAAGTCCCGCCTCACCACAAACCAGAAGGCACAGATTTTCAACTGGTCTGTCATCCCAGCAGCCACATATGTCCTTGGCAGCATCCAACCGGCCAAGCAAAAATTCCAGGGCACCCTTGTTAAAGCCCGAGAACTTGACCTCGAAATAAGGAAAATCATGATCGAAGAAAAGATCAAAACTAGGCCCACGTCCAATCAGCGAGTCTATCTCCCACAAGAACTGGGAGGATTGGGGTTCCGTAGCATCGAGGTCGAAACAGAGGTCCAAATAGTAAGGAAATACACGTACCTCATGGCCCATCCTGAACTACAATACGCGAGGGAATGCTACACGAAACTAACAAAAGCCGGAATCAGAACTCCAATCACAGAATATGAACAAGTCAAGTCCAAGTACAACCTGCCAGACCTACCACCAACTGACCACAACACACCGAGGGACCTCATAAAAATCATCAAAACCAGAGACGTGGAATGGAGAAAGAAGGAATGGGCGAAAGCCATGACCTACTCTAAGCTAGTCATCCAACATGAAGACATCATCAGCTTCCCAGCAACAGGAAATATTTTCATGAACCCTACGAAGATCTCAATGATCAACGCAGCAGCCGAGGAACAACTTTACCAGTTGAGAGCCAATTCAACCCCAGCAGACAACACCTGCCGAAGGGGATGCGCAGCAGCAGAGCCCGCCTACCACGTAGCCACATCATGCGGACCAACCAATTATAACAACAGACATGACCAGGTCGTATACTGGCTGCTGCGACTCCTTCTAGACATCACTGGAGCCCCAGAAGACATGCAACAACAACTGCAGTTCGGCAAGGCGGTCCTGAATGTCGAATATTTGGGAAAACAAGGAGAAAAGATAAAGATCAGAGCGGGACAAAGCATCCTCACAGAACGGCGACTCCATCACAATAAACCTGACGTGATGATCCAACGGCTGGAACCTAAACCGAAAATATATTTGTTCGAGGTATCCGTACCGCACCTGCAAAACTATCTAACACAGGAAGGAATAAAACGAGCGAAATATACGCGCAACTCTGTGGAAGACATCCACCATAAAAATTTCGCTACCATCCATCGAGATACAAACCTAGTGGATGTGCTGAGCAGGCAACATCGATGCGCGGTGCGGTGCAACTTGGCCTGCTGATAATAGGGTGCTACGGAGAGGTCCTAAAAACACCAGAACACGAGGACCTGACCGGGATGCTTAGGGAGCTGGGCGCAGAAGGGACAGCGGTGAAAAGAATGATAGAGAGAGCCAGCTACAGCGTTGTAACAGAGACATCGCGCATAATCTGTAAACATGTGAACAGTTAGATGAGGGAGCGATGAGCGGAAGTGACGGGAGAAAGGTGAAGTGTGTTAGGGCTCTATATCTGGATAAGACACCATTTTAATGTTTTATATTTTATTTGTTATTTATTTGTATTTATTTTATTAGTCTTATACTTTATATATTATATGTATGATTTTGTTAATTTTGTGCTCAAAGTTTCTGCTTCATTTTAATCTGTCTGTTGGTTCAGTATATGTGCCTAATTGATGCAGATGCTATTGTGTTCTTGTGTTTACTATGTTAATGTAAATTTTATTCTGTATTTATACCAAACTTATGCGGGGAGACACCTTGCAGCCAATGTATTGAGAGTGTGTGACTTCAAAGCATACACCCTGTATCAATAAAGAATTTATACATATAGTTTGCATTCAGATCTCAACGAGAGCGCATCGGTCCGCCAAGTGGCTGCCTTTTTCGGTAGACCGTAGGGTTCCGAGAATCAAACTAATAGTACAATTGTGTAGTTGCGTGTAGTAGTTGACAATAGGCAACGTAACGTGCGATTGGGGTCGAGTCTATGGTGAGAAGTCACTATTATCTAGGAGTTATCTTGAGACGACGAGCTTTATCAGTCCGGGCCGCATATCAACTTGCAGTCCTGATAACGTGAACATCCAGCCGCTTATCTTGGTCAACTCAATGCTAACAACTGGAAGATTAATTAATTCGATTCACCAACACAGATCGGACAATATATACAGGGCCAACCAACAACACCGGCAACAATAATGGCGACGCGGAAAGCGGAAGAAATTGCAGGGCTCCGCAGATGCTTGGGCCAAGCAGACCACATTCCGGGCGACATGCTCGACGGAGCGCAAAAAGCAGTTCCCGACAGATCTCGAGCCGCTATTAAGAAAAAATTGCTGGAAATCAAGGCGGGGGGTGCAAGAGGGCAAGAAGGCTCAATCCGGGGACGACTCGCCGCCCCCGGATGCAGAACACCGATAACAGAGTTCGAACACGTCAAGAATAAGTACGATCTACAGGCCCTAGAAGAGATGCCACTTAACGCTGCGAGAGGATACACCAGCGCTATGTGTAAGCAGGAAGCAGGAGTGGGCGAAAGCCATGTCTTACCCGAAAATGGTCCTTGCCCAGGAGAAACACATCACGTTCCCGGCCACCAGCAACATCTTCGCAGCATACTCCACCAAGATCTGCCTCATCAATGCGGCGGCAGAAGAGCAACTCTTGGCAAACGCCAACAGAACCGCCGGGGTCACTAAGTGTCGACTGGGTTGCGATGCCGACGAGACCGCCTACCACGTCGTGACGTCCTGTGCAGTCACTAGTTATAATGCGAGACACGACCAGGTGGTGTACTGGTTGCTCAGGCTAATCCTCGAGGCGACGGGAGCGCCGGACGAGGAGGCGAAACAACTGCAGTTCGGCAGGGCGGTCCTCAACACGGAGTTCACTGGCCGGAGAGGAAGCGTAAAACGTACTTCTTCGAGGTCTCCGTGCCGCACTTGCAGAACTGCCAGACGCAGGAGGGCCTAAAACGCGCCAAATACTGCCGTAACTCCGTCGACGAGATAAACCATAACAACTATAAGTCGATCCACCGAGACCTCAACCTCGTCGAGAAGCTGCGGCGGAACCACCGCTGTCCGGTAGAACTTGGTCTCTGCATAGTGGGATGCTTCGGTGAGGTGCTCAACACCGAAGAATACCAGAATCTTGGCAGAATGCTCCTGGAACTGGGCGCTAGCAAACAAAGGATCAGGGCAACCATTGGGAGGGCATGCTACAGTGTCATCACCGCGACGTCCCAGATATTGATGAGGCATATGAACAAATAAACGTGTCGGGTGAGTGCGCAAGTGAACGGGGCCGGAGTGCCCGATGAGCCGGAAATGCCGGAATCCGGACTCAAAACCACGTCGCCAGGTGGTTGGCCACCATACCTCGCATTTCATATTTATGTCAGTTATTTTAAATTTTTTTGTAACTACGATAAGATAGGATAAGCGACAGATGTGATACTAGTACAAGGCGGTCCGGCTAACCGGCTGCCGATATACTCGACAGAAAATTGTGACTGTATTTTATTTATTTGTTTGTAATAGGTATGTACAGTCTATATCAATAAAATATATATACATATAGTTTGCATTCAGATCTCAACGAGAGCGCATCGGTCCGCCAAGTGGCTGCCTTTTTCGGTAGACCGTAGGGTTCCGAGAATCAAAATAATAGTACAATAATTGTGTAGTTGCGTGTAGTAGTTGATAATAGGCAACGTAACGTGCGATTGGGGTCGAGTCTATGGTGAGAAGTAGAGAACGGATTATAGGCAAAGAAAAAATGCAAAATAGGCGCCTTTATAGGCACAATTTTTTGGATAAAAAGGCTTAAACTTGAACCAAATAGGCAATAAAATAGGCAAATTTTACTACCAAATTTTCAATACATAGAAAAAATGAGTAACACAAATTTACGTTTATAGGTGCCTTAAAAATTCCTGCCGATTTCCAAAAATTTACAGCAATTTTCCTAAGATTTTGTTTTACATCAAGCACGCTGTTTGATAAATAAAACAATTACAAATATTGCACTTTACCATTTTGCTACAAGCTCGGATGAAAAATATTGTGTCGCCATCCAAGAATTCAGGATATGGTTTAATCCACGAAGAAATTTTGCTTGATTTAGGTACTCATTTTTATGTATTAAAATTTTACGCCAGCAAATTTTGGTCTACCGGTACTTTCATATTCATTCATGAGAAGTAAGAAAGTAACAGATACATCTGGGATTCATTAAAACTAGATATGTGTAGTAAATGGAAACAATATTAATTTGAGAACTCGAAAAGATATCCCTCAGTTTTCACCACAGTTGTCCGGGTCAGTTATTATCTCTATAAGAGATTATAGCTATTGACTTAGGACCTATAATAAATTATCTCAAGTGGGGTAGTAAAATTTTCAAATATTCTTTCAAAGTTAATAGTAATTATTATTAGCATGAAATGTATTTTGAGGTGGATAAATTAATATTTATTTGAATAGGCAAGAGTAGTCATTTTTGTGAAAATAAGCACCAGATACTCAAATAGACAAAAAAGGCACAGATAGGCACTTTGCCTATAATCCGTTCTCTAGTGAGAAGTCACCAATAGCCGGCAATAAATACAACACCCACGGAAAATGGCCATGATCACCAATGCAGGTTCGAACGCCGTTATCTAGAGACGACGAGCTTTATCAGTCCGGGCCGCATATCAAATTGCAGTCCTGATAACGTGAACATCCAGCCGCTTATCTTGGTCAACTTAATGCCAACAACTGGAAGATTAATTAATTCGATTCACCAACACAGATCGGACAATATATACAGGGCCAACCAACAACACCGGCAACAATAATGGCGACGCGGAAAGCGGAAGAAATTGCAGAGCTCCGCAGATGCTTGGGCCAAGCAGACCACATTGCAGACGACATACTCGACGGAGCGCAAGAAGCAGTTCCCAACAGATCTCGAGCCGCTATTAAGAAAAAACTGCTGGAAATCAAGGCGGGGGGTGCAAGAGGGCCTGCAAGGTTTGTTGCCTGGACCAACGAGGAGTCGGAAAGATAAACATCGGAGTATCACCAGAGACTCACATGCCGACCAAAAGTTCCAGATTTAAGGACCTGATGACTCTTTTTCCCGGCAGAACCCAAAAGGCCATAGAAACCCGACCCCGGGATAACCACCCTGAAGTTTACAACGCCAGGGTTGGAGCCCTGCGACCCCAATGACGCGGAGCCGACTGCGGAGCGAGCACAGCACAATGCCCTGCGTGGAGCGCCGTAGGAACCAGAATGAACTGCAGAAGCAAGGACTCCGGAATCGGAGGCACGACAACGAGTGCCAGCAACTTCAGCAGCGACGCCAGCAGAGGCCCCCCAGCCCGCACCCGTAACACCATCGCCTGGGTCGGCACCGGAGCACACAACACCGTTCTAGACCCCCAGGCGACGCCATCCATTGCAACCCCGTCCCAACAGGAAACCCCCACTCACCTGCGTCCGACAACACCATCTCTCGCAACCCCAACACCACAAAGAGACACAACACCACCACAAGACAACCTGGCTAAGAAGTTCCGGAAATGCCTCACTCTCACCTACTCCAGAAACCGTACTAGGCGACTGCTGCGGTTCCGCGCCAGGACTAATGGCGCGGAAGTCCGAGCGGTGGACGGTCTTCTAAACGCAGAGCCCATCAAGATTGCGACGGAGACCAGGGGTCAGGCCAGACGACACAAGGCCAGCAAATACGCCATCCTGGCAGCCGGATTCCTCCTGAGGGGACTTGTATAGGCCCGCATACATGGACACTGAGCGGAAGATTGCAGGACTTCGAGAGCCTGTCAGGAAAGCCAAAGCCCTGCAAAAGACATCCTCCGGGGAGAACATCACACACCGGCTGAAGGAGGAGGCAAGGCAGATCAAACAACTCCGCAGGACACCGGCCAAATACATAAAAACAACAGCGGACCGCGTGGAACTTCTCTCTGACGAAGTAATGCACCAGAGGGAGAGAGAACAAACCATCAAGGTTTCCGGTTCGAGGGCAGGCCGTCTGTCAGAACCGTCATGCCAGCCCAGCCCAACATCGACCTGAGTCCCCGAGTCGCCGGTGAATTCTACAAGGACCTGCACAAGGCCGCGCCCGAGGTCCCAAGACCAAAGGTGAGCGCCTGGATAAAGAAAATCGGGTCCTATGCTTCGCAGGCGACGGGAGTGCATCGGGCAGACACGGATTAGCGAGTGAAAATGGCGTTGAGGTTCTCAACGCCGTGGCGGGCACCCAGACCAGACATGATCCCCATGTTCCTCTACAAAACCTTCCCAGCTGCGCGGAAATACCTGGAGGAATTCGTATACAAGACCCTCTCCGGCGAATACCAACTAAACAAAGAGGACGTGGAGAGAAACCTTATCATAACACAAAAACGGGGACAAATCAGATCCCGCCAACTACTGACCAATCGCCCTCCTTAACAATAATTACAAGATGGTCACAAAAGTCTTGCTAGGCATGATTAAGACTTCTCTGCCCAAAGACATCATGCCTAAAGAACAGCTCGCCAGGGAGGGCATATGGGGCACGACACACGACATACTGATCGACAAGTCCTTCTCAGCCATCGCCAGACTCAACAGACGCGACAACCACACGGCGTGGTACGATTTTAGGAAGGCCTTCGACAGCGCGAGCCACAAACTCCTTAGGCAGCTCGTCGAGGCCCTGCCCATCCCCACAAGTGCGCGCAACGCAATTAAACACGCGATGACACAGTGGAGCCTAAACATCGGCCACGTCGGGGAAAGCCCAGTTAACGTCCGGGTGAGGCGCGGCAGCTACCAGGGCGATTCGTTAAGCCCATCCGTATTCAACCTCAGCACCGCCGGGATGATCGACTTACTGAGGCGGGACCCGCAGACCAACCGACTGTCGGGGGCAGGCACGAGACAATCGTCTATATGGACGACATCTAGTGCCATGCTCCCAACAAAATGACGATAGCCAGGATGTCGGCAATCATCAATGAGATCCGCAGAACTGGGGCTCCGAATGAACGAGGTGAAATGTGGCTATCACACAGCAGCGTGGGAGAATAATGAACCAGCAGAGGGATGGATACCAGTCCGTGATGGCTACAAGTACCTCGGTATCGTGCAGCTGGAAAAAGACACGAACCAGAACTACGACACCCTGGAAGCAAAAGTGATAGGAAAAGCAGCCAGATCCTATCGTCCAGCCTCACCACAGCACAGAAGCGGAGACTGTTCGACACCACGATGGTCCCGGCGGCAACATACATCCTGGGGAACATACAGGCGCGCGAACACTTCCAATCCACCTTGGCGAAAGCGCGAGACCTCGACCTGGAGATCGGAAGCGCATGGTGGCGAATAAAATCAAGACCAGACCAACCTCGAACCAAAGGGTAAATCTTCCCCAACACCTGGGTGGACTGGGATTCCTAAGCATTGAGGTGGAGACACAGATCCAGGTAGCGAGGAAGTACGTCTACCTTATGAGGAACCCCGAGCTCACCGAGACCAGGGAGAGGTTCGAGCGACTTGCCGCCCCCGGATGCAGAACACCGATAACTGAGTTCGAATACATCAAGAACAAATACAATCTTCAGGCCCTGGAAGAAATGCCATCAAACGCTGCGAGGGGATATACCAGCGCCATCAAGAAAGCGGACCTTGAGCAGCGGAAGCAGGAGTGGACGAAAGCCATGTCTTACCCGAAAATGGTCCTTGCCCAGGAGAAACACATCACGTTCCCGGCCAGCAGCAACATCTTCGCAGCATACTCCACCAAGATCTGCCTCATCAATGCGGCGGCAGAAGAGCAACTCCTGGCAAACGCCAACAGAACCGCCGGGGTCACTAAGTGTCGACTGGGTTGCGATGCCGACGAGACCGCCTACCACGTTGTGACGTCCTGTGCTGCCACCAGTTACATTGCAAGATACGACCTGGGCCCTGTTTCATAAAACTCGTAGTTTTTACTACAGTTAAGTACCATAGTAGCTCGAAATTTTTACCATAGTAAATAATCATGTTTCATAAATAAATTTTTATTGTAGTAGAATCAATCTGCTTTTCTACTACAGTATTTTTGTTTTTTGACTTTTGACCAAAGACGTATTCTAACGTGAGAATGGAGCATCCAACTTAATTAAAGTGCCATCCACGGCTCCACAAACTAGTGGAATTCCGGCCATTTCATCCACATTTTACGGCTACTTAACGTATTGACGAAAAATGGTATTATTTTATATACAGGGTGATTCAGGTTTTATCTTGTTAACTCCAGGAAAAATAATATGAGTTTGCTTCATGAACTATTCGGTAAATGCTTTGTTAAGAAAATACAGGGTGTTAAAGATTTAAGAAAAAATTAGTATTTTTTTAAATATAAAAAAATTGGTTGATTGAAATAATTTGAAATTTTGAACAGTAGTTGTGCTAATAATTAAAGTACATGATTTGATACTCCCGATGAAAAATTCTTCGGGAAATTGTATACACCCGTCCCCAACTAATGTAAAGCTACTTCTAGCTGTTGTCTTGGTGCAAGTGATTTATTTCTTCGAGTTGGGTGTTCTAATTGTGGTTGAATATTTTTTAGTATTATGTTGAAGAATTGCGAACGTACCCTAAACCGCTCATTGTACTCGTATGTTAATTCCATCCTATGGTAACTTATTCTTTCCCGAAATGTCCTGTGCCTTCTGTATTCAACCACTTTGTTTTCTGATTCACTTGAAGACATAATTTAATTGATTTAGATTTAATAGATACATGTGTCAACTATTTACGATCCCATCAACTAGAGTAAAATAATTCTGGCTTTTACTAAAGTAATTTTATATCCTTTCTTTATATGAAACATAATCTTATTTACCTTAGTAAAAAGTAGTGGTAAATATATGAATACTACAGTAAAAATTTCTTTACTCTGGTAAATTTATGAAACAAGTCATAGTAATTACTACGAAAACTTACTAATTATACAGTAGTAAATACTGTAGTAAATTTTTATGAAACAGGCCCCAGGTGGTATACTGGCTACTCAGGATAATCCTTGAGGCGACGGGAGCGCCGGACGAGGAGGCGAAACAGCTGCAGTTCGACAGGGCGGTCCTCAACATGGAGTTCACTGGCCGGGACAAACAGGAGTATAGGGTAAGAGCGGGGCAGAGCATCATCTCGGAGAGAAAGCTGCACCACAACAAGTCCGACATTATGGTGCAGCGCCTCGACACGAGAGCCAAAACGTACCTCTTCGATATCTCCGTGCCGCACTTGCAGAACTACCGGGCGCAAGAGGGCATAAAACACGCCAAATACTGCCCAACTCCGTCAATGAGATAAACCACAACAACTACAAGTCAATACACTCAACCTCGTCGAGGAGCAGCTGCGACGGAACTACAACAACAACATTGCGTAGAACTCGGCCTCTGCATAGTCGGATGCTTCGGTGAACTGCACAACACTGAAGAGCACCAGAATCTAGAATTAATACTCCTAGAACTGGGCGCATACAAGCAAAGGACCAGGACAACAATGGGAAGGGCATGCTACAGTGTCATCACCGCAACGTCTCAAATACTGATGAGACATGTGAATAAATAGACGTGGCGGATGAGTGTGCGGGTGGGTGTGCGGATGAGCGGGTTCGGAGAGCCATATGTGCTCTATGAGCCGGAGTCCGGACTCAAAACCACGCCGCCAGGTGGTTGGCCACTAACTACGATAACGTGGTGTGAGTTCCATAACGTGTCAGTGCCGCCGCCCTCTCTCGTACCGAATAAATGTGTGTTTTTTTACATTCGCGTATATTTTTTGCCGTCCCAGATGATCTGTGTTTGTTTATGTTTACATTTATATCTATATTTCTTGTACCTCATATTTTATTTTTATATCAATTATTTTAATGTTATTTTAACCACGATAAGATAAGCGACTGTGATACTCGTACGGGAAGGTGGTAAGGCTAACCGGCTGCCGATAGACTCGACTGAGAATTGTGATTGTATTTTATCTATTTATTTGTAATATGTATGTACATACAATCGGTATCAATAAAATATTATATACGACGACGAAGCCAAATATAGCACCTCTGTTTGTTTGTTTTTGTTTTTAGAGTTTGCTTGACTCTAGTTTGATTTCGGAGTTCAATTTATTAAAAAGGTGATCATCTCTGACTGTGCTACAGACCACACTCCCTTAGATTATTACTCAGATGTAATAATATTTGTTGAAAAATGTGTATTCATACCTGTTCTGGAGCCGGTGTAATGTGGGCGTAGCTTTAAGCAGACAACCAGCCGTGTCTCTCCACCCTAGTCCAGAAGATTGATGCCTGATAAGGAGGCAGGATAACCCAGTCAGGTTGATGATAACATTTTTTTTAATGGGTTTGTAAGTGCTTGAGTCCCCTACGAGTTTCAAAGAGTTGAGCAAATATTCACAGTACTCAATGAATGGTTGTTTGTTTGATAATTAGGCTTGTCATCACTGGATATTATAATGAGTTAGCCATTTGATAATTTGGAAAAAGGTAATTCGTTACTGTATTAAATGAACGTTGGTGGTGACGGGCTATTTACAATGGAGCCACCTAGCGCTCGGTATAATGGCCACATCATAAAACTATTCAAAAAAGATGCTTATGATGGCACGTGGCCGTCCTACAGAGTCACCGAGATCCGGACCCAGAACGGTCTCTATTGTTATGAATACAAAAACCTTATAGAATACAAAACTATTGACTTAACTAAATCAACCTTAAAATAAATATCTACTCTAGACATTATACGGGAAACATGTTACATGGTAGCATCTTTGTTTACAAATATTTTTAAACTAGATCGATTATTGTTTTAATTATTTTTCCCGGGGTTAAAATTTTCCGGAGTTAAAACGACCCCCCATTCGGATCTCCGCGGGGGCTAATCCAGGGGCACATTCATGCAAGAGAAAGAATAATAAAACCACCAGAATGGAAAAATTTATAGTCGACTTTTGTAATAACAGAGGTTTAAACACGAATATCAATTCAGTACACCAACATCTTCAGACAAATAAACCTCACATTCTAGCACTGTGCGAAACAAAAGTCCAATCGTCGTCAAGCACAGTTAATTATCTCTATCCAGGATATGAGTTTCATTCACGATTTAGACGTAACTTCGGAATTGGCATTTTTGTCAGAAGTGACCTCTCCTGCCAACGTGAGGAAGACTTTGAGCCCAATGACTTTGACGTCATGTGGCTTAGGATAACAGACCGACAAACGACGAGATTTATCTGTTGTTTATACCGACCACCCAGCGATACACAGTATAGGACACTTTTTTTGTCCCTCACAAAAACTGTTGAATTCATACAGATAAACTACCCCAAAGCTGAGATATCCATTTTGGGTGATTTTAATGTACATAACATCAACTGGCTTAAATACTCAAACTTCACTGATGAAGAAGGCCGTGAAGCGGAATCGTTTGCGATCAGCTGTGGTTTTACCCAGCTCGTTGATGAACCAACACGCATTCCCGATCGCGAGGGAGAATTCGCTAGCCTGTTGGATCTGTTTTTGACCACGAACCCTCAAATGTATACTACCACGGTGAAAGCCCCACTAGGTTCCTCAGATCATAAACTCGTCTCAACATCTTGTGTCCTACCAATTACTAGTGTTAAAGAAGCAAGTAAACCTCGTGTAGTCTGGCACTACAGATCTGCTAAATGGGAAGAACTCAGGGAATATTATCGAGATTTTCCATGGAGGAGTGTTTGTTTCGGCTCTAATGATCCATCTGTTTGTGCTAGGGAAGTTGCTCAAGTCATCCTAACAGGCATGGAAGCCTACATTCCCTTTTCTAAAAAACAGCCCTCAAACAGCAAACCTTGGTTCAACAAAAGATGCAAGGAAGCTGTCGCCTCCAAACAACTGGCTTTTCGCCAATGGCGAGAGAGCCACGACGGCATAAATCATCACAATTTCATCCTTGCTCGAAACAGATGCAAAGAAATAATAGATCAAACCAAGGAAACTCACAACCAAAGAATTAGGAACAAACTTCTATCCTGCCCTAACGGTTCGAAATCTTTTTGGTCTGTAACTAAGGCAGTCAGCCAGAACTTCACCAGATCAACGATTCCACCACTTACACGGACAGATGGTACTATCGCATCCACGGCTACTGAGAAGGCGAACTTGTTGGCTGGAGTGTTTTCTTCATACTCTTCCGTCGACTTTCATGGAAGAACTCCGCCAATGATCCCTTCCGTGGAGACTAAAATGTCAGACATTGTTTTCCGACAGCGGGTCATAAAGAGCATTATGTTAGCCTTAGACCCAAACAAAGCTTCTGGGCCCGATGACGTACCTGTTATCGTACTAAAAAAATGCGCCACTGAGCTGTCATCTGTTTTCTGCCGACTTTTCAACTTGTCGTATAAAAAGGGAATATTTCCTTCTTGCTGGAAATGTGCACGGATCCAACCTATTCCCAAGAAAGGCAAAAAGACTATACCAAGTAACTATCGACCAGTGGCACTGCTTTCAGTAATATCCAAGATTATGGAGAAAGCTATTAACCAACATCTTTTAAAATACTTGGAAGGAGCTAATATAATCAGCGACCGCCAATACGGATTCCGCAAACAGAGGTCAACTGGTGACCTCCTCACTTACGTCACCGAGCTGTGGAACGGCGCAATCGAGCACCATGGGGAGTCTCGAGGGGTTGCGCTTGATATTTCTAGAGCTTTCGACCGTGTTTGGCATGATGGACTGTTGGCAAAACTGCAGGCCTATGGCATGCCCGAGAAATTCTGCTTGTGGCTTGCGAGTTATCTCGAAGATCGTTCATTGCAGGTGGCAGTCGATGGAGTTCTTTCTGAGACCTTTTCTATCAATGCCGGTGTGCCTCAGGGATCCATTTTATCTCCGACTCTCTTTCTAATATTCATAAACGACTTGCTTGAAACAACAGAAAATCCAATATACAGTTTTGCCGACGACAGTACCCTCATATCTTCTTATACGTTAGATGCGCGAACATCTGCTATCGACGTACAGACTCGCAGGGAGCAAGAAGTTGCCATACTTAACAATGACTTGCGAGACATTCTAACTTGGGGCGATAGAAACCAAGTCCAATTCAATGCTGGAAAAACCCAAGCAGTCATCTTCTCTAAAAAGACCAACGTTTTGGAGCCAGATATGATGATGGCGGGACACTCTCTTACCCCAGCGTCATCTCTTCGTTTACTTGGAGTGAGCCTCGGAGCGAACATGTCTTGGCATGATCATGTTGCAGGTCTGGCGAAGAGTGCTTCTCAAAAACTTGGAACACTCTTCCGCACGAAGAAATTTTATACACCACAACAGCTTCTCCTCTTATACAAGGCTCAAATCCGACCATCCTTGGAGTACTGCTCACATGTTTGGAGCTCAGCTCCCAAACATACGCTGAGACTTCTCGACTCGATTCAGAAAAGAGCCATCCGCTTGATTGGGGATCCAGATTTGACAAAAAATTTAGACACTCTCGAACATCGAAGAAGAGTAGCTAACCTGAGTCTGTTTTACAGATATTTTAATGGAAGGTGTTCAAAAGACGTGGCCCGCTTGATCCCACCAAGAACAAGACCGGGCAGATATACACGTCGAGCCGCAGACGCTCATCCGTATCAGGTTCAGCTCGTTACACCTCGTACCACCCTATTTCAGAATTCTTTTATGTATAGAACCGCATCACTTTGGAATAGCATTCCAAAGGGCATGTTTCCCGAAGTATACAACTTACAGTGATTCAAGGCCAACGTGAATCGATATCTCCGCTCATGCACCGCTCCCAGAGCGTCATAGGGATTTCCCTGCAGTGCATGTGCATTTTCAATAAAAAAAAAAATAAAAATTTTGGCTAGTCAATAATAGGTATTTTAAAGGCACGTATATTCATCTGAGCACGAACGGCATCGCGGCAAGGCGAGGCCGAACGAGCATACGTATGTAGACGTGTTACCGAGGCGCGGCAAACTCCGTGTGGCTGTACGACGTACGAGCCGAGGCTGTTCGGATGTCATGCGATGGAAGTCGGTACTTCAAAGAAAAATTTGAATATATGTGGACGGCATACTTTATCGCTTTTATGTTTGCCTCGGTTCGCTTCTTCTGTCACGTCCAATTTATCTACTGGATTTCAAAATTTACATAATTGAAATAATTTTTGACAGTTTGTGATCAAAAATGAGTTGGGACAACAAAAAAAAACTTTAAGCTTGGCTACTATCGATGTTCTCTACTTTGACAGATCACTGACAGTGCCCTTTATTCCATAATTATTATTATTCACACAGATGAATCGGTGATCTGTTAGTTGCCGCGGCACACATCGTTCGCAATCAAAAAACATATAAATAACGAGGCATTCGTTCGGCCTCACTTGCCTCGTTCCCGTTCGTGTTCAGATGAATACACGCCTTAACAGATAATAATACGAGGCGAGATAACGTCATTTAAAAGTGCTCGTGATTGTATTTTACTGCTTTTATTTCTCTAGTGACATTGGGCGAGATTTCTTTAGAAAATGGAATAATTTAAGTACTTTAGTTTTAAATTAGGTTTCTTAAGCGATTTTAAGATTTAACCGAAATTGGATTTTACGTTTATAATTTTTGATTCTTTTTGCGTTTGGAATTTTTTAAATATTACTGAGAATTAAAATAAGTATTGTTATGTAAATATTAACCTATTAGGCCACTTCCCGCGCTTTCTAATTCAGCTGTATCAGTGTTCGGACGCTGTTTGCCCGGGGCGATACTGCAAGTGTTTATTTTAAAAATATTACTGAAACTTTTCGTGATTGTTTTCGAGCGAGTAGCCGACTTGCGAGTTATAAGAAGTTGGATTGGAAGTTTTTTCTTTCTAAGTTTCTTCCGAGATGTAATCGAATTAGAATCAAGGATACTTGTTGGGTCGACGATCGACAGTTTGCAAGGAGACATATTTGATTTGTAACAGACAGAGCTTCGAATAACAGTTGTATTCGATAGAATTTAGGCGGATTTCTTTTAGAACTGGTAAGCTAGAAGTATTTGGATTCCAACTATTATGCGCTATCTTGATTATCTCTGCAATTCAGACGATAATAAGAAATCACCAAAGTAGGTTAGGACACTGAAACAGAGCGTGGCTGCCAGGGTCTGCCTCCGAATTCAGCAAAGTGTAAAAGAATTGAAAACAGAGCGTGGCTGCCAGGGCCTGCCTCCTAATTCAGCAAAGTGTAAAAGAATTGAAAACAGAGCGTGGCTGCCAGGGCCTGCCTCCGAATTCAGCAAAGTGTAAAAGAATTGAAAACAGAGCGTGGCTGCCGGGGCCTGCCTCCACGATTATATTTAACACGATTTTAATCTCGAAAACTAAAGCTCCAACGACCAATAACTACAGGAAACTTTTGACCCATTTTTGCTACATTCCCTTTAAGTTTATAAAAAATGAAACTTTATACTTCAAATATTTTGAGAAGTGATTTATTACACCTTCTTCTTTCGTCAGCTGTTACCTGCCAAAGCCACGATGATTCAAAGTTCATAGTCGCTGCATTGTTCCTACCTGTGTTAGGGACATGCGCAGAAAAACTTTCAGCTTTTATAAAATAACGAGGGTCTGACAGTGGCGGGTCTTGCTCTATAACAATAATAGTTGAAATTTATTGCTACGAGCGACTAGATCTGAAAGTTTTACATCCTTCATCACCTTCACGGTATCAGTATTTTCAACTGCTCGAACTGTATGGTTATTATTTACAGCTAACAGATTGTTTATTCGCAACAGAATCGGTTGTTTCAATATTGATGGATACCAAATACCTACAGTTTAACGTATTCGCAGACACTGACGAAGTTTTTCCTGTCTGAATTTTGGGCACATAATTTCGAGGAAAAATAGTAGGTACCAAGTTTATGAATTTTCGGATGCATTTGCACCATACTCTAATAATTTTGATAGCCACTGACCTAGAGCATGACCTTTTTGTGAAAAATGAAAACAATCATGTGAAATGAAATCTATATCTATAGCTTCATCGTGTCTATGCAAAGGGTTGTCTGGTGCATTGAAAATCTTTATAAATGGCTGCAACACAACCGTGAAATCTTTTCTAGAATCATATCTTCCACTTTTTATCTGAAAAAATAAAATTATTTCATTAGGTAGGTAGGTACTTTTAAACGTTACAAGCTACTTGAAACTTACTATAGCTTCTTCAGCTTCTTGATATTCTTTTGTTAGCCTTGTGATAACACTCATTTGGTTTTCTCCAGTATGAAAACAAGCACAAAATAATGTATGCAGTAGTTTACACATTATTGTTCGTTTCACTCTTATACTTACAGAAACATCTGCAAAATAAAATAAATTAAAAAAAAAAAAAGATAAACCATCTCAAATCTACAATAAAGTACCTATCTACAAAAAGATAATTCCATGAGATATAATTATACGTATTTACGATCAAACAATATTTGGGTCATTAAATTCACGTATCATACCAACTGAGAAAATTTTTTCAAATATAATCGGGTCCGACAGCCTACGACATGTCGCGTGGTGAAGCTCGACGTCAATCGGGCATGAGAAGCTGCGTCAAGCTCGGTGATGTCAAGCGACATGTAGCGCAAGTTAGAACAGCTATGGTTTGTCCAGTGAGTGTTGGCCGATGAGATTCCACACTGATCCTGACTATAAACGATTTTATTTTATGAGATTTAATTCGTACAATTACAATAATTGATTTATATAAGTAATTATAATATTTATTATTTAATATATTATAAATATTATAATACAATAATTGATTTGATTCGTACAATTATAATAATTAGAAGTAGTACGAATTAAAACATAAAAAATAAAATCGTTTATAGTCAGGATCAGTGTGACATCTCACGGGACAACACCAAAATATGCTAATCTGATTTACAATATCTTAACGCGCAGAAAAATCTACGTCAAAGACAAAGGCAATCAAATACATGGACCACAAATATCCCACAAAGTCCTAGCACAGGAGTCCCCATTCAGCTCACAGTTATTCAACATAATACCTCAAAGTTAATTTTAAATCATCTCTGATAAAGTAACACCACTATCATAATTATGCAGACGATCCAGTAATTTTTACATAAGGACAAAAAATTTCTAATGAGACCAGACAAATCAATGCGACACTAGACCTTATGACTACTTGATTGTTCGCTAACCATGATTTTACAGTATCGCCGACAAAAACAGAATACGTGTGGTTCAGGAGGGAAAAATAAAAAATTCCAGACGTTGAAATACCTAGAAAATCAAACGTACGATACCTAGGCATTATCCTCATCGACTCTCTTAACTGGAAAACTCGCCTGAGCAATATGATTAAAACGCCAATCAGGGTATTAATATAATTAGGGCACTGTCAGGAGTTGGGTGGGGCGCTAACCCGCAGATACTGATGTTGATATACTACACCATGGTGAGGTTACATTTAGACTTTGTAAGTATTCTGCTTAACCGCACACAAAAATCCATTGAAAATAAAATGAACCCCACACAATATAAAGCCACCAGAATCATCACAGGATTAATGAAATCAACACCAACATTGTTATTCTAGCGCAGAACGGAGCATTACCCTTCCAGGAACAACGCAGAGATGGCTGGCACTCAAATTTTACAGCAAAATAACCAGATATAAAAAACACCAGCTAATACCAATGATAAGAACCGCACACATAGAATATAACTTAGGAAACGAATATTGGAACAACAAAAAAGTCCCTATCTGGTAGACACTTTGCCAATAATAGCAATATTTGAAAGCAACTTTAAAAGAGTCAACCTGCTACCCTGCTTGACATAGACTACAAATATCAGGTAAATGAAATAGACATCTTGAGCTTGAGACTTGACGAAAATGATCCGAACGTTGACAGCGAATTCATGCGACAAATTGAAAACTATAAATTCGAAAATTTCAACCAAAAATATAACACTTAGGTCCGTATTCACAAAGAGTTTCTGTCTTGTAATATCTCGAAAATAATTAAATAAATGGGATGGAGATATGCAGTTTTTATGCGTTAGAGTGAGATGGGTATAATTGATTACGTAATTATTTAGGAAATTATCGTTTGTGAATATGGGCGTTAGTGTATTCTGTGAGTCGAACGAATGTGCTCGGATATCAGAGTCTAACGAGACTATACCTCCCCCCCCCCATTTTCGAGGATGCTGAATACGATGGTGGTGGTTTAAACTATTCTCGAGTTTAAATTGTTCTCGGGGCCAAGAACAACCCCCGAAAGGGGTGAAACGAGAACTCGCAGCGTGAAATCGACGAAAATCCGTCCCCGCCCGTTTTCGATGATGCTGAACGCGATGCTGACGTCGAGGTCGGTACACGACGCCCGCCAACCCCTCTACGCGGCCAAGAACAACCCCCGGAAGGGGTGAAACGGGAACTCGCCGCGTGAAATCGACGAAAATCCGTCCCCGCCCGTTTTCGAGGATGCTGAACGAACGAGGACTAAAAAGTTCTCATGTTAACTTTTCACCCCTTCCGGGGGTTGTTCTTGGCCGCGTAGAGGGGTTGGCGGGCGTCGAGAACCGACCTCGACGTCAGCATCGCGTTCGGTGACCTCGAAAACGGGGGGGGGGGTGACACAAGTTTGGCCAACAAGAGAAAGAACTTCCGTGATTTATGCTTCATACGGGTGGTTTTTGGCCGTTTTAGAGGGTGCGGTCAACTCGAAAAGAGTTTAAACCACCACAATCGTATTCAGCATTCTCGAAAACGGGGGGACGGCTAGTCTCGTTAGACTCTGAAATCCGAGCACTTTTCGGGGTTTTTTTCCGACACACAGAATCCACTAACTGACGCAATAGCACAATAAGCCCATGAGGCTAAGGTGCTTCCGGCGATCCTAAATCAGACGGGCCTCGAAGGAAAAAAAAAACACTGACGCAACCAAAATTAATGAAAGATCGGGGTTGGGGATATACAACACAGAACTGAACATCTCATTTTTCGCATTTATAGGAAATGAAATAGCAGAAAAGTTGACTAATAATAGGAAGGATTCTGAACAGTCCACTAAGCACCAAACCGGACATAGATGAAATAAATCTATAATTTTGAAAGATAGTCCCCACAATCTTTCCCCACAACAGGGAAAATGAATGGGAACAGCAATTTATAGAGAGAAAGGTTAATGGTACAGTCCATCCAAGAGAACTTTTCCAAAAAAACATATTTTGCAACATGTAAAGTAAAAAATAGATGAATAGAATAAAAAATTACTTAAAATTATTTGTTTAAGATCATGTCATAGCCTAAGCGAAGCCGACCTGGAGAGGCTAGTCATATTAGAAAATCCATATTTTGAATGTGGAGAGTATGGAATACCCTCCATACATCAATAATTATTACTAGAATGTACGATTACAAAATAGAAAATTACGACACATACTTACCTACTTTGACCTACGTAACCATGTCATTAAACTGCCTACAAATCTGCGATCGATACTACGAGAAATCGACAGAAAATATCAAATAATCATCCTTTTTTTCATAGACTACAAAAACATCAAGATATAAATTGGAAAGCTGATTGCGATTAAAAATATGTGCTAATTATAAACATTTTAAACATAACTACAGCTAAAGTCAAACACTAGCATGATATAATAATAATTAAGACTGTGATGAAATAATACATTTTCTAAGTTTTGTTTACAGATTCTATCTTTATATCTCATAATAAGGGTTCTTAATAATAATTATGCTCTGTCCCTACTAACAATAACCATCGATTACCTACCAGTGGAAGATTAGGAAACAACTAAAGTAACATAAAGTGATGATACAATACAGTCAACTCATTCAGGAGATGAGATATCTCAGACAACTTTAGCTGGGTACCCTGATGATTCAGAAAACAAACACAGAATGGGTTGGTCAAATAGTTTTTAAGTAATCTAAAGACCAAGAAGATTGAATAAGAAAAAGAAGTTCGCCGCTTGGTAGCGGTGAACATCAGTTCAGTTGAACGAGGATTGAACAAGGGAGCCCATTTTTATATACCGACTTTTCCTTGGCTCAGTTTTTTAATATGAAACCCTGTATATTTTGGTACTTTCATATTTCCGGAGAATAATAAAGAGATTGGTTTTTACAGTTTAAATTAAGTTATGGGTTATATTGGCTTATGAGTTATAAACAAATGAAAATCGCAATTTTTCATTTTGAAACCAGTGTACATCGAAGCGGCTGCAAATATCGGAACACGGCTTATATGTCCCTATATTAACTTTTCACATGGTATCCTACTATGGGGTTTAAATTTTAATACAGGGTGATGTAAATTATCAGATTTTTAATCACTCTCTATAAAAATTTCACCTACATCTTAGGATAGTACATGAAAATTTGAAATAGGGACATGTAAGCCGCTTTCCAGACTGTTTGGAGCCTATTCCGATGTATAGGTACTGGTAATGAAACATTGCGATTTTCATTTGCTTATAACTCATGACGTACTGAATTTAAACTGCAACTGTGAAGTCCATTCTTACTGGATTTTCTCAGGAGATATGAAAATAAGAAAATATAGAGCGGTCCTAAAAAAAAAATGGACAATGTAGTCATGACTCAGCCAAGGAACACGCTATATAAAAAAATTTACGTCGATAGAACATAAAATAAATTAAAAAATTTACCGGTTCCGGGTTTTTTCAATGCTAAAAATAACTGAAAAAAAAACAGTAACGCGTCATGGGAATGACGGGCTCGGGGACTTGGCTCATGGAATGCAATCACATCGGTTGGAATCTAGGAGCAGTGCACTCTCGGCTTGAAAAGCTATTCCGACGAAATTAATGAACATCTGACTTGGCATGCTGGCTTGCCAAGTCGATAACATACCAAATCCCCCACCTTGGGAAGCCGCCAAAAGAAAACACACAAGCTTGCCTTGGCCTATCAAGTGGTTTGTTCGATAATTATTTCGGGCTTTTTTCCGAAGATAGCTACGCATCAAACTTATGAAGCAACAGAACGGAATTCAAACATGGAATAAAAGCAGATAATATTATAGTGTAGGTAAAGTATAACTAACCTAAAACAGGAATTAAATTAACAAAAGTTCTTGATAGATTGTCTTTAAGGTAATCTAAAGCCACCATCAACTTTTTGGCATGCATCATGGGTGAAGCTCTTTGTCTATCATAACACTGAGCTGAACAAATGTCATTTGCGCCAAAGAATACAGTTATCATTTTCCAATCATTTCTAGCATCGATATTTGGATTATTTTTAATCTTCTTAACCAATAGTTTAGCTTGTCGAAGCGCATCTTCGTCGGCTGAAACTGGAAACGCAACATTCAATTGAGAGTGCCTTGACAAAAATTCTCCTGTTCCCGTAGAGTAGCCAGTCAGATTTTTATTGAATTCCTTGAGAATGTTTGGTAAGGTCAGATACTGTCTCCATGTTCCTTCACCACCTGAAACAAGCATAGGTTGCTGTAATTTGATGCTATCACCATATAAATACTTTGTTTGAAAAAACTTCCAGATTCGTTTCCTAAAATCTCTAGCCATCTTATCTAGAGAAACACCCACTCTCGGAACAAATGATGCTTTAGTTTCGAGGTATTATATGCGTCGCTTTTTGCAATTTCGGTTATCGTAAACATTAATGATCGTAAGTAAGTACTTTGTTATATCTGTAGAGAGTAAAGTTTTACTTTGAATCTCTCTAGAAAGTAATTATTGCAAATCTAGAGCGATAAAAAATATGTCTTACTGGTCTTATTTACTATTTTGTCTTACTATATTTTATCGTGTGATCCACAAAATTTTTCATCAACTAGTACCTTGAATAAAATGAAGCATGTATGCCAGAAAAAAATACAAACAATTGGCAATTGGAAGGTGTGTAATTGAACTACTCCAATCAATGATCTACAAATCATAGAACAATAAATAAAAACACTAATGGCATAATCAATTTTGTTAGAGTAAAGAAACTAACCTGGAACAGTAAACGACATTTGCTGAGTACGTGCTGTGCTGAGTTTATTACTAATTTCCATTTGACATTGGTTGTATTCCAAGGAGCAGGATGAACAACAAGAAACAAAATGTTAGTTTTGCCCATCGAATTAGTATGGAAATCACTTGGTTCTGCCACCCGCAAGGGATAGCGCTCTCGCGTGACTCGTTGTAGGTTACCCTAAGTCGCTTTTAAAACAGTGAATATCCACAAAGAACAATTTAGCTCATAAACTTAGAATATTCTGTCTTTCTAAATGAGGGTAAAATAACATTTCTATTTCCGTTCGAGTTTGAGTTTTTTGATGATCCAATTATCATTTATCATTTTATAATTTTACTTCCAAAGCACAAACAATAACAGAATTTATATATAATGGTGGTGGTTAAAAATCGCATGAATCATAAAAAAGTGGCAATCAAGGTAGATACTTGGTAATATACCAGTAATTTCATCAGTTTCTTAAATTATAGTCATAAATTATTGATTTTCACAATATATTTCAATGTTTTAATTTAAACTGACAGGAATTGATTTTATACAGGATGTCTGCTTAAGACTGACATCCTATATATCCAATATTCCAATATATCTCGGAAACTAATGGGTCAAGAACCTAAATATAAAAAATTCCAAAATAAGCATAAGACACATGAGAATTTGAACTACTAAAGTTATTTTAAAATTATTTAGGTAAAATGAGCTCAGAGATGACTGCAATAATGGCCATCTCTCTCTTCCAAGGCACTAGTTGATGAAAAAATTTTGTGGATCACACACGATATTATGAACAAATCCAGAATGTAATCAGCGCAAGGAAAAATCGCGATATAACAAAAGTAATGGGCGATTACAATGCTAAAACCGGGGAGGGAAGGTATGAGGATTATGTTGGCGATTTTGGATTGGGCGAAAAAAATTTATCATTTCATGATATCAAAATCACGAGTAAGCTTTTCCGAATTGACTGTTGCTACCAAACTTAGCACAAATTATGCCAACGTACGAGGGTTGCTATGTAGGAGAATCAAACGACAACAGCCTGTCGCAAATGTGGCAAAGAGAAAAAAACACCCGCTCATGTTGTTGGTTTTTGCTCTTCAAACAACTGTCAAATCATAGCAAGACATCACCGTGTTAAGCATCAACTGACAAAACTTTTGTCCGATAAAGGATTCGACTGTTTCGAACAGATACACGCGATTGATAGTAACGGATTAATTCGGTTTGATAAAAAATCTAAAAGAACGCTAATAGTTGATCCAACAGTCCGATATGAAACAAATGAATCAAATCAGGATCAAGTTATTAAACAACATAAGGCTTCTATACAATAAATCTTTCAGCTTTGAGTAAAAAAAATGCAAAAACAGGCCAATTTTGTAATTTAATTGACCTTTATTAATATAAAATATTATGCAGGGTGTTTCTTGACTCAGTATTGACAACATCGCCTATTTTTTTGAGATAGGACACCCTGTATATTTTTGTAATTTCATATTTCCTGAGAAAATCCGACATAACCAACGAAGTCTTCGATATAAGATACCGATAGACTGCTTTAATACTGGGATAATCTCCGAACTAAAAACTGGGATACTTTGCAAACTAAACTACATGACGCGTCCCTCCAGGAAACACCGCTTCCCAACAAAAGGCTAAAGATACGACTTAACTGCTATTAGATTTACAAATAACAATGTTTAATAGAGCAGTTGAATATTATAAATTCACGAAGAAAATTTTCAGGGGTATTATGCTCTTACCTAGGCAGACTAACACACAGAGCCATCTAGTCACCTCGAAGCTATAGACAACGTCCTGTTTCGGTCTTTTTGTGACCTCATCAGTAAAGCACATCGAGAAAATAATCAGAGGATGTATTAAAGTCAGTCCAGGAAGCCAGCTCTTATATGAAAAAGTGACACGGAACTCCGTGACTTTAAGAGCCTTGCCATGTACCGATGGAGACATGGACTATGGTATGTACACTGAGTGTTGTCCTTTGTCATGCCACACTGATTCTAACTAAACAATTCCATTTAATTCGATTTGATTCATACACTTATTATTTCTAAGTCGAACCAGATGTGGTATCGCAGTTCGTGTCAGTGGCATGTGTTGAGGAATAATGAATATCCTACGAATACATTATTTCGACAAGTTATTGACGAATTAGAGCCTTGAAACTTTTTGATAAAAATATACAACGCAAGTAAGTAAGAATGATAATAATAAATTGTTATATATGATTAGAAATAGCACGTCACCTACCTGCTGGGTGGCGTTTAAAAGAAAGAATTCGACCTCCGTTTTCTTTTTCTGCAGTAAAATCGTTTCCCAGGAATTTTGTGTAATTTTTTAGTTCGTTGCGAGAATATACCCTGTCCGTTATTTTTCAAACATTAGAAAAACAAGGCAATAGATTTTTAGGCATTCACGCAATTAATAAGTTACTCGTAGTTTATCACATCGTAAAACATCACAAGTAATTCTGCTGAATCCGTATTAAAAACGTTTCAAATCACAAAAACCTCATTAGTATATTTAGCGCTGTCACTGACAGTAGCCGATCAGCTGGACGACAATCTTATCGTATCAATCTAAGCGTATCAAGACGCGAGTCGTACTTCCGTCTCACTCTCGCTCATCTTTTTAGAATTGCTGACGATTCAAACGTATTTCTGACAATACGTCCCAATTTAACTCGATTAACTATGCAATGCAATAGAAGAAGTAAGAAACATAACAAGATGATGTATCCTTAGTTATCACAACAGAAAACACTCAGTGTACAGACTATACCGGCAGCAATGCATACTTGTACCCGTCGGGAATTAGAAGATTTAGACTCGGCCGCACCCAACTAATACACCTCCACCGACCGCATGGCCAAGATCCTTCTCAGTTCTTACATGCGATATTTTATTTATTCATTTATTTACAATATTTTATTACAACAGGTTATACCCCAATTATTACTGTATGACTCCACAACAAAATATTCACATTCAGGGTGCGTAAAAAGTATTGCACCAAGCGGGATTACGCAGAGGGGGTTTGACATTTAGATTTGACATTTGGTGAGGTTGAATTACATATAAATACCCCTACGTTGGTTTGAGTTTCATTTATTTTGTGCGAATGGCGTTTGTCTGCGGCCGCCATCTTGATTTTTTTTAAATGGCAGCCTAGGTTTATTTTGGTTTCATTGAGCGGTAAATGATTTAGAAATACAATTCGGTATATCATAAGTTTGTTTATTTAAAATTAACGAGGAAAAAATTGAAAATGAATAAATTATGTAGTTCAAGTAGAATAATTAAAAATAAATTTCTTAGTTGAAGAAAATTACAATCGGTGCTCAAATTGATGTCCATTCACTTCTTGACAATTTCTAAGTCTATTAACAAAAGCGCCCAATGCATTCTACAGATATGCTGGAGAAATGTTAGCAATCGCAATTCTAATTATTCGAGCTTCCAATTCATTTAATGATATTGGCTTATCACGATACACAACACTTTTCAAATATCCCCAAAAGAAAAAAATCATGGGAGTCATGTCTGGAGACCTATTGGAGGGCACTCAATCGCATCCCGTCGTCCAATTCATTGCCCTGTGAAAGTGAGATTTAGGAATGTACGAACTTGCAAACCGAAATGGGCTGGATCTTGTTGATAACAGACCATCTTGGTGCAAGGCTTGTGTATTTATTGGGTTTGGTTTAATCTCTTTTATTTTTGGTACAATTTGATTTTTTAATAATTGCAAATAACCTACAGATGACAATGTACCATGTATAAAGAACGGGCCAATGTCGTTTCCGTTCAGTATTCCACACCAGACAATACAGTCTTTTGCTTTTGGTTTTTCTCTTTTGTCAATTGCTTTTCCCTATTTGTCATGTTTCTTATTTTTCTATCTATTAATGATTATAGTCATTGATTTATCAATCAATTTCCTTATATGTCAAATCAGTTTCACTTTATGTCAATTGCTTTTCCCATTTATTTGCAGTGACAGTATCATAATATTGGAAAAGAATTTGATAAAAAAGGAATAAGGGACAAAAGAGGATTTTCAATTGAAAAATCACGCACTGACCTTTGATAAATGGGAAAAGTATTTGACAAATAAGGAAAAGCAATTGACAAAAGACGAAAACCAAAAGAAAAAGACTGTAAGTTTTGTTTGGAAATTGCGTGTGAATTTACAAGTTGATATGAGAATTACCAGAGTGCCAGTATCTACAGCTATGCCTGTTTACATAAACATTTAACATAAATGGAGCTTCATCTGAAAAAACAAAGCTCTTGCAAAATTTTGATCATTTTTTGTTCTTTCCATCATAATTTCTGCAAATTGTAACCTGCGATCAAAATCATCTTCTAATAATTCATGAACGAGATGTGGCTTTTAGGGATGTAGCAAGACTTCTTTAGTTTTTTTCTTATTGATCCATCACACAAGTCATGATCTGCTGCAAGTTGCCTCACCGAAGTTAGCGGTGTATAAGTCACATCCAATAAAACTTGTAATGAAATGTCATCACTCCATTTAATACAACAAAATTTCACTTTTTGAAAAAACCCAAAAACCACTGTCAAGATTACTATAATTAATCAACAATAATAGGCTCATTAGATTTTGATGATAATATCGATAACTCGTTTTACAAACTCTTATACCTCCATTGTAAATTAAGAAAATTAAAATTCTCACCGGCGCACCAAGAAACTCCTCTGTATTCGATCATTGTGCCAAGGGCCCATTCTTCCATAGCTCCATTTCCAGCAATAAGAGAGTCTCCCATGGCTCCGATTACGTCAATATCACCTGGCCTCAGCTCGTGGACACTTGTGGGCTTAGTCAATGATCGACCTTTACCAAGTAAAGTGAAGTTGGAGCAAGGAAATGGCATAGAATTTGGCATTCGTCGTTGTTTCCTAACAAATTTTTTTCTCTCCTCCGGATATTTTATTGGAAAATCTCCAAGTTTCTAGAAGAATTTATCAAGTATGTTTATTACGTCGGTGACAAGAATAAGTTTTAGTATATGCGATGTTATCAGTATTAGAAAGCATTCATTTAATTGATTTCTTATAATAAATACTCGTATTCCAAGAAAAAGGTATATAGAAATAAGTAATTTTACTGCAACTTTTAACTATAAGATTTTTTTCTAAAAATTGAAATCATAGGTACGACTTGTAGAAAGATGTTTCCATCAAGTTTTGAAAGCTTATCTTTGCCAGTGGAAGTTTTTATTCAGCATTTAAGGTTGTTATCTTTAAATACGAGCTGGATGCAATGTTTTGGTTACTTTTGCAACATCAATATCGTTGTTTTTTTAAGAAAGGTTGAATGCTTATCTTTTATTGTCCTAGAGTGGGCGACTCACATTAACAATACCGGACACGTTTGTTTTCTACTTTTCCAAACATAAAATTCCCATGCAAATGGGAGCCAGATTTCCCAAGCCCAAGGAAGTCGAGAAAACGGTTTCAATTTGTGACGTCATTATTATTATTTCTTTTCATTGTGACGTGATTTTCAGGGATAATATAATAAGTGGTACAATTAATTGTGACCTATAATTTTTGGAAAATCAGGAAATAGCAATCCCAAGACTGAAAATACAACGAGTTTTTTTCTATATTTACAACATTTATTATTGATTCAATACAAGGTAAATAATAGCTATTTATTATACAAGAGAAAAAAGTGATAGATTTTAGCTCGAGATGTGATTTCGTCCTCGACGCGTTTAGCGGAGGGGACAAACACATCGAGAGCTAAAATCGCACTTTTTTCTCGTGTGTAATATACAATTTTTTTCTGCGAGAAGAAATATCAGTGTTAGAATGTCGAAAAACGTAGTTAGATAACTGAAAATTATGTCGGAAAAATGATTTATGTTAAACTTGGATTTTCAAACGGTCTTTTATCGTAATTGACGTTGCCTGGGTAACGAAACGATTTAATTATTACATAAACGTCATATTAATGTAATTAAAATTGAAGACAGTTTTTCAAAGATTGCAACTTAGTTTTCGATGAGTGAATTTAATAGTGATTATTATGAAAATTTCACGCCATCAATTTTCAGCCAATAAAGTACGAGCATTGCTTACCGTTGCCATGGTTATTTGTGTATTATATCGGAAATTTTCTCCTGCAGGGGTAAGCTGGAGAGTATTATAGTGGAAATTTTTTTGACGTTTAATAGTGAAAAACCGGATCTTTATAAAAAATGTCAACTGTTGACTGTTGCTGTTATTAATATTAATCAACCAATGCGTTTGTTAAAGTTTCTATTATAATTTAATATTAAAGTGATGTTTTCGCGTATTACCACGTATGAAATCACGGATTCACTATCTAAAAAATGATCTGAAGAAACCTAATTTACCTAGATTAGTAATTCTATGTGAAATAGGTAGGTACTTACATAATTTTTCGGATTAAATCACGGCTAATTCATGGGGGTTCGACCACTTTATCTTTATAATTAATTGTATGGCACTTTTTGTTGGTAGAATCCATCTGCTGAGCAAATCCTTGCGCTTTGGAAACAATGGCATCTAATCAATACTAATCGTAATTACTATTATACCGCAATTATCAAAAACCACACTCGGCTGGTGAAGTTTAGAAACTAAAATTTGTGTTTGATAGCGCTAATAATGGCGGCGCAGTTATTAAACGTCAGTTTGGCGTTGTCACGTGATTATGTTACGCCGCCATGTCATATTTTTATTTAACAATTAAATTGTAATTTTTCTATTCAAAACTAATTTTGTTGTGAAATTTTCTTTCCAAATACCACTCGAAATCAAATTATACCTGGAAATTTTGTTCTCGCTTACGAATATTTTAAGAAAATTATCCCTCGCCTTCGGCTCGCGATAATTTTCAAAATATTCGTGAGCTCGAAAAAATTTCCGGAAATAATTTGACCTCTAGTGGTATTACATGTGAAAATTCCCTTAATAATTGCCATTTGGATAATAAGGTAACTTTCTTTACGTATTTGATATAAATTCAATGATATCTGAGTGTTAATAGTAGCTATACCTAAGCCGCCATTTCGGGGTAATAAGTACTCATTTATTTCCCTGCTAATTCATTTATTTGCCCGATAAGATGCAGCTCATATAATGAGGCATTTTACTACCTGTCAACGGGAAAAAAAGGTCAAACTTATAGCCCGTCGCAGAAAAAAATAAATTTTTATAAAAATTTTCTCGCTTGCCTATTTCTATTAAACTACCATCAATATTTATCAATTTATCTTCTGGCTTTTCAAAAATAACCTCTATATTTGACGTTACTGATTTCTTTACACTTAAAAGATTTTTTCTCAGTTCAGGAACATAATAAAACATTTTTTATAACACAATTAATCCGTTTGCTTCGTAAATAACTTACTGCTTTTATATTTCCTACTCCCACGGCTAAACTACCGTTCCTCGCAACTGCAATTTTTAAAGGCTTTTTCAACTTAACCATACTTGAAAAATAACACATTTCACTGACCATGTGATCGGTACATCCCGAATCAATAAAAAAGACCAAATTTCGCAACCTCTCTGTTATATGTAAGTTATCTTCCTTGAGTTCGCCGATGAAACACACATTTTTGTCATCAACTTGTTGTATTCTTCATCTTGTCTTGGGTATAGTTGCTGCCATGGAAATTCTTGAAGTCACTTTTGCCTTGACCCCGATATGAGTTACCACCTCTAAAACCTCCTTGCCATCTACTCTTATTATTGCTTCATCTTTCGTTCTCCATTTCGTTTCTCTCTCCATGAATAATATAATAATAATATCTTCACCTTTCATTGTCCACAGGGCCGGTCCTAGCGGGCGTGCAGTGCGTGCCCGCACGCAGGCGGCAACTTCATAGGGGCGGCAAAAAAATCATAATTCCTAACAAATAGCAATAACAAACAAAATAATATAATAGGAATTAGTTGAGTATTAGTGGCGGAGGGGCGCGGGGGCGCATGCTACATTCGATTCGACAATACTAACTATAGTCAAACACCTACATAATTTGAATCTGAACCCCGAACACTGAAAATGTCCAATAAAATACATTATAATAGAGTCCCAGAGATGCATTCACTTCACTGTTGCTTTATCTCTTGAAAAGACGGTATTGAACAACGAAGAATTGGACTATAAACCGTATTATTGAGAACAGATGGTGCTAACTCGTAGTCATAAATAAGTTCATCATAACTAATCCCAATTTCCACTCCATTCTATTGCCCGTTTCCGGCGGCCGGCGGACCTTTACGTAGATTTTTATTATTTACACCTTAGACGATTATATTGTCTTAATACATTGTCATTATTTGTCAACATCGACAATAATTTTTATGTAATTTTTTTTTGTTGGTTTTTTAAGTAGCTGTGCTCGAGCAATTAGTAATATACCGTGTGAGCAATGACGTTTTCGGCAATGTTGACTATAAAAAAAAAAAAATAGGTAAACAAAAAATTATATAGATAATTAGAAAATAACGAAGTATTGCACCATTATACCCATCTCTATATTGCTATCTCTTAAACGCTAAGATATGCAGGGTCAGTTAATTTAGAGAAAAGATGCGTAATTTTATGGCCATCTCGAATCCATCAAGCCAATCAAGCCATACAAAATATCTGTGACCGTTCCTGAAATATCCTGAAAAAACTGAAAAATCGAGATTTCTTATTTTTTCCATTCATATATGTATATCTTTCTTACAATTGGAAATTAATGAATGATTTCTCGTAGGTTTACATAAGCCATTATGAGCTATTCATCTGACGCGATTCAAAAATTTTCAAAGCCGACTAGGTAGATGCCAGAGTTTTCAGTCAACTTTTTTTTCTTATGGCCGCCATATTATTTTTTATGTCGTTCGGTATGAAAAAAATAATGCAAACCAAAAATTAATAAACTTCAAAAAATAAATTTCAAAAATTTTTGAAATTATTTTTTAGAAAAAAGATAACTTTTTAGACCCAATATCATAGAGAAATAAATTAAAAAAACCATAAGACAAGCAGTATGACTTCATATTAATTATTAACGTATTTCAGCGAAAATTTTTTTGTTTTTTTTTCGAAAAAATAATAAAAATTTTGGAATTTTTTTTCGAACTTTATTAATTTTTGGTTTCCATTATTTTTTTTATATCAAACGAGATAAAAAAATAATATGGCGGCCATAAGAAAAACGAAAGTTGACTATGAAAACTCTGGCATCGAGTCGGCTTTGAAAATTTTGGAACGTCAGAGGGGTAGCTCTTGGCGGCTTATGTAAGCCTACAAAAAAATTATTTATTAATTTCCAATAATAAAAAAGATATGGCAAAAATAAGGAATCTCGATTTTTTTAGTTTTTTCAGGTTATTTCAGCACCGACTAAAAATATAAGTTACTATTCAATAGGTACCTATACCTCCTATTATCGAATGTGACTTGCCAAACCAAAAAAAAAGACAAAAAACTGGGCAGTCAACACATACGGTCAACACAATCATATGCTTACAATTACGGTAATTTAATCTTAATCTCTTTGTATACAGGGTGGGCCATCGAAAAGGTAACAAACCTAATATTTTGGAAAGTGAAGATGTATGCGAAAAACGCCGAAACAGGTCGATTTTGTTATCGAGGGGGACATATTTTCGTGACAAATTTAACTACCCAAGTTCACCCCCTTGGCAGCGGTAGCTACCCCTTTGCTTATCATCATAGGGAACAGATATCGTGTGATACACCATTTGAAAGCCACTCGAATTCTCTTTACAACGATATCCAACATTTTGGGTTTCGCTTACATACAGGGTGGCCCAATGTAAACGTAACTCGACCTAATATGATGAAACTGAAGATGTACGCGAAAAACAAAAGAGATTGTGGAATTGTCGTACTCGGCGAGTGTCGAAAAAGAGACACTCGTGGGATTGTCGTACTCGGCCGCCGCCTCGTACAATACCAATCTCCCACTCATGTGAAATGAGTCACTTTCCACACTTATTGTAATGTAATATTTCATTCTCAGCTTTTCACTTCGACTTCCTGCAAGATAATAACGAACTAAGAAAACGTTTAATGAATTTGTGTAGCCAGCCATATAGGTAAAGTTGCGGAAATTTCTATAGTTGTGTACTTTTTCGTCTTCTTGCAACAGTTTTTGCGGTTGGTTTTCCAAAGGCATTGTGATATCAAGAAGGAATGCATTAATACGCGTTCTTGTAGTCCAGTTGAAATTCAAATTAAAAAAAATATATAAAAAATTAAAAAAGAGCAGATTAGGGTTATTATGTAATCTATAGATAAATGAATTTATGAAACTGGCTAGGCGGTTGCAAGTGGAAATATAAACGGATTTTTTTATACATTTATTTTGTATACTGAATTTTCTTTTCGTCATCAGAAACATTTTAATTGCATGGCGTTGGGGGTGGAGAGAATCTTGTATCCAATGTTTTTTTAATTATTTTATGTTATTATTAGCATTACTTTTGTGCTATATTATTTATTTATAATAATGTTTTCATTATTGTTGTTAATTTTTGTCTTTCTATCAATAATTAATGTATAATTGTTTTTATTATACATTTCTTAACAATATTTTCGTTTCTTTACAAACATTTAAATTTAAAGGTGGGGGGGGGGGGCGGCAATTTTGTATTGGCACGCAGGCGGCAATTTTGTATTGGCACGCAGGCGGCAAATAGGCTAGGCCCGGCCCTGATTGTCCATTCTTAACTTGTCTCTCCATGAATTAATCTTATTATTGTTATATATGTAAGTCTCTATCGTAGAAACTCAACAGATAATTATAATTCAGGAACGGGTAAGACTGAGGTGGAAAAACCAACACGTATTGTTGCAGTGAAAAAATACTGTAATAAAAGAAATACCCAATATATACAACTATATACAACTTATATAATTACACAGGTTTACCTGAATCAACACAATTGTCGGTTTTTACTGATAAATTATTATCAGTAAAATTACAAAATACTTTAAGCGAAAATTAATAATAATAATAACTTTAGGTACTATGGCGCAGCATAGTTTATTAGTGCCTCCTGGTTTATTAACAATAATAATGACACTGGCACTGGCACTGGCTCCTCTCGAGGCACGTCGTTGATAGCGAGTACGCACGCTCAACCACCCCCAACTCTTAGTCATGTGACCAAAACCTGAAGGCGGCTAAGTTTGGACAGTCGTCAAACTTACATCCCCCCCTTTTAAAGCTGCGGGCTCTGGTATGAAGGATGGAAAATAAGGGATTAATTTACTAGCATGGAAAAGATTGGATTCATTTTTTCTTAAACCGCTGTCAATGACAAATATCACATCTGATACTTTCTTTTTTATTTTGTACGGACCTATTCTAATTGGATCTAATTTATTTCTATTTAGTTTATTACTATTTTGTATGTACACCAAATCTCCCTCATTATATTTTATCGCTACTGAATTTTTATCATAGTATTTTTTATTTTTTTCATGGATTTTCTTCGAATTTTCACATGCTATTTTTCTGTTATTTTCTAGATTTTTTTCATTATTTTCATTTAGTTCTTTCGGTAACATAAAGTCCTCTACTCCAGTTAATAAATATTTCGGAGTAAACCCCGTTGAGCTATGAATCGTATTATTATATTCATTTACACATTCTTGTGCCAATACAGTCCATGGTCGGTTTCTTTCATTGTAAATTTTGCACCTTATTCTATTTATCAAGGTTTGGTTAGATCTTTCATTCAGACCATTAGAGAAAGCACAGTCGACTGCAGTGAAAATTAAATTTATCCTCTCTGATTTTAGATATTGTTTGAATTCTTTCGAATTTATGCCTTCATATTGGTCTGTTAACAAAGTTTCTACGTCGTGTTTATTTTTTATCGATTTGATCAAATTTATAAAATCTCTAGCACTTTGAGTTTTCGAAGTTTCAATGAAAGCAAATCTTGTAAAATGGTCTATGATTAGATGTAAATATTTTTTTGTACTTTTGTTGCCTGCAAAACCTCCTATTGTGTCAAGAGAAATAATTTCGAATGGTTTTTTCGCGGGTCCTAGTTGTGAAAGCGGAGCTTTGTAATTCGCAATTCTGGATTTATTTTTTATGCATGTCTCACATGTGCGGCATATTATTTTTATATGTTTATGCATATTTTTAAAGTAAAATTTTCTTGTTATCGTTAGTGTTAATTGTTTTACTCCCACATGTCCTTGTTTTTCATGTACTGTTCTTATAAGTTTTATGCCGAATTCTTCAGTTACCCAAATTTTCCTCTTGTTATTTAAAGTTATATAAATTATGTTATTCTCGAAATCACACTTTTCGTTTATTTTCAATTGCGTTTGATCCTTAATTATATCAGTTACATTGATAAAGTTTACGATTTTAACTATGGAATGTTCGCAGGCATCCTCTTGATCCTGTAGGACTGGATTCCTTGATAGACAATCTGCCTCCAAATTTTCTTTGCCTGGGTTATATTTTATTTCGAAATCAAACTGGGATATGTAATTTAGGATTTCTCGTAATTCCGGATCTTTACAATTTTTAATATTAAAGTTTTCTAGCGGCTTATGATCCGTATAAATAATAAATTTATGACCCATTAGGTAATATTGCCAGTATAAAATAGCCTCTTTAATTGCCAGGCATTCTATATAAATAGCTTTTTTCGTTTTTTGCCGGTCCGTTAATTTTCGAGAGAAATAAAAAACAGGTTTTAATGATTTGTCTGCTTGTGGTTGTTTTAAAATTGCACCTACACCTACTAGACAAGCATCAGTATAGATATGAATCTGGCTATTCGGATCAAAAATAGCTAAAATTGGTTCCGAGCACAAACAATTTTTGACTTTCTCAAAATTTTCTTGGCAAATTTCTGACCACTTAAACTCCACGTTTTTCCTCAGTAAATTATGAAATGGTTCTAGCACTATTGAAGCTCTAGGGATATATTGTAAATAAAAGTTTAGTTTTCCCAAAAATTGCCTGATATTTTTTTTGTTTTAGGTGTAGGAAAGTTTTTTATTGCAATTACATTATTGTTTAGGGGCTTTATACAGTTAAACCCTATTTCATGTCCTAAATATTTTATTACATTTTGTGCGAATAAACATTTGGATAAGTTTAATTTGAAACCATTACCTGATAACATTTTCAAAGCCAATTCAATATGTCTCAGATGATCTTCGTACTTTTCTGAATAAATCAAGATATCATCGATATAATTTACAGCAAATGTTTCCAAATTATTTTTCCTTATCATACCAGTGTTGTATACCTAGAACTCTCGTGAATATTTTATGTATTATACTTAGAACTTTTATGATTAGTCACGTATATAATATTAATATAAATAATTATGTATTTTTAATAATAAGGTACTAATCAATATAAGTAATACTTTAGTCATATAATAACGTAATTAGTTAATCACCTTGTTTAGAATAATTCTTATGTTTACTGTTACAAAGTTGTTTACATCATCCAAAGTGTATGTTTACTATCAATTAAGATGTCATCCTATTTTTCCGTCCTTTCTGGACTTTAACATCGAGTGACCCTTGAAATAAGAAATTAATAAGTAATTAGTTCTCGAATGATAAGAAATGTTATATGAGTCCAGGAGGAGAAGAATCTAAGCAGTTACAGCAATAGACAGTCACAATTCTACTTCTTGTTACGTTTACGGTTAGAATAAAGTAAGACTTACAGATTTAATTAATGTGTAAAGTTGGTGTTTTTCTAATAAAATAGTGGAATTTATCCGTTAATTTTATTCATCCAACTTGGGAATCCAACACAAAATTGGCGCTGCGAACAGGATCTCTCTTCCACCTGCGACTTCCGTCTACAATTTAAGTTATTTGGAAACTTAAAAAGAAGCGTTGGTATCAGCCCAGCTGAGAAGCGAAGAAAACCAAACGTAAGTCCTTTACTAATTATTCTGATACTCTGATTCTCTTACATTTTGCTAAATTGTGTGCATAAATATCCTAAACCCATACCACTGCCCTAATCTGTAACTCATATTATAAATTATTTTTGTGCCTTTCCATATCAAACTATTCTTTATATTTTTCCATTCTGCATTTAATATACCCACGTTATTATGACTCCACCAAATAATCCTACTAGTTCCTCTACTACGAATGGTCAAACGGCTTCAACCATTCACTCTAATAATGATACTACTGAAAATATTACTCGAGAAAGATTATCATTAGATTTTCTCATTAAGTTAATTCCTGAAAAATTCGATGGTGACAGATTTAAACTTAGGAGCTTTATAAAACAGGTTGACTCAGTATTCGAACTCGCTCAACAAGATCAAATATTGCCACTATTACTATTCGTTAAAAGTAGAATAACAGGAAAAGCTCGCGAACAAATCGATATTCATTGCGACTTAACTACATGGGAAGAAATATCCGAACTTCTAATAAATTTATATCAAGACAAAAAATCATTTGATCAATTGTTAGAAGATTTAAATAATGTCAGGCAAGGACATCATGAAACGGTGTCACAATATTATCAGAGGTTAGAGGATATCTCTTCACGTGTTTTAGCTACGATTCACGCAACCGAAGCTGACGAAACGTTATTAAAAGGTAGACTAGTAATGATCAATGACATGACGCTCAATAGATTTGTTTATCATTCACTTCCGCAAATTTCGCAAATGCTGAGGTACAGAGATTTCAAGACAATTAACGAAGCTTTTTCAGCCGCGGTAGCCGAAGAAAAGGTAACGCCACGTAATTTTAAAAGCAATAATTACCATCATCAAAAACAAAATCATTATAAGAATCCTAATCATAATAATTCAGGCAAAAATCATTTTGTTAATTTTAATCAACCTTCTGACAGGAAATCGTACACTAACGGTAATACTAGCAACTCTCATGATAATAAACAATGCAGATATTGTAAAAAACTTGGTCATACCATCGATGAATGTCGAAAAAGACAGTATAATAATTCTAGGCACGGTTCTCATCCTACTAATAATCATTACTCACAAACTCAACGAACGGGTTCAAACTCATCTAATTCACGGTCAGACACTAATTCAAATAGACAGGTAAATTTTCAAAATGCAAATTTTCAAATGGCCGAGACAACCCGGGAACCTCCCGATTTCACGAATCAAGCCAACTCAAGAATTTGCACAATTGACTCTTTAAAAACTTCTAGTCCTAGTCCTTCTATTTCAATCTCCAATATTTATCTTCAAACGAATGATCTTACCTACGTAATTTTCGAATGTTCAAATTCCAATCAAGAAGATAAAATATTAAAATTCCTAGTCGACACAGGAGCCTCAATATCATTAATAAAATCATCTAGTCTAAATCATTTCGACATTACTAATCGAACTCAGATAACTCTAAATGGATTATCTCCAAATGCTCCAATTCTCACTCAAGGTGAAACTACACTAAATCTAGACCTGCATGGTTTCAAATTTCCAACAAAATTCCAGGTCATAAATTCAGAATCCAATATACCTTTCGACGGACTCATTGGAGATGACTTTTTTCGTTCTCAGGGATGCAAAATCGATTATTCCAAATCTACTATGTCTATTCAGAGTATTCCTTTTTCAATTCCACTATTTCGTAATACTCTTCAATCGCAAATCGCTAATTCAATCTCCCTGAATCCTAGAACAGAGACCGTTGTGCCAATTAAGGTAATTAACCCACAGAAACTAAGAGAAGGTATTATCTTTTCCAGCGACTTCTCACATGAGTCACTCATGTTTCCGAACGCAATTGTTCCTATTTCTCATGACAATAGTAGTCTCATAACTGTCATAAATAAATCTAATACTAGAATAACGATTCCAATACCTTCCTTTCAAGTCCACGAACTACCTCAAACAAGTTCAATTTTTAAACTCGCTCCAGATATTGATACAAATAATTTTGATAATCGTATGCTAACCCTTAACAAAAGTCTTCGGTTAGAACATTTAAACGAAGAAGAACGCGATTCTATTTATAAAATTTGCCACGAATTTAATGACATATTTCATCTTAATACTGATAAATTAACGAAAACTAAGGCAGCATCTGCAACAATTCCTACGCTAGATGAAATCCCAACTCAAACTAAAACTTATAGACTACCTGCTGTACATAAAAACGAAGTTGAAAAACAAATTGAACAAATGCTTGATCAGGGCATTATTAAACCTTCTACAAGTCCATGGTGTAGTCCTCTATGGGTTGTACCGAAAAAACAAGACGCATCAGGTACAAAAAAGTGGAGAATAGTTGTTGATTTTAGAAAAATAAATGAGAAAACTATAGGTGACGCTTACCCGTTGCCCAATATCGAAGATATACTAGACCAACTTGGTCACGCCATTTATTTCTCTACACTTGACCTTTGTAGCGGATTTCATCAGATTCCTATGGATATGAAAGATGGTCCTAAAACTGCCTTCAGCACACCACAAGGTCATTACGAATTCACGCGAATGCCTTTTGGGTTAAAAAACGCACCTGCCATATTCCAAAGAATGATGAACTCCGTTCTTTCAGGTCTCACAAGTAATCAGTGTTTTGTGTACGTAGATGATGTTGTAATTTACGGCTCGAATTTAAATGACCACAATAGAAAATTAAAAAACATTTTCTCAAAACTTAGAGAGCATAATTTGAAACTTCAACCTGATAAATGTGAGTTTCTAAAAAAATCTGTGGAATATTTAGGTCATGTAATTTCGGATAAAGGTGTTTCTCCTAATCCTAAGAAAGTCGAATGCATTAACCGGTTACAACAACCAAAAAACGTAAAAGAGATAAAAAGTTTTCTCGGAATGACCGGATACTATAGGAAATTTATTCCGAACTATTCAACTATCGCCAAACCGCTAACTTCGCTTTTGAAAAATGACTCTCATTTTGAGTGGTCACAAGATCAAGAATTAGCGTTTCAAACTTTAAAGGAAAAATTAACCACCACTCCTATTCTACAGTATCCGAGTTTCGATAAGCCTTTTTCTCTCACCTGTGATGCTTCTAATGTTGGAATAGGAAGTGTTTTGGCTCAGGAAATAGATGGGGAAGATTTACCTATCGCATATTATTCAAGAACGCTAAATAAAGCTGAACAAAATTACTCGACCACTGAAAAAGAGCTTTTAGCAGTGATTAATTCAGTTGAACATTTTAGACCATACCTTTTCGGTCAAAAATTTACGGTTTACTCCGATCATAAGTCATTGCAATGGTTGTTCAATTGCCAAAATCCTTCATCGAAGTTAGTACGTTGGAGACTTAGACTTAGTGAATATCAGTACGATTTAAAATATAAAGCCGGTAGAGTTAATTCTAACGCAGACGGACTTTCCAGACTTCCGATTGATAATGTAAATAGCCAAATAAATCTAAATTTCACGGACTCTTCGAATTATAATGCCTTCATAAAGTATCATTATCAAAATCAAGACATAATTCATTATGATTTTATTAACACTCCCATCGATAAAATCAAAGGTAACATCGTAATTCCATGGTCTTGCGATTTAGATGAAAACAACGCTCATTCTGAATTCGTTAAAGAAAATTTTGATGTTTCCGAAATCAAACCATCTATAGATGAACTCAGTAAATTGAAAAACAAGAATAATCAAACTCTCTATCTTCTACATCCAACGAATATGTTTTTCGATAAAATTGAATATAAAAATCTATTTAAGTGTTTAAATCACCTGAAAAAGGAAGTAAAATCAGACAGCTTCACTTTCGTTAACCCGAAATCAATCAATAAATCAAGGCAACCTATGATATTTGAAATGTTAAAATTCGTTTTTCCAAAAAATGATATAAAAATATTTAGTTCAGAAAAAATCATTCCGAAAACGCGAGAAGAAATAAAGAAAATTCTTGAAGAAAATCATAATGGCAAATTAGCTGGTCACAGTGGATTCAATAGGACTTATTCCAAAATAAGAAAAATGTATTATTGGCCCTCGATGAAATCAGATATCAGAGCCCATGTAAAGACATGTCATTCTTGTCAAATTAATAAGACAAATTTTAGACCTACTAAACAACCGATGCAGATAACTACTACATCTGAAAAACCTTTTGACAGACTAGCTATCGACATTGTAGGTCCATTGCCCCTGACTGAACTTGGAAATAAATTTATACTTACTGCACAAGACGATTTGTCAAAATATAGTTTGGCAGTTTCTATCCCAAATCATGAAGCCTTAACTGTAGCTAAGAGCTTAGTCAAACTATTCGTATACTTCGGTATTCCAAAATCGATTTTATCTGATCAAGGTGCAGATTTTATGTCAGATCTCATGAAAGAATTAACAAACCTCTTCAAAACGAAGCACTTGACCTCCACACCTTATCATCCACAATCAAATGGTAGCCTAGAAAGATCCCACCTAACTTTAAAAGATTACCTAAAACATTACATTAATTCCTACCAGACCGACTGGGATGAATACATAGATTTCGCGATGTTTAGCTATAACACTTCCGTACATAAATCTACCAATTATACTCCTTATGAATTACTTTTTGGTCACTCCGCCTACCTACCTTCCTCTATCACTAGGGAACCAGAATTCACTTATAATTACGATGATTACATAAAATCTTTAAAATTTAGGTTGAATTCATCGTTTCAATTGGCACGAGAAAATATTCTACAGTCAAAACAAAAGAGTAAGGAATTCTATGATAAGAAGATCAAAAAACAAGAATTCAAAATTAATGATTTAGTATTAATGTACGACAATCAAACCAAGCCACGTTCTTGTAAAAAATTATCTCCTGACTTTAAGGGACCCTATAAAATAATAAGAACATTTCCAAACGAAACAGTTGAACTTGAATTAAATAAAAATAAGAAAAAAATTTACCATACAAATTTATTGAAACATTACTTTGTTTCAGGATAACGATGATATACTCAATTGCACTTTCCTTTCTTTTCCTATCACCTATCCTTGTTATCTCTGGAACCAAACCATTCAACATCACGCCTCTTACGCAAACTAGCGGACTATTTTATAACTTCTTAGGTACTGCTCAAATATCGACCTCAAAATTGACCCTTCTAACTCACATCAATGTTTCATATTTAGAAGAAGGTCAATACATACTAGAAAGGTATTATATTAAATCGCTAGGATTATGCAGAACAAGTCTCAAGGATGATTCACAGCGTAACCATGTACAGTTTCATTGTGATCAAACTCTAAAAATTCTTAACGGTCAATTACGAACGATAAATCAAAAAATTGACACACTGAAACATTTAACGGGCGCTAAGAAAGACAATCGTAGAAAACGCGGTCTAATTGATGGTGTATCATATGGTCTAAATTGGCTTTTTGGAACTCCTAGTGCCTCAGATGCGAAATTCTAGAGCGAAAGTATTGAATCACTTTTTCAAGACAATAAACAAACGCAAACGCTGCTGAAGTCACAAATTCAAATAATTTCTAGTACCATCAAAAACTTTAATAACTCTGTTACGTCATTAAAACAGAATGAAGCTAGGTTGAATGAAAACTTAAAAACTATAAACTCTTTCATATCAGGAACGTCTAACTCCATTAATAATCTTGAATTAGAAACCCTGATAACGCAACATACTCTTACGTTAGCTACTCTTGCTAATCAAATTTTAGCTCATGGTAACGAATATATCGAAGCCGTTAATTTAGGCAAACACGGAATCCTTTCACCTCTAATAATAACGCCAAGGATTCTCTTCGACGGAATGTCTATTTACAAAGGCGATTTCGAATTACCTGTAACACCTGACTATGAGCACCTACATGTCATTTACAAAATAGTTGATCTAGAAATCTTTGTCACCATAGGATTGATCTTTTTTGCTATTAAAATACCTTTAGTTAATAAAAATAGGTTTAACATTTATGAAATGATACCCCTACCAATCCAACATAAAAATTTATCCTACTATTCTTATATACAACCTCAGAAAAACTTCCTACTCCTTTCCATCTCCAAAACCCATTTCGTCCTTATGCACGATTTGACGAAATGTATTGAGTTTTCGAGTAGTCAGTACATCTGTAAGGGATTACACGTCACCGGAAGAGCTGAACAACATCACTGCGAGGTTTCTTTACTTACCTCCCATTCCGACAATATTCCTGCAAATTGTCGCACGAAAACCATTTATGCAATTATTGAAACATGGCATTACCTGAACAACAACCAATGGCTCTATGTTGTACCAGAACCAACTACCGTCACTTTGGTCTGCAACAACTACGTTCAAGATGTTGACATCATTGGAAGCGGATTATTGGAAATATCCAAAGAATGCAAAGGATATACCAACTTGTACGTCCTTGAAGGAAACCATGAAGAGAAACACAACATTTCCCACGTGATTCCTGGAATCAGCATAATCGAAGATGACTGTTGCATCATCAAGGATACGAGCAGATTACAGACTCCTCAACTCAAGCCGATCAAGTTTACAAATGTGGACTTATCTGAATTGAAGTACGCCGACAACAAGTTAGACGAACTAGATCGAATAATCACGGCTCAGCTAGAAAATCCAATACACGCACATCATTATAAATGGTATACGATCTTATTGTCAGTATTGGGAGCCCTGACCTTCATTATTCTTTGTGGAAACTGCTGCAATTGGTTCGGCTGCGGAAAAACTCTGCGAAGACTATGTTGTTTCACTAAAAACAACAATGGGGTAACGGTACCACCACTCATAAAAAATTTCGTCAACTGTAATTTCGCTTCAGACTATCATCATCGATCCAGGGAAACTGTAATCTTCGACAATGAACATGAACTAGTAGAAATCAGAACGAAGTCACCTGCAGAAGAAGATGAACAAACAGTGTTTATGAAATCCAAGAGTACGACACATCAACCAAGAAGAACTTACGAGTTAAGAAGTTCTACAAGCAGAAAAAGTACGACTCCAATCTAATGACAAGTTTTATTCTATTGTTATTAGTTTTAAGGGGAGAGGTGTTGTATACCTAGAACTCTCGTGAATATTTTATGTATTATACTTAGAACTTTTATGATTAGTCACGTATATAATATTAATATAAATAATTATGTATTTTTAATAATAAGGTACTAATCAATATAAGTAATACTTTAGTCATATAATAACGTAATTAGTTAATCACCTTGTTTAGAATAATTCTTATGTTTACTGTTACAAAGTTGTTTACATCATCCAAAGTGTATGTTTACTATCAATTAAGATGTCATCCTATTTTTCCGTCCTTTCTGGACTTTAACATCGAGTGACCCTTGAAATAAGAAATTAATAAGTAATTAGTTCTCGAATGATAAGAAATGTTATATGAGTCCAGGAGGAGAAGAATCTAAGCAGTTACAGCAATAGACAGTCACAATTCTACTTCTTGTTACGTTTACGGTTAGAATAAAGTAAGACTTACAGATTTAATTAATGTGTAAAGTTGGTGTTTTTCTAATAAAATAGTGGAATTTATCCGTTAATTTTATTCATCCAACTTGGGAATCCAACACCAGATAAAATTCTCTGAAATATCGCTGGTGAAATTTTCAGTCCAAACGGTAAACAACACCATTGCCAATGACCGTGATGGGTTACAAAGGCTGTTTTGTATTTATCTTTACTGCGTAGCGGAATCGACCAAAATGCCGAGTTCACGTCAAACTTCGTAAAATACCTACAATTTCTTGCCCGTAACACTAATTCATCGATTCGTGGGAAAGGTTGACTCTCCGGTACAACAATTTTATTTAATTCTCGATAATCAATACATAATCGAGACCTTTTTCCCTCTTCTTTTTTAAAAGCTAATGTTACAGGTGCTGCATTAGGACTATTTGATTCTTCAATTAGACCTGATTTTAATAATTCTGCTATTTGCTTTTCTATTTCGACTTTATCTTGTAACGAACATCTATATGGTTTTTTAGCTATGTATTTATTTTCCGTGAGTTTTATCGTAGCCTCATAATTTTTTACTGTACCAACATCAAATTTGCCTTTCGCAAATACCTCATCGTATTTACTTAGTATTTTTTTTATGGGATCAATTTCCCTCAATGTATGCGAATTTGATGTTAGTGTGTCTTTGATAAAATTTATAATTGGTTTCTGATAATTTTGACTTATTTTCAAATTCTCGTCTTGTCGTAATTTAAATTCTTTAATACTATTCAATCCTAATAAAACGTCATCCTTTTTCAAGATTCGCTTTTTATTATGAACAAATCAAATATTTTCGTGATGCTAAGAATTTTCATTTCTACCGAGACCATACCTTCTGACTTTGAAGTTCCCGATAATGTTCTTATGTTTCCCCCACTTATATTTCTTTCTACATCCAGCTTCTTCCAAAAATTATAATTAATTAATGACACATTCGCTCCTGAATCATAAATGGCTATAGCTGGATTATTATTTATTAATATTTTTACTTTTATAAGTGGGGTAACAGTTAGTTTTTTGCCTCTTCGGTGGAAGAGATTAGGTTTTGTAGTTCGGTATTATTCGCTATTCTAATTTTTTCATTTTTCTGTATGTTTTTGTTATTTAATTTTGTTCGACATAAATTTTCGGGATGATATCTGTTCGGATAACCTATGCTTTCACAATACGAACAAGGAGAGTAATTATTGTATCCGCGTTTTTCATTTGACTTGTTTTGTTTCGGTTTTCCGCTGTCTTCAATTCCCGCGTTTTTAAATCTATTTACCATAGGCTCAATTTTTTTCAAATTTCTCATTAAAATCTCAATTGTTTCTATTTTTCCGTGTAATCTTGATCTAACGTAATTCGGCAAAGCTATTACTATTAAGTTTATCTGAGAATTTATTGTCAATTCGGGATCTACATCGATCAATAAATTCCGTTTCTTTAATGCAAATTCAAAAAATGCCCCGTTCAAACATTTATACGTGTATGCGTATTCAATCTCAGACCATGATTTTTGACCGAAAGTGTCAATAAAAGAATTATTCCAAAATTCCCATGCATGGGTCAATGAATTTGTTTTAAAAAATATCGAGTGCCACTCTAATGCACTATCTTCTAAAAATAATCTCATAATTTCAGCGAATTTTGCTTCTCCTACATTTAGACGGTTGCATTCACTTATAAAAATTTTTAACCATGACTCCGCGTTAAAATTTTTACCGTTAAATTTTCCCATCACCATATTTTTCGCGATGAAATGCATTGAATTTTCAAGTGGAGGACTAGGTACTGGGAAGGGTTGAGGAGGGGTGTCCCCGACAACCTCCAAATAATACTCGTTAAAAACAACGTTACCTTCCTCGTCCAGATATTCGTCTCGGAGACCATCCTGTGTTAAAGTGATGACCACATTTCGGAATTTATTTCGTTCCTTCAAACTTTTGACGACTCCTTTTACCACTGGATGTTCGAAAAGATTTTTGTGATAAGCGCTCGTTTGTTGGTCGGCCGGGAAATTGAAAACTTCTGGTTGTTCGATCAGTTGAATCGTTTTGACCTTGACCACCGTTGTTTTTGTGTTTAATGCTTCTGATACGAAATGAAATCTTGCTTTGATATCGCCCATATTGTGTTGATTTGTAAGTCTCTATCGTAGAAACTCAACAAATAATTATAATTCAGGAACGGGTAAGACTGAGGTGGAAAAACCAACACGTATTGTTGCAGTGAAAAAATACTGTAATAAAAGAAATACCCAATATATACAACTATATACAACTTATATAATTACACAGGTTTACCTGAATCAACACAATTGTCGGTTTTTACTGATAAATTATTATCAGTAAAATTACAAAATACTTTAAGCGAAAATTAATAATAATAATAACTTTAGGTACTATGGCGCAGCATAGTTTATTAGTGCCTCCTGGTTTATTAACAATAATAATGACACTGGCACTGGCACTGGCTCCTCTCGAGGCACGTCGTTGATAGCGAGTACGCACGCTCAACCACCCCCAACTCTTAGTCATGTGACCAAAACCTGAAGGCGGCTAAGTTTGGACAGTCGTCAAACTTACATATACTATATTCTTCTTACAATCTCGTTTAACATGGTTTCGTTCTCCACAACGGAAACTTAACATCTCTATTTTGAGTATGAAAAGCATATGTTGAGCTCTGTGAACTCTCACCTACTTGCCTGCTTGATTTTCGTTTTTCATTTTCGCCCATCAACTTTTTTTTACTTCATCAAAAGTCAAATTCTTCATGTTTTAGATAACTGTTACGATGGTGTCATATGTCTTTGCTAAACTTACTAAAATATTACATATTAGGTCATCATCACACATCTGCACCCGATAGTTTTAATTGCCTTACAACCTCTTCCACAATAAATGTTTCCAGCGATTGTTTATCTTGATATTTCATAGATAACAATTTTTTCTTCAAGTACTGGCAAACCTTGTTTTTCATATTTTTCCTGCAACATTTTACACATCTTGAAAGCCGTATCCTTGTCTCTCAAATACTCTAGTTGATTATCCTGCACATTCTCTACAATAATTAACAACCTTGCTTTTGCCTCTGTTGTCTTGGCTTCTACGATTTTCTTTTCATCAACAAGGCTGCTCGTATCAACTTCTTTATCTATACATTCTTGAACCCCATTTTCTTCTAATATGATTTCCATCCTAAACTTCCAGTTATGATAATTGTTCCCATTTAATAGGTCGAGGGTATAACTCCTACCTATATACATGGTGTTACTTAATAATAGACCTTAATTTCAAGGGCGCGTTTCTGAACCAAATTCCAATAGAAAAGTTCATATAAACATACTTATGTGTCCTAAAGTGTCTGGTTTTCAAGATAGTGTCAAATTAAAAATAAAAAAAAATGTTTTTTAATAACATCTAAATGATCCTTTTGCCCATTTTGTTGAAATCTAGCAGGGTTATTCATTTTATAGACGCTAAGTTGACACTAACTAAAAGATAATTATAAGTTCCAGTGGCGTCTCGGAGGGTAGTCTCACGAATAATATAGACAAAAAAAATGTACGCTACTGAGTTTCATTTTATTTTAAAGTTTTTCAGCTCAAGCACCTAAAAATACAACCTTTTCCTCTCCCAAATTCTTTTTGTGTATTTACTACTTTTCAAGGAAAAAAATAAAACGATTCTTTGCATGTTGAAAAATTGTTAAAATAAATTCAAGTTAATTTTGATCGTTCAGAATATTTATTTGAAGCCATTTTTTTTAAATCTAACAAATTAAAAGTGATAACTATTAACAAAAATATTTGAAATGACTACCTCCTTGTATTTTTAGGTGCTTGATCTAAAAAAAAAAACTCAGCAACGTACATTTTTTTGTCAATATTTATTCGTGAGACTACCCCTCGAGACGCCACTGGAACTTATAATTACCTTTTAGTTAGTATCAATTTAGCGTCTTATCAAAATTAATAACCCTGCTGGATTTCAACAAAATCGGCAAAAGGATCATTTAGATAATAATTATAAAAAAAAAATTTAACTTTGTCACCCTGTATCTTGAAAAGCAGATACTTCAGGATACATTTTTATATGAACTTTTCTACTTGAATTTGGTCAGGCTTGAAGTTACGGCCTATAATTAAGTAAGTAACACCCTTTATATGTTTACAACCTGCAGGCCATTAAGACATTTGCTATTTAAATGAGGATAAGTATGCTTAAATGCTATTACATATAGGTACCTACTTCGTTTTGCGCTTTCATTGAACGATTGATTGGCAAACAAAAGATTCTTGAGTGTAAGTAGTTTTCTCTAATTAACCATTTTCACTACCTGCTTGTAATTTCGCTCATGGAAGAGACGAATAGGTGTTATTAAGGATGAACTTTTCTTCATATTTGAACGTGCTATGCAATATATTATTCAAAATGAAGACAACCTATTAACTACCTGTTTATTCTAAGCTCATTCGCAGAAAACACGATAAGAATAAATCATACCTTAAACTTTCCTTTTACCATGTGTAAATATAAAATTAAATGTTTATAGATTGAAATTGAAAACTTGCCTGAAGAAACAAAGGACAAACCAATATGAAAATAATTCCTAATTCCCTCATAGAAATAAGATTACTTACCATCTGGTAGATTCGTGAAATCAAGAAATCGTAAAGTGACAAGCTTCTCTGGGAGGCTACATTATTTTGACATGTAATATAAATAATAATGCAAATTATTTCCAGAAATGATACCTTTATCATCGTGCATGTATAGGAGGTTTTCTCATAATTTTAATCAATTGGCTCAATTCATATCAATTTAAGATTCGACCTGCAAAAAATTAATTTAGTAGGTAGATAAGTAAATATTAACCCCGAACTTTATAACTTTAGAAATTTTATGTCAAAATTATCATAAATCCTAATAAAAGTTTTAAAGAATAAGTACTGTGACTATACGGAAGTAGCAAATCGTGTTCTTCTTCCCTTGAAATTCCGTACAGTCTATCAATCTTTGTTTGGGAACATTCTCATTATAAAAATGTTCAACTCTAAAGGTGCCTATCCAGCAAAGCAGCATAAAGCAACTTATTGTTTATGTATTTCACCACAAGTTCCAATATAGAGGAACATAAAGCAGCATATAAACATTTCATCTCCTCTAGAGCAACAAGAAAAGCAAAAATGTTTTAGCTGGTTGCTGTTCACCAAATAATTGAAAGAGAGTGTATCCACTAAGAGTGGTTTCCTTCGCAGTCCAGTTCGGACTTATTATTTTTATTTAAATCTCATCTGAAGAAGAAAGTATTACGATATCACGCTAGCAGCAGCTTGCATTTTTGTAAGCAAGAAATCGGAGAAAGCATAAATTTTAGATATGTCTTGTTTTTTATAACTTTTATAACTTCTGAACTTTTTGTTCTCTGAAAAACTGTCCAAAATTTTTTTTTTTCAGCTGTGTAGTTCTGCATTTTTGTATTTTTTGGATCTTTTGCATTCCAAAAATACTCTAAACTCCCGATATGTTTCAATTAATAATATTACTAATTCATTATAATTACTTTATTATTAATTTATATTACTAATCCCCTTGAATCCCGACCCTGTTTCCTGAACACTGTCACTGCCTGTTTCCACTGCAGAAGCAAAACTTTCAACTACGATCAGAGCTGTATCTTAAAAAAAGATACTTTTTTAGTACCTAAGATACAAAATAGTATCTTGTATCTATAGATACTTTTTAAAAGTATCTTGTATCTATTTTTATACAGGGTGGGGCGCGTTGAACGCCTCGGACGTGTAGCCTAAATCGTGTACGATTAAAAAAAATTTAAATTGAGTCTTATACGGGGTCGTAGTGCCTACAACTTAAAATTATTTTGAACAATACAGCATGTCTCATATGAGAATGACACATCGAAGTTATGTTTTTTTTTTTAATTTTATCCTCCTATTTTATTGTATTTTTAGATTTTCTGAGAAGAAAAAGTAAGATTGACTTTTACAGTTGCTGTTTAAATCCAGAAGTTTGAGAGTTATGTTTGAGAGAGCATTATGTCAGAGGAAAGAAAAAGTAGATTTATTACTCTAGTAGGTACTCAGTTCTCAGAATAATCATCAACGAACTCTTGTATAATGACAGGTATAGTTTGTACAGTGAGAGTTGTCCGTTGTGATGAAGCAGTGCTGGGAAAGATACTTTAAAAAATATCTAGATACAAGATACTAGATACTTTCCAAAAAGTATCTTAAGATACATTTAGATAAAGATACTGACAATCAAATATATTTTACATAAAAGATACTTCTAAAACTATCTAAAATGCTTCCAAAAATCTATCTTAGATAATCAAAATATCTAAGATACTCCCAAAAACTATCTTAGATACTAAAAATATCCTAGATACTAAAAGGTTCTTAAAGATACCCAATTGAAAAATACAAATATAAGAGATACTATAAAATTTCTTAATGACAAGATGACCTAGACCTTATGCAAGCAACATAATTGACAACGTAGAAAAAGTATCTATTTCACAAAGTATCTTAGATATATAAAAATAGATACAAGATACTTTAAAAAGTATATAATTCTCAAAGTATCTTAGATACTTAAAAATAGATACAAAATACAGATACTTTTAAAAAGTATCTATAGATACAAGATATTACTTTTAGAAAGTATCTACACTGAGAAAAATTTTTCATTGGCGGAAGTAAATTTGCAATTCCGCCAACTAAATTATTTAATTGATAACGAGCAACTAAATATTTAGTTGCGTCAACTAAATTATTTAGTTCCAGAATTTGAGATATCCAGCCAAGAATTAGTTGCCATAAGATACTGTATAAAAGTGATTCCAAATAAAACTTTCTGCTGTGAACTAAATAATAATTCAGTGAACCACACTAAGCTTTCTTATGTCAATTTAATAAAACTGCGCAGAACTATTATCAGGTTCTCTCAATATTACTTTGAGTTCTCTCAACTAAATGAAACTCTTCTCCGAATCCAATCTTAGTTTGGATTTTTCCTACCTTACCTACCTTATCTAACCTACCTAACCTAAAAATTTGATAATATTTTATTGAACTTTTCGTTTTGAAATTTTTTATTTATTGCTTGGGATTTCGGTTCTGGTGAAATAATAATATTATCAAGAATCGAAATCCCAAGCAATAAATAAAAAATTTCTACCCAATAAAGGTACAAAATGCGCAGTGTCACGGCTCTCCTCATCCCGATCAACAATATAACAATAAAAAGTATCTGCACATTTTGCTGTCCATATTAATCATCCATTTGTCCATAGTAATGTTAAATTTATAAATTACCTTTAATTATTCTTATATACGCGTAGACCGGGGGGCGAGTCAAAACTGTACCATTTATTGGTTTGGTTTGTCTGAAATCCATTTAAGTACCTATACCAAGCTAACAGTAATGACGGCTTTCTGGTGATTTGAACTTCACGATTTGTCAGATTTATACAAACAAAGCTGCAAAAGAATATCAAAAATAAAACCGAATTATTTATTTACATTAAATAAGCAAGAAAAGTTTACTTAGATAAATTATTAGCAACACCCACGTTTAACGAACGCAGCGACATCATGATGGCGTCTATATATATAATGGCGACTGATGTGTTTTATCTGAGGTTGCAGTTAGATGAATCTATACATACAGTAAATAAAGAAATATTTATTGCCATAATTCTGGTATAATTCTTTCAATACAAACGTTCTATTATTGAACCCTCTCAGTACACCACGCAAGAAATTTTTACTTGACACAATCATACCATAGTTAGTTGGAATAATGAAAATCTGATATATTTCACGCAATTATGTTTGGAATATTCTGTTAAATATTTATTCCTACCTCCGGCAAGAAAAACCTATTTGTCTCAATAATTTCTAACTTCTAAGAATCTTTGATTTCTTTAAACAAGATAACTTTATATGTTTAGTTGCTGGAATTAAATTATGTTACAGTACAGATTCTTAGATTGTTAGCTAGGAGTGATATTATTATGCCAATATGGAAAATACTTCGTTACACAAAATGAGCTTCAATTAAATTATTTAATTCAATCAATTGCTCAATTTTAGTGAATCCAACTAAGATTTGGTACTGTAAATGATAAAGTAGTTCTTATAACTAAATAAATTCTCTGGAGGAAATACCTCCAGCCTTTAGTTCTTTCAAGAATAATATTTCTCTCAGTGTAGATACAAGATACTATCTTATATGTTAGATACTGATGTGTATCTTTTTTTTTTTGAAGATACTCCCAGCTCTGACGGAAGTACGACTCGCGTCTTGATACGCTTAGTTCAGAAATTATGTGATACGATAAGATTGTCGTCCAGCTTATCGCATAGTAACAGTGACAGTGACGCGCTAAATATACTAATTAGAAGTTTTGTGATTTGAAACGTTTTTAATACGAAATCAGCAGAATTACCTGTGATATTTTACGATGTGATAAACTACGAGTAACCTCGCGAGTAACTTATTAATTGCGCGAATGCCTAAAAATCTAAGGCCTTGCTTTTCTCATGTTTGAAATAACGGACAGAGTATATTTTTGCAAAGAACTACTAAAAATTACATAAAATGCCTGGGAAACGATTAAACTCCCCACTAGGACGTATTCTTGTAGTTAAATTGCTAGAATATTTTACTGCAGAAAAAGAAAACGGAGGTCGTATGCTTTCTCTAAACGCCACCCACCAGGTAGGCTTATGCATGATATTTCTAATCAAGATTATAACAATTATTATCATTCTTATTTACTTGCATTATACATACATTTTTGTTATCAAAAAGTTTCAAGGCACTACTTCGTCAATAACTCGTCGAAATAATATATTTGTAGGATATTAATTATTTCTCAACACACGCCACTGACGCGAACTGCGATACCACATCTGGATCGACTTAGAAACAAGTGTATGAATCAAATCGAATCAAATGAAATTGTTCAGTCAGGATCAGTGTGGCATCACACCGGACAACACTCACTGGACAAACTATATACAGGGTTATTCACGGTATACGCCACGGAAGTTTATGGCCGTGTCTCTGGATTTTTAGATCTTTTTATTTTTAGAGTGGATAGAGACCCGGCAGAGGTATGTTTTAAAATTATATTCATAATGTACAGGGTGTCCCAAAAGCATGAAACATATCAAAGTTATGTTTTTTAAATGGAATGCTCCTATGTTATTGCATTTTTAGATTGCCTGGGAAGAAAAAATAAGATTGGCTTTTACAGTTTGGTGTTTAAATTCAGAAGTTTGTGAGTTATAAACAAGTGAAAATCGTCATTTTTCAAGTTCAAGGCCCTGTACAAGGAAACCGGCTTAAGATAGAGAAAAACGGCTTGCATGTCCCTATTTTAACTTTTCATGTACTATACAATGATGTAGATGAAATGTTTATACAGGGTGATAAAAAATTTGAAAAATTCTGAGATTTCTCCACGCGTCGACAAATAAAAAAATCGAAGGAAGAGCAAATGTTTCTATACCATAGAATAGTACATGAAAAGTTAAAATAGGGACATGTGCGCCGTTTTTCTCTATCTTGAACCGTTTTCGTTGTACAGGGCCTTGAACTACAAAAAATACGATTTTTACTTGTTTATAACTCACAAACTTCTGAATTTAAAAACCAACTGTGAAAGCCAATCTTATTTTCTCTTCTCAGGCAATCTAAAAATGCAATAACATAGGAGCATTCCATTTAAAAAAACATAACTTTGATATGTTTCATGCTTTTGTTTGAGACACCTATACATTATGAATATAATTTTAAAACGTGCCTCTGCCGGGTCTCTATCCTTTCCAAAGATAAAAAGATCCTAAAATCCAGAGACACGGCCATAATCTTCCGTGGCGTATACCGTGCATAACCCTGTATAGAATCTGTATGTTAAGTGAAAACTTACGAAATTACTTTGTAAATTAATAACAATGTGAATTACCTAAATAAAAAGTATTATCATCATATCATCAAGTTTATTTGGCATCAGATATTCTTCTTACTTCACTCACAATAGCAGGTTAGGTTCCCTGTTTATCTAATACTAGGTAATATCTAATTGATTAAAAATGTATAATAAAGAGTTGTAGGTTTATTTATTTTACTTGCTATATTATGCAGAAGAAGTTTGTTGTTATCCCTATCATTACTGGGTGGATGGTAAATTGGAGATATAAGGGTGAAAGATGAAAGCAGTGAGCAAGTTCAGTTATTTAATCAATAAGGCATTATATTGAGGTATCAGTAAGGGGAGATTGGCTTCATTTCCCTAGTATCGCAGAGAACAATGCATAAGCTAAACCAACCTCAAACACAATGCTGTATGGAAGGTGTACAGTATTATCACAATAAAAGGTAGGTATATATGCCTTTTATTCGGCTAGATTATCTCAACCTGTATATGAGATATGGCCTGGTCAATTAAGTCTGGGACACCCGGTATACTTAGTGCTCTAGCTTACCTCGCCTAGGTTTGAGTTTGAGGATTCTTATCAGGCACCTCTGACAGGAGGCGAACTCCGGAAGTGGATATAATCCGTTATTTAAAACGAAATCACTCTAATTTAAATGACTAATAAGTCAATCGATCACAACCAGGACGATTATTGTTTCAGACACTATTTCCCTTATATCCACTCAATAACTACAATGAAGCCCCATTTTCTTATTAAAGGAAAACAGCATCTAAATCCACTTGAAATGCTCAAACTCTTGCAGAGAATATTCAAGCTAATAATTAATTAATTATTTTAAAATTCACAAAAGCTGCCTGTGCTCCAATCCGCTTATCAGCAAGATAACTTATCTGGATTAAGTAAGAAAGGAAATTCGGAATCAATAAATAGACTAATAAATGAAACCTATTTCCAACAGGATCAAAAACATTGAGGATGATGTATCACTTGATGTATCCCAATAATAGCTGAACTTCACAAAAAAAAAATAGATAATTATAGGAAATATACATATAAAAAACATAAACAAAACCACACAACCAAACTAACCAAAGGAAAATGGCATATTTCCAATAAAATTACCGAAAATTAATCATTTAATTAACATATTAATGAAAGCAGGGGTCTGCAGGTGAGCCCAAACGAATCCATTCCGCGAGCTTAACGTGATACTGATTTCCGATGATGATTACTGTTTTAGAGGATTGAAGCCCTGTCCTTGTAAGGTTAAATGAAATGAGCGCCACATGGTTTTCCATGTCCCTGAAGTTAAAATTCGGATTCGGATTCGGTGTACACTCTGGTCCACATTATTGACAATCATATGAAAAACGATTTTATGTAATAATTACAGCTGGAAACCTGCAGAAAGACATATCTGGACTTTTGAAATTGCAACCCAGAACAAAGGCGCGCTGTCACCCTCGAAAATGACGTAAAATTTAAAATATATTTTCTCTCCTATATTTGTAATTAATTAATTGCGACGTCACGCCGGTATTTAAAAAGCGAATCTATAGCACCAAATGATAGTTGGAAAGCCACTCTAGACCAGAACCCAGAACAAAGAGGCGCTGTCACCCTCGAAAATGACGTAAAATTGAAAATTTATTTTCTCTCCTATATTGTTATTAAGTAATTGCGACGTCAGTCGGTATTTAAAAAGCGAATCTATAGCACTAACAACCAATATTATAAAGGCTCATTAGGCTAACGGGCAGATTTCTGGGCTCATTTTTGAAGCTAATACCGACGTCAAATGACTTTTATTAACATTTATATAATTACTAGAGCTCGGATTATACAGGGTGTTAAGAAAATGACGGATAAACTCTTCAGTACATTGTAGGGGACACTCAGTAAATAACGGGAAAAATAATTTAAAAAATTCCAGAGCTACATTTTAAAAGATATAAGCAAAATATTGAACAATAAATTTGGCAACGTTCAACACGATAACAGGTGGTATTTGGTAATTTCGTCTAATTTCTAACAATGTAGGTAGTCAAGGTATCAAAACCGTTGTTGCCAAATGCTTTTTTTTTCAGCATCTTAGAAAAGAAAAAAAATTCTTATTAAATTTTCCAAGCCAGTACTACATCTTAAGCAATTTTTTTAATTGATAACGATTAAAGTACCCTTTTTATATCTGTAAAATCATTTAATTTTTGCAAATACTGAAAAACAAAGATAGTAAAATGTTAACTTTGGCATTTTTTATCTCACCAAATTGAAGACCAGAATTTTTAAAATTATTTTTCCCGTACTCTACTGAGTGTCCCCTACAATGTACTGAAGAGTTTATCCGTCATTTTCTTAACACCCTGTATGCAAAATGAATATCTTTGCATATTTTGCATTTTTATGCATTTTTCACACGAAATGCATTTTTTTAGAAAACTTGCATATTTCTGCATATTTTGTTATTTTTGCCACGTAAAATACCTATTTTGACAATTATTATTGGCGGATATAGGTACTAGATAAAAAAATGAAAACGAAAAATAAGCTTAAAGCGAATCTTGTTGTGATGGATTTTTCTCGAGGCTGCTTTATTTTATTTCAACCATTTAAATTTAATTCAGGAATCAATGTCGAAATTTAATGATATAGTTTCTCAGCAATTATAGGGAAGCGAAAAAGATTTTAAGCAATAAGAAACCAGGCCAACACCTTAGTTTTATTAACAACTATAAAATAATTGCGAACACAATTTCTAAGCTTGAAAAACAGGGTACTTCGCTAAACGAATCTGTAAAACTAATAGAGAATTTAAAATTGGTAATAGATAGTGTACAGGGTGGGCAAATAAGCGAGGTAAGCGGCTGTACCTCAGCAACTAATGATCGTAGAGAGTTACGGTAAAAAAATTTATAGGTTAAGTGGGCAAGGAAAAATACTGGAAATTATTTTCAAGTTTCCAAGATGGCTGCCAGAGAGCGTTTGCACCATCTTGAATTACATAAAGTTGGTATTTGGTATTTTAACTAAATGTGAGAGATGGTTTATTAGGTCCCAAACACTGAAGCCAGCGGGCTTATTGTATTTCTCACATTTAGATTCTCCTTGATTAGAAGAGCTCCGTTCCTTTGACAAGGTTTAGCAGCCCGCTAACCAAGGTTTTTACCGCTAGATGGCTCCCGGGACTGATTGGTCCCAGGACCGCATAGCGTGTTCGTGCGAGTGCGAAATTATTTTCAAGTTTCCAAGATGGCTGCCAGAGGGCGTTTGCACCATCTTGAATTACATAAAGTTACGTTTCTTGTGATTTTCCCTAATGAATGTAGCAAAAAAGTATTTGCCTTTTAATGTTAACTTAAAGTCGAACATTTTTAGTAAAAACAATTTTCCTATATCTTTAGAAATAAAGTGGTGGGGGGTATTTGAATGTTGTTTTAAATAAATGCCTGTAACTTCGAAACGGCTGTAATGGATTTGGATAAACTTGGTATCATTGAAAAGATCATTTCTTGGGCTTTTAGGTTTCTTGTGATAATGACAGTTGTGACCTACATGGCTGTCGATAGAGGGCGTTATTCGATATTATAACCAAAATATTGCATTTTCTCAAAAAAATTAAATGCGATGATATGACTTTTTTTAGACTAGAAAATAGATAAATGACCAACCAATAAGCCTGCGCAAACCGCATCTTAATATCTTTTTCCTAACTCAAATTATGTAAAAAAATACCAAACCAAGAAAATTCACATATCCCCATTTAAAAATGCATCGGTTGCTTTTGATAAGAAGGCAAGTAGTAGGCCATGGAAATAAAAGACAAACTCCTCACACGTTTTCGTATTTATAAGCGATTTTCCTTATAAATAAAGCTGTTGTCCTGAAAATGATCCATTTTGAACAAAGATGAATGCCTTCTGTTTTCAAATTGCCTTCCGTCATATTCCACACATTGTTCCAGTCTTTCTTGAGTCGACAGAACCGCAGCCTCGATTTCTGCCGCTGATAGTTGACGAATTGAGTTTCGAATTCTGTTTTCCATATCCATTCATGTTGTTGGTGGAGTTTGAAAAACAATGTCTTTTAAGCGTCCCCAGAAGTAAAAATCAAGACATGTCGTGAGATCTTGCCGGCAAAGGAAATATAGGCTTCCCCTTCCTATCCAGCGTTCTCTTTCTAGGATTTAGTTTTACTCATAAAGCAAATATGTTATAATGAATGATCGCCTGACTCAATCAGCACTAGTGAGTTTCATGCAGCACTAAATCAACTAAAAACAGAAATATCTCAGCACAGTGAAATATTGTTCTTTCGCCTTAAACGTGCGTTTTTCAAGTTCGAGAAAAGACTTGGTTTGTTGGAGAGAGTTCAGAGAGATCTATTAGATCAACAAGTGGAGGCAGACAAATGGAGACGTAAAAATAATTTGGTGATATTTGGGTTTAAATTGAAGGAGAAACAAGACAACATTACATTGCTGGAGACTGTTCAGGCATTTTCCAGGGTCAAACTGGCTGTTGAAGTTCAATAAAATACAGGGTGATCAGTAACTCGCCCACTCGGAGCATGCTGCGGTAAACTTCACTTTTTAAGAGTGGTAAATTTTCTTACTGCAGTATTGTAAGTTCTTTTATTCCAAAGATATGACCATTTTTGTAAAAAAAAAGGTGGCACCACTGCACTGAACATGTGAAGAAGTCGGGTTGGATGGTATTGTTATTATTTTTATTTCCATAGCAACGAAGGCATTTGAATATTTTATATTCTAAGTTGAATTTAGGAGGTTGCCAAACTTCAAATTTCGTTCAGATTTAGGTATGGTATCAATTTCCATCATTCTCAATTCCTCTGTAAAGAGGTTTTGTGGAAAAAAAATGATGAATTATACAGGGTTATTCACGGTATACGCCACGGAAGATTATGACCGTGTCTCTGGATTTTAGGATCTTTTTATTTTTGGAGTGGATAGAGACCCGGCAGAGGTACGTTTTAAAATTATATTCATAATGTACAGGTGTCCCAAAAGCATGAAACATATCAAAGTTATGTTTTTTTAAATGGAATGCTCCTATGTTATTGCATTTTTAGATTGTTTGAGAAGAAAAAATAAGATTGGTTTTTACAGTTGGTGTTTAAATTCAGAAGTTTTTGAGTTATAAACAAGTGAAAATCGTCATTTTTCAAGTTCAAGGCCCTGTACAACGAAAACGGTTCAAGATAGAGAAAAACGGCTTACATGTCCCTATTTCAACTTTTCATGTACTATGGTATAAAAACATTTGTAATTTCTTTGATTTTTTTATTTGTCGACGCGTGGGGAAATCTCAGAATTTTTCAAATTTTTTATCACCCTGTATAAACATTTCATCTACAACATTGGATAGTACTGCAGCGTGAGCAAATGATTTTTAATATCTCGAATGCCAATTGCAGCGTGAGCAAATATGAAATTGCTGCGTGAGCAAAATAATATTGCTGCGTCAGTAAAATAAAGACGATTATTTTGTCGTAAATGTCAATTGCAGCGAAGCGATAAGATTATAAAATCAGGGAATGTTGAACGCAACAGTAGCGAGAGCTTGCAGTGCAAGCGAAAGACAAAATGTTATTTAGGCAAAACGGTAAGGCTGCAAAAAGGAATTTTTATGACAAATTTCTCTGGAGATAATGATGTTGAATAACTTGAAAACCGAAACAAATACTATCGGAGTGCTAGTTATTCCGCTGCTTTAATTAATAAGGAGTTACACCCTTTATATAGGTATCTAAGGTAGGTTAGGGATGCCAAAGAGTTCTTCAGGGGTTACTAACTCGATTTGCTCGAGTTCTTATTTTTTATTGTGCTACCTAAACTCTATGAAGAACTAATAAAAAATAGATTTAGGGTGATAAAGATGTTAATATGATTTTCAAAGAATAAGTTATAATGTACAGATGTTTTAATGAGCAAATTATGGTTTACATTTCCTGTTTAATTAAATCAATAATTATCCTGTCTTACTTTAGAAGCTTTAAAATTGATATATATATATATATATATATATATGTTTAAACAATCAGTTTGTTTAAAATAAAGGATCCTTTACTTTGTACACCTGTGTACAAAAGAATAAAATACTTCCGATATTATTTATATCGGGTAAGATAAAGTTCATTGAGTGGTAACTAATTAATCCACTTAATAGCACTGATCTTCTAGTCGTTCCTCATCACGTTCGGTGAAATAAGATAAAGGCAACTTACAGTTTCCGGGATGAAGTTGATCGAGGTAAAACTGTCTTTATTTTGACAGTAAAAGGATATTAATAGCTCCTAGACTTTGATAGGGGTGGTGTTTAATCGGGCGTTGAAGTCTCCAGAGAAAGCAGCAGGTGCAGAGATGACGCCCTGATGAGACTCCTAGGATTGAATAGCCAAACAGCACCAGCACCGGGAAAATGTTCTGTTGTTGTTGAAGATCACCAAAACGTTGATTTATTTCACCATGGATAAGTGAAAACGATGCAAGGATGAATTAGATAGTTGAAGAACAGAAAACGGGCGACGCTCCCTTTGTCTCCTAGCCCAAGATGGCTTCTTCGGTCACAATAGGCAATTAACTCAGAATTTAGCAAATACCGGAGAAGGTAAGGTATTTACCAAAGATAAAGGTAACGATAAAGGTATAAGGTAAAGTTGAGATAATATTCCCAAAGCTAAAAATAAGTAATAATCGAATTAGAACCTATTTTACAAAATATCCGTAATGGCGACTTACCCTGTATAACAGGCTTCGTACGGGAACCGTCAAGAAATTAAACTTTCTTGGTGGACAGATAAAGAGGAAATGAGTTCAGTTCCGTGAACCTGAGAGGATGTCCGTCTCCGGTTTGTGAAAGGAGAAATGTCACTGTCAGATACTGAAATCTGATTGACAGTTGACAACTTATTTGGTTTCTGAAAAGAACTCAAGATCGAACTAGAAACGAAACGTGGAACGCCATCTAGTAGTGAATTATCCAGACAGCACCAGCACCGGGACATAGCGTGGATAGCCAGTTCAATGATGCGGTCTATATTATAGGAAGTTGTGGGGAACTGTACTTTTACAGTTCTCGACAAAACAAAGAAAACTTCTAAAAGGACAAGAATGTAACGCTAAGACGTTACAGTACATGAAAAGTTAAAATAGGGACATGTAAGCCGTTTTTCTCTATCTTTAGCCGTTTTCCTTGTACAGGGCCTTGAACTTGAAAAATGACGATTTTCACTTGTTTATAACTCACAAACTTCTGAATTTAAACACCAACTGTAAAAACCAATCTTCTTTTTTCTTACCAGGCAATCTAAAAATGCAATAACATAGGAGCATTCCATTTAAAAAAACATAACTTTGATACGTTTCATGCTTTTGGGACACCTGTACATTATGAATATAATTTTAAAACGTACCTCTGCCGGGTCTCTATACACTCCAAAAATAAAAAGATACTAAAATTCAGAGACACGGCCATAATCTTCCGTGGCGTATACCGTGAATAACCCTGTATAGTATCCGTTCCAGACATTACAGTAACCTGAATTTTTCATCAATTTTTACCACGGTTATTGAAAAAATTACCTTTAAACTCGGAGGAGGGAAACCCTGTAACTTGAAAACCAACTGTTGGATTCAATTTTTGTTTGCAGAATATCCTTATTTTTAATGGGGCTCTATATCGCCCTGTATTCGGAGTGCGCGAGTTACTGATCACCCTGTATATTTAACAGGGAGGGAACATCAAATCGTGAAGATTGAGTTTGTATCTTTTTGAAGAAGCTTGAAATTCTGAGGAACTCAAGTAAATTCAAAGAAACGAGGGTGTTTATCTCTCACGATCTGAATGCTGGGGAGAGAGATACTCAAAAAATTCTTAGAGATCAGATGAAAATTGCTAGAGACAAGAACTGTAAAGCATTCATTAGGAATGACTGTCTGTATGTACCTAAATGGAGAAAAATACACTATTGATCAGCTCAGAGGAGAGGAAGACATTCCATCACAGAGCCTGCGTACAAAATCGTACACTGCACCGCCTACTCCTACTAGGGAGAGGGAGAAATTGGTACAAGCTCCTAAACGTGAGAGCGGTCAGGTGGTGTTGGGTAACAGCGAGGATTGCATACCGAGACCAAAAAAAAAAAAGTAAATAACGGGAGACGGGAAGTGACTCCTGTGTTCGTGAAATCTATTGAAGTTGAGGCGAAGAAAGTATACTCTGTCGGGTTGGGATCTAAAACCAGCATTGAACGTAAGGTACTGAGAAGCAACTCATCCGACAAAATAAGGAAAGAGAGTGAGTGTTCTGCTGCAATGTGTTCTGGATCAGGTAGTGGGAAGAAACAAACTTCAAAGAACTCAGAGTCATCGGGAGAGAGGAAGAAGGGTGGCTAGCTGTTCTTTTAACTTGTTAGTGTTAGCGTGGGGGGCAGGGATAATTCACCTTATATTGTAATATTGTATGCTGTTTTTGTATATTGTTTACAATATTTCAATATTGTAACAACCCTGTTTCGGAATTGCTAGTCCCCCATCGGGAGCCTCCCCGGGTGGCGGATAGGGGAATGTCGTCTATATAGATGACACCGGGGAACTCAGATACCCCGGGGCTGACCAAAACTAGCAAACCAGATGGTAGATGACATAGAACCCACACAGCCTCGCCCGGTGCGATACCATCTTTATGGCTTAGGCGACGTAAAGTTGCCTTTCAAGAGTTGACGTTCCGTTGCTGTGCCAGAGATAGATGTAACTTCGGAATTGGCATTTTTGTCAGAAGTGACCTCTCCTGCCGACGTGAGGAAGTCTTTGAGCCCCATGACTTTGACGTCATGTGGTTAAGGATAACAGACTGACAAACGACGAGATTCATCTGTTGTTTATACCGATCACCAAGCGATACCACCCTTATCCTAAACAACTTTAACTCATTCCACGCCTAATTACAATTTACAATAGAACTAGAAAAAAATAACCAAATTGACTTCTTAGATATGACAATAATAAGGCAATCCAACCTAATACTCACCAAATGGAACACAAAACAAACTTCATCTGGCAGATATCTTAACTTTCAATCTGAACACCACATAACCCAAAAAAAAATTAACCCAAGAAAAAAACAGACCAGAAACCATAGAAACAGCAAAAACAATACTTTTGAATAATAACTACCCACTACACGTAATAAACCAACTAACAGCTAGGAAAATCTCACCTCTACTACAACAATACAAATAAAACTACACATAACACCAATACAAACGACACACATTCACCATCAAAAACGGCATACACAGCGATGCCTTACGTATCACAACAAAAAAAAAAGTAGAAAAAATATTCAAAAAATCCAATACCAAAATAGCCCAAAAAGTCACAACCAAATTCAAAACCTCCATACAAAATTAAAATCAAGAGTCCCAACAGAAAAAAGAACCCATGTAATCTACAAAATACCTTGCAACAACTGTGAAAAACAATACATGGTAGGTCAAACAAAACAACACTTAAAACAACGCATCAATCCCCACAAATACGCCAAAACTGCCAAACGCCGCACTAAACAAACATAAACAAACCACAGGACATCAATTATGACAAAACCGAAATCATACCGAATAAAACACATACAAACGAACTATTCTAGAAATGATCAATATTCAAAATAATAAATCCAGCGTAAACGACAGAACTGAAATTAGCAATCTAACACGTATCTATCAAACCATCATATCCAACATACCTCCCTCACACGCCTAAAAATAAAAACAAATAAATTTTTATAATATAAAAAAAATTGATTTTTTCATATAAAAATTTTTCACAAAGGTTCCACTGAAATTATTTCAAATTAATAAACCAAAATAATAAGTTATATATACGAGTAATACTGAAATAATTGAAATATAAAAATTTGCATAAACAAAAAATAAACTAAAAACCTGACTTCTAACACAAACACACACAAAAATAAACTGCTACTACTCAAACTAACAATTAATCATCACCATTACAATAACAATACTTTTGAAACCATATTATTATACAATAAAATATAATAAACAGAAGCATAATAACTAAAACACATAAAATGTCAGAATCAGTCAATTTATTTTTTCTGAAATTAAAATTTAAAAATTTTATAAACACCATTTTACGATCAATTTTATTGTGTTAATTATAGTTTTTAAAGTATTTTTAAGTTTTTTTATGTTTTTACATTTTATGAGTGAACAAGGGACCGATCTGCCCCGAAACGTTTCATTGTTTATAAAAAAACTTTTAAACAAATAGTAGGCACTTCTATCCAAGAACAGAAACCCTAATAAATTAGAAAACAAAAAGGGAAACTGAAATGGATCGCACCTAGGTAGGATGATAAGGAATTTATTTTGGCTGGAATTATAATGGCTTTGAGTTTTGGAATCTTCAATCATCTTGTGAATGGTACAAGTGTTGTTTTTGTAAGGTTGATGTTTAGTCCTACTTCCTGGCATCATTTCAGTGGTATATGTAACCCTCTCTGTATAATGTCGCAGAAAGTACTTTCAAATTTACCTTTGGCCACTATGACGATGTCATCGGCATACCCAATGCAGGTAATGCCGTTCTCGGTGAGTAGCCCGAGGAGTTCGTCAACTACCAGACTCCACAGAAGGGGGAATAGCACTCCTCCTTGTGGGCATCCTTTAGTTGTATTTATCTGGATGGTGTTCTTGCCCGCATTGGTTTCAACTATTCTTGTAGACAACATGTCTGAATCCATTTGGATGTTGGGTTGTCTACTCCTCTTTTTGCTAAGGCCTTCTTGACAGCATCGTGCTTTGTATTGTCGAATGCTCCTTCTATATCAAGGAAGGCGCAGATGGCGGGTTTTTTTGTACTCCAGAGTGTCCTGAATCAGCTCGTACAGCTTCCCGCCTGTCCACCTGCCCGCTCTGTAAGCGTGCTGACTTGGGTGTAGCGGTACCCTGTTCAGTGTTTCTGTTTTTATATAGCTGTCGACGACTTTCTCCATTGTCTTCAATAGGAATGATGTAAGACAAATGGGTCTGAATGACTTCGGAAGAGTGTTTCTTCCTACTTTTTTTCCCACTTTGGGAATGAAGGTGACCCGTGCTCTTTTCCAGGCTTGTGGTATATACAGGGTGTCCCATAATATGTGGGCAATCTCCCGGATTTTGGTAAATTTCGTAAAAATAAATGAAAAAATAGCTATAAAATTAATTCCTCAGAGACACCCCTACAAAGATATTAGCTGTTGAAGTTGAGGGTTGAAAATAATTTTTTTGCAATAACTTTTTTATTTCTTGACCGATTTTGATAATTTTTGGTTTTATTTTGTATTATTTTGGACTGTTTAGAATAGTGTTTCATAATCTTTGATAGCACATACATAGACCTCGGGATGGCATAACCCCCTCATTCACTTGAAAGAAAACAATAAAAATAATAATTTTACAGTTTTTTAAGGTTAATTTTCTTTTTATTTGACATTTTTTACATAAAAACTGTCTCTTTATTTATTTCGATAGAGCGAACCGTTATTGAGATAAACGTCCTTCTAATAGTTGATGCCTCGCAGGAACTTTCTAAATTTCAAGTAAATTTTAACAAGATGGCTGATCTATGACAGTAAATTGAGCAGGAAACAAAACAAAAACTTAATTACATACACGTCAAATAGTGTCAAAGATTTTTTAAAATGAGTTACACAAACGCTGAAAATCAGTTAGAATTGAATGTGCATGAAATGAAGTCTTTGACACAGACGTGTATTTAATTAAGTTATTGTTTTGTTTCCTGCTCAATTTACTGTCAAAGGTCAGCCATCTTGTTAAAATTTACTTGAAATTTAGAAAGTTCCTGCGACGCATCACCTATTAGAAGGACGTTTATCTCGATAACGGTTCGCTCTATCGAAATAAATAAAGAAACATTTTTTATGTAAAAAATGTCAAATAAAAAGAAAATTAACCTTAAAAAACTGTAAAATTATTATTTTTATTGTTTTCTTTCAAGTGAATGAGGGGGTTATGCCATCCCGAGGTCTATGTATGTGCTATCAAAGATTATGAAACACTATTCTAAACAGTCCAAAATAATACAAAATGAAACCAAAAATTATCAAAATCGGTCAAGAAATAAAAAAGTTATTGCAAAAAATTTATTTTCAACCCTCAACTTCAACAGCTAATATCTTTGTAGGGGTGTCTCTGAGGAATTAATTTTATAGATATTTTTTCATTTATTTTTACGAAATTTACCCAAATCCGGGAGATTGCCCACATATTATGGGACACCCTGTATATGTCATCGCCAAGCTGCTTCTGAATATTCTAACCACGTGTGGTATGAGATCATCCAGTCCTCTTTACAAGAGCGCCGGAAATATGCCACCCACTCCGGATGATTTAAATGGTTGAAAGATGTCGATGGCCCACTTCAACCTTCCGGGAGTGCATATTATTTTAGCTGTGTCCCAATTTTCCTTTTTTGGTTTCCCAAATTTCACGTGGGTGGTCTGGTCTCTTTCCAGTGAACTACGTGGAAAGTGAGTTTTTAACAGAAGTAGAGCTCTCTGCTCTTCATCTTTCGTATAGTTCTCTGAGTTTTCTGAGTGACATTGTTCACTTCGCGAATGCCTTATGTAGTCTATATGCTTCAGGTGTTGTTGTGATGTTCTCACAAAATTCCCTGAAGCTCTTTCTTTTTGCTTTCCTTATTTCTTTGTTGTAGGTTGTCAAAGCCATGGTGTAGCCCTGCCAGTTTCCGTCGCGCTTGGCTTGATTAAAAAGCCTTCGAACTTCTGCCCGGAATTTGGAGAGGTCAGTTCGTTCCACCATAGGGCTTTCCTACAACTTCTTTTTTCCCTAATGGGACAGCTGGATTCATATGAGTCCTTCAGAGCTCCGTTTAGAGATCCTACTATTCCATCCAATTCTTGATAGTTTTGACCTAAGAGCAAAAACTGTTATAGTTTAAGCCCCATGAAAACCCGAGATGTTACCATAATAATTATGAGCAGCTTCAACACCCTACAATGAAGCCGTCCTGAATCAACAACACCCTTAATCTGACGGATGCTCTTTAGTAGGAGAAGCTCGTACCATTCCTAATGGCCAAGCTAGAAACAATAATAGTCTAGCAACCGCAGCTCCCCTCAATCCAAGAAAACACCAAACTGAGTCAACCGACATTGGACACATATGTTAACACACTTAGAAGTAAACTCAGCATTGCTTTTAGTTATTTTTTATCAATAATTTGTTTCCCTTACATCATTTTGTTTGTTCTCATCATGATAGATTAAAACATTTTTACATTGTGTTAATTTACCTAAATTTTAGTTATTAAAAATTTTATCAATTTTGCATTGCTCATTCAGTGTCAATTATAATTTATCAATGTTTTCAAATTTCGTAAATTAATTGTAATCAATTTTTAACCCTTCAGGCATTTTTCTCATTATAATTTCAAGTATAGTCTTTATGGCATTTTATTACTATTTTAAAGTGAGATGAGGTATTATGTTCTCTGTATTACCATTGTTCTGCTAAAATTATTTATTTATTGCTTACTCTTTATTATGATGCTATACTACTGATTTATTGTCCTAATTTACCTCATTATATTTTTGTACTCTTGCTTACTATAATAAATACAGGGTGTCTGCTTAAGGCTGGCCACCGGCTATATCTTGGAAACTATTTTTTCGGAAATTTTTTATTTTGAGGTTCTAGGCCCATGCCTAGAACCTCAAAATAAAAAATTTCCAGACATAATAAGTGATCACGAGAAATTCAATTAAAATATTTTCAAGACGGCCGCACTTCCGGAAATGCCGGAAGTTGACACCTACTTCGTTATTTTAACGGAAACACCCTGTAAAATAATATATTTTTTAAATGTCTGAAGAAATCGAATACAGGTGGTTTTCACCATTGGAATTTAGGATTGAGCGGTTTATGAAATATAAACGAGTGAAAATCGAAAATTTACAACTTCAAAGCGGTCTAGAACTAGAAAGACTCAAGATATCGGAAATCGGCTTACATGTTCCTACTTAACTTTTCACATATGTATTAAAATTTAAACCACATTACTATGTGGTTTAAATTTTAATACAGGGTGATGAAAAATCGGATAATTTTCATCAGCCTGTATTAAAATTTACTCCATATAGCGGGATAAAAGATGAAAAGTTAGGATAGGGACATGTAAACCGTTTTTTAGATATCTTGAGCCGTTCTAGTTCTAGACTGCTTCGAAGTTGAAAATTTTCGATTTTCACTCGTTTATAACTCATAAACTGCTCAATCTAAATTGCAATGATGAAAACCACCTGCATTCGATTTCTTGAGACATTTAAAAAATATATTATTTTACAAGATGTTCCCGTTAAAATAACGAAGTAGGTGTCAACTTCCGGTATTTCCGGGAGTGCGGCCATCTTGAAAATATTTTCATTGAATTTCTCGTGATAACTTATGTCTGTAAATTTTTTATTTTGTGGTTCTAGGCCCATTAGTTTCCTAGATATAGCCGTTGGCCAGCCTTAAGCAGACACCCTGTATAATTAAATTTGTTTTGACTCTCTTATCCGTGTGGAATCATCCATATGTGTGAGCACTGCCATAGTAATTAAATTATTTAATTTTATTGAGCTAGCGGGCTGTTAAGTGCACTTTTGTTACCCGTCATCAAAATGGGAGGTAAAAAGCGTTACACTCTGTCTCGAATAATTATGTGGTCGCACCTAAGAATTTTCGAGAAAACGTAGAACTGAATTATATTGCAAAAATCTTCGATCAACAGAAGAAATATCGTGAAGTGAGTTAACACTAACAAATAGACGCCAAAGACAAAGTTAAAATCGCTCGAAACATCATGAGAAGTGATCCTTAGATCTACATCAGTTCCAGTTCATCATCAAACTCAAAGCATGTATGGAATGTTTCTGTAGGAACTTGCTTATACAAGCTTCTTGGAAAAGGTGCTCACTTTTATCCTTATCGAGAGATTTAATTGTGAAATTATCCCTTCTACAAGACATTCCTGATGAGAAAATTTTTTGTCACTATGTTTCCCAAAACTTACAATTTTCAGCTAATTTCGCCATCTGCACAGACTCAATGAGCTCAATCCAAGCCTGCAAAAGAATGTACCCCGTATCTTTCTTTACACCCCTTCTCATGTTGGAATTACTGGAATCATAGCCTCGGACCCAAGAAACATATCGTACAACTCATCACCAAAGTCTTGGAAAACAACTGAGATAATAAGGAGTCCAAGCTACAGGAAATTACCACAACGCCGCAGCACCCTCTCCCAGCCCCCCTCAACGAAGATTCCAAGTTACCTACCATATCAAGACTGCGTATAGGTCACACTAAACTCACTTACTAGAACATCAGTGTTAACAAACTAGATATTGTAATTTAATGATTAATATAACGGTCAATATTTAGCAATGTATCATATTGTAATATTTATCTTCAACTCCAAGACTGCAATTTACCTCTAATGACCTAAATCTTCGATGCGGTCTTTCTTATAATAAAAGAAACTTATTCAAGCCCTGACGTTTTGTTTTTCCAATGAAGAAGCACTAAGTTAACGTGGAATTTTTTAAATATAGTTACCAAAATAAATTTTGCCTCTACAGTAAAAATAAAAAAAATTAAGAAAAAAGTTCTTGTGAAAAACTCAAATGGAATAAGGGTAAACCCCTTTGCAGGATAGCCCGGGTGAATAAAATAATATTTTGAATAATTTCTTTGGGTGTAGGTTCTGACTTTAGACTTTTAATGTTAGTTTTTACCACATTTCCTATGACCTGCAACTTCTCAGGGGAGGCTTGAAAAAAAAAAGTTTTCTATGAAAACCACTTCGTTAAATTTATCAAGGAATTTAGATTTGAATTTTTTATTTTAATTATTGAAATATCCTGTATAAGCACCTATTTCAAAATTCCTATAAAAACTCATAGAACTACCTTAATGGTTTTCTAAGTGTTACATAAGAGTATCGGATTTTCTTATTTATCTTAGTTTCGTCAATACCCTGTATCTTCTATAGCAATGCCAGAGATATTAATTTTGCCCCAATCATTATTATTTTTTTTAATATTATTGAATATCGTGAATATTTATCTGTACAAGAAATAAAAATTGCTGATCACTGATCAGTCCACAAGCAGCACTTAAAGACTTAATATCTTAATATTAGTCGACTGAATACTTACATTAGAATAGTCGGAACGCACTTTTTATCAAATCATATACTTGAAGCAAACTTACACTTTATTTCACCATTAAACTGACAATAATTTACAATCACTGATCATGCACCCTATTGTAGGAATGAAGACTAACAAAATTGAGTACTGAAATGAGTTTGTACCTATAATATCAGAACAGTAAATAACACGATAGTTGTCGAATGCAATTCCAATTCTTCTACCACCCATTACCTACTTGGAATAACAATCGATGACTGTCGTTTTCATTGGCTTTTAAGCACTTATAGACATAAAATCATTATTCATTCGGATTCATTCACGTACCATGAACAAAAATGAAAAGCGATTAGTAAAGTTAGCAGTTAGAGGGCTCCGATTATTTTTCTGTTTATTGTTGTTTTGTAATTTTTGACAATCTGTTGACGTTATCTTTTTGTAACTTATTGATATATATTTTCATTTTTCTTTAGATTATTCCAAAACACAACACATTCAACACCAGGTTTTTTGTTGTGTCTAATAAATTTTTCAATAGTTCCACCCTCAACAATCCCTTTTTAAAATTTTCTATGATTACGGAATTAATTTAGGGTGATTCATAAAGGGTGATTCAGTTTTCATCGAGTAAACTTCAGTTTATTAACAGTATTATCCGAGGTATTATCACACATACCGGGTTTCCCAACACTAGTGTCCACCCCCTAAATAGAGCTTAATTTTAAAGATAAAAAATTGAAACTTTGAGGATTTGTGTACTTGATATAGGACCACGAAATAGCATAATCAGTTTCATTAAAAAAAATTTAGTTCGGGCGCCAGCGATAAAAAACTGTAATATGGTGGTAAATTGTCGAAAAAAAATCGATTTTTTTTCAATACATACGTGGGAAATCCATTAATAAAATCAAAATTCCTTGAAAGAAATGTGAAAAAACTGATTATAAGGCTTTAATTAAATAAAAATAATTATATAGCAATGACAGGTATAGAAAACTGATTTATGATGTGCAATACGGTGATCAATATAATCTGAAAACGGTAGGTACATAAAGTTTTATGACAAAGTAAATAAGGACCAAATAAATAGAAAGACGGCTCTTGCTGTGCGAGCCGGCACACTGAACCTGAACTGGACAGTGTCGTATTATGGAGTCATGAAAAAGGTGATTATTAAAAACCTATTAAACTTTTTTTTTAATGAAACTAATTATGCCAATCCGTGGTCCTATATCAAGTACACAAGTCCTCAAAGTTTCAATTTTTTATCTTTAAAATTAAGCTCTATTTAGGGGGTGGACACTAGTGTTGGGACACCCGGTACAACATGCAACAGTATATTCTGCAACACGTTTCCTAATATCCGAGTAATATTTATAGTTTATCCTTAGTTGAGACTATACGAGACAGTGCTGGGTGATTATATTACCTACAGCCAATATTATAAAGGCCCATTTCAGTAACGGGCAGATTTCAATGGCCGTTTTTAAACCTTATAATATGGACGTCAAAGTATTTTTATTAACATTTTTGGAATCCCTTTCATGACGAGAATCACTACATTGCTAAATTTGCTATATTTTCCACGTAAAATCTGAAACTTTTCTAGAAACTGCAGATACTAAATCGAAACGGGACAGCGGACAGCCCGTTAGCTTAATGAGCCTTTATAATACTCACTGTTAGAAAGATAACAAGTCTTGATAGTGTCGCTTTAGAAATATAGTAGAACTATATTTCACTGATATAAGTAATCTCTAGGGTAATTTAAAATAACAAAAATTCATAGAGAGTAAAAAAAAATCCCTCAAAACCTCAAACTAGATTGATAAGTCCTAAATTTGAATCTCACCAATGGAAATTGACAATGACAGATGACATTTATTGCATGCCATCTGTTAACTCCCGTCGAAGAGCCAAAAATGTTAACGACGTGATTCGATCCTGAAAGGGGCTAATGACGAAGCGCCACGTAATGACAAGGATCAAAATTTATAGGATGATTGAAGGACCAGGCTATAATTGCCAATGATTGACAGGAACACAATTAATTAATAATTATCGAAATTACTGACCTTGTGTCTTGTCCGACTAGAAGGGGCACTTGTTTTAATTTGCGAGATGTTGTAACTATTATTATTGTTCACTTTGCTCCACTATGTAGGTACCCACGATTGTTCCACTACTTATTATACCGCTTCCTTTTTTAATTAAAGAACTAGGTATCCCGTTCCCGTATCACCAGCATCGACGAGTCTGGTACGAACGGCACTCTGTCGGGTTCTACTCTCTCTCGATGTTAAACCTCGACTCTTTGTGTGGTCTCTCCGGTCAGGTGTCCTTTTCCTTCTTCCCGATGTGTAAAGGGAGAGGAAGGGTTAGGAGACGGTAGCATCTTAGAGAATACGAAACAAATTTTCGCCAAGGACGAAACATACCGCCCACCAAAATTACCGGAGGAATTTTCCGAATTTAATCAGAAAATTAAACCAAAAGCGAAACTAACGAAAACGAAACTAACGACAAAAACGAAACTAACGAAAACGAAACTAACGACAAAAACGAAACGAAACGAAACGACGAGTCAGCGACGAAATTCCCTGAGTCCGTTACTGGTTAGGTAACGGGCAAAGTTTGACCAGAGGTCGTTTACGAAAACCTTTGGTCGTACGAACCGAGGCAACCCTGGCGACACCATCCGCACCAGGGTGCAGAGAAACAATTCTTCCTAGAGCTGCTGGGAAAGTCTCTGACGATAAATCAGAAACGATCTCGAGATGAGTCGCGCGAGTCGCGAAACATACGAACAAACATAAATAGGCTTTAGAAGTTTTGACACCCCTATACCTCGACAAGACAATAGGAAAGGGTCCCCCATAATCGACCCCGACACAACTAAAAGGTTTCAATTGGGAGACACCAGCGACAAGTAAATTCCCCATGGGAGGTTCCAACGAGAGGGGACGAGTGCGAAAGCAGCGATTGCATTTCGACAAATAACTACGAATGACCCTACGAGCAGACAGGATCCAAAAATTTTGTTGAAGGAGATAATGAGTAGTGTTCACTCCTGGGTGCAAATTACCTCGATGTATCTGATCAATCAAAAGTTCAACCAACCTACCCAAGTAGCATTTTTAGTGGAGACAACGTGAGGGCCACTGCAGAAGATACATTAAAAGTTCCCGCCACGAGTGGTGGCCACATGAAAGCAACGGTTCTATTACGTGGTTACCACTAAAATGGGGAACAATTTTTAAGTGGTTATCTAGTTCCGGCGACGTGATTAGATCTGACCGTGCCACGGCTTGGCCACATCACGGTCACGTGGCCACACCGTGGATGTATGGTGGCGGGCTCTCTTGTATCTTCGCGCAGTCCGCGCGGCGCGCACATACTAGTTGTTGTTGGGTTTTCGCTCTCTGTCTTACAGCCGCAATGTCATATTTTTACCTTCCTATTCCTATCGTATTTCTAGTCGTGCTAAACAAAACAAGACCGGGCTGGAAAATGCAGAACTCGACTCATCCTTGAATTGAATCTACATAGGTACCTATAATACAAAAATTATTACGGAGGAGCGTGCGGCCGCACTCGCCCAACAAATTACAAACGAACGCAACTTTATTGTGAAACATTTATGTAATAAATCGAAATCTTACTAAGCGCCGCCATGAAAACGACATTTAAAAAAAAACTTGAAACGTAATTTCACGTACGGTTAGTGTGTGATAAGCTGTCTGCGGCAAGAAGTTATTTTTTATCGATAAATATTACTTACAAGAAACGCAAAAGCAATTTTTTTTTTAATTCTGTGCCATATTGATCAAAATTTACTATTTATCAGATCGTTTACATAATCTTTGCGGTAATGGCGGCAAGAGGTTTATCCGTAAATATGGCCGCCTAGGAGAATATAACTTATAAGTGGCGTTTGTCACATTTTACGACTATGAAGGGTTCGTCACTCAAACCGTAGTGGCAAAACTGAAAATATTTCACTTCTAGGTGGCTTTCGAATAACAAGTGGCCAAGGGAACTATATGAACTAAAGAACAAGCCAATCGATTTCTTCGTCACATGAAAGTGATTTCGAACAGTTATTTAAACCATTCTGTCACTACAGGAAGCCACCTTGATTTCCAATTTATTTGCAATAGTACCTACCTACAATTACTGTCGTTGATAATAATGGAACTTGAAAAATGAATGAAAATAATTTACGTAGGTAGGTTTAGGTTCTCCGTTCTACGTAAATAAACGAACTGAGTGGTCGAAGTAGGTACTACATTACATGAGGGTTGTAATACTTGTAATTGTTTAGGTGATCGTGGTTTGTTTACAAGACCACCATGTTCAACTGATGTATTTTTCTACTGTTGTTTTAATTTTCTATAAGACGTTGTTGAATGTCGAAAACTCCTTTTCTTGCGTGAGATTTTATTATCCATTATTATAATAAGGTTGAAAAGAATTTTAAAACCAACACTGGCACTTTTCTACAATATACCTACCTAACCCTACTTAGTCTGATTCCTAAACAGTCACCAGTAGGTTATTTTTTCTTAAAAGTTATTTTCGCAAGTTCTTGCCACATTTTGGTGGCTCAAATCTTATTCAAATTATCAAAGTTACTTTTCGTGGTGGCAGAATTGTGACGATCGGTGCTGCATGCCACTAGAGTGTCATGAATCTTCAAAGATATTACAGAAGTTTTGAGAACGATGCGGCCACTCTAATATATCACTTCAAAGCTGTCGCCACTTTTAAGTGATATTTTAGTGCTCTTTGTTGGTGACTGCAGCTTTCACTTTCCACTTCATAGTTGTAGAACTTTCAAGTGGTTATTAGGAGGAAAAATAACGTTTTGAGCACCTAAAGTAGCACCAAGATGTTATGAAACTATCAAGTGGCCACGCTGGTATGAATGCACCGTGATTACCACTATGAATACAGGATATACAGTTTTTTCTACTGTAAAGTTTTAAATTGAGTGGAATATAAGTGATAATCACTTTCTCAAAGTTCCGGTATAAGATGAGAAGGTGGTTGTACCCTCTGATGCTACTTGGGTATGCCTTCCTGGCAACAATGCGGGTTATTTAGCGTCGAATGCTAAACCCGAATGTAACAGTCGACCCCCGACTCGCAAAATAACGAAATCATCAATAAAGGGCGACAATGACTGCAAGTACTTGGCACATGGTTTACCAGAGCGAATTTTCTCCAATTCTGAAGGGAAGACCGAAGATTGAACAATTCTAATAATGTGCATGAGAGCAGCATGCAACTCAGAGACACTCAATGCACCAGTGGTCCTATTGACAGCACGACAATTGTTAGTGAAACGAAAACAACGAGCGATAATACCCTGAATTTTCCTCAAAGAAGGAAATCTTTTCAACAAAACATCGACATCCGAAATCTCTATCGTAGCGAACAAAACAATATTCCTTTTCTCCAGTTCAACATCAGAAGTGGGAGCAATGGGAACGAGTGCTGGCCAAGATTCCAGCGGCAATCTGAGGAATTCAGGCCCCGCCCACCATGCGGAAGCCCCGACTAACTCCTCTGGTAACAAGCCCCGAGACGCGACGTCCGAGAGAATGCTACTCTTAGTACAAGGTGAATCTATAGACTTAACCAAGAACGAAAATGAATCAGTAGCCGAGTGCCACTGAAGACCGAAAATTTTCCCGGAAAAGTCCGATTCCGAAACAAAGTTGGATGACTGCTGTTGACAATGTTCAACCGGCAGATTCTGAAGCAATTGTGGATTGTTAGCAGACCATTTCCGCAACTCAAATTGTCCCAATTGCAATAGCGAAATGAGCTGATTTCTCAACTCCAAGGTTTCCTCGATTTGATTTGCCCCAACGGCAAAATCATCGACATAAAGCCCGAAACGAATGGCTTTCGAAGTAAGAGGAAACTTCTTTGAATTTTCTTGACCTAGTTGTAACAAGCACCTAACGACACGAATTTTCGACGATACTGGGGCGAGCGAAGACACATCAGAAGACATCGAAACACCAGGGTCTTTAAAAGCGCAATGATGCGGAATGTAATAAGAGTTTGCAGATTCCGACTCCAATGGCACCAACGACATGTGCCCAGCCTCCAAACAATCTTTCATAAACTCTACATACATGTCTCTAATGTGAGGCAACCTCGACAATCGTCTCTCCAAAGCGAGCAAACGACGATCTGCGACATTCAACGAATCATTAAAGATAGGCAACTCTTTGCTATCCTTAAATGGCAACAATACCCCAAAACGACCTGATTCTTCTCGATAGTGAGACTCAACGAACAACGACTCAGCCTCTTGTTCCTCATTAGAGCAAACCTCAACTGAAGGCACCTCCTCAACTCTCCAAAATGCCTTAAGAGTCTCTTCAAGGGTCGAATTTACCGACGCAAAACAAGCTTGAACCTCGCCCGCAACCTTCGACGAAATGGTTCCCAAAAGAACCCAACCAAACGTCGTATTCATTGCGGCTGGACAGTTATCATTGCCCGACAAATAACCACCATGAACAATATTGGGAAAGATGTCAGCTCCTAGCAAAATTTTTCCACAAATATTGGGCAAGACCAAAGTACTTACTTTGAAAGTAGGTGATGGTACCCCAACGGGACGAATAATGCAATCAGATGATCCCTAGGCCGATCCCAAGGTCACGTGACCCAAACAAGAAATAGGTGTTGATGATCGATTCAAGTGCAAGCCCAAACGCTTGCGGCACCGATCAGTAATAAAAGACGACTGACTGCCAGAGTCAATTAGAGAACGAACCACTTGATAGTTGCCCCACTTGTCTTGAACTTCAATACATGCGGTTGCTAGAAGAACCGTAGTATTGCTACGAGAACGAGAACGAACATCCTGAAAGGATGGGAGAGAAGACATGGCAACCGTGGATGCGACTGGAGGCGGCTCAACTCGATGAGAAGCTGCTCCATCCGAATTACTAAGTTTAACGAAATGTAATAAATAGTGGTGCCGACCTGCACACTCCTTACACGAATGAGAAGAGGGGCACTGCTTCACCAAGTGTGAAGTGCCAAAACAATTTAGGCACAAGCGCGCTGCCCTCACAGCCTCAAAACGCTTGCGTGGGTCCAACTTCAAAAAAGAACGACAATTCGAGATCGGGTGTTCTCCATTACAATGGAAGCACGACTGCTTCAATGAAGACGCACTCGACGTTGACAAAAATTCATGTGAATTCCTCGATTCCACTTTTCCACCAGACTTGACGCTATTCCGCTTACCAACGACTGCAGACGGAGATAGGTCATTCCCCAAAGATGATTCTAATGCACGACACTGTGACGACAAAAACTTGTGCAAATCCTGATATGATGGAAACTCTTCAGATGCAAATTGGAGTTCGAAACGCTTTCGAGTAGCGTTATCTAATTTCTGTAGCAACCAGTTGAACAAAGTGAAATCCCAGAGAGAGACGCCTGAGACCTGACCCAAAGCTGTAATATTTTCTGAAAAGGTATTCAACAATTCACGAAGCGATTGTGAGGAATCAGAATCCGTTATTTTGGGAGCATTACAAATCACCTGCCAATAACACGTCGCAAGTACTCGCTCATTCTGATACCTTTGGACAAGAGTATCGAAAGCTATCAAATAATTGTCATCTGTCAGTGGTAAATGTTTGACCAGGGTAAGAGGTTCCTTCGACAAAGTCGAAACTAAATACTGGAACTTCTCAATTGGAGCTAACGAATCATTCGAATGAATCAAAGTCCTAAACAAATCATAATAAACCGACCACATCCTCAACGAACCATCAAAAGTAGGTATACCGATACGAGGCAATTTCACATGTGAACTTGCAGGGGAGGGTAGTGCGGGAGCACCAGACTGTCGACTATTTAACGATTTACTCGAACCATGACGTGATTTCACCACCGTATCCTGAGTCGATTCCAACGACAATTGAACCGCTCTAATCTGAAAATAAACCGAATCAACTTCGATAAGTAGTCCCGAGTATGATTTCCAAATCTCCGATGACACATCTACGACCAAAGAACTCTTATCTGCCGACTCAACCGTAATCAGGATATTTTTATCAACCTCCTGCACCTGACTGTACAAATCCGAAGCGCCGTCGCATGCAGCCAGGACAATAAAACGCGACTTTTCATCAATGGGTGCTGTAACTACTGTCAGAATCGAGTACAAACGAGTCAAAAACTTCGAAACAGAAGCGTTTGCTCCGACCAAAGTGTTGGACATTTTGCTAAAGAGTATCAACAAAACACTAAAGCAATAAACGAATAAGGGTTATTTTTTACACCTGTAAAAAATACAACGACAACGAAATACGAGCAATAACTAAAAATAAGTACCTAACCAAGTGAAGGTTACTTATTTAAAAACGAGTTGAAAATAAATTGACTTTGAAATTCACCAAGAACAATACTTGAGGTACCGAGTGTACCCAGTATACCGTGAATGCAAAAATCAATATTTTCCCTGTAACAACGAAAAAGTGTTATTCATTAAAAACTTGTAAAAAATACAACAACAACGAAAGACGAGCAATATTAAAAATAAGTACCTAACCAAGTGAAGGTTACTTATTTAAAATCGAGTTGAAAATAAATTATTGAATTTGAATTCACCAAGAACAATACTTAAGATACCGAGTGTACCCAGTATACCGTGAATGCAAAAATCAATATTCTGCCCTGCGAATTCAGAAAGAAAATATTTCAACTATTTTACAGGGGTTTTTAAAAACGAACACCTGCAGCAAACGAACGAAGAAGTGGAGTGAGGTAGAAACCGAGTACCTAAATTAGTGGAATGGGTGAAAATACCGTCTGGCGTCCTTTTGGATTGACTATTTCAAATCCGTTTGACCTACAAACAGGCTACTTTAACACAGTGAGTGAGAAACTAATTTCAAACAAATGATGCAACCAATAATTAATGAACTATATTTCCACGAGCTTTCCTATCCGACTACGGAGGGACCAAAAATGTTAACTCCCGTCGAAGAGCCAAAAATGTTAACGACGCGATTCGATCCTGAAAGGGGCTAATGACGAAGCGCCACGTAATGACAAGGATCAAAATTTATAGGATGATTGAAGGACCAGGCTATAATTACCAATGATTGACAGGAACACAATTAATTAATAATTATCGAAATTACTGACCTTGTGTCTTGTCCGACTAGAAGGGGCACTTGTTTTAATTTGCGAGATGTTGTAACTATTATTATTGTTCACTTTGCTCCACTATGTAGGTACCCACGATTGTTCCACTACTTATTATACCGCTTCCTTTTTTAATTAAAGAACTAGGTATCCCGTTCCCGTATCACCAGCATCGACAAGTCTGGTACGAACGGCACTCTGTCGGGTTCTACTCTCTCTCGATGTTAAACCTCGACTCTTTGTGTGGTCTCTCCGGTCAGGTGTCCTTTTCCTTCTTCCCGATGTGTAAAGGGAGAGGAAGGGGTAGGAGACGGTAGCATCTTAGAGAATACGAAACAAATTTTCGCCAAGGACGAAACACCATCTTTTTAGATTTTGACAAATCTACATGTAATATATTTTTTCTACTCCCAACTTAATATGCATATTAAATATGAATCACCAGTGCTTTAATGGGTCTCATTAAGATACAAATTTTCATTAAAGCACTGGTCAAGCTATCCAATGGCAGAGGAGCATTTGCAATCGAATCGGTTCCTTTTCGCTCACGATCGGGTCGGCAAACCAATCGAAGTCACAGAGTTAGAAAAAAATTCTGAACGTTTATTTAATTTAGAACATAAGTAACATTCAAAGAAAATTTATCAAGATTTTATGTTACCTTAATTAATTTGATAAGTAGGTATATCGTGTAAAATATGGGAAGATAAAGTATTATATCATTCGTAGCGCTCCGTGATATAGTATTCAAAGCGGCAACGCTGCGACCCGCGTTGCGCAGGGAAACAATATCGTAATTAATGGCTGTCAGTTATTAAAATTATTAATTAATCTCAAAATCGAAGCGTAAAATTCGGAATTCGAACTTCGCATAATAAAAATTACGCAGTAGTGAGTAGTGCCCTTTAAACTTGATACTAAAACATGTCTCAGCAGAATAACCTTAGCGACGAAGAGAAAATTTGGTACCTAATATGCGTAAGCAAATAGCAACCTATCTTAACCTCAATGATCCGCAATTGTACACGGGTCATTGTTAAAATATATAATTTTTCAATCTTTTCTATGAAATAAAAAAGGGTCGTAGAAAAAATAGTGTATGGAACTCGCAGATAATCGCTATTAATACGCTCTTATGATGGTTAAGACACTCGCCTACGGCTCGTATCTTAACCATCATACTCGCGTATTAATATCCTTCATTATAAGCTCGTTGCATAATATACTATTTTCTACTCCCAACTTTTAATATGCATATTAAATATGAATCACCAGTGCTTTAATGGGTCTCATCAAGATACAAATTTTTATTAAAGCACTGGTCAAGCTATCCAATGGCAGAGGAGCATTTGCAATCGAATCGGTTCCTTTTCGCTCACGATCGGGTCGGCAAGCCAACCGAAGTCACAGAGTTGTCATACTCACGACAAAAATTGCCTTGTGATATAAGTTCTGTATTTCTGAAAAAAATTCTGAACGTTTATTTAATTTAGAACATAAGTAACATTCAAAGAAAATTTATCAAGATTTTATGTAACCTTAATTAATTTGATAAGTAGGTATATCGTGTAAAAGATGGGAAGATAAAGTATTATATCATTCGTAGCGCTCCGTGATATAGTATTCAAAGCGGCAACGCTGCGACCCGCGTTGCGCAGATAAAGAATATCGTAATTAATGGCTGTCAGTTAATAAAATTATTAATTAATCTCAAAATCGAAGCGTAAAATTCGGAATTCGAACTTCGCATAATAAAAATTACGCAGTAGTGAGTAGTGTCCTTTAAACTTGATACTAAAACATGTCTCAGCAGAATAACCTTAGCGACAAAGAGAAAATTTGGTACCTAATATGCGTAAGCAAATAGCAACCTATCTTAACTTCAATGATCCGCAATTTTACACGAGTCATTGTTAAAATATATAATTTTTCAATCTTTTCTATGAAATAAAAAAGGGTCGTAGAAAAAATAGTGTATGGAACTCGCAGATAATGGCTATTAATACGCTCTTATGATGGTTAAGACACTCGCCTACGGCTCGTATCTTAACCATCATACTCGCGTATTAATAGCCTTCATTATAAGCTCGTTGCATAATATACTATTATATTCTAATTTTAATATTCCTTAGTGTGATCAACCTACTTAATGTGATCAAGGGACTAAAATAATCAGTCCCGAAACGTTGTTAAAATTTTTGCTTAATAACTTATTAGCTTAAAACTTAAAAATCGGTCACAATAGCCAAACTGTTATAGTTTCGGTCAAACGATCTCTAAAGTGCAGCATGGCTTTGTTTGGTCAGTACTTGGATGGGTGACCAAATATAGTGGTTAAAAAAAAAGTTCCGTGGCCGATCGTGCTCCGGGAGGTACGTTAAAAAATGGGTCCCTGCTGCTTCACAGCAGTCGTTAGGTTACGTCAGAGGCCCTTGAGGCTACTTGAAAACTTCTGACATTTAGCTATTTATTTAGCTTAAAACTGTCGGAAATAATATTAAAAATTCATATTTAGGTATAAGCGACCTCTGTTAGCGCTCTCCTGAAACACAGGTTCACTGCCGTAATGTTGTAGGTAGGTACCTGAATATTAAGTCACTCTCTGTATGAATGAGAAGTTCAATATGTATAATGGCTGACGCTGATATGCAGAACACTCACAAGTTGTTTCATTTACCTACTTCATTTAATATACAGGGTGATCCCGAAATGGCGCACACGGTATACAGGGTGTTGTAGAGGATGTTCAGAAAGACTGTAAATTTAAAACATAAATGGTTTCCTCGGCTTCGTTACCGAGATATAGGGTGTCCTTTTTTGAAAATTTAAATCAAAATGGCGGTCAAATTTAAACAATCTCCACTGGCAAAGCATATGATTTGACATAACTATTACGATAGTCTTTGCTTTTAATTTTTTTATTATCAGGAATGGAATTACAGGCATTCAAAGTTTACCTATTCCCTGAGTTCAACAAAAATTTTCAATGTGGCATCGTTGTTCGAATTAGAGATTTTGAATAATATTATCGACTATGTCGTATCCGCGCAACGATTATTGTTTTGAGCTTTGTTGTGTTTCCATTTCATATGTTTCCATGGTAACATCTACCTGGATATTGTAGACATACAGATTATTTTTCTCCCTGAACAAGGGTATCCAGTGCAGTGTTGTGACCCATACAGCACAAGAATGTTCTATTCACATTCATAGAATATTCTCCAAGAATATTTGAATGTTCTAAGAATGTACTCAAATGATGATTGGAATATTCTAGGAACGTTCTATGAACATGCAAAGTAGACTGTTTTAGATATTCTTAGAACGTTCTCAGAACATAACAAAGAATGTTCATAGAATATTTTGAGCACATAAAAAGAATGTTCATAGAATATTTTGAGAACATAAAAAGAATGTTCAATTGTATATTCTGGGTATATTCTAAAATCTGTAAAAATGCATTTGGATATTAGGTTAAATTAATTACAGATTTAGCTTGAAAAACAAGTTCACAATGTATTACTTTTATTTTAAAGTAACATCAACATAGGTATAACATAAACATATTATTCATCCATCATGCTCGTTTTACACCCCTTCTAACTTTGGTCTTGACCACGTAAATTTTATATAGGTAAGTCAACTACTACATCTGCTCATTTGGCTCTTTTGTATTTTTGCTACTGCGCCTGTAAAGAATAAAGTTTTTGATGAGAATCTCAACCGGGATTCTGGTAATGCGATGTACAATGTCAACAACAACTATTGATGATTTATTAACCTCAATATAACTTTGTGGTAATAAAGACACTTTTAGATGCATGTATAGATACTTACCAATAATTCTCTTATTGTTTCTGTTTGATGGATCAGAATGAACACATTCAAATTACTGCAGCGGTCGGGCTTATTAGAATAGGCTCTGGGCTAATTAAGAATAGCTCAAGATGTCACCAAAATCTCACTCAGATTTCGTGGGACTGTAGTGACATCAGCTACATAAAGCGGTACGGTTTAATTACCTCTAAGATAAAAGATAATGGGATGCCAGATGACCTTTTAATTTTGAATAATAGATCTAAAGTAACCTGAACTATAAAGGCATCAAAATTCACTCAGGTTGTGAGATGTTAATAATTTCTAACTACTGTATCTATCTACTGAATAATAGAGTTGATCCTTTAATGAAAAGTTTATGAATTCTGTTTACAAAATAATTGATTGAAATTCTATGATTATGAAATACTAATTAATTGATCATGTAGTTAATCGTAAAATATCTCATTTAACAGTTTAACTGGTAGCGAAATATAGATATCTATCTTTCCTTCACATAATAAGTGACAATTTCATTTAAAATATTACTTGAATAATTAACGGTAATAATTGTATATCAGATATTTCAAAGTTATTATGATTATAAACATTAATTAACAAAACAACATCAATCTCTTGACGAGATAAGGCAATAAAAAGACATAAAACTCCTAAATAATTTCTCTGATATCACTCTGAGCAAATACACTAGATAATAATACGTACAGCTTCCACTGAAAATTGTCACCGGAAGTTACTGTCGCCCAAGCGGCGCGATATCTAACTAGCGTTGATTTGAAATGTCAATTTAATTGAACGAAACGTCAATCTGACGTTTACTTTGCTTATGATTTATAAACTTTTTGACTAGTAGTTTATTCTAATTCTAATTACAAAACGTTTAGTGTTGCGAATAATTGCGTAAAGCCAAGACAAGATAGATGTATTGGCCTATTGTCATCGGAAGACCTAAATAATTCCTTAATGGTTTTGGTTAAATATGTACAAACGAGATGCTTTGCTGAAAGAACTGAGCCAATTGCAGCAATGTAATGTGGCTCCGTCAATTCGCAATTTGAACCCTTTCTTGGATGAAAAAGTTTTGATTCGCGTTGGAGGAAGGTTGGTGAATTCTGAATTTGATATGGATAAACATCATCCAATTCTGTTACCGGCAAAAAATTGGTTAACGAAATTAATATTTACAAGGGAACATTTGCGTTTGTTGCATGCTGGTCCGCAACACCTATTAGCATCTGTGCGAGAGCGATTTTGGGCAATTTCGGGAAGATATACGACAAAAAGAGTGGTTCACGAATGTGTGAGGTGTTTTCGTGTTGCGTCAAAAATAATAACTCCAATAATGGGTAATTTGCCAGCTTGCAGAATTAATTCTTCTTACCCTTTTCAAAATACTTGGGTGGACTAAGCTGGTCCAATGAATTTAAATGATACGAAGGGGCGTGGTTGTAGGGTTTCAAAGTCTTATATTTGCTTGTTTATATGTATGGTGACCAAAGCTGTTCATATTGAACTTGTTACAGATTTGTCAACTGATTCGTTTATTTTGGCTTTAAAGAGATTTATTGCCCGTAGGGGAAAGCCTTCCAATATGTATTCGGACAACGGGACAAATTTTAGGGGAGAAAGAACCGAGTTAGACAAGTTGAGGGTTTTTGTATTAAAAAATAAAGACAGCATTGTTGAGGCTGACAGGCGAAGGAGTCGATTGGCACTTCATACCCCATGGATCACCTCACTTCGGAGGACTTTTTTTCGTCTCTGACATTTGAAGAGACGTATATGTATACGTTACTCGTACAAATTGAGGCCATCATGAATTCCAGACCTTTGTCACCCCTCTCTCCACGATCCCAACAATTTAAATCCTCTTACTCCCGCTCACTTTTTGGTGGGAAGAAGACTATTGTCACTGCCAGATCCGTGTATTTTGAAGATTCCCAGAGTCTAGATTATCGTGCTTCCAAAGAGTTCAACAACTCCAACAACATTATTGGTCCAGGTGGGCCAAAGAATATAATATGCGAACTCCCAAAACGCACCAAATGGCAGAAGCCACATGGAAGTCTTCAGCTAGGAAAATTGGTACTTATAAAGGAAGATAATCTTCCTCCCTTGATGTGGAGGCTAGGACGAGTTATCCAATTCCACGCTGGTAAAGATGGCGTAACCAGGGTGGCTATGATTAACAGCGCAACTGGAAACATCCAGAGAGCATTTAGCATTCAAATTTTAAAAAATTTGTCGATAGTTTTCTTCTGGAAAGCGTGTCAAACTAGTCCAGTCATTATATACATTTGGAAATGCAAATGAACCGAGAAAGCCAAATTTTGGATATTACGTGGGGGTGGCCTAGAAAAGCTTAACTTCAAATTGTCGACCAAAATTACCTTGTGCATTTTCCGCCATCTTGAAAAAAGGGTTAAATTCAGTTTTTTCATCATAACTCGGTTCTCCGTTGAGATACGAAAATTTTTATGCAATACTTTTTTGTTGCTTTTTTTACAATCTACAATTAAGGTCCTTTACATTTTTTACGTATCGTTCATCGTTATCGAAATATCGATCGAAAAAACCATAAATTTGGGGAGTGAATTTTGTTTTTTGCTATTTTCTTTTTTCTCGTGAAAGATATCGAAAAAATGTTTAATATCAAACTTGTAGAGCCTATTCAGGCCTACAATTTAATTTTTTTATTTTTTATTTTCGACAAAAATTACGACCTCTAGCGCGCCGCGAAGTCGGTAAGACTGTTCAGTTTTGATTTTTAGCCGCTCGCACGGTTGTATCCACACGTCAAAATTAATGAAAGGTTGTTCAGGGAATTATTGCAATACAAAATAAATTAATAAACCAGCTAAATTATAAATCAAACACATGAGATTTATTGATCAAATAATTTTTGTGTACCTAGTAAAAAATAATAATTAAAGGTGGTCATTTTTTTCAAACATTTTTTGTCGTTTTGATGGTCCTGGCTGTAGAAGTTCCTCCTCGGCAGACTCTTCGAGTCGTGAAGACTCTTGAATCGCAGGAAATGATGCTGTGACGGTTGAAACATCAAAATAATCATCATCGTGATCGTCGTTGAATAAAATGTCGACTCTGGCGACGTTGTTGCATATTTGTCCACTACAGTGCAGGCAAATAACGGAGCCACTAATCCCTGCTTTCCTGCACCCATGCACAAGCAGCCCCACACTTTCCTTTACATTTGCATGAAATGAGTTTTAAAAGTTCAGGTGGAGCGGGTTCGGCTGTGGTGCTAATTGGTTCAAGCCCGTAATTAGTCTGTCGCCAACCTCATTCCTGAGGATCTTTGAAAAATCCGAGCCACGTTTGTACTTGTATAGATACGTCCGGAAAACGTGTTGGCAGACTGCGCTTTCCGTTGGTGGGAGTAGTGAAAGATTATTGAACTTATTTGTCGTCATTGATTTTGCGAAGCGGTGGAACCGCAAAATATTAATCGATGTCTCCTCTTTATCACCGCCAAACAAAGCGTTAAGGAATAGCTTTCCAGCGCAAACTAGCATCTTCGGATCGACGTTTTCTTGCTTAAATAATTCTACCGATGACCGTAAGTTCGGGGTTTTCTCGAGGGTGTTGATGAATTTCGACTTTCCAATATTATAAAAATACGATGTGGTGTGTCGCAACCGCTGAAAGCATGAATGAAAAGAATGTTCTCAAGAACAGACTTATCATGCTTGAAACTATTCGGAGAGTACAGTTTTGCCGGTGTTTTTCCTTTAGTTGGTTTACGAAAAAATATATTTTTTTTGTCCTGTGCAAGTCCGGTAATTAAAACCAAAAGATCGATATCTTCGCCGACGATTTCCGCAGAGTCATAAAAATCGATGCTTCTTTAATTGCTGTGGTTACAATGAGAGTATCAGCGTCCTCAAAAGCCTGCTCTACTTTTATTCCGATTTTTGTAAAATAACGGCGAAGCATTTGTATTAAGTTGTTTTTATTTTGGTCCCTTGCAAGAAACTTCCCTTGGCTAACTTTCGGAGCAGTAGTTTCATCGAACGTGAACTCTGGTGATTGGTTCTTCCTAGAACGTCTAACCCTTTCCGAAGTTTTAGTTCCTGCGAGTCTCATATGTCAGTCGGAAAGAAATGAAAGAAATTCATGAAAGAAAAATTAAAATCTTGTTGTTTTGTTAGAACTGTTAGGTTATTATTATTTATTAATATTAATTAACCTAAAGTACTGAATGAACATGCACCTTACAGGTTTAGATAAGAATGGCGAATTTCAAAAAAAGTACTGGATTCTCATCAGTACGTACTAGATCACTAGAATTAGTAAAAAAGTACTAGATCTAGTACAATGATTATGGCCAGACGCACATTGCAGCGTCGGGCGCGCTCCGGTCAACTTCGCAGCGCGCTAGAGGTCGTAATTTTTATCGAAAATAAAAAATAAAAAAATGAAATTGTAGGCCTGAATACGCTCTACAAGTTTGATTTTAAACATTTTTTCGATATCTTTCACGAGAAAAAAGAAAATAGCAAAAAACAAAATTCACTCCCCAAATTTATGGTTTTTTCGATCGATATTTCGATAACGATGAACGATACGTAAAAAATGTAAAGGACCTTAATTGTAAATTGTAAGAAAAGCAACAAAAAAGTATTGCATAAAAATTTTCGTATCTCAACGGAGAACCGAGTTATGATGAAAAAACTGAATTTAACTCTTTTTTCAAGATGACGGAAAATGCACAAGGTAATTTTGGTCGACAATTTGAAGTTAAGCTTTTCTAGGCCACCCCCACGTAATATCCAAAATTTGGCTTTCTCGGTTCATTTGCATTTCTAACCCGTTATTTCCGACGTAATGACTGGACTAAACGTAAAATCTAAATTATTATCAGAGTGTACAATTAATATGGAAAAGATACAGAATGTATGTAATAGTTGTAGTCAATTATTTTTAAATAAGTATATTAATGTACTAATTAAGGCTTTTGTAAATCGAAAAAACGAAAACAATACAGAGCGGCTACGAACAAAAATGAAATATAAAAATATTAAATTAAAAAAAATAACTCACAATTAAATATGCTGTTTTATTTTACGTGAAGTAGGTATATAATAATGAGACTGCTATACAGGGTGTTAGTAAATAAGTGCGACAAACTTCAGGTGGTGATTCTTCATGATAAGTCAGTTTGCTATATGTATAAACGAATGTGCGCAAATGCTTCGTTTTACAGATACAGGGGTGTTATAGGTTTACTTAAAAACTGACGACTTATTTATTTGCTTTGAAACCAGTCGAGTTATGCAAACGAAACTTTGGATTAAACAGTTGCGCGCATACGGGTACCATAATTAAAAATATTTCAACAAAAATGCAATAAACATCGAAATAAACCACTAATTCACCTTATTATTACTGCTGCTGTATTGTATGTAGGTGTCACAAGCCTGACGTCATAGGCTGCGCACTGACATGTTTGTATAATAATTATATATACGTGTTTTCACGAGTATTAGTCGTACCCATACACATGTCTGTGCCAAAGTACTTATGAGTAAATACTTACGAGTACATTTTCTGAGTTTCGTACTCGAATTTCAATTGATTTACGAGTACTCTTTCAAGTACTCCTGCCTAGCTCTGCGTCAACCCAAACATTACCTGATGCACCAAAAACTCTAGATAATTTTATTATGTCTGTGAATATAATTTATATTACATCCGTGCTTTTCATATCCGGTGTCTTGTGTAGTTAGCGATCGAGGCGTGTAGATGGCGCCTCCTTTTCATACTTCACTTTTATTACATGTAAATAGCGGAGAGCTGCACGTATTATTATCTAATGTATTTGCTCTGAGCAACAAGGGTTATGTCACGCTTTGCTTACTGATACGACATTTTGTATTCCTTGAAATGTCGTGCTGAGACTGGAGAAGCGGGGCCCTGGACGAAATCACAGGATAGAAGACCGTGATCTCCCTCTGGGGTGGCAGAAAGACTGGTGGATGGTCTCGTGTGAACACGTGCCTGGCACTGGTTAGCGTGGTCGTCCTTCGAGGTTAGATGAAACTCGAAAATATGGGGCTCTGAATGTTGGGATCCAGTATTCAGGGGCAGGTAGCAGCAAAACCTTCAGATAATGGAAGCGATTCCTTCCATAAAAGCGGATATTCGGATGTAGAAATTTTGGAAGCCAATATGGCATCAGCAAAGACAGGTGGGGTTCAACTCCGTAGATAGGTTTTCCGATGAGATAAGATAGTACCCCGATTGATAGGGTAGGTAGTAAGAACTAGAACAACATATAAACTCTATTAGAGAAAGTTTTAGATCATTTGATCGCTTTACTTACCCAATATAATATTGGTTCTTTAAATAAAGGGAAGATAGGGGCACGAGTGCGTGTTCTCGCTTCGAGCACCGAGATTGGAAGATGGCCAAGCCTGTTCAGATCTCCGGAAGACAGACCGTTCGCGCAACTCAAAGAGACGTTAGTAAATCTTCCTAAACTACATCACAGAGACATCTGTGTTTCTAGCTAATCGAAAGGAAGATGGTATGAGAAGAAGTTACAGATCGTACTAAAAGGTAGGGATCATGAACTTGTCTAGTTTGGTTAGTTTTACCACTCAGCAACAGGTGGCGATGCGAGCTCGAAACTCATGTTTTAGGAACCTTTATTCCTTTTCATGTTTGAATTAAGAAGGGTGACTTGGTGAATACCTTAATACCAAGGATTTAGATAATGAGGTCCCATTTAATAATTTTAAATGGAGCTAATTAAAGAATAAAACCTTAACAACGTTACACACCTCTCTTTACCGGGGTAAGGAAAGAATTAAAGATAAACCAACTAGAAAAAGCACAGGCGTATTTCAAGTTGTTACTATACCCGAAGAAGGGTATGTTTGCGGGACAACTAGGTGACGATAAGTTTAGAGAATATGATTCAAAAATCACGTTCACAAATATTGTGGTGAACCTTTCGAGGAAATAAGATAACAATTCTGGACGAACAAATTGTCAACGACATCGTTGATCTGTTTCATTGAATGAATAAAATTTCTCTTATATATGCTTACCAATGTAACATGCAGTTTCAAAGGGAATAGCGTTAGGTTTACTAAAATTACATGCAACTTAAATATTAAGCACTAGGTAATAATTATTCATAAGGTATAAAAATAAAATATTCATGCTTCATTGCAAAGGTAACAAAAATAAAAGATATGCTAGTAACGATAATAATAAGGTAATTAAGATAACTTTCTTAAACGGTAATTGTTCTCGCCGAACAATGTAAAAGAACAAAGGAATAATTTCTAGATAACTAGATACGATGATACGATAAGGTATGGTTAGATAATATAAGATAAGATAGATACGATAAGATAAGATAATACAACATACTGAGATAAAATTAGATCTCCTGAGGTGGGCACGGGTTCCTCCTTTGCCGTTAGATGGCGTTTCCTTGACCAATGACAACCCTGCATTCTGATTTGGAGCATGCACCGCCACTGAGACAGTGGGGACGCGGAAAAATCTGGAATGAGACTGTCGCGGTCAAGTAGCAGGTCTAACAAAGGAAAAGTGAAACACGATCCTCAAGGGGGTTGATGCTGTCCAAACTTGGGCATCAAAACATCTATGTACAGGGAAAGATAATTTTTGGAGTCCACAAGGGTAATCCATGGGCAAGATTTTTCATCTTTGAATCAGTCAAATTTGACTATGTCGTCGTCTATGCGACTCCATAATAAATGGTTGAGAGAAAGGAAGTTTGCAGATAATCACTGCGTAGCTTATCAAATAGCGTAATTGCAATAATCACTTCGATAAATCATCCAATAATCGCACAGATAAACATTCGACAATCGCACAGAGAAAACATCAATAATCGCATGGATTATTAGATAAACATTAGGGTAACGGTAAGATAATTTATATCACTCGGTAAGATAAGAAAAATGGAACAACCATTTTCATCGCTAAGGTAGGGGACATTCGATATCCGTGTTCAAATTCATTTGTGTTAACACTGAATATCTAAAGTCATCTTTGCAAATTTAATACTAGAATTCACATAGATTTTTATTTTCCATTTTGGAAAATATTCGCAGAGAAGATAAGTATTAGCTACCATTCTATTATGGTACTAATAGGTACAGATAAGGTAAGATAAAATAATTCCTTTTCTTTGAAAAGAAATTAAAAGATAGGAAAGGCACGAAGCTTTGACTAAAGCTTACGCCTGTCATTTTTCAAGAAGAAAATTGCAGATTCAATTTTCGTTTTCTTGGACTGTAGATAAGATAAGGTAGAGATATTCTGTTGTCTTCCGTTGAGGCAACAGAGGGATTTTTCACTTCAGCCATGCAGGGCGGAAAATCTTAAAGCACCCGTACTTAGAAAGATGATGGGTAAGATAATGATAACCTGCTGTCTTTTGTTTGGACAAACAGGGCAGTTTTCACTTTAGCCTATAGCAGGCCGGAAACTGTCGGAAAGCACCCGTTGTGCAACTTCGCCGTTTTTTGAACGAGAAGTGACTTTGAGAGAGTTCAGGAAATCTGCCGAACATGAGGGGCATTTAGACTTGTAGACATTTTTATGACCACAGCCATAACAGAAAACTTTTCTAGGGAGATTACACCTTACATAAGTATGACCTTTGTTGGAACAATTCCAACAGGTGACTGCAGAAAGGTTAGTAACTGGGATCTTGGTGTTACTAGGTGTAGGTGCACCTTTAGTTGGTGTGCCTCTGGCTTTACGAGGAGAGAAAGAGGCTGGTTCTCCAGAACATGCTAGGTCTGAATTTAAGAGACTTTGAACCTTCTTAGAGGGAGGGGGACGATATTGTTGGACAATAGTCCTATTATCTTCTAACTTCTTTCCAATGGAAATTATGTCCTGAATGTTGTTTACCTCAACTAGGGCAAGATGATTTTGGAAATAGGGATGAAGATTTTTCTTGATGATTTTAAATTGTTCTACTTCTGATGGAGGAGTAGATAGTCTCTTAAATAAGCCTTGCATCGAGGCAACATAGATAGCGACTAACTCAAATTCACCATGAGTTCGTTGTTTGATTTCCTCTAATAGGTCATCATCGTAAGAGAGGGGGAGAAAAGTAATTTTCAATTTATTCTTGAGATCTTCCCAAGAAATAATTGAGCTTGCAACACTGCGAAACCAAATCAGGGCCTTGTCTTCAAAAAGATCCATGGCAGAATCGAAAAGATCACGGTCTGTGACATTTCTTGACCTTTGGAGTTCTTTGACTTTTTCTAGAAATTGGATCAAATTATCCTTGGAGGAACCAGAAAATTTAATATTCCATTTATAGACTGGAACACTAGGTCTAGAATGAGTGGAGACAGTAGAGCTTGATGCACTCTGGGGATTGGATGAGTTATCTGTTTGGTCTAGGGACTGGTCGTTTTTCAAGAGCCATTGACCTTCTAATTCTAGAGCCTCAGAAAATAAAGCGTCAGCTAAAGCTTTTGCTTCAGGATCTTGATCAGTTTTGAATCTATTGATTCTAGAGATCACATGATTCAGACGACATTGGATTCTTTGACAGATAGGGTCATTAAGAGATAAGGGAGCGTCCTGTATTTTGATTTTCAAATCTGCAAGAGTCTTTTTCACCTCCGCAGAATCTTTGTCAAAGGGGTAGACAGATTCGGAAATAGAAAGAGAATTTTCTTCCCTATTTAACAGGGCACGAAATTGAATTCGTCTTTTCTCCTGTGTATTAAATGGGACTTGTTTTCTAATCGCTATTTCATAAGCGAGTTCTTCACTTAATAAAGCTTGGACGGGATTCATTATTGAAGTCTACTAAAGTCGGTAAGGTAGGGATCGAAAAAGCTATGTGACGCTATGATGTATCTTTACACGTAAAGAATTCGTTTTCAACGTTTGACGTAAAGAATGTAAGGAATACGTCGCAAACTGCTCGTAGCTTTAGCGCTTGTCGGTACTATTACCAACAGCTGACTGGAAAGTCGGAGATTTATAGAAATCTAACCTAACTTAAATCTTGAGAAATGGTAAGATAAAGATAATGTTCAGGGAAGGATTTTTGGATGCAGTTTTCAAAGACAGCTTAACTACAGAGCTCTCGTATCCGAGTATCCTCTCTGTACGGAATCAAGCTTCTTTAAAACATGCTCGAGATATATCGCGACGGTATAATCAACCACTCCGTAAGGCTCTCTTGCGAGTAAACCCTTAGCGGCAGTGTGGCGGTAAGAAAAATTAGGTATTTTCGCGGCACGGTATTTTGCACAAAGATAATTAGGTAGGTACACATATATTAGGAAACAATAATACTTATAACTAAATCATGCAAAGCTTTCAATAAATTCATGCATCAAGCAATAAGAGAAATTTATATAAATATCAAGTGATATCGTAGACAATTGCAAAGCTCAAATAATTATTAAATTTATTATCTGAAAATCCTAGATACATAAAAGCCAAGTAAGATAAAGATAAATTGGGTTTCTAATCCAAAGAAATAATCGTTCCACACCGGGGAGTGCCAATTGCAGCGGTCGGGCTAATTAGAGTAGGCTCTGGGCTAATTAAGAATAGCTCTCGGCCAATTAAAATTCGATCGTTGTTGAAAAACAGTTGCCGACTTACCTTCGTTGGGCCGAAGTATTGATCGATGTCACCAAAATCTCACTCGGATTTCGTGGGACTGTAGTGACATCAGCTACATAAAGCGGTACGGTTTAATTACCTCTAAGATAAAAGATAATGGGATGCCAGATGACCTTTTAATTTTGAATAATAGATCTAAAAGTAACCTGAACTATAAAGGCATCAAAATTCACTCAGGTTGTGAGATGTTAATAATTTCTAACTACTGTATCTATCTACTGAATAATAGAGTTGATCCTTCAATGAAAAGTATATTTATGAATTCTGTTTACAAAATAATTGATTAAATTCTATGATTATGAAATACTAATTAATTGATCATGTAGTTAATCGTAAAATATCTCATTTAACAGTTTAACTGGTAGCGAAATATAGATATCTATCTTTCCTTCACATAATAAGTGACAATTTCATTTAAAGTATTACTTGAATAATTAACGGTAATAATTGTATATCAGATATTTCAAAGTTATTATGATTATAAACATTAATTAACAAAACAACATCAATCTCTTGACGAGATAAGGCAATAAAAAGACATAAAACTCCTAAATAATTTCTCTGATATCACTCTGAGCAACAAGGGTTATGTCACGCTTTGCTTACTGATACGACATTTTGTATTCCTTGAAATGTCGTGCTGAGACTGGAGAAGCGGGGCCCTGGACGAAATCACAGGATAGAAGACCGTGATCTCCCTCTGGGGTGGCAGAAAGACTGGTGGATGGTCTCGTGTGAACACGTGCCTGGCACTGGTTAGCGTGGTCGTCCTTCGAGGTTAGATGAAACTCGAAAATATGGGGCTCTGAATGTTGGGATCCAGTATTCAGGGGCTGGTAGCAGCAAAACCTTCAGATAATGGAAGCGATTCCTTCCATAAAAGCGGATATTCGGATGTAGAAATTTTGGAAGCCAATATGGCGTCAGCAAAGACAGGTGGGGTTCAACTCCGTAGATAGGTTTTCCGATTAGATAAGATAGTACCCCGATTGATAGGGTAGGTAGTAAGAACTAGAACAACATATAAACTCTATTAGAGAAAGTTTTAGATCATTTGATCGCTTTACTTACCCAATATAATATTGGTTCTTTAAATAAAGGGAAGATAGGGGCACGAGTGCGTGTTCTCGCTTCGAGCACCGAGATTGGAAGATGGCCAAGCCTGTTCAGATCTCCGGAAGACAGACCGTTCGCGCAACTCAAAGAGACGTTAGTAAATCTTCCTAAACTACATCACAGAGACATCTGTGTTTCTAGCTAATCGAAAGGAAGATGGTATGAGAAGAAGTTACAGATCGTACTAAAAGGTAGGGATCATGAACTTGTCTAGTTTGGTTAGTTTTACCACTCAGCAACAGGTGGCGATGCGAGCTCGAAACTCATGTTTTAGGAACCTTTATTCCTTTTCATGTTTGAATTAAGAAGGGTGACTTGGTGAATACCTTAATACCAAGGATTTAGATAATGAGGTCCCATTTAATAATTTTAAATGGAGCTAATTAAAGAATAAATCCTTAACAACGTTACATTACAAAAACACAATACATGCATACACACACAAAAAACTAAATTATTATAGTATTATTGTCACAATGCTGTTCGTCGTCTGGCAGCAGTTTGCATTGCCCAATGCCCATGTCCATGTCCCTTATTGTCACATGTTGCCAACCTCAACAAAGGAACTATTCCTAACCTGAGCACATTCTGTGAATGTTCTAAGAATATTCTGGTAGAATATTCTTAAATTGGTATATTTGTACCTAAATAGAATATTCTCAGAATGTTTTGTGCTGTATGGGGACTTTATTTTCCACAAAAGTGGTCATATCTTCTTAAGTAAGCCATACTGGAGAAAAAAGTTTGGCTCAACTTAGAATTGTTAATCCACAATGGATGCTGTGGTGCTGTCCATGTCCGCCATTTCGGGATCACCCTGTAGAATTAATCCACAATTAACAGTCTAATTCCACTAAATTTTAACAAAAACTAGTAAGCCGGAACCTAAAACCTCGATCCAAATTATTCGAGCTGTTGTCCGTAATGATTATTCACCCTGTAGTATGCATATTTCCATGCCAGTAACTCGCACAATCACAAACAGAGCAAAAAACACCTTTCTTATCTGCTTATTAACTGCCGCTTCGATTCATCTCTGATTACTCATTGCATTGATTAATTAGACCCTTAGATCGCTCTGGGTAGGTGTCATGTAGACACTAAGGGAGGGAGGGAACATAATCATTACGGACAACAGCTCGATTAATTTGGACCGATCTTCCTTAGCAGGTAAGTAGATCAATCCATTAATTATTTTTCGCTGTTTTGTCCTACATGATTATTCAGCCTGTTAGCTGTTCGAAGAAAACTGGCGATCTAAGTATAACTGCTTTACTATACCATATAGGTACAATTACTGTTTTAAATAGTATATAATAACTTAAAGTTAGATAATAGCTATCTTAATGCAAATTGGCAGAATCTAACACTACAACGCTTCACCTTAAATCTAATAATAATGATAACAAAAAAAAACTTAAGTTTTTTTTTTAAGAATTTTCAATAATCGACCTGACAAACTCAGATTGATTTACTGTAACGGGTCTTTTATATAATATATTAAAGACCTTGGATTTGTTTGACCACCCTGCCGCGGCTCTGATAGTTTCTGTATTAACTCCTGTCCTAAAGGCAGCAGCAAGCTTTGCTGCGTGCCGAGTGCTATGCGCTCGACGAATACCTAATAATGTCGATCCCACTGGCCTGAAGGGCCTTTTTTATCCATCTGCTGATACTTTGAGAAGTGGCAGCATGGTGTGGCTTTTTCCAAGTCAGCAGAAGCTTTTCTTCTCCCCATGGCCTTAGTGGCGCCACTTTACTCAAATAGAGAAAATGGAGGAAACGCATAAAAGTAAACATATCTTTCGAAGGCCAAGTGACAAGCATCTACTCCCATTGATTCTGGATCAGGATGCCAGGAAATAGAATTTGTGACATTTGTTATTTTGGTAACTAAACTGCTCAACAAATGAAACGTTACATGATCGAATTTGCCCTAACTTTGGCACTGATAAAATTTGGATTGTTTCGAGCAATTCAATTTTTATTTCGAGGGTTCACTAGTTCAATCTCTTGTTTATCAGTCCGTATGTTTGCAAGAACTTGGTACTTCACACAAAGTTTATATAGGGTGGTAGATAAAACAGTTCAAAATCTCAGAAAGTTCAGCTTGCTCCCATTTGATCAAAGATTTTTCTTTTTAAATTTCAACACAAAGATCATGAAGATGGACCTCATATCTCGAAACGGTTTTCGAATTTTCCGATTATTTCTTTTATTTACAGGTGATCTCAAAATAACTACTTTTTGGTGTGGCAATGATAACTTTGTTACCCGTGACTCGATTTTCAAAATGTAGGGCTCATTTTAAAGCTAAAGCTACAAGCAAGAACACGCAAGATTGATAATCGCCTAAGGACAAAAATTGAAAATACAGGGTTGTATTAAAACTAACCCAAACCTGAATGGCTTGCGAAATCTGGTATTAAGGAAAATTTTAAATAAAAGTCAAGTTGCTTTCAAACAAACCATTCATTCTGAATACTTCAAGATGTGCTTCGCTTGCATGAGTTAAGAATTGTTGACATAAGAACAAAATTTACAACTTCGTGTTTTCGAAGTGAAAATCGTCATTTTTCAAGTTCAAGGCCCTGTACAACGAAAACGGCTGAAGATAGAGAAAAACGGCTTACATGTCCATATTTTACTTTTTCATGTACTATTCTATGGTATAGAAACATTTGTACTTTCTTTGATTTTTTTTATTTGGCGACGCGTGGAGAAATCTCAGAATTTTTCAAATTTTTCATCACCCTGTATAAACATTTTATCTACATCATGGGATAGTACATGAAAAGTTAAAATAGGGACATGTAAGCCGTTTTTCTCTATCTTGAACCGTTTTCAATGTACAGGGCCTTGAACTTTAAAAATGACGATTTTCACTTGTTTATAACTCAAAAACTACTGAATTTAAACACCAACTGTAAAAGCCAATCTTATTTCCTCTTCTCAGATAATCTAAAACTGCAATAACATGGGAGCATTCCATTTAAAAAAACATAACTTTGATATGTTTCATGCTTTTGGGACATAAATTATGGCCATTGTGATTCTGTACTTGAATTTTCAAAAAGTTTTTTGAAAAGGTGCATCGTTTGGCCTACAGAGACCGCTTCGAATGAGCTGGGACACCCTGTATTTTGTCAGACCTCCCCTGCCTCTTTTATAACTGCCTATAACTCTTCTTGGCATTCCCTCCACCAGGTGATGTAAAAAATTCTGGGGAGTAGCTTCCCATTCTTCCTGTACCTATAGCTATCACCAAATCATCCAAATTATCCATTTTTCCTTCCTTTTCTTTAGGACTTTTTTTCATTCTGCTCCAAACATGCTCAAGCGGATTTATATATCCGGAGAAGGGTGGTCAATTGATTCTTACAATAAATAAAACAGTTTTATCAGCCGTCAAACAACAATCAATAATAGTGACATCCATTATGATAAACAATAAGCCTAATAATAACAAAGCGGCTACCTCATTCGAAAACACGAAGTTGTAATTTTGTTCTTATGTCAACAATTTTTAACTCATGCAAGCGAAGAACATCTTGAAGTATTCAGAATGAATGGTTTGTTTGAAAGCAACTTGACTTTATTTAAAATTTTCCTTAATACCAGATTTCGGAAGCCATTCAGATTTGGGTTAGTTTTAATACAACCCTGTATTTTCAATTTTTGTCCTTAGGCGATTATCAATCTTGCGTGTTCTTGCTTGAAGCTTAAGCTTTAAAATAAGCCCTACATTTTGAAAATCGGGTCACGAATAACAAAGTTGTCATTGCCACACCAAAAAGTAGTTATTTTGAGATCACCCTGTAAATAAAAGAAATAATCGGAAAATTCGAAAACCGTTTCGAGATATGAGGTCCATCTTCATGATCTTTGTGTTGAAATTTAAAAAGAAAAATCTTTGATGAAATGGGAGCAAGCTGAACTTTCTGAGATTTTGAACTGTTTTATTTACCACCCTATATAAACTTTGTGTGAAGTACCAAGTTCTTGCAAACATACGGACTGATAAACAAGGGATTGAACTAGTGACCCTCGAAACAAAAATTGAATTGCTCGAAACAATCCAAATTTTATCAGTGCCAAAGTTAGGGCAAATTTGGTCATGTAACGTTTCATTTGTTGAGCAGTTTAGTAAAAAGGTCTATATTGGGGAAGCCAAACTTTTCAACAATTTCCTTATACGCATAACTAGCAAGTTCGTATTCCGTGATTCCTACATTTTTTATTCTAGATCCGTAATCTGCTATATTTTCCGATGACTTTACATAAGTGGCATAATAATATATTCTCAGATTTCGGTCCTCACACCAATCCCACAGTTGTTTTGTAAGCTCATGTAGCTTTTTGTAGCTAACACTGCCAAATTTTATTTAAACAAGCGATTGCTGTGACATTATCTTTTCTTAGCAGTATATTTATTTTAGACCGGTTTTTCGCAAACGAACGAACAGCATTAAATGCTGCTAATATCTCTAGATAATTTATGTGACACTTCATCTCCCTCTCATTCCAGAACCCATGGATTGCCCGTCCTTTGCAGAACGCCCTCCAGCCTGTAGAGGACGCATTCGAAAAAATTTCTATAGAAAATTCATCAATTTAACTCTCCACAACTGCCCGTAGAAACAGTCATAAATGATTCATAATTCCCTGGTTTACAGATAAAGCCCTGAACTTGGTCCGTTCTAAAATTTTTAAATGGGCTCATCCATAAGCTGCAGCCGGACAAGCCGCTACGAGACTACCAACTATTGTTACAAAATCTCTAATTCTAACTTTTTTTTTTCTTACAATTCTTTTATAGTCCTTTTAATATTTTCCTTCCTGTTTGAAGGCAATGATAAAGTCATATTATTGCTATTATTCTTAAACCCAAAATAAATTATCTCTTGCTGGGAAGTTAACTCACTTTTCGAATAATTTATTATGAAACCTAATTTTAACAGCAATGATATATTGCTCTCGAAACATTATAATTCGCTTCCTCTTTTGTTTGAGCAATAAACAAAAAACCATCAAGATATGAAGTAAAAATCATATTTTGTTTCCGAAAGTTGACTACTATCGGTCTCATTATTTTTGTGAAAATATAAGGAGCAATGTTTAGACCCATTGGTAAACAAGTGAATTCAAATAATTTGCCTTGAAATTCAAATCTTAAATATTTACAATGTTCTTTCACAATATGTAATAAATAGTATGCATCTTTTAAGTCTATGCTAGCGAACCAGTCTGATTTCGAAATTAAATTAAAAGCCGTTCGATAATATTCCAGCTTAAAATATGGAGGCTGAATAAATTTATGGAGATTTTTAAGATTTAAAATAAATCTATATTTGACATTGGGCTTTTTTATCATAAAATATGATGATAAAAATTCACCTATACTCGAAGTCCAATAAACGACAAAGTGAATCATCGCATCAAACGGGGGACAGAGACGCCCGGAGTAAGAAATAATCTGATATGGGATGCACTAACTAAGAAAAATAAAGTGTTTATATTAGATAATGACATGCTATGATAAGAAAAGTACATACCCAATAAGATTATTTCTAAACTTCAGATGAACTATCAGAATCACAATCAGTTTCGGAATCACTTCACTGTTCTCTTCAACAACAAAACAAAAGGTTCAACAATTACTTCAACGCGTACATCCAGATCCCACATACGAGATTCTTCTTTAAAAATATGATGGATACATTTTTGCCAATTCTCAGGTGTCACATGACCTAATGCTTCATCTAATAAGATTTTTATTTCTGACATCTTGAAGGTTTTATTTTTCCTAGCTACCTCAGATTTTACTTGAGCCCAGATTAAATCAATTGGCTTCAACTCACAGTGATTGGGAGGCAAACGATGAATAATAATACCATGTTTCTGGGAGCCAATTCATCTACAGCATACTTTACAAAACTTTTTTCTTATGAAGACGAGTCAAGTCCAATAATTGCACTTTTAGCATGGTTTCTTCGTGGGCAATATCATTCATTTTCAACCAATCAATTATTTGCCCTTTTCTCCAACGTGTTGGCAATGGCTCTAACCGTCGACTGTGATATGGTGCATTATCCATCACCACTACAGAACCTGCTTCCAACTTTGGTATAATTGGAGCAAACCATCGCGTGCCAGCAAAACGCTTGGCGTCCATATCCTCGTGATAGTCTCCTGTTTTTTTTATTCAAATATTAATGCACCACCGTCTACAAAAGCACTATCACTGCCAATGTGCGTGATTATTAAGCGTCTTCCTTTACCGGAAGGAGCTTTCAACCCTGTTGATAAACCTTCCATGGAAGCTTGTCGACTGCTGGTGACATTAAGGTTTTGCCAAACCTTCTGAACGGTATGGCCTTCGTTTAGCCATGTTTCGTCCATATAATAAATCTTGCGATTCTCCATCCTGTATTGACGAATTTGTTGCAAGTAGTTACGCCGCCATAAAACGATATCAGGTTTTTTCTAAAAGAACACTCTTTCGATTTCTTTTCAAAGATCGGAAGTTCATAGAATGGAGAGTTCGTTTTAGCACTCGCATTGACACTTTTGGCATATCGGCGTCACCATTAATAGCAGCTGAAATTTTTGCCAAAGTTGGCAGTTCATTTTCAAAGAAATACGAATGCACTTTCCAACGGATGGATCTTTTCGTGTCCTCATCAAGAATGATCCCTTTTTTCCGCGTGTTTCTACTTTGGTAGTAGAGCTAGATTCTTCTTTTATAGCTTTATACACGCTGCTCTCCCACATTTTGGTTAAGCTGCTACATATTAACACTGCTTCTGTCACGGATAAATTAGGATTTCTTTCTCTTAGACCCTCAATTTATTAGACCATGTTTTTCCTAGCAACCATTTTATCGGCCCTTTTTCTGTTTTTCAACCAAATAATCACTGAAACACAAAAATCTATTTGAATTTTAAAAATTGCTCCAACACGTACTGCTTTTTACCCGACGCTTGAAACGCTACTGAAATTACCTCGGCTTCTGCATGTGCGATAAATGCTTTTTTAACAAGAAAACAGATAAGATAAGCTTATGGTTAAATCTCAGACGTACAAGAGAGTATGTGATGAGGTGTATAGCAGTAGATTAAAGAAGACAGAGAATAAAAGTAGACCCATTGTATTTTAATCAATAATAAAGATAAGCTTATCAACACTTGTAGCTCAATAAAATATCAATTTTTGCCGGTAGTTCGTACGCTGCGGCAAAATTTCTTAAAATTTAAACAATTATTCCAAATTTTACAAGCAAAAGGTTTTGCCGCTCGATAGTTAACATTTTGCACTATTTTGATGACTCACTTTGCGGAATATTGAACTTATAGTATAGATAACAATTTAGTTAATCAAAATAAAACGAGCTCCATTAAAATTGAATGAATTAATGAATAAGAAACATAAAAAACATTTGAAAAGCAAACAGGTAGAACAAAACAAACAAGTAAACATTAGACTAAGTGAGAGAATCAAACATCTTCCAGCCCCATCTTACAAAGAAATTTATAAAAAATTATAATTATTACTTTTACAGTTCTGTATCATTATTAGCCAGTGCCTCTACAGCAGATATTCCAAAATTCTATTACGAAATATTTGGATGGGAGGACCATCATAAATGGGAAGAGGCTATAAAAGATTAGATTAATTCACTTAGAACTAATGAAACTTGGTCACTGGTAAACAGACCAGCGAATAAAAAATAAATAAATAAAAATAAAAATATAACTTACAAATGGGTTTTTACTATTATTAAAACTAATGATTTGGAAAAACCATCAAAATACAAAGCACGATTGGTTGCTTGAGGTTTTACTCAGCAATATTTACAATGCTTAAAGAAGAGATATAGGTACAGGTTTCCGAGATTCCCACGCTGATCATTCTTATATTGGACACAGGGTATAGTTACGAAATTTTCTCTTCAATATAAGCAAAATAAAAGCCCACGAGGTATTCTAATTCAATTATTTACCCTATTGCTATTGTCTGACACTCACGGATGTTTTTTGGATCCATATAGAATAAATTGATTTATTGATTTATTTTATTGGCACAAAAAGTTTATTAGTTATTGTGGCAATTACGTGGGGCCTTAATGTATCAATCATTTAAAAAACAAATTACAAACTTGAAGTTACAAAATTTATTTAAAGACTATAATACAAATAAAGTCGCCACGGACTCAACCTTCGCGATGTCGATGCTAGAACAGCTCAGGATAAGAGTGAAGTAAAATTATGTCATCACGAAAGAGGTTCCTCAGAAATGCTGGAATAAGCGACAGTTAATACAATAGACAATTAAACTGCATATTCGGGTATTATCAATATAATGGTATTATTGTGGAGTGAGAATGTAACTCCTCCCGACCTAGAGACAAGCTTATCTTTCATATAGGTAAGCTGGTCTTTACAATTATTTACCTTGAAGTCATATTATTAATAGAATATAATGAGTAATACGTAACTAAAGAATATCTTGATTATTACCCAAACTATTTATTAAAGTTGGAACGTTATCATTATTAGGTATAATAGTTTTAATTCTAAAATGCTTAATTCTAAAATGCTTATGAATTAAATAGATTATCAATACAATAATCACTACATACCTATATTATTATTGTCCACACACTAATATTTTTATGAAAGTTCACTGGGGTAATCGGAATATTGTCCACTTTTTGACTTTGCAGGTCCAATGAATTTTGAATGTTCTTTAATTCGTCAAAGTTCAGGGAATCCAATTTAATAGGTTTGAATTGATCGATGCTTCTTGGGACTTGAAGTTCTTCGAATTTTACTTGAGGCAGATCTATGTTTTTGAATTCTGTCTTTGGGTTATTGTAGCTTCGTACTTCTTGATTCTTGATGTGTAGTACACAAGAAGGGTTAAGTTCAAGAATGTATGTTCCCTTTAATGGAATATTTTCTTTGTTGTTTCCACACTGTTGTAGGGCGATTGTCTCTTCCGGAATTAACAGCATCCATTGATGACCTTCTAATTTTTGGAGTCTGATGTTCTTCATTTCAATTGGCAAGGGATGACAATTTGATGTATTTCTTGCGAACTTCAGCATTTGGACTTCGCAGGGGACGTCTTCTTGAATTTTAAGCGGATTGTTTTCTTTACACAAGAATTCTCTGGGTATGACTTCTTGGCATCGTGAGTTCGAGTATACGTAGTTGTGCTCGTTTAGGATCAAATATTTGGAATGTGGGAGTAGAGTTTTAAAGCCACTTTCGGAGGGTGTTGGCAAAGGATATAGTCGATAGTAATTATAATTGTTCGGTTCGACTAATGGGATTTCTATCACGAAAACTATTTGATTTCCCTTCCTATAGCTTTTAATTTCCATTATTCTCTCAAAATTTAAGATGTTATTTAGACTAGGTTCAAATGGTAATTTATTATTGTGTAGTTGTTTAGCTATTGGTATAATTTCTTGTAACAATTCTCTAGGATCTACGATGGAATTGTGGAAGGTATTTGATTTAGAGAAGGTGATTGCAACTTCAATTTTTTCAAGGATGTCATATATTATTTGAAGTTCAGACATAATCTGAGTCGCAAGTGTGTGTATTTGAAAATAGTAGTGCGTACTAATATTCTCCATTTTGATTTCATGAATAACACCTTCAATTTGTTTAATCCGTGATTCTAGGATCAACTGATTATGTGCTAGTGATCTTCCTGTTTCTAAAAATTTCTCAATAGCATTTTGTAGGAGAGTTATTTGATCTTTAATGAGAGTCTTCATTTTTATTTGGTTGTCTGATAGGGTAGTTATATTGTTATATCCCTGTCATATTTTTCAGCGTCTTCTTGGTCTAAATTACCTGTTAATGATTTTATAACAGTTCCCAAACCGTCGATTAATCCTCTTTTAGTTCTTTTATTAATCATTGGATTAAGTTGATTAATTTGCATGGTTATTTTATTTTCTAGTGTTGTTATTAGATGGTACGAATTATGAAATTCCGTTTTATATTGATCGACTTTTTCTAATGCTGTTTTGAATTTATTAAAATTATTTTGAAGAGCTTTAAACTCAGTTATTATTTCTGATATGTCGTAAATTTGTATAAACGACCAGTAGTCAATGGTGTTTTGTGCATTGCCAAGTTTTAAGGGTAGTAGTCCTGGATTATCATTGAGTTTGTGGAATTTTGGGGACATTAATTCCGCGCTAATGCAGGTGGTGAATCTGTAACAAAAGGGGTTTTGAGTTCTTTCATGTGAATAACCTCTTCTTTGTTATTCGATTTATTTTTTACTTTTACTTTATTGTTTTCCAATATTTCGATAATCTCGTAAGGGCCTATAAATTTGTTTTCTCTTTTATTTCTCTGCACATTAGTCTTGTAAACAGTTTGGTTTACTTTAAATTGATATTGATTTGGACCTTGAGTATTACGTTTGTCTAAGATTTTTAATTTATTGCTTTCTAAATGTTGTTCGATTTTTGAATAGAGATGTCTAAGTTTTTCTCTATGATTTGCAACGTAGTCGCTGTAAAATGTCGTCTCTATAAGTTCTGAGGGGTCTCGTGATTCTGTGTGACCGAAGGTCAATTCGAAAGGTGTAAATTTCGTTGGAGAATGAATCGAATTATTATAAGCAATTAATGCATGGTATATTAGGTACATGACATTTTGATCTTTATTAATTTGCCTAAGTATTCGTAAATGTTCTATGATAGTAGAATGAAATCTCTCAATTAAAGAATTGGATTCGTGATGAAAGGGAGTAGTAAAGTGAATCTCGATTTTATGAAGTTTCAAAAGTTCTTTAATTGTTTCATTTTTAAATTCAGGGCCATTGTCCATTGTTATCCTGGAGGGTACACCGTAATATGAGAAGTAGTGCAGTAATGCGTTGCATACTTCAACAGCTGATTTACCTACTATCGGTATAGCTTGACCTAGTTTAGAGAATGCGTCGATTATGGTGACGAAGTTTTGGTTGTCGAATTTAAAAATGTCTACGTGTAATAATTGAAAAGGTTTTCCAATTGTTTCCGTCAACACTAATGGCACATAAGGGACTTTTCTCGAGTATTTGGCTGTTTGGCAGATATTACAATAATTATTAATGTAATTCGTAACGTCTGACTTCATGGAGGGCCAATAATTTCTTTTTAAATGTTCGAGGGTTTCATTTATTCCGCGGTGGTTACATTTTCCTTCATGTTGGAACTTTATAAACATTTCACGTTCATTTTGATCTCGTACTGTATTTACTAATTTTGTACATTTTATTAATTTCAAGCCTGACTGATAGAAATTTTTCATGTACACTCTGTTGAATTGGTCATACAATTTATCATCGTAAAAATAGAGATAAAATGTTTTCTGATTGGTGGTATATTCTTTTAGAAATTTTAGAGTGAGTTTTTCATTTAATCGTGGGATTTTTACTAATATAATTTTGTGATGTTCAAAATTATCATTATCTACTTTTAGAGCATTCATTGGATTTTTACTTATTAAAATTTGGTTTTGTTTATTATCTATCATTTCGTCTAAAATAGGGATTCCGTCGTTGAGAAGTGTTTGATCGTAATTTGAATGAGGTGTATCATTGGATTCTGCCTCAGGGGGTTCTAGTTGAATGTCTTGATGAATCATGATTTTAGGTAAGGTAGATGTTTCTGGTTTGGGTGATTCTACTGGATCATTTAGGGGTGGATTTTCAGAAAGTTCTTTTAGGAAATCTAAAATTTCTTGGTTTACTTCTCCGGCATTATTAATTGTGCTTTCGTTTTCGATTGCGTTAATTTGAATTCTCGAAAGAGCGTCAGCGTTTGTATTATATTTGCCTTTTTTGTAAATGATCTCGTAATCAAATTCGTCTAATTTGACTTTCCAACGAGCCATTTTACTATTTGGGTCTTTTAGGTTGAATAACCAGACAAGAGGTCTATGGTCAGTGTAGATCTTGAATTTCCTACCAAAAAGGTAAGGCCTAAAATATTTACATGCCCAAACTATTGCAAATAGTTCTTTTTCTGTGATGTGGTATTTTGTTTCGGTCTCATTGAGGGTTCTTGATGCGTAAGCAACTGGTTTATCATTGGGGATGTTTCCCTGCGATAAAACGGCTCCAATCGCGTAATTACTTGCATCAGTCGTCAAAATAAAAGGTTTCTCAAAATCGGGGTATTGAAGTATTGGAGAGTTTACGAGGAGTTGTTTACAATGTTCAAATGATTTTACGAATTCTGTAGAGTGAACGACTTTGGCATTTTTCTTCAAACAGGCTGTCATGGGCTTTGTGATTTTGGCAAAGTTTTCAATAAAACGTCTGTAGTATCCAAGTAGTCCTAAGAAAGATTTTATTTCTTTCTGAGTTTTTGGAATGGGGAATTTTTTGATTGCTATGATTTTATCAGGGTTCGGTTTAACTCCAAGGGGTGTTATTACATGTCCGAGATATTGGACTTCTTTCCTTAGAAATTCGGATTTATCTAACTGGACTTTGAAATTTGATTCACGGAGTCTCTTAAAAATTTCTTTTAGGCGAGTGATATGTTCTTCCAGGGAAGTGCTAAAAATTACAATATCATCTAAATAAACTAAACAAGTCTCATTTTGTAAGCCTCTAAGGATGTTATCCATCACTCTTTGAAAGGTAGAGGGGGCATTTTTTAGTCCGAAACTCATTCTTTTAAATTCATAGTGACCATTTTCCGTAGAAAATGCTGTCTTGGGGATGTCCTTTGGATCCATTTCAATTTGATGGAATCCGCTGGCTAAATCTAATGTGGTAAAATATTGACTTTTGCCTAATTTATCAAGAATGGCGGAGATGTTGGGCAAAGGGTATTTATCGTCAATTGTTCGTTCGTTCAATTTCCTATAATCAATGACCATACGCCATTTCTTTTTTCCAGAGGCGTCGGCCTTTTTAGGGACTATCCAAATAGGGCTAGACCATGGTGACGTCGAATTTTGAATAATGCCTTGATCAAGCATTTCCGAAACTTGTCTTTTGACTTCATGTCGATGAATTTCGGGATAACGGTACGATTTTGTAAAAATTGGAGAGTCGTTTGTAAGGTTAATTTGATGTCTGATTTGATTTGTAAACGTTAAGGGAATTTTTTCGCAATAAAATATGTCACGAAATTCGAAACATAATTTACGAATTGCTTCACGTTCTTGATTATTACAATGCTCTAATCTCAAATTTTTCAAGTTAGATTTCAAAGTATTTTCTTGGTCTTGATTTAAAATTTCATCAGTTTTCATTTTTTCGTGAAAGTTAATCTCAGTTAAATTAATTGTTTCAATCTCTAATGGATCTGGAAAACTAATTTTTACAGGGTTGTCGTTTGCATTAATAATGGTTGTTATTGCAAAATTGTCGATGACGTTGACTAATGCTTCGGGTATTTCTGTTCCAGGTCCTAATTTTTGATAATTAAGAACACCTATACCTTTCTGTAAATTTACAGGTATTTTTACAACTTGATTTGTTCGACCAGGTATTATTGTGATTGAGTAATTTTGAAGGTTTTCAGATTTATTGGTAATTATGTTTGGATTTTCTTTACTTTCATAAATTATGGGGATTTGAGCCGATTGAGTCGTAATTTTTCGGTTTTTTAAATTTATGTTTGCACCTAGTTTCTGCAAAAGATCTGCACCTATAAGTCCATCAAATTTTTGCGAGAAATTAAATAGGTAGAATTTATGAAATCCTCTGGCTTTAAAAATTTTAAAAATGGGAATATTGGCTATCTCATTATGATGTGTCATTGCGTGAGCTGTTTGGATATTAAAGACTTCGTTAGCAATGAATTTTTCATAGAAACGGTGAGCAAGATTTGGATTTAGTAAGCTTCGAGTGCTACCGGTGTCGATTAAAAAGTAAGCGTCTAATTCGGGTACGTGAATGTAAGGTAATTCTGTTCTTACATAATTTATCGTAACTATGTTTGATTGTTGGTGAACGGGTCCGAATGAAAATTTTCCTCATTTCCGTTTTCATACATGTTAGGTTGTTCATTATGATACAAGATATCTTCGCTATCAGGGGTTTGTTGTTCTCCAACAGGATGGGAATTCGGATCAGGATAATAATTTGAGTGTTCAGAATAATCTGAATAATATGGATCACAATAATTATTGGTGTCATAATATTGGGAGTTTGATTGATCGAATTCTGGAAGTTCTGATTCGATATTCGAATTAATAGGGGGGTCTTTGTTTATTTGCTGAGCAAAAACTTCTTGAAAGTTTGGTCTTGTTCTTTGTCTCAAGACAGTATTACCACTGGATGTGTCCATAGGTTCTGGCACTGGTTGAGGGGGTCTTTGAACGGGTCTATTTTGATTTCTTAAAATAGCGCTTGTTCTTTGGTTAGCAAAGAAGGGATGTTGTTGTGTCGGAAGACGATTATAAGGTTGCCAGTTCATCCGAGGATTGGATTGTTGTGCTTGATTAAAATTATTTGGATTTCTTGGAAATTGGGGATTTTGTCTATATTGATTTTGATTGAAAGAATTGTAATTATTTGGGTGATTAAACTGTGGAATTGGATATCTTACTTGGAAATTATTAGAATGTTGCACATTATGTGAAGAATTGTTATTAAATGTAGGTTTTTTAAAATAATTTTGATTTAGTCTTGGTTGGGGTTTGTATGGCTGTTGTTGTAGATTTTGATTACTACCTGAACTGAAATAAATGAAGTTTTCTTCTTCAGTTACTAAAGCTAAAGCTGCTTCTAGTGTTTCAGGATTTCTCAGCCTAATTATTAATTGCATTTGATAGGGTAAACCATTAATAAAGGTCTTAAGGGCGAAATCATCATAATGTCTTATTTTTATTTCTCTTTCGCGAGCCTCCATAGCTGCGGCATTTAATTTTGAAAATAGTAAACTGCGAGAATCTTGGATTCTCATTCCAAATTGAATTGGTGTTTCATTTTTATTGCGTTTTAGGGATAGAAGATCTTGAATAAGGCATTCTAGACTTCTTTGATCAGAGAAAGTTAATTTCAATGCGTCTTTAACTAATTGCCAAGTATTTAATTCGGTTCTTGAACAGATAAGATCAGCAGCACGATCTTTGAGTTTGCTTAAAATTGTATCTAACAAACAGATGTTAATAGGGTCATTTCGATTTTCATTTTGAAAATGTCTCAAAAGATTTTCACTTGCAGTAATGAATCTATTTAATTGTTTAGGGTTGCCATCAAAAGGGGGAATATTGTCAGCTTGGTATCTTAATAAAGCGACGTTAACAGCCATTTTCAAATATTATCACACACAAAGATAAAATAAATGCTGTTAATAAATTGCAAAGATATGCGATATGCAATTAAAAATAGAAAAATGCGTAATAAAATATTATAAGCTTAAAAATACACAGTACTTATACCTAATTAATTATTTTGGTTAAAGAAAATGTTTAAATTCTTCGATTATTATCATCATAAAATATTTGGTTTATTAAAAATCGTGAATATTTTTCACTAAAATTATTATTTAAATAATTATTTATCGTTTCAAATAATGGAAATAGCAGTGAAACTCAAATAGAATTCAATTCAATGTTAAGGATAAATTAAAGGATGAGCACTTACATTAGTGTCAGTAATTTCTTCATTGTTGCCTTAATTCTATGTTGCTGATGCCTTTAGGTTCCGGCGATGCGTGTCCAGTTCCCAGGTCTTCTTAATCTATGGTTGTTGCCTTTAGGTCCCAGCGATGTGTGTCCAGTTCCCAGGTCTTGCACTTTTCAGGATCGCACCAAACAAACTGTTGAAACAGACCGGTTTGTCGAACGATTTTAATTTCTCGAAACCGTTTTGGAAAATCCTACCGACTGCGCCAATTACGTGGGGCCTTAATGTATCAATCTTTTAAAAAACAAATTACAAACTTGAAGTTACAAAATTTATTTAAAGACTATAATACAAATAAAGTCGCCACGGACTCAACCTTCGCGATGTCGATGCTAGAACAGCTCAGGATAAGAGTGAAGTAAAATTATGTCATCACGAAAGAGGTTCCTCAGAAATGCTGGAATAAGCGACAGTTAATACAATAGACAATTAAACTGCATATTCGGGTATTATCAATATAATGGTATTATTGTGGAGTGAGAATGTAACTTGGCTACATAATTTCAGGCGCGGCACCACCGTCAATGCCCGTCTTGCTTATGAAGTCATTTAGAATTTACGAAAAAAAAATGCAATTATTACTTTCAAACATTTTACTTAAAAATATACACTGCAACGTATAAAAAAAACAAAATAGTAGCTTTACTAATGTGATTACTAATAGTAGCTATTTTTTTTCGTGAATATGTAAGGGTGCTCAACTGTGGGACATCGAAATTCCTCCAAGAATAAAGAATCTTTTGTGCTTTTGTGTCCAACCGGTTCTAATAAATTATTCCATAGTGAATTTGATACTGAAACAGAAAAAAAAATAGTTGACTATCAAGTATGATATTTATATAGTGTATGTAATAAAGAGGGCCTGAAAAAAAATTAAGACATGAGCATGAGAAATTCAACGAAAATATTTGTAAAATGAACTCCTGGAAATACCGGAAGTTCACACTCCTATATGTATATGTAATTAATTGAAAATTGTTAAGGGCTATAGGCAAAAAGTCTCCTCTTAAAGTGTGGTCTTTATTATAAAATCAACGTTTCGACCGAACAATTTGGGTCATCTTCGGGATTCTAAAATGACAGAAAGGAAACAGTTAACGATATAGCAGTTACATTTTAAAGATAACTTACAATAATTTGACCAATTCAATAGGTGTGGAAACATTTGGTAATTTAAATGAATTAGAAAAATTGTAATTTTTCGTCAACTATTTTTTCGGTCGAAACGTTGATTTTATAATAAAGACCACACTTTAAGAAGAGACTTTTTGCCTATAGCCCTTAACAATTTTCAATTAATTATAATTTTTTGGCAATTATTTCTGTTTTAATAATTATGTAAATAAAAAAAAATGTTTGTTTTTGAAAAATTTTTTCAGACAGATCCTATGTTTTCGGATTCCCTCTTGAAGAAAGGACCCAGTTACGTGACCTGGCAGTCCTGGCACTTCAGTAGATATTATAGCTCTAGCTACACGCGCCTGCAGCATCTCAACCAAGCGACGGCATGTGCGGTGCACGATCCAGCAGATAATTACTGGAATGCATTTTATGTTAAAACGATTAACAACAATTATTATATTATTATTACAAAACAAATGTCTTATCCTTTTTCCTAGAAGAGGCTTACCACGTTGAGAAAACTGATTTCGAATATTGAAAGCATCTTCTGTAAAAACTGGACTGTATTCATGTGAAGACAATTTTGTAGAAAGCATTTGTTGTAATTATATGATACTCGTATACCTACATGTACCGATTAAGAATAAAGAATTTTTATATTGATGCCTCGAAGTTTATTTGTTGAAGTGGCGACACTTCAACCGTAAAAATAAATTTTCAAACAATAATTAGGTATAAATTTAAATTGGAATGTCCCGCGCTTACCAATGATATTTCCGGTAGCACAGAGGTGTCGCAGGTTACCTAGAGTCTAACGTGTAATCGAGTACTACTCTATACTATTCTTTTTCTCTATTATAGGGAAAATCTCCTTTAGTTTTTGTTTGATAACTTGAAATCAGCGTCAAATTAATGTAAAATTGGAAACGTCAAATTTCTTTAAATGATTATGTACTTATTTACGTTACCTACTTCAGTATTTTCCCTCAGTTTTAAACTCTTTTTATTATTGTCGTTCTAAACAGCCTGGTGCGATCAATAACCTATAAATTTACGGAATATCACATTATATTCCAATGCAAAAAAACACAATATAACTGTCCTGCTTACTCGTTATATTTTTTGATTTGGTAATGCAATTCACCTATATGACCATTTTCAATAGCTTGCTATCGTCTGTTTAAAAGTTAAAAAATTATTATAGTTACCTATAGCATTCATCTTCTGGCTAAAATGGAAACAGTCTTCTGATAAATAAGAGTAATCTGTAGATCCTTGGTCATCTTCTGGAATACCAAACTCCAAAGTAAAAGGTTGAAATACCACTGTAAAAGTTTCAGTATTGAACTCATCAAGCAAAGAGACATTGTATTCGATGCGCTGCCACTTGGACATAAACTCGATGAAGTCTCGTTGTCTTGTGAAATGAGCCCTTCTTACTAAACAGGGACACACGAGTGAGTGATTCAGCTGGCAGAATACTGGTTTTTTCTTGAAATCTATCAGAGCCTTTAGATCTAGATAGTTATACAAATAATTATCAATTTGCAAATTAATTATTATTTTTTTAACAAGAAATGTAATTTTTTTACTTACTTGGCGCGGGAACTAAGTTAACGATTGTCCTGGGCAATCGGTCTCTAAATAATCGAAAAACATCTATCAAATCTTGTCTGTGTTGATCCAAGGCATTTTCAAGATTATCTTTATAACATATTTGGATACAGAAATCATTTGGACCAATCATCATTGTTATCATCTGCAAATTTTACTCAATTTCACAATTTATCTCAATTCTAGATACAACTTGGAAGTTTTTATTTGATTCTATAGCTAAATAAACATACTTTTGAACATAGCATAAGTAAGTATTATTTTGCTTCCATTTTTGATAAAATAAAACTGCATACTAGCTTTTTTTTCATTGCATTACTAAAGAGTGAGTAACAAAAAAACATGACGTTTGTAACGTATGTCGAGATGCAATTCCTAACAATGGAAATATTCACTTCACAAATTGAACTTTCGCTGACACAACTCATTTGAAGCTAAAAAAAATGATGCATTTTGTCTTGTTTTTTCCAAAGGAAGATGATCAAATCTGACCAAAACTTAACCGGTCAGATTAACTCCAGGTTGCGTATTCATTCTTTGGAAAATATTTTCTAATTAGACCATTACATTATGATTACCTACTCGTAAAATTACTTGCTCGCTGGTTATTAGCTTGAAATAAGCTAGTGTCGCGACACGCTTGTCAACTGACAGAAACACAACAATAATCTTAATTTAAGTTTATAGTGTTTAAGTATTTAAGAATAGTGTCAAATAAATTGTCATTGATTTGTAGGAGGCATACCTCATCTTCTGTACCACTCTCCCATGACTTACCGCCAGTCTAGTTTTTGTTGCTCACTCTTAACATAAAATATACCTACCCTACATCTACTGAAGCTGTTTAAATGAACTTTTTCTACAAGAAATATAGCTGATATCTAGTTAACTAGTGAGAATGTGAAGAGAAAGTAAATAACTAATACTAGTGCAGTAATAATAATTAATGGCCTGGAAAATCTGCAACAAAGCATAGTAATTTAAAGGACAACTTTAAAAGTATTGCTGGATAAAAACGAAACTTTCGACTGTCGAATTCTGTGTTGATTGGAAAATTAAATTGGCACTGCAACACGTCTAAGGCAAGATGTTGAACGAGCGGTGGCGCAGTACTCGACGTTCACGCGACTAGTTGCTGCAGCTACCACCGACTGGGTTAGAATCCCAGTTTAGACTTGGATATTTGCGTTCGTCTATTCAACTATTTAATTTGTGAAATGTGCCTAGGTAGAATGAGCAGATCGAGACCAACTCTAACAAATGACTTAAATGAAATCATAACAGAAGGTGAAGACAAAAGGGACCTTTGGGAAAAATACATTAAAAATCTATTTTCTGATGACACGAGGCCGGAGCCTGAAAACAGCTATTCAAACTTATCTGGACCTCCAATTCAAATAAATGAGATCAATCAAGCATTATTAGAAACCAAAAATAACAAAGCTGCTAAACCCGATGGGATACCTGTCGAAATACTAAAATTAATCGATGACGACAATGTGTTGTTATTACAAACAATATTTAATACAGTATACGATATCGGTTGCTTCCCCGAGAAATGAATGCCAGCAAATGCAGTGACCATAGACTAATAAGCCTTATGAACCATACCCCTCAAGATATTCTTGAAGATACTGCATAACAGAATTTACAATAAATGTAAACGGAAAATGAGCTGCAATCAGTTTGGTTTCAGATTCGGAATAGGTACGCGAGAAGCTCTTTTTGGAATCCAGATTCTAATTCAGAATTGTCGTGACGTCAACGAGGATATTTTTTTGTGTTTCGTGGACTACGAAAAAGCTTTCGACCGTGTTAGAGACAAAAAACTTTTGGATATTACTGAAAAGGACTGTGGTGGACGATAAAGACATCAGATGCATAGAGAACTTATACTGGCACAAGACAGCACACGTCAAAACGCAAATCATCACTTCAGAGGACATTGAAATAAGAAGAGGTGTCGGACAGGGATGTGGTTTGTCTCCACTTTTGTTTATTTTATACTCCGAAGCCATATTTGACGATGAAATGAAGTCGCGTATTTTTGCCTTCATTTTTCAGTAGGTAATGGTCGGTAAAAGTTTAATTCCATAAAAATCCGGGTAATATCGCAAAGCCGATGATTCGAGTTTAATTTCAGTAAAGTTTTGAGATTTCTGATATACAGAGGTGAAATTTAGCAGTCATTTAGTGAAGAATTTCCGGAATAATCAAGCGGTATATAAAAAACGGCGTTCCTGTTTTTATTTTCTGATACCAACATAAAAAGCCGATAGGGATAAACATAAAAATGGGTGGATTTAAATGATCTTTCTCTTTTCTCTTCCTACGTCTTCCGTAGCATCAAGCCTCTGAGACAGATGACCAGAAAGCCGCAACGACATAAATATCTGCGAGTGAAGTAAAGGTAAGGACCACCTCGCCGGAACAATAAAAGAGACCGGCACCTAGACACTGCACGGACCGGCCAGGCAATCATAATATTTCGACGCTCGCTTATTTTACAACACTAGCACCGACACCACCGGTTTATTTCGCTTATATCTTCGCTCCACGGGAACACAGGGGATATTCAGGAAGCGATTAAAGCCCGTTTCCTCAAATACAATATCCTCGGTAATAACTTCATCTGACCTCTGGCGTTTTCCGTTTCTCCATTGAGCTACTTTGGGACAAGGGTAAGATAAACGTACTATCTGTGTGATTCAGGTAATTGGGAAACACTTTGCGAGAATATTTTCCACAGGTAGTAAGCCCTTAATAAAAATCTGGCGCCAGAGAAATCCGTCGAACTCCAGACAAGTTCGAACCCGTGAATTTTCCAGCAAGCCCGAGAGCGTCACAACGAAACATTTGAAGAGCAAGAAATGGGAGCAAAGAGAAACCGTGTACCTATATCTAATCTCAGATATGCAGACGACACTGTGTTGATTGCTAACGATGCTAAGGAACTATAAAGGATTTGTGATCGATTAAGTCGCGTAAGTCAAGACTTCGGATTAGATATCAATACGGATGAAACTAAGTTTTGATAATAAGTAGAAAGAAACTTTTATATAGCAACACTTCAATCCAAAATCGACAACTTGATAGAGTAACTCAGTATAGATATTTGGGATGTTGGCTGCATTCAGACTGGGACTCCGATAAAGAAATCCGAAGTAGAATAGAAATGACACGCAATGCATTCATAAAATACGGAAAAATACTTCAATGCAGAAATCTAAACCTACCACTACGCATGCACTATGTAAGATGTTATGTATGGTCGATCCTCTTTTATGGAGTTGAGACTTGAACGCTTAAGGTAGACACTGAAGCTTTAGAATAGAAGATTTCGGAATGTAGTCCTACAGCCGGCTGCTTAAAATTTCGTGAACTGATATGGTGATGAACAACACAAAGAGTGCATAAAAAGAGAGAATTGGTTACCACTATAAAGAAAAGAAAAACTGCATAGTTTGGCCACATTTTTAGAGGGCAAGATGGAGGAAGAAGAGAAATGGGACGTAAACTAATGTCATTGGCTCGAAATATAAGACATTGGACTAGAATTAAATCAATTACAGAGCTTATTCACACCACCAGGGACAGATATAAGTTTGTTCATGTGGTCGCCAACATCCAACAACATGGATAGGCAGTCAAATAAGAAGGAACATATCCAGCTGCAGAAACAAAAAAGATCACTTAATCCTACTCATAAACGAACATCAGCCCAATATAATTTTTATAACTGAAACTGGGTTAAAACAGATAAGTATATAGTTTTAAAATTATTAAAGGATACATATATTATGATTCTGAGGGAGGGGGAGGGTCGAGTAAATGACTAAGGTGGCATCATGTCCTTAATCAAGAGCAAACCACATTACAGTTATTGATGTTGATAATAGAAACCAGCCAGCAAGTTGCCAAGCCACAGCCATAAAAACAGAGGGGATGACCCTAGTAAATATATAGGATGTCCTAGAATAAAGGGAACAAACTTCCAAGGTAGAATATTTACTTAATTTTAAGACAAAAAGCTTACCGAACCTGCCCTCTAAATTGAGTTTCAATGAAGTTCAATGTATCAAAAAAAAAAAATATTTTTTAGCTCCGAAACGACTAAATATTTTTTATGTAATTTTCTGTGTTATTCCCATAATTAGTCTAGTATAACAGCGATAATTACGTGTGTCTAGTAAGAACCAGTGGCATACGATAGATATAGGGGTCCAACATTTTCCCCCCCCCCCCCCCACCTATTTTTACACCTCTTGATTTTCACATAATTTATAAAATTTTAGACATTTCAGGTACGAGTACAAAAAAGTCATGAGGTTTGGTAAATAAATTCTCAACAGTTTTTGAGATATTACAGTGTTGAGTATTCCTCCTAGGTATTAGCATTAATTAATAATTTGTATAAAGAGTAACTACCTTTATTATTCCAATTACTTGTGCGTGTACATCCGTGAAGGTTTCCGGAGAGAAGAGAGCGAAGAGAAAATAAAAAAACTTCTTCTTTTTACAATCACAAGAAGCAATTATTAATATCTTAACTTATTTTACTCATTTACCTAGTGCAATGATATAATATGTAACATACAATTAGATAGGTGAAAGTTCACAAATTGAAATTAATATAAAAATATAAAAAAAACACATATAAAAATTAAAAAGAAATAAAACAAAAAAAAGTTGAGCTCATAGCACTAAGATTCGTGAGTATGATTTTTTTTCGTGGTTGAGGGCGAAGAAGCCCGACGTCAAATCTGTAATTTTTTTCAAGTTGGAAAAATATTGACGCAAACCTACAATTTTTCTGCTTCTTGAATACCTGAATTGTACATATCTCAAAAGCTGTAGAGAATTTGCCTACCAAACGTAATTCCACTTTTGTACCAGGAATAGCTATTTTGTAAAATGATGTCAAAACCAAAATTTATCCAGTGGCGTAAAAGTTGAAGGGTAAAAAAGTAGGAGCCCTATCTACCATGCGTCCCTGGTTCAAATTACAAACGTATAATTATAGCTATAATGTAAAACTAACTATTGGAAAAACGACACAAAATAATTCATAAAAAAATCCTCTTTTCGAGTTATTAAAAAAAAAATGTATTTTTTTTTGGTACATTGAACACCCTGTAATTTCGTTAATACTCAATTTAGAGGGTAAGTTCATTAAGAACTTATTTCTTAAAATTAAGTAAGTATTCTACCTTAGAAGTTTGTTCCCTTTATTCTGGGACACCTGTATAGAGTGAGGACGTTTATAGTCCCCCCCTCCGACCCTTAATTTTCAACCGAATAAAGTTGAATAAAAAAAAAACTAAATCAAATGTAATGAATTTTACAACTTTTTGACGTAAAGCTGATGGGTCAAACGTCAAAGGTGACGTTGCAGTTGCTGTCAACTTGTTTCTGAGAGGGTTATATTATTAATTGTAAATTCACCTCAAAATATTATGTGTGCTCTGAAATTCTTCAGCAAAGCAATCAGTGATGGGATCCGATGTTCAGTGATGATGTCTATGTATGTAGATGGACAGTGGTCCAAAACATAATAAAAGAACGGATAATACTCTCATCAGGCCATCACTCCATCATTTATGTCAACAACCACATACCTACTCCGCCATTTCATTGTTATTTTGAGTTTCAATTTAAGTTCGCTTATATATTTTTTTATATTTTCGTCACAAATACATCACGTTGTTTAGTCGGTGTAAAAGTAATGGCATCGAATAGCAACACTGATGAATCAATTATTATCAATGAAAGAATATTTATGATGTCATCATATTGCTATAAAGTAATAAAAGAAGGATATTTGCATCAGTGATGCCATTAGATGGCTTCACTGATGAATTTCAGAACATATGCCTACTGTAAGTGTACCTAAACCTAAACCACGTTTTTACGTGTGTATTTAACTGAACACCAACGCAAATGAGCACAGGTCGTGCAAAAAGAGCGTTCTAGTGTTGACGGTTATCCGAATAGAACCGAACGTGTTCACACTGTTCAGATGCCTGCTCCCACTTGTCCGACGTGTGCTCATTCGAGTTCGTGCTCACACGAAGATGCATCTTATGAGCTTGCAATTGATTGGATAAATAAACAACTTAGAATAATTATAATAAATTTGGCACAACTTACTTTCCAATCTTCTCTAAAATTGACCTCTGAGCTCGCTTCTATTCTTTCGATAAGCCGCAAAGCCATAGTTTTTATATCATGAGACATAGCACCCAATTTTGCAACATTGAATTTTGCTTTAGGATCTTTACTTTTAGCTGGTTCTTCAGCATATCCAGTTAAATTACTATTAAATTCTTTTAAAATGTTTGGTAGCGTCATGTATTCTCTCCAGGTGCCTTGACCGCCTGAAAATTTTCATCAACAATTTGTCATCAAAGTTAGAAAAATCCTTTGTTTAAATCAAAAATATACCCGCGGATGGTGATATACCACGATTTGCGAAATAAATTTCGAACTTGTTGGTTGCTGTTAAACCGATCCCCGCACTGAGACTATCCCCGATGGCTCCTACAACGTCGATATCTCCAGGTCGAAGCTTGTGAACACTGGTTGGCTTCACAGAACTTCTTGATCCATTTTTTGGACATGGAAACGGCCAACTATCATCGATCAAGGGCTGCAGTTTCTACAAAATAAAACAGATATTTTTTTACATTGCTAATGATACAGTATCAAAATTCACATTACATAATACATCAGTAAATTAGTTCAATCCTGAATGCAGCATGCTAGATAATAATAATCGTATCCTCTGATTATCGTCTATATTTTTTTTTGCACCTCCACGAAGACGAACTTATGAGCAGTAATGAGCATTTCTTTAGGGAATAGACCAGGGGGAAGACATGTCGGGTAATGAATTCAAAAAAACAGCAGTTCTAGGGGGAAACGATCTCTGGTATAATGTGATTCTACGCTCATGGAGACCAACTGTACAATGGTGGGCACCCGACACTTGACGTGTTTGTACAAAAACTGCTCTACTCGGAATTGATTTCAAGCTCACTAGGGCAATTTCCATGGAAGTACCGATGGAACGGGGAAAAGTCACCTACCAACCGGCAATGTTCTAAGGATGTTTCAGTTGGTTGGTAAGTCGGTCGGTAGGTCGGTCGGTCGGTCGGTCGGTCGCTCTGTGAAGGGTTTTTGTATCTTTCTCTCATTGGGCGCGTTTCCATGTGGTGGACAGGAGAATGCCCTTCCCAGACCTACGGGTTATTTTTTCAAAATAAACGTTATTAATCAAGATGATTAATTTTATAACTATGATTATCCAAAGGAAATCATTACTGCAGTTTGGTTATTAATTCATAATGTTCACGTAAAAAGGCGCTCACGTAAAAGCAAAAAACTGCTATAGTTGAAAGTTATTTTCGAAATGAGAGTAAACTTGATGAAATTTGGATGTTGTTCTTTTTAGATCTGTCTGGAATAATTATCATGTAGTGGCACCAAATAATTACTTCTTTTTCCTCATCACGTCAAACTCATGTTACTACATGAGTCCCACGAGCCAAGCTACCACTAACAATCATTCCAAGGAGGTGTAAAGAGAGACTCTAGCTTTATTATGTTCCTGGACATGCCTGGACATAATCATAAGTCATCAAAAGCTATCTAAAGAATTGACACTCAAAAATTTTTCAAGCCGACTAGATCACACAGTTTTCATAGTCGACTTTTGTTTTTCTTATGGCCGCCATATTGATTTTATATGTCGTTCAGAATCAAAAAAAAATCACGGAAACCAAAAATTACTAACTAATTTTTTAGTAACTAAGGATTCCTCTGATTAGTCCAGGATTGGTTCTGTACTTGTTCGGGAGATTGCGCAAACGCTCGAAGTTTTGTCAAATGTTCCTGATATCACGCACCGCGAACGCCGAGAAACCCCGTGCGCATGCGAATCTCCCAGTACCGATCATGGGTGAACTTCGCGGACAAAGAATTACTGGAAAAATTCTTACAGAATAGCCCTGATTTTTATAACATTTAGCGTCATTGAATTACTGAAAGCCGTTATTTTTTCAAAATAAACGTTACTAATCAAGATGATTAATTTTATAACTATGATTATCCAAAGGAAATCGTTACTGCAGTTTGGTTATTAATTTATAATGTTCACGTAAAAAGGCGCTCACGTAAAAGCAAAAAACTGCTATAGTTGAAAGTTATTTTCGAAATGAGAGTAAACTTGATGAAATTTGGATGTTGTTCTTTTTAGATCTGTCTGGAATAATTATCATGTAGTGGCACCAAATAATTACTTCTTTTTCCTCATCACATCAAACTCATTGAATGGATGGAACGATTCTGTAAGAACCTGCTTAGCTTCTTGGAAAAGGTGCTCAGTTTTATCCTTATCGAGTATACATGGTTGGAGTGCTCCTTCCCCTTCTGAATCCACTCTGCGACTCTTCCAACTGTCTCTCCACTACCTGTCTTACTTTTCTCTCCAATATTCTGTCATATACCTACCTTTAGTTCCTTTAGATTTAGGTTAGTATTTATCGTGAGTGGGCCATTGTGACACCTCCATCGCGACTGAAGGTCTATCGTGGCTCACATCTACATAGTCGTGCATTCTTTATTTATTACCATACTCTGTAATTATTGAAATCATTGAGATCTCCTTTTTTGAACAGTGGAATCACTAATCCAACTTCCCAATCCTTTGGTATACTCTCCTCCTTCCAAACTTTATTGTAGATACTAGTCAGTCCACACAACAAAAACCCAGAACCGGAATCAGTTGCGTATCACAGTGGGATTACTGACGGGACATATTGCCCTAAAAGAACACTTAAATAAAATAGGACTCTTCAATGAAGACCTAAGCTGTCGGGAATGATAGCTAAATATGTTCTGTGCGAATGCGAAGCTCTGGACCGCAGAAGACAGGAAATATACGGACAACCAAAAATGAATCCAAAAGAATATGACACTCATCTAGTGATGGGGCTGTAAAAAATATAGTTCAGGGGACCAGACTGACTGAATGAGTGGCATGAATCAAAGGGGGTACGCACAATATGCCCATGAGACTGAGGTGCTTCCGGCGATCTCGAATCAGACGACCCTCGAGAAGAAAAGAAAAACTATGTCAGTCCAGTTTCTCCCAAGTTTTGTAGCATCTACATTGTTATGCCATCATGTCCTGCCGCCTTTCCTCGTTTTAGCATCTGGATGGCTCCCTTTACTTCTTCAATTTTGATTTGCTCTTTATCAATCACTTCCTCCTGCATCTCAATAACTTCTTCGTCATTTTCTGTTATAATTTCGTTTTTCACGTTTAGCATCTCCTCAAAATATTCTCTCTATACCTGTTCATGATCCTGTCTTCCCTTATTTAAACGTTTCCGCTCTTATCTCTAATCTATTTCGTGATATCTGCCTTTCTTTTTCTGAACGTTTAGATATTTTAGATATTTAAATAGTTTAGATAAAAGCAATCCATTTGATTGCTTTTAATGACATAAGTAAACCTACAAAAAAATTTAAATAATTTTCAATAATAAAAACAGACATGACTGAAATAAAAAATCTCGTTTTTTTCTGAATATTTGAGAAACGCGTGAAGTTTCACTAAATTTTTTTCAGATTGTTATTAAGGTTAGAATTGTGCAACTTATAACTAATTCAACTAATTTCGCATTTCTTTCTATATTTTTTCCAATCTTTCAATGTTTTCCCATCCTTATTTTTGGGTACACTGTATATTTTCTATAACTGTACACGGTGCCCTAATTTTTATGTTTTATTAGAGAATTTCCATAGCTATAAAAAAATTGACCGCGCATCCTCGATCTATTTTTTTGAGAAAACGTCAATGGTGAAAACTAAACTTGGCTTTCGTCTTTTGTTTCGAGGTGTGACATAAAATTAAATTTGTTTAAATGGGAATCATAGATAGTTGGCTTTTTGATTGAAAATGTAGATGTGCTACAGAGGAATTCCTATGACGCTCTGGGAGCGGTGCATGGGCGAAGATTTTGATTCACACTGACTTTAAAACACTCACAACGTGTTCCAAATTTGCTTTTTCTAAGCTCAAACATATCGCTGAGATATTGATGTTATTCGAAGCTTGAAACCCCTATTCAAGGCCTACAACCTCTCAGGGATGCAACTCAGTATGGAGATATGGAGGACTTACAGCCAGTATTATAGAGGCCCATTAAGCTAACGGGCAGATTTCTGTGACAATATCGACGTCAAATTACTTTTATTAACATTTTTGTAATCCTTTTCATGTAAAGAATAACTAAATTTCTATATTTTCCATCTGCAGTCGATACCTTTTCTAGAAACGGTCCAAGAAATTGGCTCGCTGCATTCATAAGCCTTTATAATACCGACTGTGAGAGAATTAGTACTTGAGGGGGAGTGGAAAAACTAAAAATCAGAAAATCGTTTTCTCGCAAGAAGAATAGTAGAGGTCCTAGGGCCGGGATACCTTCTGGCATCATCACCCAGCCGCTACAGCAGGGGCAAACAAGCCGAGGCACAAGTGCCGGGCCTAACACGTCTGCAGCCGGAAGCGTAAAACATGCGGGTGCACATCGCATCAACTCTACCGAAAAGTTGGAGCACATGACCACCGAGGCTTTAAAAAGCTTCAGAATTGATACAGTTGTACGAGAGAAGGTGCGAATACTGGTGGAAGGCGGAGCTGATCCCTCGAGGCAAAAAAGTCTGTGATAAGGGACAACTTCATCACAGCCTCCACCACACCTCCCTCAAAGACAAAGACCACCCACCCAAAAGTGCCAGCTCTGAGTCAACAACCCCGCGGAAACACGCGGTCAAAAAAGACGCATTCAAACACGCAGTTGCCTCCGTGAAGGCACGAAGGACTACCTTGAGATGCAACTGGACTCAAGGCAGAAAAAAACTGGGCGAAAGGGGAATCCTAAAAGCCTATAGTGGAGCGAAATCGGACTAAAAATGTGTTGTTTTTTTTTTTTTTGGCGTATAACCAGCTGCCACTTATACGTATGATGTATTAGACTCGTCCCGACAAGAAATGGACATTTACGACATTTTTCCTTAGGTCAGGGCTTTTTAAATTGAAAAAAATTGCAAAAATTTGTAATTCAGAAAAATTACTTTTAAAAAATATAAATTGTCATATCTTTGAAACTAATTGAGCTATCGACGAATTTTTTTTTTTAAATATAAGTGCATACATAAGCGCTTCTTTTGGAAGTAATCTTGTTTTAAGGACTTTTATATTTGATTGTGAAATCAAAAGTTAATTGAAAATTTCCACAAAAATGTATTGATATTTTCAATCAGCGAGAAACTTTTTTATTTTTGAAAATTTGTTTACACATGCAGCGAAGAAATTGGAGCCAAAATATTAAGGAAGTTTTTAAAAGATAAATTTTTGTCGTATGTTTGGTAGTTATTGAATTATGAATTTTTAATTGTGATCTACTTCGCGCGATGGCTGCACGGTAAGCTTACGCACGGACGCATAGCCAGTCGCTTCCCTCTCTAGTATGTGTTTGTGGTATCGTCGGGCTGAGAATAAATATTTTGATTACTTTTGTAGCTTTTCCTTCATTCCCTATGATAGATAGTTAAGTAAAAACTTTCCACTTAAAATACTTTCTTTTTTAACATAATTCGCTTTCCGCATTCAGCTTGCCGTTTTTCCCCCCAAGCAAGTAAGTAGGTAATATGATTATTAATGACAACATACCTTGTAGATATTCTCGGTTTTTGTACAACTGTCTTGTCTTTAACACTCACAGCTTTTTTACAAATAAATCATTGAACACACGTTGTTGAATAAAACTCTAAAAGGATCGAAAGATGTGTAATTGCATGGTCAACCATGGCTAACCAGTCAAACATTTTCAGAATCTAATTCTATCGGGTGTTTTTTTATTAAGGAAATGCTTTTTTCAACTGTTTATAGAATTGATCAAGGCAAATAACTTTTTCAAATAAGTTTTCCTAAAAAAGTAAAAAATAAATGAGATACAGCCTTTGTAAGTTAAAAAAATTTAGAGTTCAGTCCTGTGATAAATTAATGTAACTAAACTGATTTCATGCAATCAACAATCAGAAAAGCACTTCCAACACATAAGGTTACCTGGGTAAACAAAACGAAAACTAACAGGAAGCAAACGAAAATAACTGAAGTATAATAGGTAATGTTTATTAGGTAAGTTAAGTGAAAAAACAAAGGATGGAAATTTTCATTTTATTTCATTTTTATTTCCTGTTATTTTGCTTTTGTTTCCTAGGTAACCTTACGTACTCGATTTTTGATTGTTTAGCAAAATCAGTTTGACAAAGTACCTATGTAGTTGAATTTACTATAGGTCTGGACTTTATTTTTTTTTAGCTTCCAAAGGCTGTATCTCGTTTATTTGTGAGTTTTTTAATTAAGAAAAGTTTTTTGAAAAAGTTATTTGCCTTGATGAATTATTATAATACACAGTCGAAAAAAGTATCGCCTTAAAAGACATCCCACCCCATATGAATATTGGCTTATTAATTTATGTCAATTCAGGTATTATAGTATGTAGTTCGTATTTTTTGTTTTATTTTTTTTTCACATATTTTTTCGAAGTTTATTCTTCGGTATACGCAGTTACCATTAAATAGGTGCACGTATATACACCAAATACTCTAGACTTACCTAGGTCTAGAGTATTTGATACTACCTACCTTGCCTCGTACCTTGCTGACTGCAGACTTCCCCATACTCACTGCAAGATCATACTTAATTAAATATAATTTGATGATAACCAGTTACTTACGTATATTCTTTGTAGCTAGGTACTGTAATTTATAAGTTTGGTGGGTAGGTAGGTGATTAAAAAAACCTACAAAATTTTCAAAATTTATAAAAATACGTAATAAAATTCCATAATCTGCACAAACACTTTCTAAACAATTTATATACAGATACTTTTCATTGTGCGCTACAAACAATAATTAGGTTTTATAAGCTAATGCCATTGAAATAAAACTTAGCTCCAAAATGAAATTAGAATTCATATTTTATTTTTTGTCTTCTACAATTTTCAAAACGACCTGTAGATATTTTATACTTTTGATTACAGATCAATATATTGATTTAAAATGAAGAAAAACCATTCGTTTATGGCACATTTCAATAAACAAAAGGTATATACATACATAATTTGGATTCCATATTCATTTTGATGTCCAATAACAATAATTATTAACATTAACGTATAATAATAATTATTCTACCTACAATAATAATACCTACGTTCTACTTTAAATTTAATTAGTTTTTGAAGCCCAAATATTAAAAAAAATTAATTTATGCTTTTTTGGTAACGTTTGAGAACATTCACGTGTATTTGCTGTATTTGCTGGTCATACTGACCAGAAACCTGGTCCAAGGACACGTGTCCAGGGCAATAAATCTTTCCTACAATAATAATTGAAGGTAATACCTTAAATGTTTACCTGACAGGTAAAGTGGGACCAGCCTGAGTGTAAGACTGAAAAAATATGTCTTATAGCTTATATTATACCTTATTCCTATATTTGGATTAATGTAGGCCTTGCATTTGACTCGGCGCTCTCTATGTAAGGGGTAGCGCACGATATTGGCGCGACATCAGTTGAAAAAAAGGTCATAACTACCAAACGGCAATCGCTACAAAGAATAATTTTTATACAAAAACTTCTACTATATCTTGGCTTCATTTTGTTCGCTGTATGTGTACAAAAATTTTCACAAATAAAAAAGTTTGTCGCTTAGTGAAAATATCAATACACGTTTTGCAACATGCATCGTTTGTATTATTTTTGCGAGTCAGCTATATATACTTAAGGGCAGCAAGATACACGATTGGAAGCGCCCATTTGTCTGCTTTAATTTGATGAAAAAATCATTTCAATATCTTGATTACTTTCAAAGATATAGTCATGTAAATGTTCAAAAGTACAATTTTTTAAAATCATAAATTTTTATGTTTTTTTCAAATATCAAAGTCGTGACCTACCCAAAAATGTCGTAAATAGCCGTTTTGAATGCAAAATTATGCAATGAACAAAACCTATTAGGTCTGACCTGGTTATACGTCAAAAAAAAAAATCGATAACGGAGCGACTTTTACACCGAATTTCGCTCAATCAAGTCAGGGAGAGACGGACTCCAGGTCCGCTTCCTGAAGCTTCCGCAGACACCTGCACAAGACACCTGCAGGCCACAACACCTGTTACTGACCTGTGCAGACAACAACCCAAACAGCACAATAACATCCAGTGGATGTCCATTTTTATTACTACTGTGGACTTCCATGACATCCATTGGCCATCCACATATGGACATCGTACATTCAGTGGATGTCCAGTGGATGATACAAATGACACAGTTTGGGACCTCCATTGTTAGTCCTTCAGTGGACATTGTATGGATTAAAATCTGGACTACTTTTGGATCAAATTTGTATAATTAAAAAAATGTCCTTTGGACATCCATTGTCACAAACATGGACGTTCATTAGCGTACATTATGTGGATCAAAAAATGAACAATTTTCATCCGTACGGAAATTGTGTGGTAACTGACATTACTAAAAAAGCAAATTCGGAGAAGCGTTTAGCAGAAAATAGAAGATTTTTCTCGCTTGCCGCTTCTCTGAAATTGCTGTTCTTGAAATGTCAGCTTAGCGCTACCGCACACATGATACAACTACACAATTTATTTATTCACTGTTTATTTGTATTATATGACTGCACACAATTTCCGTACTGATTGATGAGGCTTTTGCTATAGTGGGACCGCAATAGACAAACTCTCAATACCTAATAAACCTCGAAAACTGAAAGATTAATACGACCAATGTCGTCATTGAAGGCGAAATGAATTTTCATTTTTCATTTTTATTTTTAGGTTAGGTATAACTTGTATGGATTTCTTCTTTTTCTTCGTTTGAACTATTATTGGCCTTCACTTCTTGATAATTAACGTAATACAAGATTTATAATTATAATTATTGTAAATAATAAGTGACTAATTGCTTGAAATATTGTTTATTTGCGTGGTGTTACAGAATTATTGAATTCTAAAAAAATTAATAACCTGTTGAGAGTAACATTAAACGTGATGTTAAAAGTGTCGATATGGATGTCCATTTTAAGTCACAATATGTACATTAATGGGACGTCCAAACTCGGACATGATTTTGGTTTGTACAAACGAATCATTCAATGGACATCGAACGGACGACCTCTGATGTACTAAAACATATGGTACATAAAACGACATCCAATGGATGTAGCGCAAAAGGTCCATGGACGTCATGTACGTATTATGGACATAATCGTCCCGTCCATTGGATGTTGTGTTCTGTTTGGGAAAAGTGCAGAGTAGTTGAAGGAGGTTGTCCTCCATCTGGTGCCCTGGAAGGATGCAGTCCAGCAGACTCTGGTTGGGGAGGACATACAAAAACGGTTCGCCTGCACAGTCTTCGTCCCAGACGAAGACGGCGAGGCGCTTAGCAAGGAGAAGATCCTATCTAGGCTTACCGCAGCCAACAGGGGGCTGTATACTAACCTGTGGGCCTCGTTGGGCAGCTCGAAGTCGGGTAGCGGCCACGTTTGGACGTTCTCGATGGACAACGGCTCCCTCGGGGTACACAGGGAGATGGGCGTGTTCTCCTACTTTGGTTTGGGTTCCAAGCTGATATTGTGCTAAAAGCATAAAGCCCTTGTGGCTTACCCCGAGGCGGAAGCAGCCATGAGTGCGTCTCCCAGCGCCGGTACCGCTACAGCTGTGCAACCGGCGGGAGAGGGGCCTCCTGAGGAGACCAACACCACAGAAGTCCAGAAGGCGTCCGTCGCTGAAAACCCACTGAACTCTGCAAACATCGCTCCAACAGGAGACGATGCAGAGAAGGTGGGGCCTCCTCCCTCCCTTCACTTCGATGTTCCGAAGGAGACTACAGTTCCTGCAGACCAATCTCCACCATGCCAAAACCGCCTCGGCGATTTGAGGAGGTTTGCACAGGGGAGCCTGAATGTGGCTCTGCTACAGGAACCATGGACCCGTGGGAGAGAAATAAGAGGACCTGGTGCCAGGAACTCTCTCCTTCTATAATACGACAGGTCAGAATTAAGACCGCGTGCATGCATTCTGACTGCTAAAAACAATTACTGTCCTTAATTACGGAGTTCTGCTCCTTTGATTTGGCTAAATAAGCTAAGTAAATATAAAATAATTTTATATACAATAACGCTTATCGCGCTATTGTTGTATAAGCATAATTCCCATCATGCACCGGCTGAAGTGAGTAGTAGACGGTCACTGTTTGATTTGTACTCGTCCAGAATAGACGCTCGTAATAATTATTATTCTCATTAAATTCGTTAAATACATAATACTTAATAATTTTGTAACTCCGGAACTAAATGTATTTTCATTCAGTCCGAAAAGTAATAAAGGTTCGAATAAGTGTTTTAGAAATTTATGTTTCTTGTTAAAAACCAAATTTCGGTTCTGCTTTTTGTAAGTAGCGGACTCGACCTCATCATTTCGATGCAAACGCACACCACATAGCGCGCGGCAGCCGATATCAACAACAGAGGTGTGTCCCTTTTAGAATTTATGTCTGGTGGAGGGTTGGATACCTAACGTAGGTAACGAACCAACCTTCATAACTCGCGCGAGAAAGGAAGTATTGGACATAACACTATGTTCCCTCCGCATGATTGATGATGTCCGAAACAGGCATGGAACAACCATCGTGTACGTTCCGATCATGGACACAGTAGATTCGACATTGATACTCCATCCATATACAGGGTGTCCCAGCTTATTCGAAACGGTCTGTGTAGGCCAAACGATGGACTTTTTCAAAAAACTTTTTGAAAATTCAAGTACAGAATCGCAATGGTCATAATTTAAAATTATTTTGGAGTATACAGAGTGTCCCATTTGACAGCGGCATATCAAAGTTATGTTTTTTTTAAATGGAATGCTCCTATGTTATTGCATTTTTAGATTGTCTGAGAAGAGAAAATTAGATTGGTTTTTACAGTTGATGTTTAAATTCAGAAGTTTTTGAGTTATAAACAAGTGAAAATCGTCATTTTTCAAGTTCAAGGCCCTGTACAGGGTGGGCAAATTTGGATGTTTCTATAGGAGATCTCGGTAACTATAAGAGCTATGGAAAAATGGATGGCACATTCTCAATCGCTTTTTTTGAGAGGAACTCAATGGTGAAAACCGGAACTCGCTATCTTCTTTTGTTTTCGAGCTATAATGAAAAATACGATTTTTCACGATATCGATAAATGTCGATATCTTTCTTGGTTTTCAAGTAAGAGGAAAGATATTTGCACATTCTTCAGGCACTTTTTTGAGTAGAATGGAATGGCCTCAACAGATTTTGTATATCTTTTCTCATTTTTCGGTTATAACATAAAGTTGTATTTTTTTAATGGAAGTCATAGTGGGCCATGAACTAATTAAATAGAGTATTTTTTCTCTTTGCAACGATATATAACATGTGTGTTAAAAATTTATGAAAAGTTACATTTTTCAAAATAAGCTTAATTTATCATGGTCCTTAGAAATTCGTTTCAACTATTTACCTAGTAGGCGTGAATGTCATTTAGAAAATTGTGCGACAACTCCTGTCAGAGCCAGTTTACGCAGTTTTTGAGTTAGAAAGTGCTCGTTTCACTTATTACAAAATCATAAATTTGGTTTATGAAAACTACGAAAAGTATGATATGTTAGAATGCTTTATTCAAAGTATGTAACAGCAATTCTGATATTGCATCCGAAACATACTTCAATCGTTATCCAGAGAGTAGACAACCCCACAAATCTATTTTTGAGAGGTTGAAGGCCACCACGGTCACTTGTCACGGCCACGGCCACACCATATTGTTATATTTATTTGTTGACATTGATTTGTGGAATTGTCTCTCTTTCTGAATATCAGATGATATAAATATCAGAATTGTAACTATTTTGCATAAAGCAATCTAACATAACATATAAAAACTTTCATTGGTCAACAGCCAAATTTTACTTTTTTCAAAGCGGAACAGTCACTTTCTAACTCAAAAATGTAAGAGAACTGGCTTTGACAGGCGTCTTCATATAGTTTTCTAAATGACATTCACGCCCACTAGGTGACCAGTCAAAAAAAAAAAAAAAAAAATCTCAGCTAGCTAGATAAATTCAATTTATTTTGAAAAATGTAACTTTTCATAAATTTTTAACACACATGTTATATATCGTTGCAAAGAGAAAAAAATACTCTATTTAATTAGTTCATGGCCCACTATGACTTCCATTAAAAAAATACAACTTTATGTTATAACCGAAAAATGAGAAAAGATATACAAAATCTGTTGAGGCCATTCCATTCTACTCAAAAAAGTGCCTGAAGAATGTTGTATAACCCTGTATAGCATCGCTGGTCGCTGTCCAGTGTCCGCTCCCACCCTACTGGAAATAACCATGCAGGGTTGCGAGTTGGGGCTGGACGGGCCCAGTAGAGTAGCAAGTAAGCTAAGCATTCACTCAAGTTAGTCCTCTCAGGAGAGTAAGTTCCTACTCCCTGTGAGAAATTAAATCTATAACTTAATACTTAATAAAACATCATAAAACTCATACCTTTACATATATACCTAAATTTATTAATCTCACATTGACCATAACCAAGTGTTAATATTGCATTACACAAACTATTCATACTAAATAGCTAGATTTACAACCTAGCTCTATACCAGATGTCAAATCAAGTGCGATTGACATTAATAAGAAAATAAGCGGTGTTTAACCAGGTTCTAGGTGTAACACCCATTGTTGGTTCTACAGCCAGCGTATACATTTTGGTCCTTCGAGCCGGATATCAATAAAACAAGTGTAATTAAATTACGTGTGATCATCAGTTTAGTGATCAACATAGAATCAAGTGTAATCAGCAGCTGATCGGCGATCATCGACTTCAGAAGGCGGAGAACAACTTTCAAGATCCAGATCACGGAGCCACTGCCCATCCACTGAATCATCATACAGGAAGAAATTAAGGTCAGACACATCCATTCTTTACCATCCAATTATCCCAATCTTTATTGTCAATCTCTGTGTATTTTTCTTTATTGTTACGTATATGTTAGGTGCCACATATCTTTCTAAGTCGAACGTACATTTCCTCAAATGTTCTAATTGAAATTACTTAGTTTAATTCTCTTATCATATTATGGCTGAAGAACAAGTTGCATTGCTTCAGCGATTGAAGAAACAACGCAGCCCGTTAAAGGCAAACATTACTCGATTTAATACATACGTAGAAGGTATAGATAAAGAAAATGAATCATTATCACAAAGAGAACGGGTAAAATTGGGGCTTAAAATCAGCGAGGCTAAAATTGGTTTTCAAAAATTAAATACAGTTCAAGAACAAATAGAGGAAATTACTTCAGGTGAATCCGTAGGTGTTGAATTGTCTTACCGCGCCGAGTATGAGTTTACATATTACGAAGCTATGACAACTGCAGAAATTCTATTGCAGCCACCACCTGCATCTAGTACTAATGAAACTAATAATACTAATGTTGATATCCAAAATACTAGTACTAGTGTGCCTTCACATAACTTATCAGTTAGATTACCAATTATTACACTTCCGATGTTCAATGGGAACCAGGAAAATTGGTACGTATTTCATGATACCTTTACCTCATTAATTCACAATAATGAATCTCTTGATAATCTACAAAAATTCCATTATTTGAAAAGTAGTTTAAGTAATGACGCGGCTAGAATCATTGAAACTTTAAATACAACCGCGACAAACTATACAATCGCTTGGGATGCTTTAATCAAGCGATATGAAAACAAATCTCTTATAATTAAACAACATATAAATAATATTTTTGATATTCCTTCTATTACAAGGGCTACGGCAACAAATCTAAGATGTATTATCGATTGTGTGTCCATACAACTCAAGGTTTTGAAATCTTATAAATTACCTACTGAACACTGGGATGCGATTATAATCCAACTTATATTAAATAAATTGGATTTTCTCACAAAAAAGGAATGGGAACAATTAAATAAAGAAGATATTCCAACGTTTGAAGAATTTACAGATTTTCTAAACGATAAGTGCAGGGTATTAGAGTCATTGGAATATGGAAATACATCTGGCGTTACACAAAGAACGACAGGAAATAACATTAACAAAGGGCCAGTTCCGCAAACAAGTTCGAGAATATTGACTCATACAGCAAACTATTCAAATCCCATTTGTATTATCTGCAAAAATGCACATTTTATTATACAGTGTCCCAAATTCCTTGAACTTTCAATTATGAATAGAATAGCCCGAGCATCTGAGCTTCGTCTATGTAAAAATTGTTTGAGGGACAATCATAAAACCATTAAATGCCTTTCAAGGAAATCTTGTCAGATCTGCCGACAACGGCACCATACTTTACTGCATTTGCAAGATAACATTGTTCCTCAAGATTGTCATAAAGTTGAACACGTATTTTAGTTCCAATAACTTTATTATTTATAATATGAGGAATACAGCAATACAACTTAAATTATTATTATAATAATCTTTAACTTAAAACTCCATTACCAGGATCGAGAGAGAGAGTCCTCATCAGTTCCCTTATTGTTACCAACCGCAAGCACTTCACCCCACACTGTCATGACATGCCGTACCAACTGTAACAGTTCGACTAACTAGCACTCATGCTCATGACATCTCTCTTTTCCTCAAAAACACAAATTAAAATTCTAAACATAATCAGCTAGGTAACCAGGTTTTCTGGAAACCCGTCCCGATCTAGTTTGTTTCACCTGCGGTTCACCATTCACATTACAAGGTGAATCGACATTAGGTTTCATACTATTACTAACATTTGTAATATTATTGTTTACACCAAAATTTGAACTCAAATTCAAATTTTGTTCATCTACCAAGTGTTCGTCAACCTCCACCTTGAACGGTTCATTTTGAGAAGCCTTGTATAGACTGAATCTATTTCTAGTGACCTGACGACCACTTGGCAAAGTTACATAATACGACCTTGGTCTTTTTAAATCATCGATTCTACCAGGAACCATCTTATGTACTTCATCTTTCACAAAAACTGTTTCATTTTTTCTAAAGTCTGGCAACTTTCTCTGATGTTTTTTATCATGGTAGTATTTATATTGTGATTGCTTTATTTCAAATTTCTTCTTGATTTCATCATTTTCTTTTAATTTCATAAAAGATTCCCTGATAGGCAAAAAGGCATTCAGGTTATGTCCAAACATCAATTCACTAGGTGATTTATTTATTGAAGAATCAATTGGTGTATTACGATACTCTAAGAGAGCAATGTATGGATCTCTACCACTATTATCAGCCTTCTTCAATAAATTTTTTAACGTCTGCACATAACGTTCAACCATCCCATTAGAGCGAGCATAATATGGGCTGGAAGTAATATGTTTAAATTTCCAAATCTTACTAAATTCTAAAAATTTCCAACTAGAAAATTGAGGTCCATTGTCGGTATACAATAATTCAGGAATCCCATACCTCGAGAAGTTAGACTTCAAAGCAGTGATAACATCATCTGTCGTTTCATGTTTTAATTCTTTTAATTCTATAAACTTACTAAAATAGTCCACTAACAAGAGGAATGTTTTTCCTTTATAATAAAACAGATCAGTACAAACTACCTTCCAGGGAGCATCTGGTACTTCTCTTAAAACTAAAGGTTCATAAGAATGAGTTTTCTGAAATTTCAGACACGTATTACAATTTCTAACTACATCTTCAATTTCTTTTACCATATGTGGCCAATACAATGCTTGCCTTGCTTTATTTTTACACTTTTCAATCCCTAGATGGTTATAGTGTATTAAATTCAACATTGATTTTCTCAAGTTTTTTGGAACAACCACACATGAACCCTTAAATAATAAATTATTTGCTACGAAAAGATCATCTTTAATTGAATAATAGAATCTCAATTGGGCAGGTACCATGGAATGTTCTGGCCATCCGTACTGTACATAATTCATAACTGAAGTTAATTCATTATCATTAATGGTTTCTTTTTGAAATTCTTTAAGTTTATCATTAGAAAAAGGTAAATTACTTATTATATGACACACATGAGCCTCTACATCTTTTTCAATTTCAGTGTCATCACTTGAATTATGTTTTAAGCTTTTTCGAGACAAAGCATCAGCCACTAGCAAATCTTTACCTGGCTTATACTTTACATTTATATCATAGTGTTGTAGTCTCAAGCGTAATCGTTGCAAACGGAGTGGTGTTTCATTTAAAGATTTCTTAAAAATATTTTCTAGAGGTTTATGGTCGCTCTCCACAACCACTGACTTACCAAAAATGAATTGGTGAAATTTTTCACACCCAAATAATATTGCAAGCATCTCCTTTTCTATTTAAGCCCATGATTTTTGACTATCAGTCAGTGCCTTTGAAGCGTATGCAACTGGTAAACCTTCCTGAAGCATAACAGCACCTAATCCTAAGCTACTGCTATCTACACTTAAAACTATTGGTTTATTAACATCATAGTATTTAAGTACAGGAGAACTTGTCAACATTTCTTTAATTTTCTGAAAATCTTTCTCTTGCTCTTGTTCCCACTTAAATTCTACATTACGTTTTAACAAAATTCTTAAATTACTAGTTAGGTCTGACAAATTAGGTAAAAATTTTCCTACATATGTTACAATACCTAAAAAAGTTTGCAGTTCCTTTTTTGACTTTGGCGACTCCATTTCAACAATAGCTTTTATTTTATCTCCATCAGGTTTCAAACCTTCTTTACTAAAAATGTGTCCTACATACCTCACTTCTGTAACTCCAAACTTGCATTTATTTTTATTGAATCTTATATTCGCATTTTTTGCTTGTTCTAATACTGCTTTCAGCCTTTCTTCATGTTCCTCTTCACTCGCACCCCATACTATGACATCATCGATGTAGACTTCTACTCCTTCTAACCCTTCAAAAATTTCCTTGAAGCTTCGATGAAATACTTCTGGAGCAGATGATAATCCATACGGCATTCTTCTATAGCAATACCTTCCCCATTTTCCAGCATTAAAAGTAGTTAATAATTCACTTTGTTTGGTTAGCTTTATTTGATAAAACCCTTTGTTTCCATCAAGAACCGTGAATATAGCAGCGTTGGGCATCTTACTGGCAATTTCCTCGAAACTTGGTAGCTGGAACCTTTCTCTAACAACGTTTTTATTCAAGTTTTGTGGGTCAAGGCAAAGCCTTAAGGAGCCATCTGGCTTCTTAACAGTAACTAATGAACTCACCCACTCTGTCGGTTCTGTTACTTTCCTTACTATTTTCGATTTTTTCATCTTATCTAACTCTTTTTTAACTCTATCTTCAATGTGGATAGGAATCTTCCGTGGTGGTTCAGCAATGGGAGTTGCATCTTTCTTCAATTTAATATCGTAAACATAATTTAGTTCACCAATCCCTTCAAATAACTCTGAATATGATTTTACAATGTTTTCAGTTTTTTGCTTCCAATCAATCATATTTACTTTCTTGAGCAGTTGTAACATTTTAATTGTGGGCAGTCCTAATACACACGGTGCTTCAAACTTCACAACCAAGAATTTAATAGTTTTCTTTTCTTTATTAATCTCACATGTGACAGTGGTTTCTCCTACCACTGCAATTGCAGACCCATTATAATTTTGTAATCGAATTTTTGTTGGTACAACTTTCACCTTTATTTTTCTAGAAGTATCAATATCCAATATATTTACTTGAGCCCCTATATCCAACTTGAAAACAACCTTATAGCCGTTAATATTCAAACTGTGAACCCATTCCAAATCAACACTAGAAACTTGTTTATTTACCACACCAACAAAAAGTTCGTTTTCTTCTTCTTGAATATCTTCTTCAATCATGTTCATTCTTTTATACTTGCACATTTTTGAAAAATGGTTATATTTCTTGCAATTGTTACACAGCTTCCTATAGGCAGGACATTTACCATACCCATGAGTCATACCACACTTTAAACATGACCGCTTATTATAGAATTTTCTTTCTACAGCTGAATGGCTTTCCTTTTCATCAGGCTTTCTGGTTTCTTCTTGTTTATAATTTCTCTTCTCCTGATAATTTCTTTTATAATATTTCTTTTCGACAGCAGCCACTTGTACCTCATTAACTAATTGCTTTGTTTGTCTTTCTGCTAGTTCAGTTGCTTTACAAATTGACACACATTTATCCAGATCAAGTGCAGTTTCTCTCAACAGACGATCTTTTATTTTCATCTCATTTATACCACATATAATTCGATCACGAATTAAGCTGTCCTTAAGATCACCAAAATTACAGTCTTTGCTTAATCTTTTTAAGTCTGTGACAAAACTATCAATACTCTCTCCTTCTTTTTGAGTTCGAATAAAGAACACGTGTCTATTAACAGTTTCATTAGTTTTTGGCATAAAGTAATGCTCTAGTTTATCAAGTACCTTGATCCAACTTTTCCGATCTTCTTCTGTAATTTCTAATGTATTATAAATTTCGATGGTTTCAGGACCAATGGTATGCAACAATATCGCAACTTTTGTTTCACTGGTAATTTTGTCATTTTCTTTTAACCCTGTAGCTTCCATATAAATTTCGAATCGTTGTTTCCATCTCTTAAAATTTTCACACACGTCACCATTTAGAGATAATTCTTCGGGTGGTTTTAAACCAACACTGGTAATAAGTGCTGTATCCATTTTGTTTTTACTTTTTGTGGTGCTCTATCTGGACCACTTCCAAGGACCTATTTTTAATTAACTTTTACACTTTTATTTTCCTTCTTTCGACCTCAGCCGCAGCGCCATGTCATAAAGTTGAACACGTATTTTAGTTCCAATAACTTTATTATTTATAATATGAGGAATACAGCAATACAACTTAAATTATTATTATAATAATCTTTAACTTAAAACTCCATTACCAGGATCGAGAGAGAGAGTCCTCATCAGTTCCCTTATTGTTACCAACCGCAAGCACTTCACCCCACACTGTCATGACATGCCGTACCAACTGTAACAGTTCGACTAACTAGCACTCATGCTCATGACAAAGATCAAGAACCGACTACGAGCAGCCAGTCTTCAAATTTAGTAACGAATAATGGTAACGTTACCGGTAACCAGGTAGAACATCTTGAAACCATTTTACCTACAGCTATTGTTCACGTTAGGGATAAGTTTGGTAATTTCCAAGAAGGTAGGGCGTTACTAGATAGCGGATCAATGGTTAGCTTCCTTTCTAAGAACTTCCTAGAGAAACTTTCACTACCTGTAACGCAAATAAACACGTCAGTTACTGGCATCAATAAAAATATCAGCAAGGTTACTGAAAGCGTTCAAATTACTGTTACCTCTATATGTAATAAATTCCAGATTAACTTGAATTGTATCATTTTGGACAAAATAACATCTGAATTACCATTAGTTACATTTAAAAAATCTCAATTAAAATTGCCAGAAAATATCACGTTAGCTGATCCTAATTTCTATAAAAAATCTCCAATAGATTTGTTAATTGGTGCAGATGCATTTTGGGATCTTTTATGCATCGGCCAAATTAAGTTGGGAAGGGAAAATCCTACTCTTCAGAAGACAGTTCTTGGCTGGATTATCAGCGGTCCTTTTATAAACAAATCAAGACAAAACAAAAACAATAGGTACTACATATAATACTAATACAGTGACTCTTGACTCCCCTATTAACAGCCAATTAAAAAAATTCTGGGAGATTGAGGAAGTTGATAGCATTATAGATAAACGCACGGAAGACGAAGTAGCATGCGAAAATCATTTTCTCGAAACAATTAGCAATACTGAATCGGGACGTTTTATCGTAAATTTGCCATTTAAAATAAGTCCGCCAAACTTAGGCGAATCACGTAACATGGCTTTAAAAAGATTTTTCTCCTTGGAACGCAAGCTGTTGAATAATTCCGATTTGCGTAAAAACTATGTAAAATTCATTGACGAATACAGTGCTTTAGGTCATATGAAAAGGGTTACAACTGAAACTGAAAATAATGAAAATAATTGTTATTATCTACCCCATCACGCTGTGTTCAAGCAACAAAGGCCAGAACAGATTCGAGTAGTTTTTGATGGTTCGGCTAAATCAACTAATGACACTAGTATTAATGATCATCTATTAGTAGGTCCCACAATACAGTCGGACCTATTTTCCTTATTACTGCGGTTTCGCACTCATAAATTTGCCATAACTGCTGACATAGTTAAAATGTATAGACAAATTTTAATTGATAATAATCAAACAAAATACCAACGTATTCTATGGAGAAATAATCCCAAAGAACCAATTTCGGTTTATGAATTAAAAACTGTTACGTATGGAATGTCATCATCTCCATACCTTGCAATCAGATGCCTTCATCAAATTGCGTATAATTACCAAGAAACATGTCCTGCTGCCTCTAATGTTATACTTAAAGATTTCTATGTAGACGACTTATTAACGGGCGTATCGACAATAGAGGAGGGCATCAAATTACGCGATGAGTTAATTTCAATGTTCAAGTCCCACGGATTTGAACTGAGTAAATGGCATTCTAATAACACGACAATAATGCCAAATCAGACACATAGTCAAAACATTCCTTTATTTGAGGAAAATGAAACTAAAACATTGGGTATAGGTTGGAACACGGCAACTGATAATTTTATATACAAATTCGAACCTATTCAACAACCAAATAAGGTGACGAAACGAATCATATTATCTTATATATCTCAATTATTTGACCCACTTGGACTGCTTAGCCCCATTATTATAAAGGGAAAAATAATTCTTCAAATATTATGGTCAAACAAACTTGAATGGGATGAGGCAGTTCCGGCTACTATTCACACTAATTGGACACAATTCATACAAGGCATGGGCACGATTTCCAATATCCAAATTCCAAGAAAGATTATACCTGACAGTCAGGCCGCTTCTTATGAATTACATGGGTTTTCAGATTCATCACAGGCCGCGTTCGGATGTTGTATTTACCTAAGAACATGTACTTCAAATGGGGAGGTTTATTGCTCTTTAATCTGTGCAAAATCAAAAATTGCCCCAATAAAAACCGTGTCGATACCGAGATTAGAATTGTGTGCAGCGCTACTGTTGTCAAAATTAATGCAAAGGGTAATTGATTCAATTAACATAACAATTAATAAATGTATTTGCTGGACGGATTCAACTATCGTATTACATTGGTTATCCAAACCTCCGGGTAACTGGAAAACTTTTGTTGCCAACCGTACAGCGAAGATATTAAACAATCGGGCAATTGATGGCTGGTATCATATTGATACCAAGCAAAACCCAGCCGATATCATCAGTCGCGGAGAGACTGTTTCACAGATAACAAATTGCAAACTTTGGTGGGAAGGTCCGGGATTCTTAAAAAATACCGATTATCAACAGGTACTTAATTGTAAAATTAATGTAAGTACTATTCAGGTCCCAGATCAACGTAAGAACTGTAATGTTGTAGTTCTAGAAGAAAACGAGTATTTTTCAGGTATCTTTCAGCGCTATTCATCATTTAATAAACTGAAAAGGATAATGGCCTATTGTTTCAAATTCGTAAATTACTTAAAAGACCGCAACACATTAAGGCAAAAACTACTCAGTGTTGAGGAATTAAACAAGGCTGAAAAGTTTATTTTACATATTGTTCAAGGGGTTGAATTTAAACAAGAAGTTCTTCGTTTAAAAAACCAGCAACCAATCAACCAAAACAGCAAAATAATTGCTCTAAATCCGTTTATTGATAAGGATGGCTTAATTAGAGTCGGCGGACGCTTAAAAAATGCAGATCTCCCGTATGATAAGAAATTTCCGATTATTTTGCCGAAAGGAAATCATATTACCAATCTTATCATAACTTCATTTCATAAAAATCTAATGCATGCAGGGACCACGGCTACATTATCAGCGATACGAGAACATTATTGGCCCCTAGGAGGTAAAGGTGGTATAAAATACGTAATCCACAAATGCGTCATTTGTTTCAAATGCAAACCGCGAAATAAAATTCCCCTAATGGGTAACCTACCAAAAACAAGAATAGAGCCGGCCAGGCCTTTTATCAACACAGGTGTTGATTATGCCGGCCCATTTCAAATAAAGGAAGGTCGGGGGCGTAGCAGAAAATATGTAAAGTCATACTTGGTATTATTTGTTTGTTTTGCTACGCGTGCGATTCACCTCGAGCTAGTGACAGATTTGTCAACGGAGAGTTTCCTAAATGTTCTAAAGAGATTTATGGCCCGTAGAGGACGAGTTTTAAATTTGTACTCCGACAATGGAACTAATTTTGTTGGAGCCAATAGAGAATTAAGGGAAATCAAAACTTTTCTAAATAACAATATAAATACTATTACCAATCAGTTAACAACAATTAACATTAAGTGGCATTTTATCCCTTCGTATTCTCCTAACTTCGGGGGAATCTGGGAGGCAGGGGTGCGGTCAGTAAAAAATCATTTAAAACGAGTAATGGGCAACACAATCGTAACATATGAGGAAATGTATTCAGTGATTGTACAAATAGAGGGTATTCTAAATTCCCGTCCCTTATCTCCTATCAGTTCTGACCCAGAAGACCTCAATCCATTAACCCCTGGTCATTTTTTAATTGGCGAATGTCTATTAGACCCGATTGAACCAGACATTCGTCATCTACAAATAAATCGTTTATCACGATGGCAGTTACTGGAGCAAATCAAACAGCACTTTCTGGAATAGGTGGTCCAGAGAATATCTCCACACGCTTCAACAAAGAAGTAAATGGAAGACAGATACCAGCAACATAAAGGTGGGCTCCATGGTACTCATTAAGTGCGACAATTTACCTCCACTTCGATGGATGATGGGCCGAGTTGTCACACTTCATCCAGATACATCCGGTATAGTGCGTGTCGTAACAGTTAAAACTAGAAACGGTGAAATCAAGCGATGTGTTTCTAAATTATGTGAACTACCAATTGAAAGTGAATAATTCCCATCTCTATGTTAATCTTTATCGTTTAGTCTTTTCTTTTAATTTTGTATTTTTTTCTTAATTATGTATTATGTATATGTGTTAGGTATATGGGTAATTTAGTAATGATAATTTAGGAAATGTAAATATTAAGTGCTAGAAATAATTTCAATGTAAACATTTAAAGACTACGGAGAAATTTTACTTAGAGAAAAATCCATCATTATAGATTAATATGTAAGTACTTAATTAATGAATCTACATCCATTATCTGTAAAAATGGAATAATAATTTCTTTATACTTTGAACTAATAATAATAATTGTGAAGCTGCATTCGATTGAAATATGTTAGATATTTCAATGGGGGGCGGCTTATGTATAACCCTGTATAACATCGCTGGTCGCTGTCCAGTGTCCGCTCCCACCCTACTGGAAATAACCATGCAGGGTTGCGAGTTGGGGCTGGACGGGCCCAGTAGAGTAGCAAGTAAGCTAAGCATTCACTCAAGTTAGTCCTCTCAGGAGAGTAAGTTCCTACTCCCTGTGAGAAATTAAATCTATAACTTAATACTTAATAAAACATCATAAAACTCATACCTTTACATATATACCTAAATTTATTAATCTCACATTGACCATAACCAAGTGTTAATATTGCAATACACAAACTATTCATACTAAATAGCTAGATTTACAACCTAGCTCTATACCAGATGTCAAATCAAGTGCGATTGACATTAATAAGAAAATAAGCGGTGTTTAACCAGGTTCTAGGTGTAACACCCATTGTTGGTTCTACAGCCAGCGTATACAAATGTGCAAATATCTTTCCTCTTACTTGAAAACCAAGAAAGATATCGACATTTATCGATATCGTGAAAAATCGTATTTTTCATTATAGCTCGAAAACAAAAGAAGATAGCGAGTTCCGGTTTTCACCATTGAGTTCCTCTCAAAAAAAGCGATCGAGAATGTGCCATCCATTTTTCCATAGCTCTTATAGTTACCGAGATCTCCTATAGAAACATCCAAATTTGCCCACCCTGTACAACGAAAACGGCTGAAGATAGAGAAAAACGGCTTACATGTCCCTATTTTAACTTTTCATGTACTATCCTATAATGTAGATGAAATGTTTATACAGGGTGATAAAAAATTTAAAAAATTCTGAGATTTCTCCACACGTCGCCAAATAAAAAAATCAAAGAAAGTACAAATGTTTCTATACCATAGGATAGTACATAAAAAGGTAAAATAGGGACATGTAAGCCGTTTTTCTCTATCTTGAACCGTTTTCATTGTACAGGGCCTTGAACTTGAAAAATGACGATTTTCACTTGTTTATAACTCAAAAACTTCTGAATTTAAACACCAACTGTAAAAACCAATCTTATTTTCTCTTCTCAGACAATCTAAAAATTCAATAACATAGGGCATTCCATTTAAAAAAAAACATAACTTTGATATGCCACTGTCATATGGGACACTCTGTATACTCCAAAATAATTTTAAATTATGGTCATGGTGATTCTGTACTTGAATTTTCAAAAAGTTTTTTGAAAAAGTCCATCGTTTGGCCTACACAGACCGCTTCGAATAAGCTTGGACACCCTGTAGATGATGGTGTTCCGTAGTCCCAGAAGAACCCAATGGGCTGGATTCTTGAACTCATTAAAGGATAATCTAGATACGGTAAGTAAATGTGTGAAAGACAGAAAGGATCTTGACGATGTAGCGCACGAGGTAAATGCAGCAATTTTGCAAAGCATTTGAAACCAACTGACAAGCAACGTCAAGAGAAATAGATCAAGCACAGTCTGGAGCAGTACTCTGGAAACCTTACTGTTGCAAGTACGTAAAGCCTTTAATAGAGCTAGAGCGAAACTAAGAATAGGAAACTTGCAGAATAGTTCTCACCCAGTATAACAAAAAATACTGAAGGCCAAACGAAGCTCATGGAGGGCTTCTGCGAGGATGTGGTCTCTACCATGTCCTGCGCAAGAATATACAAAATATTGGCGAAGGACTAGAGGCTATATAGATACAAAGGATTCAGATCTGACGACCTGGGAGGTCATGGTATGGGTCCACATTCGGAATACAAAAAATTTTTTGTTTAAATGTTAAATTTTTCTCTCTTTTCAAAAAATAACTTTTTAATGAAGCGCAAACGGAAAATTTTTCTCACTCTATTTTTATTTTTTTTTTAGCTCTATTAATCGAATCTCAAGATCACGGGCGTAAATTTTGAGACACCCTGTGTACAAGGTACAGCGAAGCAGACAATCTGCAGACTCATGACAGGACAACCACTGGTTATACCGAGGCATGGATCTACCCAAGAACTGAGAGAGTCCATACAGGCAGATCCCATCCTGGGTATACGTGAGATAGCACACACGCTTGCAGCAAGCCTAGATTTTTGCTGGAAAATGCAAGTTTGACATGCAGGTCTGCGTCAACTTTGATACAAGTTTGCCTTGCTAGGTTTGTGACAAAGTTGTTGTAATGCAAGACTCCATCAAAAGCACATGACTGTGCGCATGACTGAATAACCTTAAACTAGCTAGCTATTCTTTCCTAGTAGAAGAAAAAGAAAAGGAGAAGAGATAAACACATCATGGTGATAAACACATTTTCCCCACTGGATTCTTGGAAGTCTGAATGGAGAGTTCAGAATGTTTCTTATCATCATCTTATCCAAGATGACTGAATCCAAGTTTACTTATCCAAGTAAATTGAAGTGTTTAAGAACTGGCCATGGATATTGTAACTCAATGTTTTTGAAATGGATGGTTCCAAGTCCAAATTCCAAATTGTGGCGAAGTTGAGGAAATCATTACTCATATTGTAGAAGAGTGTCCAGAAACTAAATTTATTAACGCTTTCAATGACATCCGCAGCCTTACTCCAGATGCAATAGATTGGTTACAAAGATTAAAACCAAGATGAACTAGGGGTTTTTCCCTAGACTGGCTGTAAAAGCGCATGCTTCACCATGATGTCAACAACTCATCCTAATATTCTACTAACCGATCTATCCCTATAATATATGAAATAAGAAAATTCTAATACACGACATCTTATATAAATCATATCCATGTCCTTCTAATTTAAAGTGTAATACCTAATTCATACGAAACATATATATCCTGCCTTATTCGGTCAAGCAGTCATTCTAATCTTACCTATCTACCTGAATATGTGAATAATACAAGTAGAAAGGTAAACATTATTGTCTCATAGTTTTTTAAATAATTGTAAAAATCCTTGCATGACCATGTTGATTGTTCTCACACTTTTATTTTAAAACTATATTTTAACTTTCATTTCATCTTTTAAAAGAGAAAAATGTGCTGCAGACCAATATAAATTCTTAATAATAATTGCATTTTTATTTTATTTACAGTGCTGTGAAGTAATAAATGTATATTAAAGTTACTATTGACAATGTTATTATTGTTATGTAATTCTACTACTGCAGCAAACTTGATGCAGACTTGCTCGTCAAGCTTGCATCAATGGTAACTAGCAAGACTTATGAAGGCTTGCACCGCAAGTCTGTAGCAAACCTTAACGCAAGCTTGATGCAAGCTTGCACGGCAAGCTCGCAACTATGGTAACTAGCAAGTCTGATGCAAGCTTGCAGCAAGTGAATTTGCAAGTCTGATGCGAGCTTACAGGCTTGCACTTGCAAGCTTGATGCAAGCTTGTATCAAGCTTGCAAGCTAGTGCACAATAGATGTCAACAGGTCGCAGTGCATACCTACAGAAGGCCTCCCATTGCAATTGTATCAAGCTTGCAGTGCTATCAGGGTAGTGACGAGATACCACCTCAGTTCTGCTTCAATAAAAAATTCCACATCCTCTTCCCTGACAGGAAGGAATGGAAAAAACGGGATCCCAGTGTTCGCTCACTCGATCTGGTACACGGACGGTTCCAAAACACCCCAAGGCACTGGAGCCAGCGTATACGAAAAAATCAAAACAAGCTAAAAGGGTGATCACTTGGCCGACACGGTAGGGTGTTTCAGACCAAGACAGTTGCTATCGAGCATTGTGCTAAAGAAATCAGAGAGCCTAACTTGACTCACACAAGAATAACGATCTGTGCCGACAGCCAATCTGCTTTAAAGGCACTGGCCCGCCAGTAATCACATCACGGAACGTGATGAACTGCACGAATGCCCTGAAGGACATATCCGGCACTGAAAACGTCACTCTGGTATGGATACTAGGGCACCCAGGGATAGAGGGTAACGAAAAGGCGGATACACTGGCCCGCAAGAGATCAGAGACTGCCCCCCCATCGGACCCGAACCCTACTGCGTGGTGAAAAAAGCTTCAAGAGAGTCATTCTCTCAGAAACTCTGACCAAATGGAACAGATCCATAGATAGGCAGAAGCATGCGAAGAAGCTCATCAAAGAACCCAAACCTATTAGGCTTAAACCGTACCATACTGAGGATAACGATAGGCCTGCTCACAGGACACTGTCGACTCCGCAAACAGTTAACCAGGGTCGGAGGGGCAGACGACGGCGAATGCCGCTTCTGCCTCGAAGACGAAGAAACGGCGGAGCACGTTCTCTGCCATTGTGAAGGACTAGCTAGGTCCCGGTTCCTGTGCCTAGGCGCTAATAAACCTACGCCAGAGTGCTACATTAGATCTCCCAACAGTCTCTGGAAGTTGGTAAAACAACTAGAGCTGGAAGCGGAGCTCTAACTATAGGGAGGGCACAATAGATCTCTACAGGTCGTAGTGCACACCTACAGAACAATCTCAGAACAAGGCCCCCACTACAATCTACAAATCAAATCAACTTAACATACAAACAGCAAAACAATACTACACAGGACACAGTTTACATCAATTAAATATTTTATTATAAAAAATTTGTTGCATTTAATTCAAGAAACTAATAAAAAAAACTGTTTGAAGCAAACAAATTCATTTTTATTTTATATAAATACGTATTTTGAACAAAAAAATTTGCGAATAAATAAATCATGAGCATAGGAATAGGTACATATGTATACCTAAGTATTTCTTTGATTGGAAATTAGATATTTTTTCTATTTAAAACTAATAATTATTATGTTTGGCGATAAAGAAATATTCATTAAAAACTCCAAATAAATGAAACTACACAAGGAAACAAAATAAATATAATATTTTCTTGCCAATATCGAAACAACATTATTACTTTAAATTTAAAAAAAAAATTGTGTAGCTATCTTTTTTCTATGTGTGCGTGGTACCTATTGTATTGACAAAAAGGATAGGTGTTTTTCGGGAAACAGGTGAGTCCTGAAGAAACATTTTCTAATGACATTCTGTAAATGTGATTCTTTGGTTGACAAGAGTCGAATCCAATTTCCTCTGTACCTTCAATATTTTATCAGATATACTCTGGACAATGAAAATTTAAACACGCATTCCGTTAAGTATTTTCAAAGTTCAAACCGTTTACAGTTAATCTCATTGATTCTTAAAAAATATCTAGGTACCTAATTGTTAAAACTAAGGAAAAATATATTGTGAAAATTAGATAAAAAAAAAATGATTCCTTCGAAATTTTTGCCTCAAGGAAAAATATCAAATTGTTTTTAAAGTTTAATAAATCCCTTATCCTAATGATAGGATTTGCTCAAATTCTTTATCGAATTAAACATTTATATTTTTGGCTGACTTTTCCTTGTCCACCTTGTATTTTATAAACTATGAAAGATACGGAAAAAGTTAAATTATAAACATTGTCAAACTGGATGCGATCTACACTTTTTTGTCATGGCCAACCTGTTTTAAGGTAGAGTAGGTACCTACCCAACCTACCCATTTTTCAAATGTATCACCGTGTATTTTTTTGCAGATTCGGTTTTTAAATAAGTTCCCAAATAAAAATAAAACCAAATAAGTTGGTTTTAAATTTTATAATTTACAATTACTAACACAAAAATTATCTTTTTGAAAGGTACTTATAATAAGTAACTGTTATAGTCGGCCGTATATACGATTTCAAACTCCTGTCAAATTTACTTAAATCAACAAAAAAAAACAGAGTTATTATTGTGAGCAATAATAACACTGGTAAACAATCTAACAGTCCAATAATTTAATGTCACTTTGAGAATTTTTTGTTGGTTCAAGTCACGGTGTAAGATATAGTCTTACACCGTGGTTCAAGTGTATTTGACAGGAGTTTATTGCAATCATATACAAGGCGATTCAGTGATAAATACCAAAAATTGAAGGGCTTGTGGGAAAAGTTAAAAAATTAAGAAAATTCAAATACAATTTTTCCCGAAAATGTTTATCAACCGAGATATAGTTTTCATTTAAATTATGAATGTAGTAAACCACCGTTAGTTTAATTATTTGAAAATTAGTTAAAGGCAAACGGTGACACAAATAAAAGGTGTGATCCTTTTTTGTTAAATTCTATATCCTATTTCGATCTAATTTCAGATCTTCATCAGGAGAACTGTAATAATTATAAGAAATCAATATTTTTTATATAACAATCTTAAGATCAACAAGAGATCAAAATAAAATTAGCATCTTTGAAATTGAAATCTTAAAAATCTTCATAAAGGTATAATCGAGGGTATAATGTTAATAAAGTTCAAATTTTTGTTGTAAATTTATGCCAAATATTTATAAATTAGTTTTCATTTAATATAGGTAAAGTATTTCGAAAAATTCTGGGTACAACCGAAGTACCCAGTGACGTAGCATCATGGGGTCGCATGGCACCTTTTTTCTGGCAAAAAATTCGGTACTTTATTTATTGTTTTTTCGGAATGCTACACAAAAAAACTATCAAAGTTTTCTTGATATTTTAGCCTAATCTGCAAGCCCTTCAATTTAAGGTATAGGTCTTATTAGATCTTAGACAGTTAAATAAAAATAATATAAATTAAAAGAATGTCAATAAGGATACGTTTTAATTTTACTTGAAATTTTTAAAGTATACCTGTATAATAGCAATTTAGTCTGGCACTCCAAAAAAAAAAACAATAAAAAAATTTTAAAATGCCGTTCAGAATTTTTGACGATAAAAAAAGTGTTCTGTGACGACCCCGGATTCTACGCCATTGGGTGCTTCGATTAGATCCAGAATTTTTACAAATACGGGTTATTAAATAGAAAACCTGCACACAAAAATTGAGAATAATTGGTCCACTCTGTAGAAAGATACAATAATATTTTAAATTTATCTACAAGCCCTTCAATTTATGGTACTTACCACTCGAGTTACCACTCATGTAGATTGTAAAATGTAGATTTAACAACTTGATAATAAGAAATATTTCGTTACGAAATAAGTTTCGTTGTTTCCAAAATAAATGAATAAGTAATTTTTGTAAACTAGATTTTTCAAATAAACTTACAATAAATATGAGGTAAATGAATTAAACTCATTTTGCCAAATACGTAAAGGTAATGTATCACTGAATGAGTTGAAATTATTGTCACGAAGTGTTTATTATTACCTATTATTTATCAGAGACAACCGTTAAGTTATAAATTGCATCACAATATACAGTAAAAAATGCCGGCTGCAGTTATATGAAAGTTACTGTTTATATCTTTAATTTATTCAAATTATGTAAGTAATATTAATATTATAGCACATGGGAAAAGGAAATATTATTATATAATGCTACTTACCTTAAATATTTTACCCGCTTTAATGTTCACATTGTTTACTTACATTTCTGCTTCTCAAAATATTTCTGTTTGTATTAGACTCGATCATTTTCCTCAACCTATCATAGATCCACATAGACCTCATCATTCTTCGTCTTCTCTGCCCTGCTATATCGGAGCTACCCATATCTAATTCGCAGGTCACTATTGTCACTAAACTTAATACAATAACAGTACTTTTTAAATTCATTTTTAGTGTATCTTCTCTTAGACAAAACACCAAAGTAACATAAAAATAGCGGGTTGCCGCAAAATATTCTCACTCAACTGTTGACTTCAAATAACCGTCTCGAGACTGTCTTTTTCAGCTTGCGCCCCTGCTTCATCAGTCGGTCAATATGCAACATGCTGGTGATGGTATGGTCGATGGTTAATGGAAGTCAGCAGTTATCCTAAATTTTCATTTCTTGCAATCGAGGTCGCTTGCAACACGACTTGTATATAGTAACTTTATTTAAGAGCATTAAGAAATAAGCTAATTACAACATCAAACTGTTTCTGTATCAACTATGTACTACATGAATTAGACTGTGCGGTTGCTAATACTTTCAACGCATTCATTAATAATAATAATTATTATTATTAGTCAATGTATGAGAATATACACGATAATGAAAATATCCATACCAATAGACCTCAAAATAATTATACAGGGTTTCAAAAACTCGTGGAAAAAATTATTGACGTTTTACTCACCATTCAAAAAGAGTAATATATCTGCTTTCAATTTTGTTCTATACCTTTTCAACTTTAAATTGAGACTAATTATTTTCAAATTGAGAATAAACACTATCGCAGAATGAGACTGCATAACTCTCAAATAAATAAAGAATTTCAAAATAAGATTTATCAATGTCAGGTTGAGAATAAACAAAATCAGGTTGGGACTAACCAATTACAAATTGACAAAATGAATGTCATTGGCAAAAGAAACCAGAAATTAATTCTTTTGATTACGGTGATTACACGTAAAGCAGCTTAAGTTTGTACCTATGCCTTACAGAAAAAAAGGAAGCAGACATCGTCAGAAGACCAATTTGCGCTGTCTTTAATGATAATGGAGAAAGGCGAGGATTGGCACATACTTTAAACGTAAAACGAGCAACCGCATATCGATTATTAAATTATCAAAACGTGTTTCAAAGACAATGAGGTGGAAAAAGAAGGGTCAAAATTACTGCAGAACATCGCGAACTCATCGTCCAGCATAATAGAAGAAAATCATAGACTTACGCTGAAAGAACTTAAACGCAAATGTGAAGAAGACCACTATCCGTAGAGAACCTGAGAGAACTAACAGCGAAGAAACTAAATTAAAGCGAAGGGATTATGTACAGCAACTGTTGCTTTTTACCACGTTGTGATAATTTACCCTTTAATGTCGTTGCTCGTTTTACGTTTAAAGTATGCGCCAATCTCCGTTATCATTAAAGACAGCGTAGATTTGACATTTATCTGACATATCTAACACATGTCAAATGTCAAATCTGACAGTTGTCAAATGTCAAATCTGACAGTTGTCAAATGTCAAATCTGACAGTCGTCAAATGTCAACTCTGACAGTTGTCAAATGTCAAATCTGTCAAACACAAGTCAATTTGACATGTGTTAGATTTGATATTTGACATGTGTCAGATTTGACATGTCACATTTGACAGTTGTCAGATTTGACTTTTGACAACTGTCAGATTTGACATTTAACAACTGTCAGATTTGACATGTATCAGATAAATGTCAAATCTACGCTCTCTTCAACGATAATGGAGATTGGCGCATACTTTAAACGTAAAACGTTTAAAGGCCCCTTCACATTCGACGTAAACGTAAACGCAAGCGCAACGAATGGCGTAATATTAACCTCCCTGTCCACATTGAACATAAACGTTAATTTGACATTACCAAGCAGAAGGCCATATTCTCGAAAAATAAAAGAAACAAATAGAAAACAACAAAACATAAATAATTGTAATAATTAACATATTAACGAATAACGATGTTAGACGATTACTTTATTGTCAACCTACATCTTTCCCAAAAACTTCTACCAACGCAAATAAGAATTTAGGTTAGAGAATCGAAGGAGTATGCGCAGTTTTGGGGGATATCAATTTATTTTCCGTAAACGTAACCACAATATTGAAATATATCAACTTTACGTAAAGGATTGCGTCGGTCCCAGTACGTGCATGACGTAACCTTACGTGCATGACATAAGTTTTTTCTTATGTAGCACCAGTCATAAGGTAACATCGCACTGAATCTTGTGGTTACGTTATCGCTTACGTTTACGTCGAATGTGAAAGGGCCTTAAAACGTAAAAGTTGTCAGTGGCTGTCAAACGGACTTAAACCGTTCAATTCATTGTTTGAATGAGTCCTTTAATAACGTACGCTCGTTCGCACCTTGAAATTTAGCTGTTTGACATTTTCTGGTGAAATGAATAATAAATTTTATAATAATAAATATAAGACTTTTTAAACTTAATGATATCATAACATCTGGTTCGGCGGGCGTGTGTGCGAGAACAAAACAAGACAAACTGGTCTGGTTCTGGATCATTGACAAATTTCAAACACATCTAATTCTCTATTATATTAGATCTACAGGGTTATTGCAGTAACTGGATATATCCCTTTGGTGACGTGATAGAAAAAGAAGTAAGGAGTAAATTAACCCCAACATGCCCTATACAAAACTCAATAAATTTTGAGATATTTCGAATTTCCATTTTTCTTAAAAAATTGATTTAAATATCTTGAAATGAAATTTTCAAAAAAATGTACTTTAACTTATTGTATTTTTGTCACTGGAATACTTGTCTAGCACTATGGTCTTTCGTATGGAATAGAAAATGTATGGAAGTATTTCGATCATGTGAAAATTTCTAAGAAAAACAACAAATTGAAAAATAATAAAAAAAATTTAAAAATCAACAAAATATCTCAAATTTTTTTGAGTTTTGTATAGTGCATGTTAGGGTTAATTTACTCCTGACCTATTGTTTCATCAAATTGTAACGAAATCCGAGGATTTCATTTATAATTATTATTCTAATTAGTTATTTACTAGAGACAGTTGACTCCATTTAATCAGTTCAAAGCAAGAAGACAGAGTTTTTGCGGCGGTGATAGCGGCCTTATCAGTATCACCCCGCCGCCGGTTATAAAAGCAGTGGACATCCGAAGAACGGACAGTGCTTGTTTGGGTATTGACCATCAAGCATTCAACTCCTGGGTGGATTTAGTACATAAAAAGTTAAAATTCCCCATGTAAGCGGTTTTTCTCTATCTTGAACCGTTTTCGTTGTACAGGGCCTTGAACTTGAAAAATGACGATTTTCACTTGTTTATAACTCAAAAATTTCTGAATTTAAACACCAACTGTAAAAGCCAATCTTATTTTCTCTTCTCAGACAATCTAAAAATTCAATAACATAGGAGCATTCCATTTAAAAAAAACATAACTTTGATATGCCACTGTCATATGGGACACTCTGTATACTCCAAAATAATTTTAAATTATGGCCATGGTGATTCTGTACTTGAATTTTCAAAAAGTTTTTTTTAAAAAGTCCATCGTTTGGCCTACAGAGACCGCTTTGAATGAGCTGGGACACCTTTATATCGTTGACAAATAAATTTGTTTTCCACTGTTATCTACTTTTTCAGAATAATCAAAGCCAAGTAAAATTGTATACAATACAAATACAATACAAGGTCTGCCTACCTGGATTGTAAACTTACCGCGCACTTTTATTACTATATCTTTTGGCCGACTGAGGTATAGCCGTCTTTTATTGATGGCTGCCCAAACTCCAATATTTCCAGGATTTGGAGGAGCTTCGACATAATAATGAGGATTAACATCACTCCACGTTCTCATATTTTGTGAGTTAACAGTTAACATAATCAGTCAGGTGAAACCAGGCTTCATCGCGGTGAAAAACGTTTTTGAAAATGCTTCCTCATTATTATCAAAGTTATTTAAAAACCATTGTGTTATGTGAAAATGCCGATCACCAGAAATCAGAAACGAGCAGCAGAGGCAGTCAGGTCGGGAGAATGGCCGAGCGTAATGAAGGAGCAGTAGACACAGAGTGCGAGTCGATGCATGATAGATGTCAGTTGAAAAAGGGAAAGTTGATAATAATTAATTAAGAAGAGTATTATTAAGACGTTAAGAAGTTTGTTTTCATATCAATTCGTACATTTAATTATTTTTGTTTCATCATTAAATTATTTCTAAAGAAGTGTGATCTACTTTTACCCGGTCGACTAACAATTAGCAGCGGTGGGATATAATATAAAAATATCAACCTAAAATCAGTGTGTGAGAAGTCAAAAGGCCGGTCCGTGAATTTTGTGAACTGCGTACATACCTACTTATTTGGTTGCCTTATTCCCGGAGTAAGATTATCGAGACAATAATTCGCCGGATGCCAGGTGGTGTGGTGTACCTTTAAGATGAAGACCAAACGCATTTTGTAGATCTGATATTTTATTACGACTGAAAAACTAGGTCACTAATACAGTTTGTCAAGATTACTATACTACAGAAATTCGAGACCATAATGGCGTCGTCCGCATTATCATTGAGTGAATTCCAGAATATTAATGGAAATTTGAAGTCTCAGTCAAAGAAGGTAATTAAATCACTACATAAATTTATATTTGAAGATGACGGAGATAGAAGTAACAGAAGCAGATTAAGAGGTTTTGGAGGGTTTAATTTTGAAGAAAATTCAAGTGAACATTTAAAGAAGGTTCAGTATGTACAAGACAAGTTAAATTTCACAGAACTAGTTCATTGTTGTTTGATTTTGGGATTAAGCTTTGAGCAAAAGAGTAAGGAGGATTTAATTTCTATAATTTTTCGAAATTTAAATGATTTGCACGAACTCGAAAAGAACGAAGAAAAAGATGAAGAAGACGACGAAAAAGAATCAGACGATGACGAAGATGACGATAAAGATGCCGATAAAGAAGATGATACAGAAGACGATGATAAAGGTGATAATGAAGACGATAATGAAGACGAAAGTGAAGAGGAAAGTGACGATGAGAAAGATGATTACAAAGTAGTTAGAAGAAAAACAAGTGGCAGCAACGCCAATAGAAGTACACAAAAAGAAGACAGACGCAAGAAGAAAGAATATGAAGCAAAGCAGATAGAACCCAGATTTGCATTAACATTCATCAACAGTAGAAGAAACAATTAGACCATACTATAGTAGAGAAGATTTTCCGATTAGAGAATGGATTGATGAATTCGAAGCGACAGCACAATTATTAAATTGGAACGATGTTCAGATGGTGATATTTGCGAAGAAGAGGTTACTTGGTGTTGCCAAATTATTTATCCAATCAGAAAAGAACATTAATTCATGGAAGAAACTGAGACAGAAACTACTTTCAGAATTTGATAAGAAGATTAATGCTGCTGAACTGCACGAGATTATGCAACGAAGAAAAATGAAACCAGATGAAAAGCCGATCGAATATTATTTAACCATGAAAGAATTAGCAAATAGAGGAAGAATTGACAAAGATGCATTACGTCACTATGTTATAGATGGAATTGAAGATGACATCAACAATAAAGCCATCTTCAATGGTGCAAGGAGTCAAAAAGAATTTAAAGAAAAGTTAGAAACCTATGAGTTAATTAAAAATAAGAAGAAAGAGTCAAGTAGACATTCGAAGGAACAAAGACATGACAAATTTCAGAGAGTAGAAGGAAGAAAAATGGAAAAAGAAGTACCACGTTCTAGTTACTCAAGTGAAATACGCTGCTATAATTGTGGAGAGAAAAACCACAGAGCTTCAGAGTGTAAATCGAAGAATTTGGGAACCAAATGCTTCAAATGCAACGAATTTGGGCACAAAGCACCAGGTTGCCCAAATAAGATTGAATCTTCCTCCTCAACAACTGCTGTCGAGTCAAGAACAGTTAGAACAATCAAACATAACGAATTAGATGACGAATTTCACAAAATTGTTTCCATTGATGGCAGGCAAGTAGTAGCGTTCGTTGACTTGGGAAGCGATGTTGTTACTTTGAAACAAGAAACTTCAGATAAGTATGGAATTAAATATTTACCAACGACTATAGTGCTGAAGGGGTTCGGAGAAGGAAAATGCCAAGTTATTGGGAAAAGAACCTTGTTTATAGAAGTAGATGGAATTGACATCGAAGTAGAAGTGCTCATCGTACCAAATGAAGCCCAAGACAAAGAAATGATTATAGGACGTTCTGCATTAGACAGACCAGACTTGAGAGTGGTCAAAGAAGAGAAGAAGTTGACAATAGAGAAAGTAATGAAGATTGAACGAAGTAACGAAATAGATTCAAGTGAAATCACAACGTCACCTGAACTGAAAAATGAAATCAGAGAAAAGTTAGTTGAAGTAATAAATCAACACAATACTGTATTTTCGAAGAATCTGGGAGAGATTGGAACTACCACGTACAATGAGAAAAGCGGAAAAGATTGGGAAAGAAGCTTGAAGAATATTCAATTTGCTTTAAATGACTTGCCGAATGCAACTACGAAAAAGACGCCTAATGAACTATTATTCGGATATTATCCGCGTAACGCCGTTCAAAATCAGTTAATGCTGGCCCTGAATGAAGGGAACAGAAGAGAAGAAGACATCGACGAATTAAGAATAGACGCACTGCAGAATATAGAGAAGCAACAGGAAAAGAGCAAGAAGTGGTTCGATTCGAAGCATAAGAAGCCGAAGAAGTATGAAGAAGGAGATCTAGTATTGGTTAGAAGAAAAGCGAGTGCTAGAGGAGAATCAAGGAAATTGATGCCGAAGTACAAGGGTCCATATGAACTTGCAGCCGTCTTAGAAAATGACCGCTACTTGATTAAAGATATTCCTGGGGCTCAACGAACCCAAAGACCATTCAAGTCAGTCTTTGCATCTGACCTAATGAAGCCGTGGTGTCGCCTAGATCCGGAGCAGGACAGTGACAGCGAGGGTGATGGTGCCGAGGACGACCCCGATGGTAGTGAGGCCGAATGTTATGTGAAAATGCCGATCACCAGAAATCAGAAACGAGCAGTAGAGGCAGTCAGGTCGGGAGAATGGTCGAGCGTAATGAAGGAGCAGTAGACACAGAGTGCGAGTCGATGCATGATAGACGTCAGTTGAAAAAGGGAAAGTTGATAATAATTAATTAAGAAGAGTATTAAGACGTTAAGAAGTTTGTTTTCATATCAATTCGTACATTTAATTATTTTTGTTTCATCATTAAATTATTTCTAAAGAAGTGTGATCTACTTTTACCCGGTCGACTAACAATTGTGAGAAGTCCTGTCTTTGGGGTCGATCATTTATCAGTAATTCATGGAGTGATTGTTTACGGTAGGGATGAAGCTACAGATCTTCTTTTAGAATAAGCTGGCAAGTACCACAAGATAGATTAACCTCCTCTTGTAAGTGACGAATTGATGTATGAGGATGTTCTTCAATTTTGTTCTTCAATTGAACAGTTTCAACTTGTTCTTGAGTTCTTATTCTTACTCTGTCACTACCTTTTTTACGATTTGCACTTCTTCTCTGAATGAATTCACTAAACGCTGCACACTTCTACTAAACTGATCAAAATCAACTGCAATTTCTGGGAACTCTTCTCGAAATTCTTGATAGGAATCATGGTTGGAGTTCCAGCATGGAACGTTTTTGTTGATCAGTGAAAGCCATAACAGACATGACTACAATAACCATCTCTCTCTTCCAAGGCACTAGTTGACGAAAAATTTTGTGGATCACATGATACCATTTACATGTGGACAGTTCTAGCCCGGCCTTGACCTTGGGCCAGAACTGTCAAACTCAATAATGTCAAGTATAAAAAGTGTTCAATAATTAATTTTATTAGGTTTTTATTAGATCCTTACAGTGCATCACCAATAAATAAAATGTTGCACCAATGTAATATACTGGTCGAGAGATGTAATACAGATTTGTTACACCTGACAGTTATTGCGGTACTTAGATTATTGAACTGTTCTTATAGTTTATCAAGATGGGGAGTTATCTTTGTATCTGGGTTTAATTTTTTTTATTGTTTTTTTTTATTTTATCTCCTTTTGTATAACTTTACATGTGATCACCTTATTAAGGTATTTGTAGAGTGGGATTAAATAAATAAATAAAAATTAAAATACTGTTAGTTAATTATGTGAAGCTGCTATTTTTATGGATGGATATTAGGTGATTTCGATTTTACACCAATTGGCAAGAGTGAATACTGTTTTGAGCTTTTTCTGTTTGTATTCCATTATATATTATAATAAATAAATAACTAAATAAACTAAAAAGGAATAAAATGATTTAAATAACAATAATAACATATTACATAAGTATGGTGTTGTTGCCCAATGCCTAGTAAAATTATTAACTTATTATTAAAGCAAAACAATGCATGTGAGGCAGTCCTAATTGGAAATGCGATATTGAAGTAAAAACATTGCTTTAAATATAAGAATTATTACTTTACAGCATAGGAAAACATTATCTAATCGCTAACCACACTCCACTGAATATTGGAAGCCGTTTCTTGTAAAATTGACGTCGGTACACATACAACTAACAGTGTTTATTTGTCTGACGGCAGATCAGTAATATGACAATAGCATGAACAGGCATTTTCCCTGAACCGTATTTGAAAAAATCATTTTCTGATCGCAAAAAAAAAGTTCAACATAATCCAATTTTTTTTATGCACATCTGAAATGGGTAACAACCGAGTCTTGTACAATAATTATTTGATATAAACAAAAAACAGTCTGGCATATAATTTGTGGTAACAAGTAAGGCAGTAAGTATACTTAATTTCGAGATATTTTAAAGCCATAAATCATAGGCAAACATAATCCCTTTACATGTAAAATAGATCGGTAGAATAGGAGTAAGTATAAATAGGAGGTGACCATTGGGTACCTGAGAGAGTAGTTTTTATTTTCTCCACAACCTAAGGTAAATGCACCTTATGCACGAGTATATCGGACTGATCGTATAAGCACTGACCTTATTATCGGAATCTTTCTTATATTTTTATGAATATTAAGATTATTATGCATTATAGCCCTAATGTTACTTCGTTATAAAGTTCCATTCCATTTTCCCTTCAAATTACAAGAGTGTGCACAATGGTTTTGCTGTAAATTATCTGGGAGTACTTTGTTCTGACTTTATCTTACATTTGAATATTATTCCTTGTTAATTATTGCCTAAAATACGGCTTAGAAAATCACGTTTCTGATTTTAAAAAAATTCGGGTGCCGGAAACAAGTAAAGGACAACATACAAAAGTTCTTAAAGAAGATGCAAAACTGCCACCAAAACATTTGGTATTCCTGGAGCTACATATATATGTTATAGGCAATGCGTATAATCCGGTATTGTATATAATACCTAGGCATTGTATACATTGCCTAAAACGTCCAGGCAATGTGTGAAATACGATTAATTTCATACATTGCCTAGGTATTGTATAGAATACCGGAAGCGATAATACACATCAGGCAATGTGTATAATGAACGACAACGGGCAGCGAAACGCGTGCGGGGCGGAGAAGTAAACATGCTGCAACTCGTTCGTTGTAGAGATGAGCAAAACTACTGTGATTTACCAATCACAGTGATAACGCAGCGTTCTCGTATTATATTCAGACGCATTTTAGGTTAGGCATATGTTATAAACTGAATTATTGAGTGTGATTGCGTGTGTGATTATTTAATGAAAAATGGCTTCAGATCAGCGGTACTTACTAATGAAAGAAAGGTTTTACTCAGAACTGCGTATTAAAAGAGAATCTGCTACTACAAAAAATCGATTATTCAGTGATGACTTACGTTACAAACAATTATTGTTGGAGAAAATAAATACAGCGAAAACGGTGGAAAAGAAAACTCCGCGTGATTATTGCATGGTTGCTGAAGCATTATGACTTGATCACTGTTGGACAAACCCGTAAGTTGATCTTTCCTGTAAATGTTCCGAACGCTAATATCAAATACTACGTCTCTGATGGTGAATTATTTCAAGTACATACTTCACGATTCACATAAGGATATCGTTCATGGAGGAGAGACCGGATGCTAAAGGAACTTGCCCAGCGGTACAATAATAAAACCCGAAATGATATTGAGCTTTACTTGCAGCTTTGTGAACCGTGCCAGCAAAAACAAAAAGGAATAAAAAAGAGAATTGTCGTCAAGCTCATACTGTCATCTGAGTTTAATTCCCGCTGTCAAGTGGATTATTGACTATCAGTCTCACCCCGATCCAGAGTATAAGTTTATTATGGTTTATCAAGATCACTAGACCAAATTTATCATCCTTAGAACGCTCAAAACAAAACGCGCCGAAGAAGTGGCATTCAATTTATTAGACATTTTCACATTAATTGGCGCAACAGCAATTTTGCAATCAGACAATAATGGAAGAGAGATTGTTAACAAAACTCTATTTCATACATTGCCCATGGTTCAACGGGCATTCTGTACAATAACTAGACATTGTATACATTACCTAGGTAAAGTATGAAATAGTTTAAGAAATTAAAATCATTTCATACATTGCCTGAATGATCCCGGCATTGTATACATTGCCTAGGTATTGTATAGAATCCCTGCATTATACACATAGCCTATAACATATACATAAAGTTAAGAGTAAAACTGCCATGGAGAAAAAAAGTGGACAGGGAGCATTTTAACGAAAGATTAAGGAAACCTTTCAGGCACCTGGCTCATTCATATAGCCAACTGTAGATTTCCAAGAACAAAAATTCAATTATTGAATAGTGTTGGAAGACCAAATAATTTCACAGATGGACGACCGGGTCCACACTGGTATGAAGCAGAATCCTGAATTGACCAAAAGAATGTTACAACAGAAAATTTAACAAGGTTACGTGCTAAATTGACAGAAAAGCGAATATGACAAGTTTCATGAAGTAGAGGTCTACTGGAAAGATATGAATACCTTAGAGACAACTTTAGATCAAAGTGTTGTAGTGTGACACAGTGTCTAAGTGTAACACAAAAGCAGTAGGTAATCAGCAGTACCTAGTGCCGTTTGTGACCAAACTATGAAATTGACGTTACGGGGATTTTCAATTTGGAAAATTGATCATTTCCCCTAGATGTTGATGTGAATAGCGAATGTTCTACATATAATAATTGTACCTGATGTAAATATGACAAACGTAAATGACCTTGGAAATGGAATAGGTCAAGCAAAAAAATGATACGGTACCTGAAACGAATCCTAATGAAACTGTTCCCCTTTTAGAAGCCTACTTCCAGACCGAAAAAAAGCATATGCATCAGTCCGTCGAAAGAATGGAATAGGATTCTATGATGCATCTCTTCTGCTTCACAGATTTAACAAAAAAAAAAATTCCGCACAAAGATCAAACTCCGCCAAAATGAATCGTTCCACCAACATCCCTCCAGTTATTAGTCCTACAACAAAATTGCCTCCTGTTTTTATCATTGCAAATAAGGTAAAAGAAGAGATCGTACCGAAAACGTTTCTGGAAAGTAACATTAGGCCAAAGAGAAAGAAAACAGTCCACCAAATACGCCTGCCAAAAATATTACTCAATGTTAGTCAATGAAAGAAAGAAGACCTGCAGTTGCAACATCTTCTCAGTGGCAAGACGAAGGACGAAAAGAGAAAAAGGTCCGTAAAGAGCAAGAGAAATTGGAAGATAGTGATTGTAATGACGACTCTTATGAGTTGAATGATTTTATCCTGGAAACATATGTATAATGATCAATACAACCCAGGCAAAATATTTAAAATTATAGCCTGTCTTCTGTCTTCCAGGTTTCTGAAATCAAATTCTTCAGGAAATCTAGACTCAGGGTAGCCCTGCAAAAGGATATGAGCCCGTTTTTTTACAATGAAAGTATTTTTTTTAATGACACTGCATGAGCTCCAGGCTGAGAAGGTAACACTGTAACCGGAAGACCGACCTAACAACACTGTCACACTGCCTAGGCACGACAATATGCTACGATTAAGTTTAAAAAGTTAGATGTTACGTCACACTAACCGTCCGAATTAATATTTTTAATTTCACCAGAAAATGTCAAACAGTTAAATGTCAAGTTGTGAACGAGAGTACATTATTGAAAGAATCATTCAAACGATGAATTGAACCGCTTACGTCAGTTTGAGAGCCACTGACAACTACAGAAAATTTATTCACGTAATGACATCTATCCTTTGTGCTGTTCATTTAATTCTCATTCAAAACCAATGTTGACGTATACTTATTTATGCGGGATGGAGTGTTTAGACAAACTGGACGGTTACTATTAAAACCAGGTACATGAAACTAAATAAATCGAACTATCAGAAGGATGTGTATTCTTAATCGATACGTATGACTTTTTAGACTTTATCGGACTATTATAGCACAGTAGAGTTATGAAGGTTAGAATTTTTCCAAAATCAATTGAATTACGAATAATGAAGCCAAACAGTCTAAATGGTGTCAATGTGTTTGCTGAAAGAGTGCTTGAGGTCATATATTACACCAAAATCTATGAATCTCATAACCTCATCAATGGCGTTTGAAAACTGGGTCAGAGTATGTTTAAGACTAAAAGACATGTATAGAATTGAGAAGTATTTAGAGGAAGTAAATTCTTACTACACCAAAAGTTGGATGTGATCGATAGATTGAGATACTGAAGTCAATCACCTATCACATGCTGATGATTTGAAGATCTTTTGTGAGATTCATTCATTAGATGATTGTCTGGACTCCTATCTGTTGAACTCAGTGAGAAACGTAATTGGAGAAAAGAGGAAGAACGTAAAAATGAGGAAAGCTTAGGTGAGTAGTAAGTTATGGTCAACCAACCCAATCAAAATCTTTTGAAAAGAGTAAGAATCCAAAGCTTCAGAGGTATACTGGGTAAAGGCAAACAGATTAGTGATTTTCGAGCGACCACTCATAAAACCATGCTAACATGGTGATAAAAGAAACCCGACATTAGGATAGAGCATCCTATACATACAGGGTGTTCTACAAGCTCTATGACAAACTTTGACAGATGGTAGGTTGCTTGATTTTAAACATATTTTTTTTAATAAACATGGGTCCGATTCGTTTTTGTTTAGAAGTTACAAGCATTTAAAGAATCGTAATTTTTTCAGTCAACCAGGAAGTGACACTAGGTCAAGGAGGTCCAATATCATGGCCACCTCGTTCTCCCGATCTGAATCCTCTGGATTTTTATTTATGGGGACACATGAAGCAGCTGGTCTACCATGTTGAAATCGCTACCCATCAGCAGTTACTTGAAAGAATTCAAGATGCAGCTAACCAAATAAGAAATGATCCAAATCTCATTCTTCGAGTGACCGAATCTTTAGTTCGTCGATGTGAGGCTTGCATTCAAGCTGAGGGTGGACATTTCGAACAATTTTTATAGTCTTAAGTTTTGTGATTATCATTTAATTTAAATTTTTATTGTTGATTGTTAATAAAGGTTAAATGCTTGTAACTTCTAAACAAAAACGAATCGGACCCATGTTTATTAAAAAAATATGTTTAAAATCAAGCAACCTACCACCTGTCAAAGTTTGTCATAGAGCTTGTAGAACACCCTGGGCCGGTTGTTCAAACGTCAATTAAAAATTTTGAGATAATTACTGATTTTAAATTGCAAATTTTGAAAATACGGCGAATATAATTAATGATCTTGTATTTTTAATCAATAATTAACTCTTCTTAAAGGGAGCAGAACTCATTTTCAGCAAGATCAGACCAATGGTTCGATAATACAGGACATTTTAAAATCAGTAATTATCTGAAAATTTCTAATTAACGTTTGAACAACCGGCCCCCTGTATATCAAATACCTTTCCAAAGTTAGGCAGAATGCAAATTTGTCTGTAGTTGGTAATCTGATAATCTGACTCCTGTCTCCTTTTTTAAAGACAGGGTTATCACCCTAAATAACTTCCAAAGTTCTCAAACGCTTGAGTGTATCTTGGTTTCCAGAACTCTTAAAATATGTATACGTGAAGAACAGTCTTTCTCTTTAAATCGTTATACTGTGTGACGGACCAAATAGGTCCCTCTGGAATAAATATGCTCTCTGAGAATATTATTATTATTATGTCCGAATAGAAGTGCGTAGTTAGGGAAGAATGTCGTGATACTACTGATCGGAATGCGACGCAAACGGATGTTTACACTTCAACCTGCTGAAAACGACTTGATAGTTGTTTATAAACTAAGGATGATCGACTTTGCGCAACAGCGGGAACCCCGAAAATCTCGGACCTCGCGTAACGGTGATCAGAGTAGGGAGTAGAAGTTGGTTTCTCGGTACGAACAGATCGAGATTGAATAAAATCGCGTATTGGAAGATCGCGTCTGGGTGCGGGCGAATACACCAGAGCAGGAGACTCGCGTGATAGATGACAACACGAGAACCATGCCTAGGAAGAGGTGGCGCAAAACGGACCGCTAGGGCGACGCAGCGGCCCGGCCTGGAGGAGAACGGGGGGTGTTCACCGTCGTGGAGATTCCGCGGGGATGGCGGTGGCTGCTGAAGCCGCGCACCGGTACCCCCGGTAAGTCGAAACTTAAGCATCCCGTCTTATTATTATTCTAATTATTCGTCAAGTGTATTTACGATTATGGTATTTGGTAATCCATTCGGCTTATCACCATTATTATTATAATTATATTCAAGGCCAAGCTTGTGTATGTGTGTGTTTCGTTTATATTATCGACATTTAGGTAGTGACCTATAATAAAAGTAAGCAATTGACTGGGAAAGTAAGCAATTGACTGGGAACTGATCTCAAAAGGATAAATAATTAAAATTGTACAAAATTTAAGTAATTAATTATTAGTCACTGGTCTGCTACATGTTGCAAAATATTTTACAAAAATATTTCCAAAATTGGTACTACAATAATTATTAAGTACCTTTCGATCTTTTGAAAGCTCATCCGTAAATGATTGGCTCAGGTGTAAATTATTATTATAATTATTATTATTAATTCCGAAACTTGTTAAACGGGACTTTACAAAGTGACACATATATAAACTTGCTTTTCAACTAGTTCTACAAAACAACGACTACTAATAAATACCTACGACCATAATTTATCACACTATGAAAAATAGTGAACCACCAAATAATCACCAACTGGCTATTGTAAATATATTATGCCAAACTATTAAATCTGCCAAATGGCTAGTGCAAGTGCACTCAACTATTTAACCATAAAACAATATGGGATTTAGCCAACGGCTATCTTTATATTTGACAACCCTTTATTTTGACAATACTATTTTGCCAAAATCTAACCAAAAGAGTTGCAAATGCAAGCTACAAAATAATATGCACGTAGCGGTTTTCCCTACCATAAAATGGCTTCTATAATTCTCCGTGTGCGCTCGAGGATCACCTTAAATGAAGGAGAGTTCTCGATAAGGGCTTTTGCTTGACAGTTCGTCTGGGTGTTTTCGCCAAGACAGGAAAAGCGAAAACGAATGAATTTGTAGGCAAAGGAGTGTGTGTTGCGCTTATTGCATGTAGCATGTGAGTAGAAGAGCTGAGTATGATTCGCCTCATGTGGAAACCCAGAGTACTGTTCACGTAAACGTCCACGAAATAGTTCAACCATTTATTTGATCTTGTAATTACAGTTTTTTCGACATTTACCAATCTTCTCCCTTACAGCAGGAGTGTCTGGCATCATAACTATTGCCTTTGGCTGGCAAGCAAACTAACCTAAGTCGTGAGTGGGCAGACAACAGACTTGGTACTCTAAACCACAAACCATCAGAGCAACCTTTTCCGTAGTTTGGTGACTTTCTACGACCTTGAGAAAGGCAGTGTTCGCCTTTTCCGCTGAAATCTGAGTTAAGTTCGCTACAAAGGGTGAATTTCGCTCCAACGATGAATTACTCCCAAAAGTCAAAACACAATTCCTACAACTTCCTGACAGTATGAAAAATACTAACTCTTCCACTGAAGAGAAATCTCATCAAAATCCAAAACCCTGCAAACTCCCTGACAAAGGAAAAATAAATGTTTCTTCCACGTAATTCTCCCAGACAAATTTTATGGCCACCAAAACAAACTACACTTATCTAATAATTGCTCATAGGGCCTTCTTAGCATATACGTGCTCTATTCCCACGGGCATGGTATATAGTAAGATTGTATCGGATACAGTTCCAGCATTCGTGTTTGTTCTTCAGTCGTGTATTGGGGTACATGGACTGGAGGATAAAGCGTCTGGCTGAGGGATTATCCCAGAACGTTGAAGAAACCTGGACCTAGCTCTGTTTCCCACTTCCGCTCTAAATTGCGTACCCTGTACGTATACTAACACTTGACGGACACAGGCACCAACGAGGGATAAATTTTCCGAGTTCGACGCAAAATTCCGATCTCGAAGGGCTACGGCCAACTATATAATTCCGAGTCGAAGAAATAGCATTCCGATCTCGAGGGGCTACGGCTAAATAAACAAACTATATAAACAACATATAAACAAAAACCCAACAAATTATCAACGATCAAAGCTATAGCTCCCTCACCCTGTGTACACCATCGAAACCACCCTTAGGTTAATATAGATTATAAGATTCTCCAAACAAGATCAAATAGATAAGCCATGGGAAAATCTCTCGTCAATAAATAATACCAAGTGTCATAATAATTCTTTACGGAGCATGTCAATGAAATCTCCGATTGCAAATTGTAAATTAAACAAGGATAAGTTTTCTTTAATGTCTTTTAGACAGAAATAATGAAATAAAATAAAATTACGCTGAACCAATTATTTGCGACAAGCAATGAGTAAAATTATGTAGGCACGAGAAAATATAAATTCCTAAAGACTAGATGATGAAAAATAACCATTTGTTTTAGTGTTAAAATTCAGATTCTTCAATAATAATGTAATTCTTTTCAGAGATTCTTGTGTGTTTATATATGAGACAATTAATGCTTCCGCTTGCATTATTTCACAATACAACTTCGCAGTAGACAGCAGCGAATATAAATTCTGGAATGTTATGATGAACTAATACAAAAGCGATCTGCGATCTTTAAGATGATTGAGTAAACTATTTTTAGACTGACGAAATATAAAATTATTATTTGGATTAATAATAAGAAAGCGAAAGCATTTCAGCTTACAAACAAAGGCATTTTTGTGAATGAATAGATTGAGTTTAAATAAATCAAACCATCTATGAATTATCTTATACAAGGAGCAGACATAAAATTTTATACCAGGAGCATCCATAAAGTTTGAACATCTGAAATAAATCTATGTATGATTATTAATAAAGTGAAATCAAATTACTTGAATAATTTGAGAGAGCAAATAATTTCATTCTCAAATGAAAGACAAAAGAGACAGATCAGTAAAGTTCAACTTTCAAGTCATTGTGACCAGTCAATTGAATATCGTCCACTTAATGTTTCAAATAGAAACTTGTTAGTCTATTTGTCAAAACGATATACTGTGCGCTGTTTCTTTTCCTGTTACAGTAAGACTGTTCCTGATGGCCTACCAGCCTTGAGCAGCCGCAGCCGATGAGTCATTTTCCGTGCTCGTGAAGCACTCTGTAAATTAGCATTGAAATTAGCATTATAACATATTACGATGGACTAGGTTTTCGAGGGGTTTTCCCTAGTACAGCACCCATCCACCACCCCTCCATGTAGCTCGAAGAAAAGATAAACAGATAAGAAATTGTTCAAACAGTTCAGGTCAAATCTTAGAAGTTCAATTCTTTGAATTATATACAATATTGATTAGTAGATCATTATGATTTGTAGTCACAGACTTATTACAAATGAATATATCGAGCTACGTGAGAAATTCTGTGTTTTATTGAAGGTAGTTTAAAAAGTCTTCCCAAACAAATTCCATCGATCCCGAACCAGAACCAGACCAGGAACAACTAGAACCAGGTAAACCAACCAGAACCAGGTAAATCAACCAGAACCAGGTGAAGGATAAGATCACGTAAGTACAGCGAGACGCGACATGTGTCTCGCTCCTGCAGCTCAGGAAGAATTTCGTCTCAACTGAATGCGTAAACCACGGATGATACCTATGATAGGATGAGGGTTTTAGAACAAAAAAATCAAAGGCATTGTTTAAAATGGAAGAAAACAGATTACAAGTCACCTCAGCATCCGTGCAACAACACAAGACAAACTCCCACTCCAAGCCGCTCAGATGTCCATACATAACAGGAAAGTTGACGCGTTTAAAATTAATAATTGATGGAACAGGAGCCTTAGGCAGCGAAGTAGAGGGTCCCCGTGAAGTAGCAAGGGAAAGGCTACGACAATAAAGTCTCTAACTAGAAAAATATGGCTAGAGTATAGAATGTCCAAGTCTGCAAGGAGGTCACATAAGGAACAAAGAATATCGGATGATAAGTTAGGTGGAATGTGAATGTAGACAGTCACGATGTAAGTGGGGATATGAGAAAATTTAATACAGGGTGATCCCGAAATGGCGAACACGGACAGCACCACAGCATCCATTGTGGATTAAGGATTCTAAGTTTTATTTACTGTTTTCTCCAGTATGGCTCCCTTAAAAAGATATGACCACTTTTGTGGAAAAAAAGTCACAACACTGCACTACCTTTCTTAAGGAAAAAATAATGTGTAGGTCTACAATAATACCCAGATAGATATTACCATGGAAACATATGAAATGGAAAGTTCAACAATGTTCAAAACAATAATCGTTGCGGGGAAACATATCCGATAATATTATTCAAAATCTGTTTTAGTTGCATTGTTGAGTTTGAATTTGAACAACGATGCCACATTGAAAAATTTTGTTGAACTCAGGGAATAGGTAAACTTTGAATGCCTGTAATTCCGTTCCCGATAATAATAAAAATAAAAAGCAAACGCTATCGTAATAGTTATGTCAAATCATGTGCTTTGCCAGTGGAGGTTGTTTAAATTTGACTACCGTTTTGATTTAAAGTTTAGAAAAAGGACACCCTATATCTCGGTAACGAAGGCGATTTGTTTTAAATTTACAGTCTTTCTGAAGATCCTCTACAACAGCCTGTATACCGTGTCCGCCATTTCGGGATCACCCTGTATAGACACATACCATACCATATCAATATTAGGAATGTTAGATGTGTTGATCAAAGGCACAAGGACAGAATTAAATTTAGAGTCCACAGCAACCAGGACATCTTCATAGATGCTAAACCTCTATCTCCACAGAATACATTATACCTGGACGTATCAATGAACATACTGTTGATTTTACTAGATATCAGCTAAGTCTCGCTCAGAACAACAAAATCATATCCTGGGATGAGTGTTATTGTAAAAGTCAGTGAACCTATTATTGAGGCTTCTAACATTTTGATAGTAACCAGAACAAAATAGTTTAATTGTTTCTTAAACTTAAAACATTTCTTTAATTATTTGAAAATATTAACAGTATTCTGCGAATGTGTAAATATGTAGAGACATCTATCTATTTTCTGAAGTATCATCCACCTTGAAATACTGGTGTCGCCCCCATAAGGCAAGTCGTCAAACTGTAGAAACATAATAAAACCATTAGTTCTTCAAACACTTTGGTGATGATAATACTTCTGTGTTTTGTGTAGTGAAACCAGCAGTCTAAATAGTAAGTATCTGTTTTAAATGCTCTACAATTTTTGATGTTTATCAGTTTCTACATATAAAACATATCCATCTGTATCACATTTCCTCGTTAAACTATTCAAAATTCAGTATTTTGCGAAAATAGAAGGTGGCCGAATAATCGGTTCATCGTAGATTGCAGTGACTTTTTCTTGGTCATAGGGGCCGAGAAGTGGTCTGAGAAGATGAAAATGTCTGTCTCTGTTTTCAATACTTACATTCGTTCATTCATTTTCTTTCTCTTTCAATTGCTAACATATGGATGTGACTGAAACTAGACCTATTTGCAGCTCTAAGAATGCGTTAAGCATTGTAAATTAACTGGAAGATGGTGGGAGGGGCCGACAGTTGGTCTTGAAGTTCGGCCACAATTTTATTTACGAATAAAAATAATATTTAAATACCTATGTAGTAGTAATAATTTAATCTTAATAAAATTATATTAAGTTAAAATCAATAATCTATCTGCATTTTCAATATTTTCAGATGTCACGGCACGGCAAAGTACTTAATAAAAAATACTCCAAAAAGAAAATTTCAATTATTCCGAACAGGTCTTGATGGAAGCCTGCAGCAAGTGCGATGGGCCAGATATCAATTAGGGAGGCTAGTCGGAACTTTACGGTTCCTAGAGCTACCCTACAAGACAGAATCCACGGTAGACGTAGTGATATCCTTAAAAACGGGTCACCCGCCCATTATGAGTGTTGAAGGTGAGAAAAAATTTGCTGATTGGGCAGTAAATATTGCCAAATGTGGTTTTCCTATTACAAAGGAAAATTTAATAGAAACTGTCACTAAAATTGCTCGTGACTCTGGAAAAATTGATCTTTTCATAAATAAAAAACCAGGAATTCGATGGCACAAAAACTTTTTAAAACGTCATCCAGAAATCTCGGTACGAGAAGCAGAGGGTATAAATAAAGCTCGGGCAGTTGTGACGGAGGAATTCATACGATCTTGGTTCAGAGAGTTAAATGAAAATCTTGACAGTAGAAACTGCAGAGGTATAATGGAAGACCTGACAAGGATCTTTAACGGAGATGAATCAGGTTTTGTCTTATGCCCAAAAACAGGCAAAGTGCTTGAACCAAGAGGGTGGAAAAATTTATATCAGATCAAAACAGGGAATGACAAAGAAAATATTACCGTACTTATAGTTTTTAATGCAAATGGAAATATATGCCCACCCCTATGTAAGACCACCAAAAGCGTTGGCAAATAGTATGCTTGATAACTGGGTTCTAGCCAAATCCGAATACGGGTGGATTTGAAGTAACGTGTTTTACGAATTCGTATGTAATGATTTTAACAATTGGATTACAAAAAATTATATTCCAAGGCCCGTAATATTATTTATTGATGGTCATAAGAGTCATAATTATGACATTACCTTTGAGCGAATTCTGTGAAGAAAATGGCATAATCCTTTTGCTCATTCACCAAATACCACCCACATACTTCAGCCTGCAGATGTCAGCATATTCAGACCACTGAAGCAAGAGTGGCATACTACAGTAAAAAGGTGGTAAAGTAAAGCAGAAAATTTAAATGCGAGCATAACAAAAATAAATTTCTGCAGTTTTTTACAGTTTTGTTTTAGTGCCACGTTGGCCTTACTGAACAAGAAGCACAGCGATATTTATATCATCTCAAGTAAGTAAGTAGACAGCATACAAATGAGGGTGGTATTTTTGGCAATGACGACACATTTCCAAACGTACAGTGCCGACTATCTCTAGAAGCTGAATTAATAAACGAATTAAAATATGATGGAGTTAAAAAAAATTAAAAAAGAGTACGAAGATGAATTACCTTTGGCACAATGGCTTGTACACCAAAGGGAGGTAGGAGAAAAAGAACGCAAAGCAAGCCACTCACAAAGTAAACTGGATTAAAGCAGATATAAAGGAAATTGATTCATCTTGCGAAATTTCATTTACTAAACCTGATGAAGTTTTCACTCCCATGGAATATTTCAAACGTTTCTTTGATGACGGCATCATTGATAATTTAGTAGAACAAACTAATCTTTATTCTACCCAAAAAAATGGTCACTGCGTAAATACAACCCGCAATGAAACCTGTAAAATTTTGAGGATTCATGTAATTAGCGGAATCGTGAAAATGCCGAGTTATCGTATGTACTGGGCTCAAAAAACAAGATACCCAGCAATAGCAGACATAATGTCTAGAAATAGATTTGAATCGATCAAATCAACGATAATACATTTTTGAAAAATCGAGATGACCCACGGTACGATAAACTGTTCAAAGTGCGAGCACTTATTGATGCACTGAAAGAAAATTTCCGAAAAATTTAACAGGAAGAACATAATTCCGTGGACGAGATTATGATTCCTTTCAAAGGAAATAGTTCATTGAAGCAATACATCAAGAATAAACCTCATAAGTGGGGCATTAAAGTCTTTGCACGAGCAGGTGTGTGTGGAATTCTTTATGACTTTGATGTTTATGTTGGGAAAGGTACCACAGTGGTTGAAACGGAACTCAGCATCAGTGGTGACATTGTCATGAAATTAACTCAAGACTTACCAAAAAACAGGAATTTTAAAATTTATTGTGATAATCTTTCAGATCTTTCAAATTATTTACACGTCTAAAGGAGATTGGGATAATGGCTACGGGCACAGTTCGTATGAACTGTGCTGAACTGTGCTTTGAACACTCAAAGGGTTCAAGCCAAAAGAAGACTGTGATTTGAAACGAGAAGAAAGGGGTTCATTCGATTATTTCTCTGAAAAGTCCAACAACATTGTCGGTGTGAAGTGGTATGACAATAAAGCAGTCAATTTAATTTCTACTTATGTTGGTGTTCATCCTGTAGAAGCTGTAAAAAGGTGGTCTGTTGCAGATAAAAAGTACATAGACGTTGACAGGCCGCAAATTGTAAAGGTGTATAACACTTACATGGGCGGAGTCCACCTAAATGACATGCTGCTAGCGTTGTATAGAACCTCTATCGGAGTAAAGCGATATTACTTCAGAATTCTCTTTCATTTTTTGGATGTTAGTATAGTAAATGTCTGGTTACTATATCGGCATGATTGTAAACTACATAACATAAAATTTTAAAAGACTTGTTGTATTCCGCAGTGAAATTGGATAATATGTCCTCCGTAAGAGCCGAGGCATATTGAACCAAAAAAGGGGTAGACCCTCCTCCTCTAAGGAAAACATTTCTTCAAATTCATCGTTTATTCCTCTGAAAAGACCAGTTACCGCCATGCCGATTGCTGACATTAGGTATGATGATAAAGATCACTGGCCAGTACACAGAGAACCAAAAACGAGGTGCCGTAATTGTCGTGCATATTCAAGAAGGGCATGTGAAAAGTGTAACGTCCCCTTATGTTTAACGAAAGACCAGAATTGTTACAAAATTTTACATACAAAATTATAATATACTTTTAATATGAGTAAAACTTTGTGTTCATTTTCCCGTTGATGCCATATGGAGTCAATAAATTTTTTTTATAAAAAAAACAGATTTTTTTTTACATTTTTTATATTATGCTGGGTGACATTGATCATAATTTTTAAAAAATAAGATTAACATTTTTTTAATTAAATTGGAAAAGAAATGGTTAAGAGAATTGAACAAAACACTAAAAAACAGAAAAAACAAGGAAAAGAATTAGAGAAAAAAGAAAACTGCGAGACTGAAAAGGAAAGAAAGAATCAAATCGCTCACTGAGTTCTATTATAGTGGCACAACTAGAAAAACTAAATATTTCAGTTTACAACAATTTGAAATTTAGGAGAATTTACTATATCATTTTTGAATAAACTGGCACAAGTACAGTTCCATTAAAACCCTCAAGATGGCGCGGTATCAGACGCGAATTTTCTAGGTTTTGCTGCCCACTGAAAATTCTTCTTTAGAGCTCAATTTAGACAGCTCAAATTGTTTTAAAAAGAATTACTCCTCTCTAGAACATTTCGACAAAGAACGTGAGGGCGATTCGGAAACGCTAACCGTTTCGATTTTGTATGGAGAAGAAAAAGCTGAAGAAACTTCTTTGAAATTATGCAACTCCTCTCAAGAACTTTCTGAGGGAGACGAAGAAAATTACGACGGCTCTAAAGCACCTAGCATTTCAAATGATACTAAACAACAAGCAGTTCAATCTCAAAACTCCTCTAGTTCATCGTCCGATTCAAGTAGTGATTTCTCTGACTTTTCTTCAGACGATTCTGTTAGGGATCCCAATTTTCAAAACGAGTCATCACCGTCATCGGACTCTGATTCACAAGATGAAATTGAGACTAATTTAGGAGCAGAAATCGTCAAGAGAGTAGGAATAAAAGAAGTAGAAAAACATGGGAGGATTTGTCGAAATTGTAGGAGACGGAATTAAAAAGAGAACAAGGAAAAGAAAATCACAGCCGTCTACCTGGAGCAAAAACCGATCGAAACGTCTTCGAAATGTGGGGAAATCTTACAAGTCATACAACAAAGGTGTGGACATCCCAGCCAGATCAATGAAACCTCCTTGTGACAGTGGTAAATGTAAGCAGAAATGCACAAATGCAGAAAGTTTTCCGAACAAGAGTTACTCACACTTTTTGAAAACTACTGGGCTATTGCAGACATAGTCAAGCAGCGTACCTACATAGGGACATTAATGGAAGATGTTAACAAAGAAAAACAGAAAGGAAGAGTTAACAATCATACTTTCTATTTTCTGAAAGATGCCAAAAAGATAAGGGTATGTAAAGTTTTCTTCGTTTCCACACTTGGAATAACGAATCGTTGCATCCGTACAATTATTTCTAAGATACAAGAGGGTTGATTGGGAGATGATCTCAGAGGAAGGCATGACAAATATAGACAGGTATCACAAGATATTAAAGATGGTGTAAGAAACCACATTTCCTCAATACCGGCTGTTGAAAGTCATTATACTCGAGCTCATAGCTCAAAAAATTATATTGATGGCGGGAAAACAATAACTCAGTTGTATCGAGACTATAAAGATGAGCACGAAAAGGAAAATGAGCCTTATGCTAAATTTTCAATGTACAGAGACATCTTAATCACGAATTTAACATCGCATTTTTTGTACCTAAGAAAGATCAGTGTCAGACTTGCGTGACTTTTCAAAACTCAAGTGAAGAAGAAAAAATAAATATGAAAGATCAATTTGAAAAACATCAAGAAGAAAAATCACTGAGTAGAGATGAGAAGCTTAGGGATAAGAGTATGATTTCGTCAGATTACCAAGTAGCATGCTTTGATCTGCAAGCAGCATTGTCATCTCCAAATAGCCAGGTCTCCTCGTTTTACTACAAGTGGAAGTTATCCACTTATAACTTTACTGTCTGCCATCTTAACAAAGATGGATAAGGACAAGTATATTGCTTTATGTGTCATGAGGGAGAGGGCAAGCGAGGGGCAAACGAAATAGGAACCTGTCTGCTCAAATTCTTAAAACTGACAGCTGAGAATTCTAATTCAGACTTTTACTCGGATAACTGCGCTGGGCAACAAAAAAACAAATTTGTACTAACTGCGTTTTTGTATGCAGTGGCCAATTTTAAAATAAAATCAATAAATCAATAACTCACAAATATTTAATAACTGGCCATACTCAAAATGAAGGATACAACGTACATTCCGTAATTGAAAAAACATTAAGAGAACCCAAAAGTCAGGACCCATTTACACCCCTGCTCAATATGTAGCTTTAGTACAGACAGCAAAGAAAAGCGGACCTCCTTTTAAAGTAGTTGAACTAACTCATGAAGACTTTCTTGATTTGAAACAATTAACAGAGAGGACAATTCCGAATATTAGTACCAATTCTGAAGGACAACTTTTTAAGTTTAGCAATGTTTTGAAAGTTGAAAATGAAAATCTCAGCATTTTCAGGTATAAGACTTCATTCAAAGATTCAGATTTCAAATCAGTTAATTTAATGACTCAGAGACGCACAAGAAAGCCAGTCAATTTGTCATCGCCTGTAGGTGTTGAAATTGAACAAGCTTATCAAGAAAAACTACCAATTTCTAAGAAGAAGTATGAAGACCTTATGTACCTTGTGAAATCGAATGGCATCATTAATAGCTATTTATGATATTAGTGTTAAAAGTGAAGTTTTATTTTTGAGTGAAAAGGTTTGTGAAATGAGCGAAGCGTAGCGGAGCGAATTGAACAAATTTCACGAAAAAAATAAAATCACTTTTAAGACGAATATCATACAATGGTTTTTGTAAAACTGCTCTATTTTGATAATAAAATTGATGAATTTAGAATGTCACTCAACTTCAAATTGTATTTTAAAATATTACAGATAAGTACGAGTGAAAGATGGCCACCGAAGGCAGTGCATCGTCAACTCTGGCTCAATTAAAACAGTGTAAAAAGTGTAAGACGATTCCTAAATCGGGACCTAAATGTGTGACATGTGGTACACTTTTTCATCATTAAACTTATGAAAAATGTGGAAATAATTGACGAAAAACACGTATTGTGCTGTGATAAAAATATACCTGTGCCTGATACTGATGATAATGACCTGACCAATATCATCAACCACGAAATAATAAATAATCAAACGATAGAATCCTGCAGAGTTGAAATAAGGTATTTACTAAAACTGTTGAATGAAAAAGACGTTATTATTAAATACCTCACCGAAAATACGGAATTACTTAATCAACAACAGATTAAACTAATGAATAAATTAGATGAACTTGCCTCCATAAAAAGTGGTAAAATCGTATCGAACTCTAAGGAACAAACAATGAAACCTGTAAAATTAATTAAAAATACTGCAGCAATTGCAGATAGCGAGAACGATACAAGAGCAGAAAACCAGAGGGCGATGAAAACACTAACGGGCACCACAACAAAATCGTTATCAGCGTTATCAACAGCTGTTGAAGGTAAACAAAACAAATCAGATGTCCATCCTACGATCGAGGCCAATGATGGAGAGGTTTCGAAGACGATTACTTTCATGAATGAATCCATCTCAGCTCCAATATCCAGGCGTAAACATAGGGCATCAAACAGGATAATAATTGTGGGATCGAAATCGGAGGATAACAGTGGCAAAATCAGAGCAGTTCCGAAGTTTTCTTTTCTACATGTTTATAAATTGCATCCTGACACATCAGCTGACGACGTCATGGATTATTTAAAAGGTGATTTTCCGGAGGTGAATTGTGAGAAATTACAGTCTAGATTTCCACAATATTATTCCTCCTTTAAAGTTACTATACTGGAGACGAATTTATCAAGGGCAATGGATTCAGCATTTTGGCCGGCTGGTTGTTGTGTGAATCGATATTTTCACAGAAGAACACCACCGAGGGAAGCTACTTAGAGCACAAGAAACCTGAAGATGAAGACGTTTCAGACTTTGTAATCGTGAACTTAAATATACAGGGAGGACTACTAAATAAAAGGTTGACACTGGAGCTTCTCCTTAACGAACACAATGTCAGTATCGCTTGCCTGACAGAACATCACTTGGATGCCAACATCGAGAACTTCCACCTGAACCATCACACGGTAAGGGATGCTTTTTTTAGGACGACTCTTTCAAAAGGAGGAGTATGTATCGTAACCAGGGAAGACATACAAACGGAAAAAATATCCTTTAACAACTAACAGTCGAGAAAGGGACTTTGAGATGTGCGGGTCATGAATTTAGCGAGGTGCGGATTCCCTGTGAAAAAAAGTGATCTTATGGAAACAGTGGAAAAAATATCTTCAAGTGTGGAAAGCCTGGACAACGATGGTATTTAAAGTTTTTAAAGAGACACCCCCAAATATACCCCACTAAGAGAAGCTGAAAGTATAAATAAAGCAAGAGCGTTTGTCACGGAAGAAATGATCAGGTTATGGTTTCGTAATTTGGAGAATTACTTGAAAGATAATAATTTCCTTGATATTTTGGAAGATCCTGATAGGATTCTCAATGGAGATGAGTCTGACTTTTCCCTCTGTCCAAAAACGGGAAAAGTATTGGCTCCAAAAGGGTGGAAAAACTTGTATAACATCAAAAAAGGAAACAAAAAAGAGAATATCACGGTTTTGATCTGCTTTACTGCAAGTGGTAAGATATGCCCACCCTTAGTTGTGCTGCCTAATCTAAGACCACCAAGAGCAGTCGTTGAAGGCATACCCAAGTCAACAATTGAAGAAATGAAATTCTTAACTTTGAATAAAAGTGTTAATGTAGTCAAGAATCTAGCATTACAATCTGAGGTCAATAATAATAATTGTAATACTGTGTTAAATAAGTTTTCAGATACATTTACAGGTATAGGTAGTATAAAGATGAAGCCATGTGATTTTAAACTAAAAGCAAATTATCAACCTGTAATTTCACCTAGCAGACGAGTGCCATTTCAGTTGTTGGGCAAGTTGAAAAACACACTAGGTAAAATGTTAGAAGATGGGGTTATAAAAAAAAGTTACGGAACCCACAGAGTTTGTTCACCCCATTGTGCTAGTAAGAAAGGCTAATGATGAAATCCGAATCTGCTTAGATCCACAAAATTTAAATAAAGCGTTAATGCGTGAACATTACGAATTACCGACATTTGATGAAATAATTCAAAACATGAATGGTAGTAAAAAAATGTCAATCCTAGATGCTAATAAAGGATTTTGGCAAATTAAATTATCGGAAGAAGCTTCAAAATTAACTACGTTTGCAACTCCTTATGGCAGGTATTGTTTTCTGAGGTTACCGTTTGGAATTTCCAGTGCTGCAGAGATTTTTCATAGAACATTTACAGAAATTTTTGATGGAATAGAGGGTTTACAGATTTATATAGATGATATGATAATTTTTGCTAAGAATAAACAGAGACATGATGAAATTTTGACAGAGGTGTTACAGAGAGCACGTGAAAAGGGTGTTTGTTTTAATGCGAATAAATGTAAATTTGGGTTAAAAGAGGTCAAATATGTAGGTCATATTTTATCAGGAGAAGGAGTTGAAATAGATGATGATCGTTGTGAAGCTATAAGACAGGTCCCGGTGCCAACCAATAAAAAAGAATTAAGTAGATTTCTAGGGATGGTAACGTTTGTTGGAAGATTTATAAAAAAATTATCGGCAAGGTCAAGTCATTTACGTCAGTTGTTAAAAATGTTATAATAAAGATGTTATCTGGCAATGGAACCCAGAACATGATAGGCAATTTCAAGATTTAAAAGAAGCACTTATGAAAAGCCCTGTGTTAAAATTTTATAATGAAAAAGAGCCCATAACATTATCAGTAGATAGTTCTCAGGAAGGAATAGGTGCCTGTATTTTACAAGATGGTGCGCCAGTGGCGTACGCATCTAAAGGTGGATCCACATCAATACAAATTTTCGTTGTGCGTTGTTTTTGACACAAATTTGCTCGTGTGCGGCGGAATATTCATATATGTGGACTGTGCGCTGCAAATAAATTCACGCAAACATTTTTGCAACGAACGACGCACACGATCCGATGAGCTGTCGGTTTTCAACCAACTTCAAAGGGATTTGCTCCGCACAGTGATATTAATGTGGACGTGAATCAGTGCTTGTGTAATTTTTTACTAGATATTTTGACTACTTTGTTAATTTTACAGTCTCTTGCTTTTGATTTTCCTCTTTTGTCAATTGCTTTTCCTAATTTGTCAAATGCTTTTCCCATTTATCAAACATCAGTGCGTGATTTTTTAATTGAAATTCCTCTTCTGTCAAATAAGATTCCTTTTTTATCAAATATGCTTTTCCAGTATTTATTATACTGTCATTGCACATAAATAGGAAAAGCAATTGACATAAAGTGAAACTGATTTGACATAAAAGGAAATTGATTGATAATCAATGACTACAATCGTTGATAGATAGAAAAATAATAAAATCATTAGCGAATGTTATTATTTCAAATATCGACGATCCGCATCGCACAAGTGGATTCGCGCGCACAACGAACAAGATATAAAAATTACGTGATAAAATATTTCATCAGATTTAAATTTATGGCGCAAATTTTTCGCTGAATTTCAACACACACGCACAACGAAAATTTGTATTGATGTGGATCCACCTTTAGGCATTGTCAGAGGCGCAACGAAACTACGCCCAAATAGAAAAAGAGACATTAGCTATTCTATTCGGCTGTCAGAAGTTTCACCAATATCTATTCGGTAGACATTTTATAGTTGAAAGTGACCACAAGTCTTTGGAAATAATTTTTCAGAAACCTTTAAATAAGTGTCCATTAAGACTACAAAGGTTGCGTATCTCATTGCAGAATTATGATTTTACAGTTCAGTTTAAGCGAGGAGCACTTTTATACAGGGTGTCCCATAATATGTGGGCAATCTCCCGGATTTGGGTAAATTCCGTAAAAATAAATGAAAAAATAGCTATAAAATTAATTCCTCAGAGACACCCCTACAAAGATATTAGCTGTTGAAGTTGAGGGTTGAAAATAAATTTTTTGCAATAACTTTTTTATTTCTTGACCGATTTTGATAATTTTTGGTGTTGTTTTGTATTATTTTGAACTGTTTAGAATAGTGTTTCATAATCTTTGGTAGCACATACATAGACCTCGGGATGGCATAACCCCCTCATTCACTTGAAAGAAAACAATAAAAATAATAATTTTACAGTTTTTTAAGGTTAATTTTCTTTTTATTTGATATTTTTTACATAAAAAATGTGTCTTTATTTATTTCGATAGAGCGAACCGTTATCGAGATAAACGTCCTTCTAATAGTTGATGCGTCGCAGGAACTTTCTAAATTTCAAGTAAATTGTAACAAAATGGCTGACCTATGACAGTAAATTGAGCAGGAAACAAAATAATAACTTAATTAAATACACGTCAGTGTCAAAAGATTTCATTCCATGCAGATTCAATTCTAACTGATTTTCTGCGTATCAGAGTTTTTGTAACTAATTTTAAATTCAGTTAGACTTGAATCTGCATGAAATAAAATCTTTGACACTATTTGACGTGTATTTAATTAAGTTATTGTTTTGTTTCCTGCTCAATTTACTGTCAAAGGTCAGCCATCTTGTTAAAATTTACTTGAAATTTGAAAAGTTCCTGCGACGCATCACCTATTAGAAGGACGTTTATCTCGATAACGGTTCGCTCTATCGAAATAAATAAGGATACATTTTTTATGTAAATAATGTCAAATAAAAAGAAAATTAACCTTAAAAAACTGTAAAATTATTATTTTTATTGTTTTCTTTCAAGTGAATGAGGGGGTTATGCCATCCCAAGGTCTATGTATGTGCTACCAAAGATTATGAAACACTATTCTAAACAGTTCAAAATAATACAAAATAAAACCAAAAATTATCAAAATCGGTCAAGAAATAAAAAAGTTATTGCAAAAAATTGATTTTCAACCCTCAACTTCAACAGCTAATATCTTTGTAGGGGTATCTCTGAGGAATTAATTTTATAGCTATTTTTTCATTTATTTTTACGGAATTTACCCAAATCCGGGAGATTGCCCACATATTATGGGACACCCTGTATACAGGGTGAGTCATTGATATGGGAAAGCTCGATTACACCTATACCATTAAAGATATCGAAATGAACCAAAAAGTGCTGTAAATGGGAGGGTAAAGTGCAGTTTGTAAAATTACTTTCAGATACACAGGATGGCCCAATATCGCTGTACGCCATACTACTTTGTTATTTTAAATAGGACACCCTCTATATTATTACATTTTCATATTGTTTGAGAAAAGTCAAAAAGAATGGTTTGTAAAGTTGAAGTTTGTAATGAGCAATTTATGAGTTATAAACAAATGAAAATCGCGATTTTACATTTTCAAAGCAGCTTATATTGAAAACGGCTCGAGATATGGAAAAACGGTTTACATGTCCCTATCTTAATTTTTAATTTGGTATCCTATCATGTAGCTGAAATTTTTATACCGGGTGATGAAAATAATCTAATTTTTTACCACTCTGTATAAAAATTTCATCCATCCAATAGGATACCGCTTGAAAAGTTAAGATAGGAACATGTAAACCGTTTTTCCATATCTCGAGCCGTTTTCAACATAAGCTGCTTTGAAAATGGAAAATCGCGATTTTCATTTGCTTATAACTCATAAATTGCTCATTACAAACTTCAAATTTACAAACCATTCTTTTTGAATTTTCTCAAACATAATGAAAATGTAATAATATAGAGGGTGTCCTATTTAAAATAACAAAGTTGTATGGCGTACAGCGATATTGGGCCATCCTGTGTATCTGAAAATAATTTTACAAACTGCACTTTACCCTCCCATTTACAGCACTTTTTGGTTCATTTCGATATCTTTAATGGTGTAGGTGCAATCGAGCTTTCCCATATCAATGACTTACCCTGTATACCTGATACTTTATCGAGAGCAAGTTATGATGATAGTAATTTTGATATAATTGAGAACGAAGTAGCAGCGCAAGTAGGACTGATTTCAAAAGGTGAGATATCCCCAGAAAAATTTAAAAAATTAATTTTTGAAACTAGGAAAGATGAAGTATTGCAAGTGTTGGAATCACAAATAAAATTAGGATGGCCTGAAAATAAAACGGAGGTTCCAGATGTAATAAAACAATTTTGGAGTGTTAGGGAAGACTTATCAGTCATAAACGGGGTAATTGTGAGAGGTGGTCAGTTAGTAATTCCGACTTCAATGAGAGAAGATATTTTGAATAAATTGCACTACAATCATTTAGGGATTGAAAAAACTAAGTTGAGGGCACGAGAGTTAGTTTATTGGCCAGGTATCAACAATGATGTAAAAAACAAGGTAGGAAATTGTATGACTTGTTTAAAATACAGTAATTCGAATGTTAAAGAACCAATTGAGCTTAGAGAGTCAGCCTCGAGACCGTGGCAAAATGTTGCCATAGATTTGTACACATTAGAAGGAAATCAGTATTTGTTGATAGTGGACGAATATTCAAAATACCCAGAAATAGTGAACTTAGGGAGAGACAACTAGTCTGAACATAGTTGAGAGTGTTAAATCCATTTTTGCAAGACAAGGTAAGCCGGAGACACTATATTCCGACAACGGGCCTCAACTCGTAAGTAGAGTTTTTGAAAAGTTTTTGCACGACTGGAACATTAATCACATAACGAGTTCTCCAAGATATCCACAACCCAATGGATTGGTGGAGCGACACGTGCAGACTATTAAAAAGACAATTAAAAAGCTATTTTCGACAACAAAGACATATATTTAGCACTATTAGAGTATAGGAATACACCGATCAGCAATGAAATTCCGTCTCCAGCTCAACTTCTTTTTGGCAGGCGTCTGAGAGGTGAACTACCAATGGCAGATTTTCATTTAAGACCGCAATATAGGATTAAAAATTTTGTAAATATTAACAAACAAAAACAGTTAAAAACCAAGTGCTATTATAACAGGGGTTCTAAGAAACTGTCTAACCTGTCAGTAGGCCAAAAAGTCTTGGTACAAAATATGTTTACTAAAATGTGGGAACCAGCTGTTGTAATAAAGGTTGAGGGACAAAGACCAAGGTCTTATTTGATTAAATTAAATAATAGTGGTAGAATACTGGCTAGAAACAGAAAGTTTTTGAAACCAATACAAGACAATAACAGTAGTATACAAATGTATAACAATAATGATGAATATGATGAAATATTTAATTATTATTTGCAACAGGAGGGTACCCCTCTACAATCTAATACTGAAAATAAGGAGAGGGTAGTAGAAAATGAAAATCAAATCAGGGTAGGTACTCCAGAACAAATCTCTAGAAGAGAGAATCCTAATGTTTTACAAGATACTAATAATAGCCAGCAACACTTTGCACTTACCACCAGGACAGGAAGGTTAATCAAAAAACCTAGCTACCTAAAAGACTATGTCCAGTAAATGTTATTATTATTGTGAAGTATGGTTACTAGGATGTTATTTTAAGTTGGTCACAATAGCCAAGCTGCTAGAGTTTCGGTCAAACGATCTCTAAAGTGCAGCATGACTTTTCTTGGTCAGTACTTAGATGGGTGACCAATTATAGTGGTAAATAAAAAAAAAAAAAAGTTCCGTGACCGATCGTGCTCCGGGAGGTACGTTAAAAAGGGGGTCCCGGCTGCTTTACAGCAGTCGTTAAGTTACGTCAGAGGCCCTTGAGGCTACTTGAAAACTTCTGACACTTGGGCTTTACCACAGCCATAAGATATTTATTTATTTTTTTATTTTAAGTTACATTAAAATGTGTTACTTGATTAGGTAGTTAGACATGACAGAATGTTAAATGTTTAGTTGTTTAAGGTAAAATAAGGAAAATGTTAAAATAGGTATAATAATCATTGGTATTATGGTGGAATATTGGAATATTGATTTGTTTACTGTGAAAAAAGGGAGATGTTATGATATTATAAATATTATAAATATGAAATATTGTTACTAAATGTGAATGTGGCAACTGTGCATCTACCGGCGTAGACAGACACTATAATGATCGCGACGGCTCCCAAGAACGAGATGACGACAGTACGATCATGACTACGAGAATCATCGTGAACATGTAAAGACAAAAGACCTTGTATTACTTAATAAGTTAATAAATAAAGATATTTAACATATTCTAATAATGTGGTTTTATCATACATATTAGACATATGTAACATTTACCATTAAGCGAGATTTGTGAAAAACATGGCATCATCCTTTACGCCCTGCCGCCGAACACAACCCATATTCTTCAGCCTGCTGATGTCAGTGTATTTCGGCCGCTCAAACAAGAATGGAGAAACACAATACGGAAATGGCAAAGCCTACCAGAAAATATTAATGCTTCTGTTACCAAAACCAATTTCTGCAAAGTTTTTGAAACGACGTTAAAAGAAACAAATATGGAAAGTCATATCAGAAGCGGGTTTAGAAAGTGCGGGTTATTCCCCCTAGACCCCAATAACGTCGATTACACGAAATGTGTAAGGAATAAACATGAAAAAGAAGAATCTCAGAAAACAAACATTTTTGAAGAAACAGTAATGTCTGAAGAATGTAGGACAGCAGAGAAAGTTTTAAGAAAAATCGAAGCTGATCTGTACACCTATGGGATAAATGTGAATGTAATTTTTAATGAAATTCGGATTCTAGAAAACTCCCAAAATGACGTTAATACTGAAGCTGCTCGATTGTTAGGTACAAGTACAACATCTATTGATCTTGAAATAGGCTCGATTGTGAATCTTGATGATCCTCATGTGCAGTTAACCTCGATGGACTTCAATACTTACAATTATGACGAAAAACTTCCAGGCACCTCAGTATCCTCTAGTTCCTTGCCTAGAATTATCGTCGAAACTGAAGATGTCACTCACCAAGAAATTAAATGCAGTAATTCTGAGTCGTCCCCAAATCGGAATCTATTGGAGGTTGAAATAAATGGAACAGAAGCTGAACACTTCACTACATTAGACACCCAACGAGGAGAAAAATATAAAGAAACTCCAACGGAAATCCAACTAGAAATTAATGATGAAGCTCAGCAAAATCCAGAAATTGATTTATCTTGCAAAGAACAAATGAATGACATTTTAACTGAAAACATAACTGAAACATTAGAGAGTGAATACCAAGACTCAGAAAATATTATTTCGTCTAAACAATCTGAAACAGCCAGTCAACCCCTGAAGGATATAACAATTGAAGTTCATAATCACGAAGGCGATCCAGAACCAACCTTGAAAGCCGATTGTCAACCACACGAAATGGTGAACTCTGGAGGGCTTTCAACAGTCCCAGTTACAACAACGCCCAAAATATCAACTCCTTTTGATCAGCATCTGATTTATCCAGATGTGATAAATCATTCTAAAAACGAAAGTAATAAGGAGAAGCTCCCCAGCGCTATTTCTTCGGAGACATGGAGGAAATATCATAAAGAAAAAGACGAAGAAAAACAAATAAAAACTGAGAATATAGCAAAAAGGAAACAGGAAAGACTTGTTGCTAAGGAAAATAAAAAAATAGAAAGTGGAACTAAGAAAAAACGGACAGTAAGAACTAAAAGGGCTAAAATAATACTCCCAGTTCTAAGAGAGGACAACCTCGAATCAGTATCCGATTCAATTATTCAGGCAATTCAGTGCGTGTCTTGTGAAGGAATTTTAGAGAGCGATGCAGAAGATGATAGTGAGAAGAATATAGGTTGCGACTCCTGCCCGAGGTGGTATCATATGCGGTGCACCGAGTTTGCTAATATGCCATACGAAGAGGCGGCTGAGAAGGATTACATACCTATTATGTGATTTTTGTACATAATTTTTATATTTTATATAGAAGATTTTTTAAGTTTTGTTTTTATAAAATATATTTTATTTACTGCAGTACTTATTTTTCATTTTGTCTCTATTAAAATGCTTTGCGTAAACTATTTTTTATAATACACCTATAACCTACATAATTTTTCCCCCTTCACTTACACGAAGTAGTTTGGCCGACAAATGGAATCCGTTCCATGCATACTCGGCCTCTGGCTGAGAACCGGAAACGAAATGGCCGGTAATAGAACGTCAGTGGAAAAAAAATCATTGTTTTTTATATTTAGTGGGTTTTCAGATAATATTTATAAAATTTACTGCAATCAGTCTAAAAGAATTCATTGAGTAAGTGTTTCTGATGCTGACATCACATCAGCCATGACGCTGAAGTTGTAAGTTTGAATTTTATACATACATATATTCGGAACATGACGTTAATTGGCCGACAACCGGCGCATTCACCCTATTATAGGTAGCAGTTTTAGCTGAAAGTTACTGGACAGAAATAGAGATTTTTCCTTGGAATGAGAGTACTTTACAGAAAACATCGCATTTGTATCTATTTTTCAAAGTTACGATCACTGAAATCTAATACCAAATAAAAAAGTTCCAGCTTGAGATGTGTTATGCTAATTTACTGAAAAGTTTTAAAATGTGACATGACACCTTTATCCACTTATGTCTTCAGTTGTTCATGTGAAATGCAACATGATGGCCGACAAACCGCCAGTTGTCGGCCATGAGGCCGAAAAACGATAGTGCAGTGGCCGACAGAAATGCGTTTCAGGCCGACAACTGGTAAATGGTGTACTTTTACACAAAATAAATAAAATAATCTCAACAGGCAAAAATATGGCATTTTCAGTATATTTTTCGTAAAGTAGATACATTAGAGAATTCTGTTATAAAAGTACATGCACTTATTATGTATCACAATAGAAAAGCTATTTGTTTTCATCACAAACTGCTGTTAAATGGCCGACAACAGGTACGTTCACCCTATCTGCTTTTTTCATAAGATGAGTTTATTGTTTTTGTTTAGGAGATATTATTTTGTTGCTCTATTTTTTATATGTATGTATTTTACACTTTTCTTTAGGTACTTGTTTACAAGTAACGGTAGTTTCTATGGTGGTAATAAATTGTTTTTAACTTTTTTTTGTTATACTTAAGTGCACCAATTATCAGTATTATAAAGTACACAGGGGGTACTTTCTAGTTATGAAAGTACCCCCTGTATTAATGAGTGCTGGTAGTTGGTATACCTATGTAAATAACACGGGTCTCGTTCGATGCGATGGCAGGCAGATATAGGTAGACGTTCAGAAGAAAAGTCGAGAAATTATTATTGTTAATTTTTGATAGTTATTTTTATTGATTAATTGTGAAGTAATTACTACTAGAAGTAACTATTAGAATAAGGAAAGAATATTTATGAAATAAAGGCTTTAAATGTTGTTTCTTCAATTTACAGGTTACATTGTAACAACTTTATATTATTTATAACGAAAAATATTAATAAAAAATTTAATTTACAGAGAAACGCAATTGAGTCGTTATTCAAACAAAATTTACCAACATAAACTATTATAAAGCAACATTTTCGCAAATATTTCATTATGGAAAAACTGAGGTTTGAGTTCATTATAAAAGCTTCGCCTAGTGATCCAAAAACAAGCATTTTCGCAATAACCTCAATTGAAACAACGGAACGTGAAATATTTTGTATTCCAGAAGAATTCCAGCCCATGGGACTCCATGGGAAATTAAAAGAAACAGAAGCTTTCAAAAAAATGAAAAATACACTTAATATAAAACTTAAAAAAATATTAAACTTAATAAATTCAAAATTGTTGAAAATAAAAGAAACAGATATCAATAATCGAAAGTTAGTAAACTTGAGGACAATTAATGGTGAGAGAAAAACAGAAGGTCTGGTAAGATTAAAAATAAAAATTTATAATATTGAAAAATACATGAATGTCTTCATTGTAGATGATAAAAATTTTAATTAAGTATGATTTTCTGATTGGGTTGGATTGTATTAAAGAATGTAAATTAAATCAAGATGATAACTTAATAATCTCACAGAATAAACTTTCTATAAATGATAAAGATGTAAACATTCCTGAATATTCAGGTAAGAAACAAAAAATGAAAGATATCGTCTTGATTGAAGGGTTAAGTTACACAGAAAAATTTTAAGGAACATGTAAATACAAATAATCTTGAGGTTTTAATAAATCATTTAAATATTAGTCAATAAATAGAAATAGAAAAACTAATAGATAAATACAGGGTGTTAAGAAAATGGCGGATAAACTCTTCAGTACATTGTAGGGGACACTCAGTAGAGTACGGGAAAAATAATTAAAAAAATTCTGGTCTTCAATTTGGTGAGATAAAAAATGCCAAAGTTAACATTTTACTATCTTTGTTTTTCAGTATTTGCAAAAACTAGATGATTTTACAAATATAAAAAAGGGTACTTTAATCGTTATCAATTTAAAAAAATGCTTAAGATGTATTACTGGCTTGGAAAATTTAATAAGAATTTTTTTTATTTTCTAAGATGCTGAAAAAAAAGCATTTGGCAACAACGGTTTTGATACCTTGACTACCTACATTGTTAGAAATTAGACGAAATTACCAAATACCAACTGTTATCGTGTTAAACGTTGCCAAATTTATTGTTCAATATTTTCGTTATATCTTTTAAAATGTAGCTCTGGAATTTTTTAAATTATTTTTCCCGTACTTTACTGAGTGTCCCCTACGATGTACTGAAGAGTTTATCCGTCATTTTCTTAACACCCTGTATAAATCGGTCTTTGCTAAAGACAGATACGATATTGGGTCTGTAAGAGATTGCGAAGCACATATTGATCTAGTGGTAGAGAAATATTGCTGTAAACGTCCGTACAGATGTACAATAATTGAAGATAAGAAAGAAATAGAAGAACAGGTAGCAAAATTATTAGAACATAACTTAATCGAAGAGTCGTATAGTCCATTTGCCGCCCCAGTGACTTTAGCATATAAAAAAGAAGAGAAAAAGAAATCTAGATTATGCATAGATTTCCGAGATTTAAATAAGATTGTAGTCCCACAATCACAACCTTTTCCTATGATCGAAGATCTAATGATAAAAACAGGTACCTAAATGTACATTTTTTTCAACTTTGGACTTAAATTCAGCGTTCTGGTCAATCCCTTTAAGAATACAGGACAAACAAAAAACAGCATTTGTTACCCAGGAAGGGCATTATCAATGGACATGCCTGCCCTTTGGTTTGAAAACCTCCCCAGCTATTTTTCAAAGAATTTTAAGCAATATAATAAGAAAATATAAACTCGCGCGCTTTGCAGTAAACTATATAGACGATATTCTCGTTTTTTCAAAAACTTTTGAAGAACACCTGAGTCACTTATTGGAAGCAATTCTAAGGTTTTAGATAAAAATTTTCAAAATGCATTTCTGCATCGAACTCAGTGAAATATTTAGGTCACATAATTGAGAAAAACTCCATCAAACCATTAAAGGATAACTTAGTTTCCATGCAAAATTTTCCGGTTCCAGAAAAACAAAAAAACGTTCGCCAGTTCTTAGGGAAAATAAATTATTACAATAAATATATACCAAACATTGCACTAATTCTAGATCCTCTACATCATTTATTAAGAAAAAATACGAAAATTTATCTGGTCAGAAGAATGTGAAAAGTCATTCAATAAAATAAAATCATTACTTTGCTCACAGCCAATTTTAAGGATTTTTGACCCGGACTTACCGATTAATATATATGTTATAGGCAATGTATATAATCCGGTATTGTATATAATACCTAGTCATTGTATACATTGCCTAAAACGTCCAGGCAATGTGTGAAATACGATTTATTTCATACATTGCCTAGGTATTGTATAGAATACCAGAAGCGCATCAGGCAATGTGTATAATGAACGACAACGGGCAACGAAACGTGCACCCTACTACTAAGGGCTAAACTTAATTTGCCCTCCAATAATTCATATATTCGTATAGGTGGTATTCAAGTTTATTTTTTTTTTTGTTAAATAAGTAGGTAGGCACCAGTTATTACAACAGGTATATGTACTTCCATTACCTATGCAGTTAGGTACGTGAATAACGCTTTCCTGACTGTTGATATCATTTTCTAAAGGGACAGTCAAAGTAAATGACCTGACCTGACCTGAGTGACCTGACCAATTTGTAAAACATGTATACCTACTTAATTGTTTAAAAACTCTATTTCATACATTGCCCATGGTTCAACGGGCATTCTATACAATGCCTAGCCATTGTATACATTAGACAAAAGCATGCATTATGGCTGTCTGGGGTGTATCCTATCCTATGGCGCAAGCCGAACCCACCGTGCCTTTTATTTTATTTTTATTTTTATTTCATTGCATTCTGCTCACGGGATCCGTGATCTAAACTGTGCTGTGTGTTGGTAGATACATTGTACTGAAGAGTCCCAAACAGGACGAAACACGTGTCTATAATTTCCGCCTCTGCTCACAGCACAACATCAATGGATGGCATGTTGTCTGACAACATGTCATTCATCTTTTGTCTAGCAACGTCTAGTAGGGGCTTTACCTACTTCATGCACACCGGAGGGCACTGCACTCATTTTTGGCATGCATTATGGCTGTCTGGGGTGTATCCTATGGCGCAAGCCGAACCCACCGTGTCTTTTATTTTATTTTTATTTTTATTTCATTGTATACATTACCTAGGTAAAGTATGAAATAGTTTAAGAAATTAAAATCATTTCATACATTGCCTGAACGATCCCGGTATTGTATACATTGCCTAGGTATTGTATAGAATCCCTGCACTATACACATTACCTATAACATATACACGGATGCAAGCATGCAAGGAATTGGAGCAGTATTAAAGCAGAAAAAACATAACGGAGATGAAAAACCGGTAGCATATTTTTCAAAAAATTTAACGAAACTCAAAAAAGAAAAAAACCAATATATTTATAATGCTTAGCAATAAAGGAAGCTGTAAAATTCTGGCAACACTGGCTCATTGGGAAAAGAGTAACAATATATACGGATCACAAACCTTTAGAAAATCTAAGAATAAAATCCAGAACAGATGAGGAACTGGGGGACTTGACATTTTACTGAGCATTTTACTTATCACAGTATGATATTGACAGGAAGCAGACTGTCTGAGCAGGAATCCCGTTTTAGAACCAACCGAAAATGCAAAAGAAACTTTGAAAATTGTTAATTTAATAAGTTTGAAAGATATCAAAAACGACCAAAACAGGAACAAAGCACTGCAAAAGAAAAGAGATAAATTAAAACTGAAGAACGATATTTATTACAGTAAATACAAAAGAAGAGAAAAAATTATTCTCTCAGAAGATTTTAGTAAGAGGTTAATAAGAACCATCTCTTATTGCAAAATGATTTGAATAATGTTCAAGAATGGGCAGTGGGAAATGGCTTCGAATTTAACACCAGTAAATGTGCTGTGATTTTCTTTTATAAAAACTCATTTAATAAGTATGATTATGACATGGGTGGTCAGGAGCTGGTAGGTGTCGATGACATATAAAGGATCTTGGAATCTATCTCGATAGCACATTAAGCTTTGAACCACATATTAATTATATTATCAATAAAGCCTCATCCAAATTATGCATGATAAGTCGTTTCTCAAGGCAATTTAATGACTCCTCAATTTTCCTGTCTCTTTATAAATCATTAGTTAAACCGACTTCAACATATGCCTCAGAAATTTGGTCCCCAAAGACAGAAAAACTAAAATATGAAATAGAAAAAATTCAGCATAATTAAGTTTTTACGATCTTACTCTTTTCGAATTGGCTCACCGTTACCTTTCAATTATCATAATTATAATGATCTACTTAAATTAACTGGTTTGCCAACTTTACAAAATACCCGACTTTACCAAGATATACTATTTTTGTATAAAATTACTTCTCATCTCATTGATTCCTCTGATTTACTTATCTCGCTAAATTGGCACGTGCCAGCTAGGCTGCTTCGACCCACAAATGTTACCTTCTCCAAAGATATATTACTCTGCGGAGTATAAGCATCAAGATACATTGACAAGAGCCTGTAACATTTTCAATGATGAACTGGGTGACATAAACATTAATCACGTTCGGTTGTCTAGATTTGAGAGATTAATGTACCATAAGGTCCTTTTTTCAACATAGTTGTTAATTAATTTGGATATATTTTGTAATACTGTATAGTTTTGTATTATAGTGATATAATAAGTTGTTGTATATTGGGCTTTGCCCGTGTAATAAATAAATAAATAAATAAATAAATAAATAAATAAATAAATAAATAAATAAATAAATACACAATAAGTACGTATTGTCACATAGGAAGAACCCAGATGCAAAACAAAGTCACACCATTTTATACAGCAAAAAATATCGTGTGAGCAAATATGAAAACGTAATTTAGGTGGGTCCTGGAAAAAAATTTCATGTCTTAGATTGAGTCCTATGATAAAAACACTGTCATCTATTTTAAATGTCTTGTTTTTCTTATTTTGTGATTTTGAGTGGTCTGGTCTGGGGTGCGTTCATGAATTACACTTTGCATCATACATGAAAAACTCTGGATGCGTTCATATAAATAAGCAGTTCGCTTGATGGATAAAAATCTATACTGAAGTTTCAGAATAGTAGGCACTAAGTTCTTAGAAATATTACGGACTTAAAGTAAACACATTGTTGCCAGCTTTTAATTCTTGGTGTTTTATCATTTTGTATTTTTATCATTCACATGCAGGTAAATGGTTGTAGGATAAAAAATACTGTGTTTTATTTGTTGAGTAATTTTTCTGCTATAATAATTTCACAACATCGATATTTAATAGCAAAAGATGTAGAATTTCAATGAGGTTCGGTCCCTTAAAATATAATATATGGCAACATTACAGCAGTGTCAACAAGTACAAAGGATAAGCAGGTCCAACTTGCAGTAAGGTAAAGTAAGATGGATATATATCGAGCATGCTGCCAGTCCGTCCAAGGCAGCTCCGTATTCAGTGGCGTATCGTTCATGCTATTTTCGTGAGGGGCTGCAATATAACATTTATCGCTCCTTTAAATCCTTAATATTTTATTTTTATGTTTATATTTGCTGAATTATTGAAGCATCACAAAAATTAAAAAACGCATGAAAATGAATGAAAAAGAATTCGCGGCAGTGGAATAACCTGAACAAAAAGAAAAGTTGTTTGTTTTGGGCTGTTATTGGATGTCGATCGGGACTTGTATATTTTTCTCTTTCTGTTTTCTGGTTGTCAGAAAAGAAAAATTAATATTACCGGGGGAAGAAGATTCTCGACTCTCGGGAACAACAAAATTTTGAATATTTCATATTGTTCATAGACAATCTGTGAAGTAATTAAGAAATACAAGCTAGAAAAAATCAATATCTTACTAATTTGTTAATAATTAGTTATTAGTTAATTATTTGGTAAAATAATAATACAATAATGATTCCTGTTTTGGGAATGAACTGAGTTCCAGGATACAGAAAAAGTTTAACTATAAGAAATTTACGGAATTACCATCCCGGAAAAACCCATACCCGGTCGACAATAAAGTGCATAATTAGTGGGGATAGCTTGGTTGCTTTAAGGGTCGCTCATCAGATTTCCTGTCTGAATCTTATTTCTCAGTTCTCACTGTGGTGTAAACGGGAAAGAAGCAAGCTTCTTTGAGTGCCGAAGTGAAATACTGTTTAAATTTAAAGTTGTGAGCAATATGGAAGGCGAGAGCAGCCAAAGTAAACGTCGTCGTACGAATTTATCTACAGGAGAAAAAACTATTATATACAACGTGTATTGTGGACTCCGTGAAAGGAATCAAAGTATGTTGGTAAACGATGTAGTTGCTTTGTGTAGTGATTTAACCAAAGTGTCAACTAGGAGTGTACACCGAATCTTGAAAACTTTCAAAGAGTCCAAAGGCGGAACAGAAAAGGTAGCTGAAAATATTGAAACAAGGGGGAGAAAACGCATTGACATTGATGATGACATAAAATACGCCGTTCGGAGAAAATTTCATTCGTTCTTTTTCCGAAATGAAATTCCAACATTAAAAGCAATCGCTGCCGAAATCAATTCGGATGACGCAATGCCGAAAATATCGCGACGTGTCTTATTGCGGACATTAAGACAAATGAACATAAGGCATATGAAAAGGCAGAGAAAAAGTCTTCTTATAGAAAGAGAAGAAATAATTTTGTGGCGGAGAAATTATTTACAAAAAATTCGAGAGTATCGTCGTGAAGGGAAGAAAATATATTTCTTAGACGAAACTTGGCTGAATCAAGGTCATACTGTTTCGAAAATTTGGCAAGATTTGGAAATAACAAGCCGTCGACAAGCTTTTTTTGAAGGTTTTTCCACAGGACTAAAAGCGCCAGCGGGCAAGGGGCGGAGGCTCATAATAACTCACATAGGTAGTGATTCGGGTTTTTTGGAAAACGGATTGCTACTTTTCGAATCGAAGAAAACTAGTGACTACCATGAGGAAATGGATGCGGAAAAATTCGAAAGCTGGTTTTTAAAAATTTTACCAAGCCTTGAGCCAAATTCGGTCGTGGTAATGGACAATGCTTCCTACCATAGTCGACGATTGGAGCCATCGCCAACAACTGCATGGCGAAAAGGTGACATCATTAACTGGCTGGCTCAAAGAAATATACCATTTGATGACAACATGTTAAAAGTGCAACTATTGAACATCGCAAGGGCACAAATACCTCATTTTAAGAGATATGCTGTCGACGAATTGGCTCGCGAGTGCAACATCATTGTACACCGCCTCCCTCCTTACCACTGTGAACTGAATCCTATAGAACTTATTTGGGCTCAAATAAAAAACCAAGTGGCGAAACAAAACGTGACCTTCAAGATGGATGAAGTGAAACGCCTGCTAGCTACTGCAATAGGAGATGTGACGGCTGAAACATGGAGAAACTGCATCCGACATACTACAAAAGAAGAAGACAGAATGTGGGATCTAGACACAATAGTTGATGTTTCGGTTGAGCCATTAATTATCAACTTGAACGATAACGGTGATCGGGATAGTTGTCCATCATCCGACGATTTTTCTTCTGACGATGACTAAGGTACTATTTTTTTCCTATTTTCTTTGCTATTTTTATTTTTGCTATATGCTATATTATTTACTATATGCTATATTATTTGGAAGTTTACAATTATATTTCTCAATAAATTCATTATTGTCTGAACCTATTTTGATATTTTGCGTCCGCCACTGAATGCTCCAACTGAGCGCTTATACGTCACGACCACTTCAGAATAGTAGGCACTAAGTTCTCGGAAGTGGTCGTGACGTATAAGCGCTCAGTTGGAGCATTCAGTGGCGGACGCAAAATATCAAAATAGGTTCAGACAATAATGAATTTATTGAGAAATATAATTGTAAACTTCCAAATAATATAGCATATAGTAAATAATATAGCATATAGCAAAAATAAAAATAGCAAAGAAAATAGGAAAAAAATAGTACCTTAGTCATCGTCAGAAGAAAAATCGTCGGATGATGGACAACTATCCCGATCACCGTTATCGTTCAAGTTGATAATTAATGGCTCAACCGAAACATCAACTATTGTGTCTAGATCCCACATTCTGTCTTCTTCTTTTGTAGTATGTCGGATGCAGTTTCTCCATGTTTCAGCCGTCACATCTCCTATTGCAGTAGCTAGCAGGCGTTTCACTTCATCCATCTTGAAGGTCACGTTTTGTTTCGCCACTTGGTTTTTTATTTGAGCCCAAATAAGTTCTATAGGATTCAGTTCACAGTGGTAAGGAGGGAGGCGGTGTACAATGATGTTGCACTCGCGAGCCAATTCGTCGACAGCATATCTCTTAAAATGAGGTATTTGTGCCCTTGCGATGTTTAATAGTTGCACTTTTAACATGTTGTCATCAAATGGTATATTTCTTTGAGCCAGCCAGTTAATGATGTCACCTTTTCGCCATGCAGTTGTTGGCGATGGCTCCAATCGTCGACTATGGTAGGAAGCATTGTCCATTACCACGACCGAATTTGGCTCAAGGCTTGGTAAAATTTTTAAAAACCAGCTTTCGAATTTTTCCGCATCCATTTCCTCATGGTAGTCACTAGTTTTCTTCGATTCGAAAAGTAGCAATCCGTTTTCCAAAAAACCCGAATCACTACCTATGTGAGTTATTATGAGCCTCCGCCCCTTGCCCGCTGGCGCTTTTAGTCCTGTGGAAAAACCTTCAAAAAAAGCTTGTCGACGGCTTGTTATTTCCAAATCTTGCCAAATTTTCGAAACAGTATGACCTTGATTCAGCCAAGTTTCGTCTAAGAAATATATTTTCTTCCCTTCACGACGATACTCTCGAATTTTTTGTAAATAATTTCTCCGCCACAAAATTATTTCTTCTCTTTCTATAAGAAGACTTTTTCTCTGCCTTTTCATATGCCTTATGTTCATTTGTCTTAATGTCCGCAATAAGACACGTCGCGATATTTTCGGCATTGCGTCATCCGAATTGATTTCGGCAGCGATTGCTTTTAATGTTGGAATTTCATTTCGGAAAAAGAACGAATGAAATTTTCTCCGAACGGCGTATTTTATGTCATCATCAATGTCAATGCGTTTTCTCCCCCTTGTTTCAATATTTTCAGCTACCTTTTCTGTTCCGCCTTTGGACTCTTTGAAAGTTTTCAAGATTCGGTGTACACTCCTAGTTGACACTTTGGTTAAATCACTACACAAAGCAACTACATCGTTTACCAACATACTTTGATTCCTTTCACGGAGTCCACAATACACGTTGTATATAATAGTTTTTTCTCCTGTAGATAAATTCGTACGACGACGTTTACTTTGGCTGCTCTCGCCTTCCATATTGCTCACAACTTTAAATTTAAACAGTATTTCACTTCGGCACTCAAAGAAGCTTGCTTCTTTCCCGTTTACACCACAGTGAGAACTGAGAAATAAGATTCAGACAGGAAATCTGATGAGCGACCCTTAAAGCAACCAAGCTATCCCCACTAATTATGCACTTTATTGTCGACCGGGTATGGGTTTTTCCGGGATGGTAATTCCGTAAATTTCTTATAGTTAAACTTTTTCTGTATCCTGGAACTCAGTTCATTCCCAAAACAGGAATCATTATTGTATTATTATTTTACCAAATAATTAACTAATAACTAATTATTAACAAATTAGTAAGATATTGATTTTTTCTAGCTTGTATTTCTTAATTACTTCACAGATTGTCTATGAACAATATGAAATATTCAAAATTTTGTTGTTCCCGAGAGTCGAGAATCTTCTTCCCCCGGTAATATTAATTTTTCTTTTCTGACAACCAGAAAACAGAAAGAGAAAAATATACAAGTCCCGATCGACATCCAATAACAGCCCAAAACAAACAACTTTTCTTTTTGTTCAGGTTATTCCACTGCCGCGAATTCTTTTTCATTCATTTTCATGCGTTTTTTAATTTTTGTGATGCTTCAATAATTCAGCAAATATAAACATAAAAATAAAATATTAAGGATTTAAAGGAGCGATAAATGTTATATTGCAGCCCCTCACGAAAATAGCATGAACGATACGCCACTGAATACGGAGCTGCCTTGGACGGACTGGCAGCATGCTCGATATATATCCATCTTACTTTACCTTACTGCAAGTTGGACCTGCTTATCCTTTGTACTTGTTGACACTGCTGTAATGTTGCCATATATTATATTTTAAGGGACCGAACCTCATTGAAATTCTACATCTTTTGCTATTAAATATCGATGTTGTGAAATTATTATAGCAGAAAAATTACTCAACAAATAAAACACAGTATTTTTTATCCTACAACCATTTACCTGCATGTGAATGATAAAAATACAAAATGATAAAACACCAAGAATTAAAAGCTGGCAACAATGTGTTTACTTTAAGTCCGTAATATTTCTAAGAACTTAGTGCCTACTATTCTGAAACTTCAGTATAGTGCCTACTATTCTGAAACTTCAGTATAGCATCGTTCATAAATTGCCGATAACGACGCTTGAAGTGCACTCGGAGTTTTGAATAAACACATGTGTGAATCAATTCTGTGCATAATATTAGTAAATTACGAAAATTAGTATCAAATTAAAAAAAGTGTGAATCTGGCAGTTCTAATACTTTTTAATTATTATTTTCTTTTTTTTCTCGTTCGAATTGCGTTCATTAATAAATCTGACGATATTCCGGCAAATGTAAGGTATCACTCTGGTTGTTATACACATAAACGTCAATTTCTGTTTATGAACGCATTCCACCTTCAGGGCCGTATTTGTTTTTTTGGACCGTGCCACCTATCTGGACTTTTTTAGGTAAGGGTGTGACGAGGCAAGATTCCGTTGGCACAGTTATTTAGGAGAAGCAACTTTATAGGAACAGTTTTTCGAAAAAAAAAATGGGCGAGCGACTATCCGCAAAAATTTATAAACATTATTTCCAGAAGAGTTTCCCATTTATATTTGGTTATGTTACTTTATTCTTGTTTGATTTTATTTTTATATCTTGTGGTGGATTCTTTCTGGTCTGTGTTTATGTTAAACTAAATGTTTACTTAATAAGCAGATAGATAATAATTAGATAAGTAATAGGGCCTTGAATAAATACCTACCATTTTACAAAGGGCAAACTGCACTATTATTAGGTAATAATTGTAATGTATGGGTGTTATCACGAATGCCTCCTTATTGGTGTGCGCTCGGTCGCGGCAGATACGGAAGCAGGCAGAAATGAACGACGGTAAAGCAGGTACCAATTTAATTGTTCGTGGTACAAAACTGACTGTATAATACTCGTATGTAATATATGTATACAGTGCTTCCCAAAAGTAACGGATAAATTCGATAAAACGGAGAGGGCTGTTTTTTTGAAAAAATAAAAAAACAGGTCGATTTTGCTTTTGAGTTGTTCAACTTTTGACATAATATTGGGGTATACAGGGTGATGCGCGAAAAAGTGGTGACGTCATCGGCATTTTTTTTAAATGGCAACCCTTATTTTTTATTCCATTTTTTGATACTTCATTTAATTGCCAGTATGGTAATGTAATCAATTTGTAACCTTAAATAAGGAACTTTCTGAGAAAACAGCTTGTGAGTCGAAATTGTGCACTTTTTATTGATGTGAAAATCGGAACATTAACAATAAAAATAAAAAAATATCAAATAAAAATGACTGTTTCCATGGTAATTTTATAAGATCTGTCTATTAAATTAAGTCTATTAAATTAAATCTGTTAAATTAAATTAAATTAAATCTATTAAATCTGTCTATTGAATTGAATGTCTCCAAATTAAGTTATTTTCACAGAAATTTCGTCGTTTAAGGTTACAAAATGATTACATTACCGTATTGGCAATTGAATGAAGTATCAAAAAATGGAATAAAAAATAAGTGTTGCCATTTAAAAAAAATACAGATGACGTCACCACTTTTTCGCGCATCACCCTGTATACCCCAATATTATGTCAAAAGTTGAACAACTCAAAAACAAAATCGACCTGTTTTTTTATTTTTTCAAAAAAACAGCCCTCTCCGTTTTATCGAATTTATCCGTTACTTTTGGGAAGCACTGTATACTGAATTAATTCTCGGTGTCCATTATTAATTAATATGATAACGTCTTAGACTATATTAATAAATATGGACCGCGCCTTCCCTATCTTAGCTTGAAGTCAGTTTTGGTTTGTTGATATTCTCTCTCGCACTCATATGCTGCTTGTGGTGGGGTAAGGGGAACGACGTAAAACGTAAACAAACCGACCACAAGGGCAGGGGCGCGCTCGAGTTCAGTTATTAAGGGCAATGTAAATGTAATAATTACATAAATTATAATAATGATCACAATATTCATATGTATTATTATTTTATTTGCAGTTTTTGTTACAAAAAATATAAATTATGGGAATACTAATAGATATTAAATTAAGAAAATATATACTTATACCTACCTATACAAAATAAAAGGTACAAAAAGGTAATAACAATTTAGCAAATAAAAAATCGATAGGAAAGTCGGAAAGCAATAATATACATCAGTACATAAAATATTTTTTCAATTTCTTACATATTTAGTTTATTTTATTCTAAAAATAAATAAACGAACCTAATTAAAAATTTGTCAGATACCTAATCACTAATTTTAAAATGCCCTGTATTACTAAAGTTTTGTTCTGATATTGCTGGGAGTGAATTCTTCTCAATTTTAGAAGAATTAATTGCCGATAAAAAATGAAAGATCATGGAAAAAGTTCACCACATTTTAAAAATTTGCAACTTAAAATTAGTAAGTTTTGGCTTCTGAAGTTAACACTTTTAAATGTACTAAGGTACTTTCTTAGAAATGGTTGGAATTTCACAAAGATAAAATTTAATAAATTATAAAAAAGATATATACCACTTGAATAGAATTCGGAGTCTTCTAATACAAATAGATAAAAATTATAGTTATTATAGAAAATAACTTTTATTCTTCCAAGGATGATTCTTGAGTATTTTTCGGTTATTATCAAAATAATTCTACCCAATTTTTCCTATAATAGTTTGATTACTTGAATAATAAACAAGTAACAATAATTTTAACAATGAAATCATTTATCAAAACTATATCTTTGAAAATTTCACTTTCCACACACAAAAAAAATTACACACAAAAAATGTAATGAATTATTTTTAACCTTTTGAATTACTTTATCAAGTTTTTAGTTTAGTTCGTGGTTGTAAGTTATGTCTTTCACTTGTGTCCCAGAAAATGAGTAACAAAATAACACCTTCTATATTTAAACTCATGCAGTCTGTAAATATTATTTAATTCAGTTGTTATTAATATTTCATTTATGCTTACAAATGTTTGTCTTTCTGAAAAAGAGCTAATCACACCATAAAAATTTGGGTTTAATAAAAAGATAAAAGTGTAAACCTAATTAATTGGCTACAATCCCCATATAATTCAAATTGCATATTATATTATCAGCCAAAACAAATCAGCCAAAAAAAAAACCAGCCGAAAACGTGGCTGGTCAACACGAGACTTGATGGGAGATCAGAGTGATTTATTAATAATTATTAATTAATCTTTATTAATATTTAAAACGTAACTGATTGTTATGAGAATTTTAATACCGTTTCTAAACTAATCAAAAAGGTAATAATACGAATATTATTTAAAAATATATGCTTACCTGTCACTACAATTATTATTACACTCTACGCCCATGACCATGTATCCTTTGTTTTGATTGATGGCTTTGGGTTGCTTACGTAGGAAACTGACAGACTTACCTTCTTTCGAAGTTTTTTCAAAAACAGAACACGTTTTCGCCACTTTTTTTTAACTTAATTGAAAAATTAATTATTAAAGCTTAAAACGAGTGAAAGCTAGAGCTAAAAATATAAATAGCAAGGAACTTACAACTGTTTGAAAAACACCAACCCTTATTGTGGTGTTATGTAAACAAACGGTCTGACAGGATGTAAACATTCATGTTGCCAGATGTAGCAAAGTAAAACGGGTATAAGGGATCCAGCGATTTACAGCCCAACAATTATCACTGGAGAGGTTGCGCTGTTTTATTGTAAGTGCCAGTATTATTATTGATCTGGCATTCATTGTTTTGAACAGTCTTGTTTAAAGAGAGAGGGATGTCGGAACACTTTTACAGTGTTTATGTCTTGGTCCATCTTTTATTTAATAGTCATTGGATAACGTATTAAGTCTAATGCGTTACAATGTGTCAAAATACAGTGTCACGGATGTGGATAAGTGTAATGGCGTTTATATTTCGGCTGCGAGATGGCTACGGGTAAAAGCATGATGGGACTGCAACAGGAATTCCATCCAGGAATGGATTGGATAATTCACCAGAAAAAGTTGGAGCAATTTTTTCTAATAAACGGGATTAAAGAAGGAATAAAGCGAGGAATTTTATTAAATGGCCTATCCGAGGATGCTTATAAATTAATAGAAAGTGAAATAATGGATTCAAGACACGCCCGGGGTTCCTTTACAGCGGGCCCGGACGGTGTACCTAGCTTTGTGGTGAAGGATTGTGCGGGCGTTTTCACTGAACCCATGTCTATTATTTTCAATCTTATAATAAAAACTCAGACATTTCCGGTTTTATGGAAGAGAGCTTGGATTACTCCTTTGTTAAAGTAGGGAGATGCCACTGAGATCACTAATTATCGACCTATCTCTCTGCTGTGCAACTTTTCTAAATGTTTCGAGTCCATCTTATACCGGCGCATATACGGCCACGTAAAGAGTTTCATATCGCCATCCCAGCACGGCTTCGTGGAGGGTCGTTCCACAACGACTAACTTAGCAACCTTCTCTCAATTCATATCGGAGGCGTTAGACGGTCAGGATCAGGTGGACGTTGTTTACACCGATTTCCAGAAGGCCTTTGATCGCCTAGATCATTATGTCTTACTGAAGAAACTGGACCTTTACGGCTTTGCTCCGTCCCTTATGTCCCTAATCAGGTCCTATCTTCTTGAGCGGAGGCAGTCTGTGAGGTATAGAAATTTCACGTCATCTACATTCATATCTACTTCCGGGGTGCCACAGGGTTCTAACTTGGGTCCGCTATTATTTTTATTGTTCATCAACGATCTACCACTAAGGTTGACATGTGAGTCCTTGATGTATGCTGATGACCTCAAGATGTATACAAGAGTTAGCTCCACACGCGACTGTATAGCCCTTCAAGAGAATATCAATTCTCTTACTTCATGGTGTGACGAACATAGCTTAAATTTAAATATAGCCAAATGTTGTGTTATGACTTTCTCAAGAAGACGCTTCTACTCAAACTTCGATTACTCGGCGCATGGTATCACTCTGAACAGATCCGAATCTGTCAGAGACCTGGGGGTTCTATTCGACAGTCAGTTTAACTTTTCCCGTCATATCCTTGACACAACAGCCAAAACCTTTAAATTGTATGGCTTTATCTATCGTAAATGTAGAGATTTCAAGGACATCAGTGCCCTCAAGAGTTTATTTTTCTGTCTCATTAGATCTAGACTAGAGTATGCGTCCATAATCTGGTTTCCCATTTATAAAACGCATATTACCGTCATTGAGTCCGTCCAAAGACAGTTCCTAAAGTTTCTGTTTTGGGTTGTGCATGGTGCCTACCCCGAGAGGGGCTGCGACCACTCTATCTTATTACAGACTTCTAATGTTGTCTCATTGGAAGCCAGGCGTATTGTCGCAGTCGTACGTTTACTGCATGGTTTGTTACACAACGGTGTTGATTGTGCGTGGTTGTTGAGCAAGCTGTGTTTGGTCGTCCCGAGGTTAAATGCTAGGCAACACACTTATTTGTACTGTCCGCCTTGTCGGACAAATATAATGAGGCGCTCTCCTATTGCTATTATGTGTCACTATTTTAACGATATATCTGAACACTGTGACTTAAATTTTGACAGTAAGGGTGATATCTTGAGTGTCGCAGCCGGCAGCGGCTTTTACAACGCCTGATGAATTTTGTTGTTGTTAAATTTAATTACCTATACTTATTTTATCAATTAATTAGGTACTTATCTACCCTCTCTGGGGGGTCATGTACTCGCGGAACACAATGGTCGCTTGTTGCCGGTCATTGTTTTTTTACATTTCCTTTTTGTTATTATCATTTTCTGTAATTGGGTGTCGTCACCTGTTGAAAATAAACGTTATTATTATTATTATTAATAGAAAATTTATGTGTGCCCTCGAAACCTGATACGTTGAGCTATGAGGATCTAGTTGCGAAATTTCATGTACATTTTGCACCAGCAAAAGTGGTTCGCGTAGAACAGTACCATTTTTACAACGCAAAGCAGGACGAAGAAGAGACGTTACCAAATTGGGCCGCACGAGTGAAAAATCTAGCGGCTAGCTGTGAATTCCAATGAAAGCGAAATATTCGTAGTCGATAAATTTATTATGGGACTAGAACCGGGTAAAGTGCGCGATCGGTTATTCACGGAGGGGGCCAACCTAAATCTAGCCGAAGCTTTAAAGATAGCGGTAGCAGCCGAATGTGCCAATGTAGGGTATGAGGTATATGGAAATCAGTACCCTCAAGCCGTGAAAATGGAGTCGGGCGATGTACATAGGATGTCCCGGTTTGACCGTACCAGGATAGCACCCAGCACCAGGGGGCCCGCAGGAAGAGCCGAACGTCGTGTGGAATCGTACAGCAGCAGCAGTGCAACGACGAGCCATCCCAGACCCAATTTCATTGGATATGGGCAAGGAAGTTCACAGAGTAGGGGCGGTGGAGGATGTCCATGCTGCGGATGGAACCACCGACGAGCGGAGTGCCCGTATCGTGAGTACAGTTGTGATTTCTGTGGCGTTAAAGGCCATCTAAAACGTAAGTGTGCGCAGAGAAGTAATGACAAACACCATTTCTTATGTGAGATGAATAATGTAAATGATCAGCAAGTTGTTGGTCTTAGCAATGATGATGTGGTTCCTAATGATAGTTTTAAGGAATTATCCTTATTTAATTTAAAAGATCACCTTGATGTAAATTATTGCACCTCAGGAGGAGACAAACAAGTTGATAACTATCGGTTTATCACGGTCAAGAATAATTTAGAGCCAATTTTTATTTTAGTTGAGATAAAAGGCAGATTGTTCCGTATGGAAGTTGATTGTGGATCGAGAAAATCAGTCATATCAAAGCAGTTTTATGACGAAAATTTTAATTGTTTTCCATTGAGGGGTTCCAAAGTATTTCTTGCGGGACTATGTAAGAATTAAAATTAATATCTTAGGGTAGTTGCACCAATAAGGGAACAGTCACCAGCGAAGGAACAATCGCACTTATTTTTAAAGATAATAAGAATTTCTTGGTTGAAACAATTCTCGTCAAATGGTGATATGTAAATTTGGTACTAATTCTTTGGTTTCTTAGGTTTGCACCTCTCTTAACCTATAATTTCATGTTACAAAGTGAGTGTAAACTACACCATGCACAACAATGCCTCGTTTTGTGGAAGGAAAATTAAGGTAAGAGGTATGCAGCCTAGACTTTACAAGCATGTGGCAAGCTAAAAAATAGCTTTTGAAATTGTATTTTTCTTTTATTTGTTAGAAATTGACTCTAATTAAGTAGGTTACGTGTTTAAAACAATAAGGGTGGAGTGCTAGAACGCTAATTAAAGATTTGTCAGATAATTATTGATTTTAAATTGCAAATTTTGAAAATAGGGTGAATATTTTGAATGGTCTTTCATTTTTTATCAGTAATTAACTGTTCTTAAAGGGAGTTAAACTTATTTTCAGCAATTTCAGACCACATTTTGATAATACAGGGCATTTTAAAATCAGTAATTATCTGGCAGATCTGTAGTTAACGTTCTAGCACTCCACCGTAAGAGTTTCGATATTATATTAATTTTTATAATGTTTCTTCACTGGATACAAAAATGAACAAATTCTAATGAAGGAACAAAGCGTTGCTTCACTGGATTTAATGTCTGTTACATTCTAAACATTGTTTAGGTGTTAAATGGTCTGCTTTATAAGCTTATAACGTACCCTGCATAGATCAAGTCATAATTAAGCTTCCATCCAGTAAGGGAACATGCTTTATGGTGTGTTCCTTTACTAGTTTACTTATGTTCCTTCACTAGAAATTCATTGTTCAGGCTCATAAAATGGAATGTAAAAAACCATATTTTACGTTTTATCTACACCCAAAAAGAAGAGGCTGCGCATATGGTCCATCATAATAGCCTTGGCCTTAATGCAGCAGCGAAACAATTACGTATATGAACTTAGCGAAACACTTTCAACAAATCGACGCGCGCATAGTGCCATTATTTACCGTTTTTTTGCCGTTAATTAATTGTGCAAAAAAAAAATTTGCCGCTCTTATTTTTTAAAAAATACAGGGTGTTTCGCTAACTTCACGTGAAGTTAGCGAAGCAGTTTCTGCAAATGATTTGCAAATCGCCGCGCGATAGTTGAATCATTTGCCGTTTTTTTGCCGTTAATTAGTTGTGCAAAAAAAAAATTTGCCGCTCTTATTTTTTAAAAAATACAGGGTGTTTCGCTAACTTCACGTGAATTTAGCGAAGCACTTTCTGCAAATGAATAGCAAATCGAGGCGTGAGAGCTGAATCATTTGCCGTTTTTTTGCCGTTAATTAGTTGTGTAAACAAAAATTTTCTAGTTCTTATTAAAAAAAAAAAAAAAGATTCATTAAAAAAAACTAAAAAAAGAGTGTTTAACTGTGGCCAAGTATGCATGGAGACAGCGAAGCATATATTTATAAAATGAAAACAGCAAACAGTTCTGACCGTTAATTTCTGCCCAAACAAAAAATCACACTGCTTGATAAACGGTTTTTAGGGTGTCTCGCTAACTTTCATTGGCACTAAGCTTAAACATTGTTTTTTTTTTAATTAATGAAAATATATAGCGGCAAATTCCAAAAGGTGCGAATAATTAAAACAGCCCTAGCGGCTAATTCCTGCACAAAAAAAATATCAAAATGTTTGATATACAAAGGGGTTTTAGGGAGTGTCTTTACTAATTTTCGTCCGCTCTGAAATTGAATGTTTTTTTTTTTAATGAAAATGTATAACGGCAAAATCCAAAAAGGTGTGAATAATTAAAACAGCCCTAGCGGCTAATTCCTGCACAAAAAAAATATCAAAATGTTTGATATACAAAGGGGTTTTAGGGAGTGTCTTTACTAATTTTCGTCCGCTCTGAAATTGAATGTTTTTTTTTAATGAAAATGTATAACGGCAAAATCCAAAAAGGTGTGAATAATTAAAACAGCCCTAGCGGCTAATTCCTGCACAAAAAAAATATCAAAATGTTTGAGATACAAAGGGATTTTAGGGAGTGTCTTTACTAATTTTCGTCCGCTCTGAAATTGAATGTTTTTTTTTTAATGAAAATGTATAACGGCAAAATCCAAAAAGGTGTGAATAATTAAAACAGCCCTAGCGGCTAATTCCTGCACAAAAAAAATATCAAAATGTTTGAGATACAAAGGGATTTTAGGGAGTGTCTTTACTAATTTTCGTCCGCTCTGAAATTGAATGTTTTTTTTTTAATGAAAATGTATAACGGCAAAATCCAAAAAGGTGTGAATAATTAAAACAGCCCTAGCGGCTAATTCCTGCACAAAAAAAATATCAAAATGTTTGAGATACAAAGGGGTTTTAGGGAGTGTCTTTACTAATTTTCGTCCGCTCTGAAATTGAATGTTTTTTTTTTAATGAAAATGTATAACGGCAAAATCCAAAAAGGTGTGAATAATTAAAACAGCCCTAGCGGCTAATTCCTGCACAAAAAAAATATCAAAATGTTTGAGATACAAAGGGATTTTAGGGAGTGTCTTTACTAATTTTCGTCCGCTCTGAAATTGAATGTTTTTTTTTTAATGAAAATGTATAACGGCAAAATCCAAAAAGGTGTGAATAATTAAAACAGCCCTAGCGGCTAATTCCTGCACAAAAAAAATATCAAAATGTTTGAGATACAAAGGGATTTTAGGGAGTGTCTTTACTAATTTTCGTCCGCTCTGAAATTGAATGTTTTTTTTTTAATGAAAATGTATAACGGCAAAATCCAAAAAGGTGTGAATAATTAAAACAGCCCTAGCGGCTAATTCCTGCACAAAAAAAATATCAAAATGTTTGATATACAAAGGGGTTTTAGGGAGTGTCTTTACTAATTTTCGTCCGCTCTGAAATTGAATGTTTTTTTTTTAATGAAAATGTATAACGGCAAAATCCAAAAAGGTGTGAATAATTAAAACAGCCCTAGCGGCTAATTCCTGCACAAAAAAAATATCAAAATGTTTGAGATACAAAGGGATTTTAGGGAGTGTCTTTACTAATTTTCGTCCGCTCTGAAATTGAATGTTTTTTTTTTTGTGTGTAACAACAAGTTATAAAGAGCAATAATCAGACAAATTTTCGGTTTATTTCAATAAGCCAGTGGCGTAGAAACAGGGGTCGTTTGATACTTTTCACTCTTTAAAAAAGTAAGGGCTAGGTTTTTTGATGTCTTATTACTTTTTTCTGAATCAACGGTCTTTTCACAATAAAAAAGCCATACTTGTTTAATTTGCCCAGAGGCGTCCGTTTTTGACGAGGTTTTTTGAGATATTTGCAATTTTGTGTCAAAAAAAAAAAAAAAAATGCATTTGAACGATTATCAAATCAACCAAAAATAATGTTTTCGTTGGAGCAACGTTTAAATGCATGTGTACGTGCAAACGGAGGACACTTCGAGCAATATTAGATAATCATTAGGTAATTTTATGTTAGGTATGTTTTGTTCAATTACTTATGTTTTGTTATGTGTTGAATAGTTTTCTTGACAATAAATATTATTTAATTTTCACTTCGGATATGAAATGTCAAACTGACAAGTAAGTCCAAAAATTAGTTTATTTAAATTTCAAAGCTACCTTCACAATTTTAATAAATGAAATTTTTTAATTGCAAAAAAAAAACAATTGCAAATATCTCACACCTTTTTTATTACCAATAATTATTCACACCTTTTTGGATTTTGACGTTATATATTTTCATTAAAAAAAAAACATTCAATTTCAGAGCGGACGAAAATTAGTAAAGACACTCCCTAAAATCCCTTTGTATATCAAACATTTTGATATTTTTTTTGTGCAGGAATTAGCCGCTAGGGCTGTTTTAATTATTCACACCTTTTTGGATTTTGCCGTTATACATTTTCATTAAAAAAAAACATTCAATTTCAGAGCGGACGAAAATTAGTAAAGACACTCCCTAAAACCCCTTTGTATATCAAACATTTTGATATTTTTTTTGTGCAGGAATTAGCCGCTAGGGCTGTTTTAATTATTCACACCTTTTTGGATTTTGCCGTTATACATTTTCATTAAAAAAAAAAACATTCAATTTCAGAGCGGACGAAAATTAGTAAAGACACTCCCTAAAATCCCTTTGTATCTCAAACATTTTGATATTTTTTTTGTGCAGGAATTAGCCGCTAGGGCTGTTTTAATTATTCACACCTTTTTGGATTTTGCCGTTATACATTTTCATTAAAAAAAAAACATTCAATTTCAGAGCGGACGAAAATTAGTAAAGACACTCCCTAAAACCCCTTTGTATATCAAACATTTTGATATTTTTTTTGTGCAGGAATTAGCCGCTAGGGCTGTTTTAATTATTCACACCTTTTTGGATTTTGCCGTTATACATTTTCATTAAAAAAAAAAAACATTCAATTTCAGAGCGGACGAAAATTAGTAAAGACACTCCCTAAAACCCCTTTGTATATCAAACATTTTGATATTTTTTTTGTGCAGGAATTAGCCGCTAGGGCTGTTTTAATTATTCACACCTTTTTGGATTTTGCCGTTATACATTTTCATTAAAAAAAAAAACATTCAATTTCAGAGCGGACGAAAATTAGTAAAGACACTCCCTAAAATCCCTTTGTATATCAAACATTTTGATATTTTTTTTGTGCAGGAATTAGCCGCTAGGGCTGTTTTAATTATTCACACCTTTTTGGATTTTGCCGTTATACATTTTCATTAAAAAAAAAACATTCAATTTCAGAGCGGACGAAAATTAGTAAAGACACTCCCTAAAATCCCTTTGTATCTCAAACATTTTGATATTTTTTTGTGCAGGAATTAGCCGCTAGGGCTGTTTTAATTATTCACACCTTTTTGGATTTTGCCGTTATACATTTTCATTAAAAAAAAAACATTCAATTTCAGAGCGGACGAAAATTAGTAAAGACACTCCCTAAAACCCCTTTGTATATCAAACATTTTGATATTTTTTTTGTGCAGGAATTAGCCGCTAGGGCTGTTTTAATTATTCACACCTTTTTGGATTTTGCCGTTATACATTTTCATTAAAAAAAAAAACATTCAATTTCAGAGCGGACGAAAATTAGTAAAGACACTCCCTAAAACCCCTTTGTATATCAAACATTTTGATATTTTTTTTGTGCAGGAATTAGCCGCTAGGGCTGTTTTAATTATTCACACCTTTTTGGATTTTGCCGTTATACATTTTCATTTAAAAAAAAAACATTCAATTTCAGAGCGGACGAAAATTAGTAAAGACACTCCCTAAAATCCCTTTGTATATCAAACATTTTGATATTTTTTTTGTGCAGGAATTAGCCGCTAGGGCTGTTTTAATTATTCACACCTTTTTGGATTTTGCCGTTATACATTTTCATTAAAAAAAAAAACATTCAATTTCAGAGCGGACGAAAATTAGTAAAGACACTCCCTAAAATCCCTTTGTATATCAAACATTTTGATATTTTTTTTGTGCAGGAATTAGCCGCTAGGGCTGTTTTTATTATTCACACCTTTTTGGATTTTGCCGTTATACATTTTCATTAAAAAAAAAACATTAAATTTCAGAGCGGACGAAAATTAGTAAAGACACTCCCTAAAACCCCTTTGTATATCAAACATTTTGATATTTTTTTTGTGCAGGAATTAGCCGCTAGGGCTGTTTTAATTATTCGCACCTTTTGGAATTTGCCGCTATATATTTTCATTAATTAAAAAAAAAAACAATGTTTAAGCTTAGTGCCAATGAAAGTTAGCGAGACACCCTAAAAACCGTTTATCAAGCAGTGTGATTTTTTGTTTGGGCAGAAATTAACGGCCAGAACTGTTTGCTGTTTTCATTTTATAAATATATGCTTCGCTGTCTCCATGCATACTTGGCCACAGTTAAACACTCTTTTTTTAGTTTTTTTTAATGAATCTTTTTTTTTTTTTAATAAGAACTAGAAAATTTTTGTTTACACAACTAATTAACGGCAAAAAAACGGCAAATGATTCAGCTCTCACGCCTCGATTTGCTATTCATTTGCAGAAAGTGCTTCGCTAAATTCACGTGAAGTTAGCGAAACACCCTGTATTTTTTAAAAAATAAGAGCGGCAAATTTTTTTTTTGCACAACTAATTAACGGCAAAAAAACGGCAAATGATTCAACTATCGCGCGGCGATTTGCAAATCTTTTGCAGAAACTGCTTCGCTAACTTCACGTGAAGTTAGCGAAACACCCTGTATTTTTTTAAAAATAAGAGCGGCAAATTTTTTTTTTGCACAATTAATTAACGGCAAAAAAACGGCAAATAATGGCACTATGCGCGCGTCGATTTGTTGAAAGTGTTTCGCTAAGTTCATATACGTGAAACAATTTGGGGTGGAAAAAATTTTGGATGTGACGTCTGATGCAAAACCTTGTGGTGATAATACTACAAAGAAAGAAAAAAACAATGGCAGAATAAATGTTTTGTCTAATATTGTGTTAAGACCACATGCCTCTGATGTGTGGGATAAGCATTTATACTGGCCAAAATGAACCACTAAAAAAGCAAATAAAAGAACAAATAATTGTCCAGTTCCATTTGCAATAACACCTGATGACAAATGGAAGAATAAGCATTACATGAAAAAAGATAAAGAAAGCAACAAAAGGAAAATAAAAATTAAAGATTAAGAAAACAGAAAACACGGAGGTCAATGGGGTCAGAAGCAAAAAGATAGAAAAATATCAGCAAGCCAGAAGATGCTGCAAAAAAAATTCAAAAATTATCTACCAGTAAAAATGCCACTGGGACGTTAGGAATAGGTGACCACGTTCTGGTAAAGTATGACGAAAATGTATATCCCGGTATTATTACTGCCTATGTATGACAATTATTATACAGGGTGTTCTACAAGCTCTATGACAAACTTTGACAGATGGTAGGTTGCTTGATTTTAAACATATTTTTTTTAATAAACATGGGTCCGATTCGTTTTTGTTTAGAAGTTACAAGCATTTAAAGAATCGTAATTTTTTCAGTCAACCAGGAAGTGACACTAAGTCGCTATGTCACTAAGACACTATGTCAACCAATGTACACTTATAAAATATACACTTACTTCAATGAAAAACGTAGGCTGATAAATAGAAATATCGGTTGTTATGACAATAATAATTGTTAGTGTTATTTTAATTATTTATTACATATTTCGTGTGAAAGTGAAGCAGCTGGTCTACCATGTTGAAATCGCTACCCATCAGCAGTTACTTGAAAGAATTCAAGATGCAGCTAACCAAATAAGAAATGATCCAAATCTCATTCTTTGAGTGACCGAATCTTTAGTTCGTCGATGTGAGGCTTGCATTCAAGCTGAGGGTGGACATTTCGAACAATTTTTATAGTCTTAAGTTTTGTGATTATCATTTAATTTAAATTTTTATTGTTGATTGTTAATAAAGGTTAAATGCTTGTAACTTCTAAACAAAAACGAATCGGACCCATGTTTATTAAAAAAAATATGTTTAAAATCAAGCAACCTACCACCTGTCAAAGTTTGTCATAGAGCTTGTAGAACACCCTGTATAATGAATACGAAAATATAAGGGATGAAAAAAAACCCAAGAGGAAACTGGAGGTGACCGAAAGTAGCAAATCAAATATGGTACAAAAAGACTGATATAATAAAAAAAATCGATAAACCAGTTTCACTAAATTCCAGAGGAATTTTTTAAATTCTTGGGATTAACTGAGATCTAAGAGAATTTTCTTTCTGTTATTTTTGTTTTCTGTGTTGTTTTTTTTTTATTTCAGTAAAGATTTCAAGTTTTATAAATTTTACAGAATAATAAAGTTTATTTTTGTGAATATTTTTTACCCAGATAATGAATGGAATTCAATTATTTCCATATGTTTCTTTATAGTTCCTTTACGGGGTTAGCTTTGTTTCTTGAATGGATGTTGCTGTTCCTTCACTGGTGATTTTGGAATTTTTTCCAATTATTTTTCCAGTAATATTTCAGTAAAATAAATGCATTTGTTAACACATGCACTTCATATAAAACCTCTTGAATTGTCTAAACAGAAAGGTACAATGAAAATACAACTTAGCTTAGAGTTTCTAACAACTCATAAAGTTCGGTAATCTCTTAATTGTTCCTTCATTGGTGCAATTACAGTTAGAGACATTAGATTTTTCGTGGTAGAAAAAGGGGGACCAGGTCTATTGGGACGCAATTTTCTTTTAAAGTTCAATTTAGGATTAGCCGAGTGTATTGGTAAATTCAATTACATAAACTCAAGTAATAAAAATGTTATTACATATAGATAATTTAATTAGAAAATATTCGGATTTATTTTCAGACAAATTGGGAACTTTTAATGGGGGAACATTTCAGTTGAGACTGAAGGAGGGTGCCACCCCGAAATTTTTCAGGCCTAGGAAATTACCTTTTGCCCTTAGAGAAAAGGTGGAGAAAGAGTTAGATAGGTTAGTAGCGGAAAAGATTTTGACATCAGTAGAATATAGTAATTTTGGGACACCAATCGTGCCTGTTTTGAAAAACGACGGTTCTATTAGAATATGTATGTGGTGACTATAAAGTGACGTTAAACCCCTGCCTCGAGGTGAATAAGTATCCTTTGCCACGAATTGACGATTTATTTGCAAAATTACAGGGGGGGTCTTCAATTTAGTAAGATAGATTTAACTCAAGCTTTTCAGCAGGTATTGTTAGATGAGCCTTCCGCGGATTTGACCACGATATCTACTCATAGGGGATTATTTAGGTACAATAGGTTGCCTTTTGGGGTATCTTCTAGCCCTGCCTTGTTTCAAGGGTTGATGGATAAATTATTACAAGGTATTCCCGGGGTAGTTTGTTTGTTAGATGATATACTGGTGACGGGAAGAACGTTTGAGGCACATTTGAAATCTTTAGAAATTGTTTTGGGTAGGTTACAAAAGCATGGATTAACAATAAAGAAAAAAAAATTACGACTGTTCCAAAATTCAATAAGTTATTTAGGATATGAGATAAATAAGGACGGGTTGCATAAAAGCAGAGACAAAGTGTTAGCTATAAAAAATGCTCCTGTTCCTCAAGACCGTTCACAGCTGATGTCCTTTCTAGGTCTGGTAAACTACTACCATAAATTTATACCTAACGCTCCTCGCATCTTACAACCCTTATATAATTTAATAAAAAAGGATGTTCCATGGAACTGGAATAGTATGTGTGAAGACGCTCTGAAGAAAATCAAAGAAGTTTTAACCTCAGATAGCTTCCTTGTTCATTTTGATCCAGATTTGAAATTAAATTTAACAGTTGATGCCTATAGTTCAGGGGTGGGTGCGATTCTGAGCCATACTTATCCTGATGGTAGTGACAGAGTTATTGCATATGCATCGCGAACGTTAAATAAGAGCGAGCAGGCATACTCACAAATAGATAGGGAGGCCTTGGGAATAGTTTTTGGGGTGAAAGCTTTTCATCAATATTTATTTGGAAGAAAATTCAACTTAATTTCCGATAATATGCCATTGATTAGTATTTTTGGTCCTAAGAAAGGAATTCCGGTAATGATGGCTAATCGGTTACAACGATACGCCTTGTTTCTTTCGGGATATAATTTTGATATTAAATTTGTGAGATCTAAAAGTAATAAGGCAGACGCGTTATCTCGTTTACCAATAAAAGGTAATTCAACAGAAGAGGTTGGATTAGAGTATGGGTACTTGAATTATTTTTGTGAAAATAAAATTTTTCCCGCAATTAACGTAGATGATGTTAATTAAGGAAGCAATAGATGATGATCGTTTACTGTCTGATGTGATTGATTATACCTTGAAAGGCTGGCCTAGTAAATTAACGGAAGAGTATAAAAATTTTTATAAAAAGAGGTTCGAACTTCACGTTGAGGAGGGAGTTCTGATGTGGGGTCATATAGGGTAGTCATCCCTGAAAAATTAAAATCAAAAGTTCTGAGAGAAATTCACACGACACATTTGGGAATTGTAAAGATGAAAGAATTTGCTAGGGCAGACGTATGGTGGCCCGCATTAAATAAAGAAATTGAGGATATTTCAAAAAGCTGCGGGGTATGCCAGCAATTACGTGCTGATCCTCCCAAAGCAAGATTGACTCCATGACCTGTTCCCGAAGGACCGTGGGTTAGAGTTCATATAGATTACTTGGGGCCTTTCCGCGGAAAATATATTTTTGTTTTAGTTGATGCATTCAGTAAGTGGCTGGAGGTCAAAGTAGTCAACTCAACTACTTCAAATAAAACCATAATAATTTTGAAGGACATATTTTCTCATTTGGGGTTGCCAAAGAAATTAGTCAGTGATAATGCCCCACAATTTTCTTCGGAAGAATTTACTAAATTCTTGAAATTTAATGGAATTGATCAAATGTTTTCTCCTGCTTATAATCCAGAATCTAATGGTGCAGCAGAAAACTGTGTGAAAACTGTGAAAAAATTTTTAAAAAAAGAGTTAATGTCTAACCCAAATGTAGATTTTGAGAGTTCATTGTTCAGTTTTTTGCTGATTTACAGGAACACGATGCATTGCTCGACCGGAAAAAGTCCCGCGGAAGTAATGTTTGGTAGGAAGTTAAGAGCGAGATTAGATTTATTAAAGCCAACAACAAAAAATGAACACGAAACTAATATAAATAAAGAAGTAAAAGATAATATTCTCAAATCTCAAAATACCCAAAGGAAATTTTTCCGGGGGAAAAGAGAAAAGGATTTTCAGGTCGGGCAGTGTGTTTTGGTTCGCGATTATAGAGGTAATAATGTTAAGTGGATAAAAGCTATGGTAATTAAGCGGAATAACATGAACACTTATGATGTAAGGGTGTGTGGAGCTGAAATTTTGTGGAAGAGACATTTGAACCAAATGACTTCATGTTTTAATCAAGCGGATGCACCCCTTGATCGTAGCGTTCAAAATAATGTGAGTGATGTGCTTGACCATGAAGAAAAGGATTCAAAAACGGAAAGAGTAGTGCGCACCACCAATAGTGATTCTGAATGTGAGAACTCTGCTAGGCCGGTTAGAATAAGGAATCCACCGCAGAGGTTCCATTATTGATTTAGTTTATGTATTAGGTATAAGAGTGTTTTTTTTTGTACATTATGCAATTGTATACAGGGTGATCCCGAAATGGCGGACACGGACAGCACCACAGCATCCATTGCGGTTTAAATATTCTAAGTTCACTTACTTTCTTCTCCTGTATGGCTCCCTTAAGAAGATATGACCACTGTTGTGAAAAAAAAAGTCACAACACTGCACTGATACGCTTCTTTAGGCATAAAAACAATGTATAGGTCTACAATAATACCCAGATAGATGTTACCATGGAAACATATGAAATGGCAAGTTCAACAAAGCTTAAACAAAAACGTTGCGCGGATACATATTCGATAATATTATTCAAAATTTATTTTATGAATAATTGAGCTCGAATTCGAGTAACGTTGCCAAATTGAAAATTTTTTTTGAGCTCAGGAAATAGGTAAACTTTGAATGCCTGTAATTCCGTTCCCGATAATAAAAACAATAAAAAGCAAACACTATCGTACCAGTTATGTCAAATCATGTGCTTTACCAGTGGAGGTTCTTCAAATTTGACTGCCATTTTGATTTAAATTTTAGAAAAAGGACACCCTATATCTCGGTAACGAAGCCGAGGAAACCATTTTTGTTTTAAATTTACAGTCTTTCTAAACATCCTCTGTAACACCCTGTATACCGTGTCCGCCATTTCGGGATCATCCTGTATAGTGGGATCATAGAGGGGAAGGATGTAATGTATGGGTGTTATCACGAATGCCTCCTTATCGGTGTACGTTCGGTCGCGGCAGATACGGAAGCAGGCAGAAATGAACGACGGTAAATCATATTAAAATCAAAGTTAATATGTAGGGTGTTTTTTCATCTCCTGAAAAATTTCTAAAAGTGGATATATCCGGTTTTGCATGCGAACTCCTCATTTTAACAAATCAATGTCAAAATAATTATTATTTAACAATAAATAATTGGAAAACAAGAAGGCAATGTCAGAATGAGTTTACGATTTTACAAACCAAAATTTTCATTTTACAGTTTTACAGATCCAATCTAAGACATGAAATTTTTTCCAAGGCCTACCTAAATTATGTTTTCATTTGCTCACACGATATGACGACTAACATAAAAACCATTTGTGATCAGTGCGAAATATGTATAAAGAACAAATCAAGGGAAAAATCCAAAATTGGTTTATTATCACACTTAGGGCCAGCAACCTACCCGTTTGAAATAGTATCCATAGATACAATCGGAGGCTTCGGTTGCTCTCGTTCAACAAAAAAATACTTACATCTACTCGTAGATCACTTCACAAGATATGCTTACATTACAACATCAAAAACTCAAACCTCTGATGATTTCATAAAATTGACAAAAATGGTAGCTCAAAATAATAACATAGGAATAGTCTTAACGGATCAATACCCGGGGATCAACTCAAAAGAATTTAAAGGATTCCTAAATGAAAAGAACATAAAATTAATCTTCACTGCGGTTGACTCACCTTTTTCAAACGGCCTCAACGAAAGACTAAATCAAACTTTAGTCAACAAAATAAGATGCAAAATAAATGAAGAAAAGAAACGAACAGCTTGGACAACGATAGCACAAAACTGTGCAGGGTGGGCCAATAAGCGAGGTAAGCGGCTGTATCTCAGAAACTAATAATCGTAGAGAGTTGCGGTAAAAAATTTTATAGGTTAAGTGGGCAAAGGAAAATGCTGGAAATTATTTTCAAGTTTCCAAGATGGCTGCCAGAGGGCGTTTGCACCATCTTGAATTACATAAAGTTACGTTTCTTGTGATTTTCCCCAATGAATGTAACAAAAAAGTATTTGCGTTTTAATGTTAACTTAAAGTCAAACATTTTTTGTAGAAACAATTTTTCTCTATCTTTCGAAATAAAGTGGTGGGGGGTATTTGAATGTTGTTTTAAACAAATGTCTGTAACTTCGAAACGGCTTTAATGGATTTGGATAAATTTGGTACAATCGGAAAGAGCATTTCTTGGGCTTTTAGGTTTCTTGTGATAATGACAGTTGTGACCTACACGGCCGCCGATAGAGGGCGTTATTCGATATTATAACCAAAATATTGAATTTTCTCAAAAAATTTAAATGCAATGATATAACTTTTTTTAGACTAGAAAATAGACAAATGATCAACCAATAAGCTTGCGCAAACCGCATCTTAATATCTTTTTCCTAACTCACATTATTAAAAAAATACCAAACCAAGAAAATTCATATATCCCCATTTAAAAATGCATCGGTCGCTTTCGATAAGAAAGCAAGTAGTAGGCCATGGAAATAAAAGACAGACTCCTAACTAAAATATTGGCAAGTAACGTCAAACTTCTGTCACACGCAGCCCACTATTATTGTTGATTGCATATAATTTGAGTACTTTTTAACCAAAATGACTCACAAATAATGAAGCCGTTGACATGATTGCGATTTATTTCGACTGTTTTCAAAATGCAACTATAGCTGCAAGACAGTACGCGGCACGGTATCCAGATCGCCTTCATTACGGGAGAAGAATGTTTCCGCGCTTGGTATAGCGATTACGCGATACTGGAAGTTTTCGTTGCCCTAAACGTCGCAGGTGTCGCAATGGAAGGACCGAAGAAAATATTATCAATGTTTTGGCTTACACAAAATTTTATAGACATGTAGAAACTAGAACATTGTCTCTAGACTTGGGAATAGCACGAACAACTGTTAGAAATATTTTGAAAGATTATAGGTGAATAATTTTATCTTATTCCAAGTATCTTAGCACATACCCTCAAATACAAATTCAGTGTTATTCTGGTTATATTATTTTTTACTACTGATTATGTTGTTTTTTACTTTTATATTACATCCTTACCACATAGTCTTGCACCAGGCGCTAAATGAACAAGATTTCGATAATAGATTAAATTATTGTCAGTCGATGCTAGGTATGCTTGAGAAAAACATAAATTTCTTAAAGGAAATTCTCTGGACCGACGAGGCCACCTTTAATAGTGATGGTATAGAGTAAACCTTCATAATATGCATTATTGGTCCGCTGAAAATCCGCGTTGATTAAGAGAGAGAAGTGTAGCACCAGGGACACTGCGGGGACGCTGGAGCCTAAATGTGTGGTGCGGTATCATTGGGGACAGAATTATTGGACCTTACTTTTTTGATTAATATTTAACTGCTAACCGCTTCTTAGAGTTTTTGATCAACGACTTGCCAATTTTGTTGGAAGATGTGCCACTCGAAACTAGGAGAACTATGCTTCTGCAGTTAGATGGTTGTCCGGCACATTATTCAATTAATGTCCGAAACCATATTTACGGGACCTTTCGAGAACGCTGAATAGGAAGGGGAAGCCTATTTCCTTGTCCGGCAAGATCTCCCGACTTGACATGTCTTGATTTTTACTTCTGGGGATGCTTAAAAGACATTGTTTTTCAAACTCCACCAACAACACGAATGGATATGGAAAACAGAATTCAAAATTCAATTCCTCGACTATCAGCGGCAGAAATCGAGGCTGCGGTTCTGTTGACTCAAGAAAGACTGGAGCAATGTGTGGAATATGACGGAAGGCAATTTGAACACAGAAGGCATTAATCTTTTCTCAAAAAGGGTCCTTTTCAGGACCACAACTTTATTTAAAAGGAAAATCGTTACGAAAACGCGTGAGGAGTTTGTCTTTTGTTTCCATGGCCTACTAATTGCCTTCTTATCGAAAGCGACGGATGCATTTTTAAATGGGGATATATGAATTTTCTTGGTGTGGTATTTTTTTAATAATTTGAGTTAGGAAAAAGATATTAAGATGCGGTTTGCGCAGGCTTATTGGTTGATCATTTGTCTATTTTCTAGTCTAAAAAAAGTCATATCATTGCATTTAAATTTTTTGAGAAAAGCCAATATTTTGGTTATAATATCAAATAACGCCCTCTATCGGCGGCCGTGTAGGTCACAACTGTCATTATCACAAGAAACCTAAAAGCCCAAGAAATGCTCTTTCCAATAATTATACCAAATTTATCCAAATCCATTAAAGCCGTTTTGAAGTTACAGGCATTTGTTTAAAACAACATTCAAATACCCCCCACCACTTTATTTCGAAAGATAGAAAAAAATTGTTTCTACAAAAAATGTTCGACTTTAAGTTAACATTAAAACGCAAATACTTTTTTGTTACATTCATTGGGGAAATCACAAGAAACGTAACTTTATGTAATTCAAGATGGTGCAAACGCCCTCTGGCAGTCATCTTGGAAACTTGAAAATAATTTCCAGCATTTTCCCTTGCCCACTTAACCAATAAAATTTTTTACCGCAACTCTCTACGATCATTATACACCGTTCACATATTAAAAAAGAACTAGGTGGCCATGAACTTTTGTTTTTAGGTTTGCAAAAATGAAAACTCCCTAGATCTCGATTGACAATATCAGCTGATCGAGATATTAAAGGTTAAGTAAACACTGACATTTGTCAAATCACTCAAATTGTCTCAGCTGATTAACAGCCTTGTTGTCTAATTGAAGTTTTAGAAGAAGGGGTATCTAGGATAGGTAATTTTTTACTCTGATCAATTTTTTTCAAACTGACAAATAAAATTATTAAATTTTTGAAATTTTAAATTTCGAAAGAGCAAAATGACGAAAATAATATCTTAAGATGGATAAATCCACATTAGGAAAGCATTTCAATGATTAAGATCCAGAAAGTCCAAACTTGAGCAAACATTTAAGTCATTCTCTGAAGGTAAAATATATTTGGGATGTAAGTATTAAGTAAAATATGTGTATCTGCTAAATTGCTAGTAATGCGCGGTCTCTGATAGTAGTCAGACCGTGCATTAGCAAGTATTATTAGACAGGTCAAATGTGAAATTACACCTTTGGGCAGCCCGCCTAAAACAGGCACTAATTATAAAAATATTGTGTTTCCGAAAGATTTGCAATAATCTATTTCCAATACAACCCAATCGATGACATGGGGGTATTGTAAACTTCATTATACAAGCACGTAAATTAGCAGCTTCCCTCTAAGGATAAAGTAAAGAATGTATGTCTTGAAGAGCTTTCAAAATGTAAGTACACCTGATATATGACAAAATTAATATAATCATTGTGAAAAACTTATTTCGGAGGACTGGACGAAACAAATGGACATGGTGAAAATCTTATTAAAATCAGAGCGCTGAAGATGATTCTGATTCTAAGCAGGATGCAGTAGCTGTTATTGATAATGGGGGATAATTTTGGGCCAGAAGCGAAAACTGAAAAGTATCTTGTGTAGAACATTCTCAAGTCTAGAATCTTTGGCTGGTTTCTGACACAGTACTACGATACCGAATAACCGACGAATTGACGAAAAATATTTTTCATTTACGTACCTGCTATATTTTAATATTTTAATAAACGCACCGATATATTTTAATTACCTGCTATGTATTTATTAAAAGTAAATTAATATAATTGATTCAAGTTTTTTATTTTATATTCAAAAAGTACATTTGTGTATTTTCCTAACTTGGCAAAATTACATGATAACCTTTTTCTCAAACTCTTATGAAAAGCTTAAGATTTTAAGATCTTAGATCCAGCGACATTGCGTTCTAGTTAAAGCTTGCAATATGTGACTAAATGATTCAAAATAAAAAGCCCGCAAAGATGTAAATATAAATATAATAAGAAGAATACCAAAAATATCAAAAATCCATCTGGCAACTATGTCCTGTTCCTTGCCATAAAACTTCAACCTCATAAAAAAGAGACATAACCAAACTCCAGCCAATGATTGACAGCGGTATACCCAGTGATTTCTATCACCCTACACCATAACCCAATTCTTTTATAATAAGTGAACGGTGTATAGTTTCTGAGATACAGCCGCTTACCTCGCTTATTGGCCCACCCTGTACAGAGATGTATAACAAAACAGAGCATACAGTTACAAAGTTCTCTCCTGAATATTTATTGGAGGGCGAAAATATCGACATTCTACCACATGAATTGAGACAACACCACACGAAATCAGATTTAGAACGAGACAGAAAATTGGCATTAGAAAATACTATAAAATCACACGATTATAATGAGAAAAAATTCGATAAACATAGAAAGAAGTATGAATTAAATGTGGGGGACCGAGGGCCGGTTGCACAAACGTAAATTAAACATTTTCAGATAATTACTGATTTTAAAATGCCCTGTATTATGCGAATATTGATCTGATATTGCTGAAAATAAGTTTTACTCCCTTTAAGAAGAGTTAATTACTGATAAAAAATAAAATATCATTAAATATATTCGCCATATTTTCTAAATTTTCAATTTAAAATCAGTAATTATCTCTAAATTTTTAATTTGTGTTTGTGCAACCGGCCCCTAGTTTATGTAGAAAATGGAAACCGATTAAATAGGAAAAAATTGGATGAACTAAGAATAAGTATAAGATACAAAGGAAAATTTCGGAATCAATTTATGAAGTTGACACTAGACACAGAAAGGTGGAATCAAACCTTTTTCACGTCACAAAACTCACCCCAGTATTAGCTAACCAAAAATTCACCAACCACCACACTTCTTGCCCTTCGCTAGATATTTTTTCTGAGGGGGGGGGGGGGGGGGAGATGTAAATAACACGGGTCCCCCGCGTTATCGTAATTTTGGTAAAATTAATATTGAAATCTTCCGCGCACGACGACCGGCTCGATGCGATGGCAGGCAGATATAGGTAGACGTTCAGACGAACAAGTCGAGAAATTTATTGTTAATTTTTGTTAATTATTTTTATTGATTAATTGTGAAGTAATTATTACTATACAGGTTGGAGGGGGACATTCGATGGCACTAATACTTTTGACCTTGGGTACAAGGTTCAAGGTCATTCAAGGTCAACTTTGTTTTTTTAAATAGAACTTCCTATTTTTGACATCGGCAATCAATTGCGCGTGAAAAAATATAAGACTTTTGTCTAAAACTTTTTTTCTGAAAACGCAAATTTAATCGACTTATGCAGCTGCCAAAATAAAATTTTTTAAGCTTTGTGAATTTTTAACACGAGAATGGTAGCTTTCTAAGAAAATCCGCAAGAGACAAAAAGTGCTTGGATTTGCGCAAGGAACCGTCACGAATTTTCTTGAACACAGGCGCTGAGAACAGAGTTTTCGTTAATTTTGAGCTATTTGTACCGAATGAATAATTTAACTTTTCTTGATGAAAAATCTAACTTGTGGTTCTCTTATAAACCTCACCATTTTCGAGTTGAAATTTCAAAAATTTTAAAATTTTCAATTTTGAAGGCTAAATTAATTGAGAAAATTTGCGTTTTCAGAAAAAAGTTTCAGACAAAAGTCTCATATTTTTCACGCGCAATCGATTGCCGATGTCAAAAATAGGAAGTTCCATTAAAAAAAAACAAAGTTGACCTTGAATGGCCATCGAATGTCCCCCACCAAGTTGTACAACTTTTGTACCAAACAATTTTTGATTCAAGGTCACTGACAGAAGTTATCCGGGGTGGGACATTAAAATAGGACACCCTGTATAGAAGTAACTATTAGAATAAGGAAAGAAAATTTGTGAAATAAAGGCTTTAAATTTTGTTTCTTTAATTTACAGGTAACATTGTAACAATTTTATATTATTTATAATGCAAAATATTAATAAAAAATTTAATTTACAGAGAAACGCAATTGAGTCGTTATTCAAACAAAATTTACCTACATAAACTATTATACCTATGTGCCGATAAATGATGCATGGCTAGTTTTAATGTGCCGATTATGTACCAACACCAACCTAGTTTTTCTTACATTTAATATTTACTCATTTATTCAAAGTATTTCTTTTAATGAAAATGAGAATTCCACTTAAAACTCTAGCAGCGGGTATTATAAAGGCTCATTAAGTTAACGGGCAGATTTCTGTGGCCATTTCTGAAGAAGGTATCGAGTCTACGTGGAATTTTTTTAAATTTATCTATTCTTGACATGAGAGTACAGTCAAAGCTCGATAATACGGCTCTGCGGCAGTCCGGCACTGCCAGTAATCCGGCGTTTTTTTCCCTTCATCATAAAAATACTAGCTACTCTATAATCCGGCAGGAGCGGTGCGCGACTATGCTATAATACGGCACACACGGCTTCTTCAGCATTTCATCAGTTTTCTCTGCTAGATAAATACGCATTTTAGCACAAGTCACTTAGGTGTGTAGGTGTGTGCGTTGTATAAATAAAATAACCAACAATGTCAGCAAATAATAAACGAAAACACAAAATATTAACGTTAGCTGCAAAAGTCGAGATCCTCAAACGAGTATTTAATCCTCAAATATAAGTATTTATTTACATACATTCGAATTTGGTTCTTTTTCATTAGATGTTCCAGTAGACCGGCGTTTCCAGTAATCCGGCAGTTAGCTACAAAGGTAACCGCCGGATTATCGAAAGTCTACTGTAATTACAAAAATATTAATAAAAAGTCATTTGACGTCGATATTAGCTTCAAAAACGAGCACAGAAATCTGCCCGTTAGCCTAATGAGCCTTTATAATATTGGCTGTAACAGTGGATATTATGAAGGCCCATTAGCTTAACGGGCAGATTTCTGTGGCCATTTTTGTTGAAGAAGGTATCGAGTCTAAGTTCCATCAATTTTTTCGCGACCGAGGAGCGAAATAGGGGTTCTGGGTGGGTAAGAAGCTAAAAACAGCCATTGCAAACTAATATTAAGGTCACAACTAAGGCCTCTTTGACACTATGATCGCATTGCTATTTTTTCTTCACTTTCAGGGCAAGGAATATCTTCGAGATTAACAGTAGCACGGTTTTTATTTTGAATTTTGGATTTATTTTGCATTTATATTCCAAAAATTGTAACATCAAATCCTGTGTTCTGTTCACAATATGAGAATATAAGGTGTTTTATTATAGAACGCAATTTATTTTATTATATTTTATTAGGTATTACTATTTTTTTAACCACATCTACTACTCGACCACTCGACTCATACTAAATAAAATACAAGTGCACATGTGGACACCTGTTTTTACTCGTTTTTTAGTTACCAACTCTACTAAATTACTTGAACTGCGTGAACAGAAAGCTCACTCTACTAAATCACTGTACTCTACTAAAGCACTGGATACGTGTAAACCGGGCTTTATATAATGACCGTGGAAAATGTTTCAGTTATTTATCTATCTTGACATGAGCGTGATTATAAAAATGTAAACAAAAATTGTTTGACGTTGGTATTAGCTCTAAAAACCGTCACAATAAATGACCTGTTAATTTAATGAGTCTTTATAATACCCACTGTTAATGTAATTCTATAAAATGCTAAAATTTTCAAAAGTCCGCCATATTTAAATTTTTTTTCCATGTTCAGTCAAGGTGCCTATAATAGGTGCCTTGAGTTGATGGGTCCCTGCCCATCTTGAGTTGAGTAAACCGCTTCTTAAGAGTTTATGATCGCTCTGATTTATGACTTTAAAATATCATTTTATTTAAAATTTGGTGAATATTGAATAACCAGCTACCGTATACATACAAACAGAATGAGTCAGCTTACTTATTTTGACATAAAAAATAATACTATCTATCGGCCTATCTATTTCACATTGACAATACGATAATGTAAAGTAAGATCACCAGGTGATTTCCAAATAAAATGTTTTACAGTCCTCAAATCCATTGACGGATCCAATACTTGATCATTGCAAGTCAATTCAATCTGATCGACATTATAACCGGAACTGGCGGGCGCAGAGTCCGAATCACCCGCTCCTGGAGAGCCGGCCGTGCAATCGCCAAGCAATTTCTCCAAGATATGTTCGGCAACCTTACGACACTGTATGAAATCATTAGCTACTAACCTGTCGGGCTTTTTCAGTCGATCTTGCTTGAGTAGATGCGACGGAACACTGGAATGTGGTTGCAGATAAAACTGTATTTTAATAAACTTATTAGCACAGTTGTCCTCCGTATTTGAGATGACCCAATTAGGAACAGTCTCGTTTAAGAGGGCATTTTCTGTGTCTCCACCTGCATCACCCACAGCCACCCGATAAAGAGTCCTACCGCCAACTTCACTGAGTATCAAAGGTATGTGCCTTGGAACACTGAAATATGACTTGCCGTCTGTCAAGGTATCCAAGCTCTTCCAATGCTCAAATAAAGCTTGCAATAAGAGTTTCCCATAATTGACTTTCTGGTCGGGCTCTGGACAATCTTTGATACCTGCTTCACGAGCTGAGACCCATGCAGAAAAGCAGTCCACTTCATCCTGTCCCAGATGAATTGTTAACATACCGGTTTTCAAATCGATACTGAACCAGTTCGGAACGTAAACCATTTTAAATCGATTCTTCAGTTCTTCTTGAAAGTTCACTTTTCCAAGATCTTCTATTTTTCTACACCGTAAAACATCGTACACAGAGACACAATCGTTCGTATCTTTGGTTAAAATGTGTTTTTTATCATTTAAAACAACGGCCTGTCGAATAGCAGCTCCACCTTGAATCAGCGATAAAGGTGTAGAAGGCAATTTTGCTTCATCTTTGAAATGCTTTTCCGTAGGCAATTTCCAGCATCTTATACTTGAATCAGATGTCGATACCCAAATCGCTTGTTGATCTGCTGTGAAACACATGCTCAGAATATGATCCTCTTCCGTGCAGACTAAAACGTAGTTTTGTGGATTTTTCAGATCTGTCATAATGACTTTCTTGTCTCGTCCCCCTGATATTACGTGGCTGAAAGTTTCAGTAGCCAGTAATGCCCAAACCGAGTCAGTATGTACTCGAATAGTGTGTACGCATCTCTGAGCACCAAGATTCCATAATTTCACTGAACCATCACTACTGCCAGAAATGCAATGGGTTCCATCTCTGGACACAACTAAAGCCTTGACATTATCAGTATGGCCTTTCAATTTAAATAACTTGGCGCATGTTCTTGGATCCCAGAGACGAAGCGCTTTCTCAGTGGAACCACTTACAATTATGCTGCCAGGTGGATTCATGGATAAGCTGTAGATTGATTCTTTGCTTCCATTTAAACTGGATGTCGTCACTGTATTGTTGCTGGCTGTGAGCGCAGTTAGAGTGTTTATATCCCATAAGTATATTGACTTGTCCAAGCCGGCTGAGGCTACTTGCTCTTTATCTTTTGCATAAGCAAGAGCCTTAACGTAATCTTTATGCGTTCGCAATGTGGACATGCAGAAACCTTTGTGGGCATTCCAAACTTTTACAGTTGTGTCTGAACTGGCTGATATCAAGTGTCTTCCTCCGCAACATAGAACGATATCATTCACCCAATCCGTGTGATGTTCCATGCTATGGAAATACCTTTCATGTTCGTAAACTCTTATAATGGAATCCCTTCCTGCCGAATAAAGTCTGTCTAAAACCGGATCAATCTGCAGTGCGTTTACTCCCGAGCGATGCCTACGCTCTTCAGCCTCGCAGATAACCATCGAAACTTGGACCTTTTTGCGTGCATTTTGACCTCCTTGTTTTACAGTTGCCATCGGAATTATGTAGCTATGTAGTCCGAAAATTTACAAGCGAAACACAACTGGTGACTTTCTCATATTTTTACGTTTTCAGCGTTTCTGACTGGGGGAAGTGCCAAGAATATTTTGATAAATTGAAATTTGTTTGTAATAAATAGATACATCCAGATTAACCATCATAACCTAACTTTAACTATTATCAAATCAAATAAATCAAATACGTTAAAATATTATACTAGACACTTCGTAGGGAACCTGCATTACCGACACTAACGTAGGGAACCTGCACTACCGACACTAACGCTTACTAGGATAACGCAATCACTCGTTAACGTTTACTAAAATTTTTTTATTATTTTTCCTGTCATTAATAATGTATAATGAGCAAGTTTTTTTTGTAAAAAGAGAAAAATTATTCGCGACGTTTTCGTTACGTTTTGACTTCACTTGCTCTCTGACAAAGTTTTATTTAAAAACTTCAAAGATTCTTTTAAAATAATTAACAAACTGAAAAGTTGACGATTTATTCGCGACGTTTTCGTTATGTTTTGACTTCACTTGCTTTCTGACGAAGTTTTATTTAAAAACTTCAAAGATTCTTTTAAAATAATTAACAAACTGAAAAGTTGACGATTTATTCGCGACGTTTTCGTTACGTTTTGACTTCACTTGCTTTCTGACGAAGTTTTATTTAAAAACTTCAAAGATTCTTTTAAAATAATTAACAAACTGAAAAGTTGACGATTTATTCGCGACGTTTTCATTACGTTTTGACTTCATGTTTTCTGACGAAGTTTTATTTAAAATTTAAATCGTATTCCGATAGCACTTTTTTTGACGATGTATTTCCATCGTTTTTTTAAAGATTGTAAGTAAAATATCGTTATATCGACCGTTCGTCACGATTTCGTGAAGTCTAAAATTTTGTCGTCACACGTATTGCTACCTGGGACTCGTCTTACTCTTAACTTTACACTAATCTGAGTGACTCTAAACTGTCATAATAATAATAATGTCAAATCAGGAGTCGCGTTCCGTTTTCATCCCACATTTATTTATTTATTTATTTATTTATTTATTTTTCAAAATTTAATTATTTTTTTTTTTAGAAAAAAATAACCTCTTAACCGAAGGTCATAAATAACCATAAGGCTAGAAATATGAATGTCATATATTGCGACGTCACATGACGTTGTTCGATGATGAAACTTTCTTTTTTTTCGAAAAAATAATATAATAAAACTGCATGTTAATTAAATCTATTAAATCGGTTAACATTTGAAAAGCACACGAGGTTGAACTTATTATTATTAGGTAGAGGTACACACACAGCACTGTATTCATCAACAGCCACAAGTTGGGAGCCAATTATAAGGGGTGTGAATTGCGACACCAATGTCGGTAGAGCAAGGGGGCAAACGGTTCTGTCGATGATTAGCGTCACTTAACCAATTTATTTAAATCAGAATAAACAATAATACTACTAATAATAACGTTCCTCGTCGTCGTAGGGTTATTCCCTTATGTAATTTTTATATTAACACAAACTATTGACTAACTGTCATTACATTAGAAAACAATGGGTAACAGTAACAGTACGACTGTCACTTGTCAAAGTGGCTGCATTCCGCATCTCTTGTTACAGTCTCCCCCTTTGGATTGCCCAAACGTCCTCGGGGGTAATCCAAAACACATCCAGGACAATCTTGGCAAGTAAGTTGTCGTCAGTTGCGATCTGATCTTCGGAGGGTAGTCTCTTTGTGGGGTTCATCCTCAGACAGTTCATTGTAATCGGCATTATCTTCGGGCGGAACCTCGAGTTGGCGGGGTCGGCCTCGTCTTCTGATAGGTCTAATCAGGGAGGTAGCGGTTGCTTCTACATCCATGACTTTCTTCAATGCTGAAACATGGTAAGTACCAAGCACAGTTTCAGGGTCAAGGGGGTGCACCACTTGGTAAGTAGTTGCTGATACGATCTTCTTGATTTCGTAGGGACCATCATCACGTCTGGGTGCAAACTTGTCTCCAACTGAAAGGTAAATTTCTTGACGATGTCTATCGGCATAGTGTTTGGAATGGTCCTGTTGTAGCTCATGTTGTTCCCTAGCTCTTCTAAGGACACTGGTAATCATTTTCAGACGTGGCGTAATTTCTTCAACGAAGTTCTCGTTTTCAATCACATCTCGCAAGTCATTGTGAACATCAAACGGCGATCGCAGTTCATGAATGAACGTCAAGTAAGCTGGACTAAAACCAGTAGTCAGGCTTTTTGCACTATTCATAGCAAATCGAATAGCGGGTAAGGCTTCTTTCCATTTGGTATGTTCGTTTCCTACGTACATGGAGAGCTGGGTTTTCAGATCTCGATTTCGGCGTTCTTCTGGTTTCTCATCGGGTCCCTCCCCCTGGAGCAGACATGCACCAATAGCGTATGAACTTGCATCAGTCTTGATGTTGTAAGGTAAGTTCGCGTCAGCTTGGCGAAGGATTGGCGCTGTTGTAAGCAAACGCTTCAATTCTTGGAATGCAGTTTCCTGGGCTTCGGTCCAGATCCACTGAGCTTGTTTTCTAGTGAGTCTACTTAGCGGCAGGGAAGTTTCAGCAAAATTAGGAATAAATCTCCTGAACCAGCTGCAACTTTGCAAAAAGGATAGAAGTTCTCGTACATTTCGTGGGGCGACACGATCAGCTATAGCACTAACTTTATCTCTGTCGACGTCGATTCCATCCTTGGTGATCACATGACCCAAATACTTAATACTGGTACATGCAAATCTACACTTTCCTCTGTTGGCACGAAGATTGAAACCGTTAAGTTTATCAAACACAAGACACAGGTCTTTTAAATGTCCTTCAAAATTACTTGACAGAATAATTAAATCATCCAAGTATATCAATAGGTTCACTTGGGACAGTCCGGCACGGAAACGATCCATGAGTCGTTGGAAAGTCGCAGGCGCGTTTCGTAGACCGAATGGCATACGGACACATCGGTTTATACCGAACGGTGTGATGAACGCAGTTTTATCACGATCTTCGCGACGGACTTCCAACTGCCAGTAGCCACTCTGTAGGTCAAGTGATGACATGTATGGGGTACGTTTAGCAGAATGAAGCAAATCATCGATGCAGGGCAAAGGATATCGATCTGGTATTGTTACGGCGTTCAAACGACGATAGTCAATACAAACACGAACATCACCATTCTTTTTAGGCACCAGTACGACTGGCGCTGCGTAAGGCGAATCACATTCTTCTATAATGTTCTTTTCGAGCATTTCATCGATTTTGCTGCGAATAATTTCCTTCTTCTGAGGTGAGTATTTATATGGCGGCATAGCGATTGGTGTTTCATCGTTGAGTTTTATGATGTGTTGCGCATGCGGCGTGGCTTCTTTATTTTCTTCGAAAATGTTCAGACTTCTTTGAAGAAGGTCTTCCAGCTTGGACTTCTCAGCTACGCTTAGGTGAGCTCCTTCATCTTGTCTAAGGTTTGAAGCTGTCACACTTCCGAAGACTTGATTGGTGGTATTCTTCTCTTCATAAAATTTAAATTTTGTGTAAGGTTTATCTGAGAAGCACCACTGCATCCTAGGAACGTCCATGATTATATCAGCGTCAGTGATAAAATCTACGCCCAGTAACGTTGTATTCTCCTTATATTCAGGTACAGCTATCATTGTTGTCGGGATAATTCGGTCATCCAGTCCAATGTCAATCTTATAAATTCTGGTTGAAACAGTTCTTGCGTTACCATCTGCTAAAGTGATTGGTAGCGTTGATTCTTCAAACGGAGTGTTGAGTTCTTCGAAAAGCTTCAGTACACGGGCTGCCGGCAATACTGCACCTAGCCCCTGTATCCAAAAAAGCAAGGCCAGTAAGTTTGTCAATTGTAACAGGCACCAAAGGTCTCATCATTCCCACTCCAGTATTTGAAGCTAATATTTCTAGAGAATTCACATTAACTCTTGGTTGCTCTTTCCTTTCGTTGCACGTCGGACAGGTGCTTCTAACAAAGCCAGGCGTGTTGCATCCATAACAGGCGAAATTTTGACTTCTCGGAGGTTGAACTCGGGTCTGCGCGCCAGTTGACTGCGCTGCTTTACGGCATTCTTGAAAAGTGTGGCCAAAATTAAGGCAGAATGTACATTTTGGACGAAGTTTCCTATTCGAAAAAATAGTCTGTTCTTTCACTGCATTTGGAGCAGGTAGTTTGTGATTAAACTCAGTATTTTCGTTGAAATTGTCTTCTATGGAACGAGCTTTGGTTACTAGTTCCTCAAAATTCTCAACATCATCACGCGGCAATCGATGACGTATTTTCCTACTCAGCAATCCATATATCATGTCAAGCTGATGCTGTTCTGCCAACTTAGGATTATCAGGCAGTTTAGACAAAAGAGAACGTGCATTACTGACAAATATATCCGTAGGTTCTTTCTCACCCTGGGGTTTTGAAAATAGCTCCCTGTATATCTTATAAGGGGGTTTTGCACTTCCAAATGATCTTTGGAGCGATTTTAAAGCCTCATCCCAAGTAGGTGTAGTGCTTTTGACGCTTTGCCACCATGTTGCTGCAAGTCCGTCTAGTAGCATGGGTAAACCCTTCAATGCATTTGCATCGGAAACCTTCACACAGTCTTTGTAGATACAAACAGCGTTGATGAAAGCTTCAACATCTTCAGTTCGGGAACCAGCAAAACGGGTGTTACATTTTGAAAAATTACCAGTTTCATTTGGTGGGATAGCAGCAAGTTGAGTACTCATAGCTTGAGTTGTAAACATTTCTCTCATCCCATGGAGAAGTTCTTGGAGCTGCTCACTCGTCATTGTCACAGTCGACATCTCCGGTGAAGAGTTTTGTACTGAACTGGTGTCAAAAATTTCTCCACTTTCACCAGGAATTGGATGATCTACAAGGTTTTCGGATTCTGCTGTAAAACTCGTAAGATCTGGCGAAATTTCGGCTTTCGAACTCGATCGGAGGTTATAACCACTCTTGTTATTATGGTTATCCAGTTTGCAGTTGAAATTCAAATCAACGAAGCTAATTATTTATTTATTGCTGCAGTTGTTGTTTTCATACAATAACCAGAAAAACGGATAAATAATTACGTCTGGCAACGTCGCGTAGACGCTGATTTTGGAAGATAGGTAGCGCGAACAAAATGGCTGCTCGAGTTATTGAGATTGCGAATTATTACCTTAAGCACAATCGGCGTCACATTCACAGGACGATTAAGCAAATGACACTCGGAAGAAGTCACTTGAGTAGAATACGATAATAATTGTTCGTATTTAGCTGGTACAGGCAAGATTCAGAAATGGCTGTCTCTTGATATTTGCGACAGAACAGGCACGTGGGCACTGTACTCGAAGTTTTTTACAGAGTCCTGGAGCGCGAAAAGTAATTATTAATTACTCACGATAGCGAACTGTATCCTTGCAGTCGAAGCAACTTTTGTTGAAAAGCACACGAGGTTGAACTTATTATTATTAGGTAGAGGTACACACACAGCACTGTATTCATCAACAGCCACAAGTTGGGAGCCAATTATAAGGGGTGTGAATTGCGACACCAATGTCGGTAGAGCAAGGGGGCAAACGGTTCTGTCGATGATTAGCGTCACTTAACCAATTTATTTAAATCAGAATAAACAATAATACTACTAATAATAACGTTCCTCGTCGTCGTAGGGTTATTCCCTTATGTAATTTTTATATTAACACAAACTATTGACTAACTGTCATTACATTAGAAAACAATGGGTAACAGTAACAGTACGACTGTCACTTGTCAAAGTGGCTGCATTCCGCATCTCTTGTTACAACCCAATAATACTAATGTCTACATAGCTTCGTAGATTCTATAAACCACCCAAACAGCACAATAACATCCAGTGGATGTCCATTTTTATTACTACTGTGGACTTCCATGACATCCATTGGCCATCCACATATATGGACATCGTACATTCAGTGGATGTCCAGTGGATGATACAAATGACACAGTTTGGGACCTCCATTGTTAGTCCTTCAGTGGACATTGTATGGATTAAAATCTGGACTACTTTTGGATCAAATTTGTATAATTAAAAAAATGTCCTTTGGACATCCATTGTCACAAACATGGACGTTCATTAGCGTACATTATGTGGATCAAAAAATGAACAATTTTCTTCCGTACGGAAATTATGTGGTAACTGACATTACTAAAAAAGCAAATTCGGAGAAGCGATTAGCAGAAAATAGAAGATTTTTCTCGCTTGCCGCTTCTCTGAAATTGCTGTTCTTGAAATATCAGCTTAGCGCTACAGCACAACGATACAACTACACAATTTATTTATTCACTGTTTATTTGTATTATATGACTGCACACAATTTCCGTACTGATTGATGAGGCTTTCGCTATAATAGTGGGACCGCAATAGACAAACTCTCAACTCAATACCTAATAAACCTCGAAAACTGAAAGATTAATACGACCAATGTCGTCATTGAAGGCGAAATGAATTTTCATTTTTCATTTTTATTTTTAGGTTAGGTATAACTTGTATGGATTTCTTCTTTTTCTTCGTTTGAACTATTATTGGCCTTCAATTCTTGATAATTAACGTAATACAAGATTTATAATTATAATTATTGTAAATAATAAAGTGACTAATTGCTTGAAATATTGTTTATTTGCGTGGTGTTACAAAATTATTGAATTCTAAAGAAATTAATAACCTGTTGAGAGTAAAATTAAACGTGATGTTAAAAGTGTCGATATGGATGTCCATTTTAAGTCACAATATGTACATTAATGGGACGTCCAAACTCGGACATGATTTTGGTTTGTACAAACGAATCATTCAATGGACATCGAACGGACGACCTCTGATGTACTAAAACATATGGTACATAAAACGACATCCAATGGATGTAGCGCAAAAGGTCCATGGACGTCATGTACGTATTATGGACATAATCGTCCCGTCCATTGGATGTTGTGTGCTGTTTGGGCAGTAATGTTTTTTTTAATATCCACTGAAAGACGATTCTTCGATTTCTATTCGTGTTATTATTTAGTTTTAAAATTGTTCCATTTTTCCTTCCATATAATATCTTATGTCGTTATGTCTTTATGGAAGTTCTGTATTTCACTCTATAGGTACCTATATAGTTATACACTATTATAAAACATTATTATTTATGCAAATAAAAACAGAAGTAGGAATAAAACACTGGAATATTACAAAACTTTTATAAAAATATCAAAATCTGTCAAAAACAACATAGTTAAAATGCAAAAATATAGGTATTATACATCGGCAGTCTTTGCGGCAGCCCTCTTCTCAGCCATTCTCCTCTTTTTTTAAATTTTCCCCGATCGTCACCGCCTGTAAATACAAAATATTTCAGTGTTGAGGGACGAGAATTTTCATTAATTTTCTGCAATTTAAGCAATAATAAAAAGTCCGGATTTATGTTATAAATCATCAGAAACACTATCACTTGCAGATTGTTTAAACATATTATGCACAGTGCTATTACTTTTACGTGGTATATACACTAAATTTAATAGCTTATATAGGCTCTTCATATGCCTGAAATTTTGTTGGAAAAATGTATGGAAGTCGTTAAATTTAAAATTTCTAACAATCCAAAATCCAATACAATTAAGGTACATAAAACTTATAGGTAATAATCCAACGTGTCTCTATGGATGTATGAACGGTAAATCACAATATTCTAATAACGAATGTTTATACAACGTAAAGATCGTTTCATCAAAATGTTATTAATTTTAGGTACAAAAAGCATACAATAATATTAAACATTAAACGTTTCAACATCAATAATAATAATCCTATATAGGAGTAATAACGTATTTAAAAACCTTTACTTACCTCATAAAATCCTTTTCAAGCTGCACACTCACACAGAGAACACTTCCGAGCTTCGAAATGAAATTAAAATGGCTGCTGGCACTGCTTTGCTTTACCACTCTTTTATAGAAATGCGTGAACACATGGTCGGTGTGCATACGATGACTCTTATGCGCGCGCATGTTTGAGCACCAATGTAGACACAACAATACACAACTATGGAGTGTATATATTGTTTTTTGTATTATGTGTAAATGTCGCACGTTTACAGGGTGTGTGCAGTAGACACAAGATACACAGTCAGTATTCATACACCAATCTGCTCGAATGTAGACACAACGAAACACAACTATGGAGTGTATTATAGTGTAAACACCCTTTAAAAATCCTGGTCACATGGAACCAATTCTGTAATGTAACATGCCTAAAATCCTGAATCCTTGTTGACGGTAACAAATCTGTGTTTGTAGTTTTGGCTCGTGATCTGTCTAGTTTTCACTTTGTTTGGACCATCCGTTGTGTTGGTGTAGTAACCTTATTTTGGTTCGTTCGTAGCAAACGCTACGAAAATACTTTGAGAGAGTCTTTTGTTGAGAGATAGGAGATTTAATTTAAAAGACAGAGTTTCCCCTTTGAAATGAATTGATTTATTGACTTTTAAATTGATTTGAATGTTTAGTCTGTTTACCCAGTGATCCCAAAAAAGGGTTTCCTCCTAAGAAAGTTTATAGTCACGAGGAAAAAAAGAAACCCAGTAAAACAACCGACCTCGGACTTGCAAAGTGCCAATAAATAAAATACAAAAATATACAAGAAAAACACACAACGAAACACATACAATGAAACGACGACATGTTAGAATCAAGCATTCGCTTGGGCGTTGAGGGGTGAGAACTAAATCTCTTGTATTATGGTAACCTATCATTTTAACGTTAGTCTTTGCGAACCGTTTAGTACCTGTAAAGAAAAGACATAACAAAACACACATAAATTTAGACCCTTTGATGCGGAAGCCTCATCGACTTTCTCAAACACCTCCGTGGACTAATAGAAAAGACGTAATAAAACACACATAAATTAGACCTTGTTGATGCGAGAAGCCTCATCGACTTTCAACACACCCCGGACTAATAGCAAATAAATAAAATCGATTCCAAAGGACATCCAACGTTAAAATGAGACATAACCTATACAACAGATTGAAGTGTCGTTGTCTGACGTTGCTATTCGTGAATCAAACATGCAAAATCATATCGCCGTTTCATTTAGAATTTTACATAAAAATACACCATGACAAAAACGTAAAATACAAGAGACACAACATAATATCGTCACCGTTTTGGTGCTAAAATGACATTGATAAACAAATCTGTTATATTCAGGAAGACCACATTTTATCTTTCTATTTCAAGGACTCATACCTCCTGAAAAGGAAACAAGACACACAAAAATGCATAAAAACAAATAAATAGATCAGGCGAGTAAATAAATGGCAGCAAGTAAATAATAGATCGAGCATGTAAATCAGTAGCAATAAAATAAATAGGTCAGAGCAAGTAAAATCAGTAGCATCAGAATAAATAGATAGTTTAGAGTCCAGGAAATATGAAATACAAAATGAGGCCAAACATATTATATAGCAGAGGCGTTATCGATCCGTAAAAAGACAGTCCTCGATAACAATTTAGAAAAGAAATCAAATTCGTCTGTACTTGTGTCCGTTCGCATTCCAAAACAATAAAATTTCAATTTAAATAAAATGATTAATGATCAAACAAGTCACAAGTGAAATTAATTTAGCATAAACAAGATTAAAATAAAAAAAGCAAATGTTCATTAAATTGACGATAATGACAAAGAAGTTAAAATTCACCAATAAAATGCAATCAAAGATATAATAAAATTATACCGTGTGATCGTTTAAATAGTTTCATGAATAAAATGTAAATAAAATTGTTGAGAGCAGAAAAAGTTGAAAATACAAAGAAAATGTGAACATGGTAAAATAAATTGTTAGAGAAATGTGCTTGATCAAAATAATAATAATAATAATAATAATAATCAAAAAGGCATGTGCTGATTCAAGATTTTCAATAAATAAATTTAAATAATTCAAATAAACAAAGACATTAAAAAATGAAACGTGTTGTAAAATGAATCATGCTTTCTGCAAAACGTGGCGTCATACAATTGGTGTAGGTAGCCTACCATCAAGGAGGGCCCCATTTGATTTTAATGAGATAAAATTAAAAGTCGAGCAGCACGTGTTAATTTACCAATTAAAATAGATAGCAATTGTAAACCTCTTTACACACAGAAATAATTATTAAAACGCTATGGGCATGGGCCCCATAACAAATTAAACAAAAGCCACGTGCGCCTCCTTACCATTGGCTTTTAAACAAATCATGTTTCAAACAATAAATAGACAGTAAAAGGTAAGAGCTAGTCTCTTGTAATATTGCTATAACAAATAAATAAGTAAAAATAAACTCACGTGCTATAAATAAACAAATAACAAAATGCGGGGAGAACTTTTAGATAATCAAAACAGCTGAGCTTACGACTCGTGTTCACTCTCTCGTTGTCAGCAATAAAGTGAAGTCTGAACGTCTGAACACTGAGGGTAGACTAATGACAATGCGTAGCACGTTTTTGGATACGTTGAGTGACTGACAAAAATGACGTTTCTGCTTTGAAAGCTTGAAAAGTGACAAGTGACATTTGAATTCATAGAACATAACTGAATAGGATCGACTCTTAAGTTTACAATTTTTAACACGCGCAGTTGTTATATGGTTTGGGTCCTTTCAGACGCCCCTTGGAATTTGGATCGTGAAAAGAATTTGAAAGAGACAAATTTCACTCTAAAATTTGACAAACGACAACTGCGCATGCGGTGACATTTCCTGTTCCTTTAAAATCTAGTACGACACATGTCGTTTACAATGTTTTGCAAAAATTCTTAACCCTGAACTGATACACTTCACAAAGCACTACACTTCACTGATCTGAAGACGAAATTGGTGTGTGATGTGATCTGCGTAACTGGTGAAAACAGTGCCGGGCTCGTTAACATGTTGTTACCTCTGTGTTTGTTTCTTCATTAACAAATCGTATATGCATGATGGGTTGTAGATCAATTATAAGAGCCAGAATGTAGAAGACAAAATTTATGAATTACTTCAAGAATTGCGTTAGAAACAGAATTTTCGCACAATGACACTAAAATGGTTTTCTGAAATTGAACTTTTAATGACAAGAAAGATCGAAGAGAAAAAGAAATTGAAACAATGGCTTTGACAGGAGGGGAAAAAAATGAACTAGGGCGAGTGAGAACTAATCTGATGCATAAGGGTGTCCCTGGCGAATAGTTTGATTAGACGACACTGGTCTCTTCCTAATGGTAACCTGTCGTTCTAAAAATTCTACGGCACTGGATATGGAACGATCTGAAACGGTGGTCCACAAAGATTGGATGTCGATGGGGAACTGTGCCATTATTTCTGCTACAATCTGATTTTCGGGAACGGGGGGTGAAAAATTTTTATAGCAGTTGACCTGCCTGAGGAAATATTCCGTCATGGAGAAAGACTTTTCGGATGTGAATCTCATATTGCCCAACCTGACACGTTCGGCGAATTGCCGTTCTCTGGACCAATAAAACTTCAAAAATACTTGCTTGAAATCGTCAAATCCATCACACGCAGCAGCACATACATTTCCCCAATCAGCCGCAGGGCCTAATAAACAATTTTGTGCGATTTCCAGCGTCTCCATCGGTGAAGCCCCAATCGACTTGGCATACTTCTCCACTTGTTTTATGAAAAACACGGGGTGGTGTTTTTCGAGCGACTGGAACACAGGCTTATTTACCAACGTGGCCATCGGTGTGGTTTTTGCGGCCAGCGCCAAGGCCACGCGCTTCCAGTCGGAATCACCTGTCTCCGATCCGATGTTCATAGCCCCAGGTTGACTATTCACATGCGATGACAAACGTCTGGGTGGTGGTGTTGACGGTGAGACATGGCCTGTCTCAGGAAACATCAAGGATGCCGTTGAGGTACTGGTTTCTCGTCGCTCTACTGGTACTTCTGGAACCCCCGGTAAAGTACCCTGCTGTCGCTGAAGCAAGATAGCTATTTGGGCGCCCTGTTCCTGCAACGCTTTTCGCAGCTCCCGAATCTCCTCGTCCCTAGGATCCATTGTGGTGTCCTCGTTGTTGTCCTGGTTAGGCGCACTCGTGTTCAGTCCCTCGGGTTCCATTATGAGCAGCTTCGTGGAAAATGTTCGAATCCGTTTCTGTGGACCAAAATATACACAGCAGTATTGTATTCAAACAAGAAATAATATAATAATAATAATACTAATGTGTGTGTGTGTCGTTGTTTTGTTACCGCTGAGTTGATTTGAATATGTGCGAATGACCTTCGCCCCTGGCCTGGATGTCGTCACGATTGTCTGAATGTCGCCATGATTGATTTTAAACAAGTGCGAATGATTTCGCTCCTGCTTGAATGCCTTCGCTCCTGTTTGAATGAGCGTTGGTTGTTTTGAGCGTGTGCGGAGTGTTTCGCCCCTACTTTGGATGTCTCTTGTGTGTTTCGAACGGGTGCGTTCCTACTCGGAATGGCCCCCTGGTGTTTTGTGTGTGCGCGCCCCTACTTGAATGACCCCCTAAGTGTCTCGTGTGTGTGTGCGAATGTCTGCATCCCTGTCGTGAACCTCCCTGTGTGTTTTGAGTGTGTGCGAGTGTTGGTGTACATGATTTGAACGAGTGTTTGAGTGTGTGAGCGGTTGTGTTTCCGTTGTGAATTGCCCCGTGAATGTTTTCGTGTGCCCCCCCCCCCCCCGCCCCGCTTCTTTGGTGACCCCGTGAGTGTTTTTGTGTGGCCCCGTGGGTGTTTTGTGTGGTCGTGTTTCGACTGTGTCTCTGCGCTCCTGACCTGAATCGTTGTGACTCTGTGAGTGGAGCACTGCGCCCCTGAACTGAATTTACCTGTGGCTTGTGTGTGGAGCACTGCGCCCCTGAACTGAATTTACCTGTGGCTTGTGTGTGGAGCACTGCGCCCCTGAACTGAATTTACCTGTGACTACCTGATCGTGTGTGAAGCACTTTGCTTCTGCGGTTTCACGTTTTCGTTTACGTGACTGTTTTGAAGTTGTCGGAAGGACTGCGCACTTGATTTTCTCTTTGTTTGATTTAATGATTGTTTTGAATGTGTCTGAAGGACTGCGCCTACTTGAATTGCAACTTTTGGATTGAACGCTTGTCTCGAACATGTGTTTTTCTTGACTGAATTTTTGACTGAGGGAAACCTGTCGTTTTTGCCCCTGAATTTGATTTTTTTTTTTTTTTAAATCTCCAATCTCTACTTGACTAACTCAAAGTATATCCTGGTCACACGCAGCAATTCTATAGTGTAAACACCCTTTAAAAATCCTGGTCACATGGAACCAATTCTGTAATGTAACATGCCTAAAATCCTGAATCCTTGTTGACGGTAACAAATCTGTGTTTGTAGTTTTGGCTCGTGATCTGTCTAGTTTTCACTTTGTTTGGACCATCCGTTGTGTTGGTGTAGTAACCTTATTTTGGTTCGTTCGTAGCAAACGCTACGAAAATACTTTGAGAGAGTCTTTTGTTGAGAGATAGGAGATTTAATTTAAAAGACAGAGTTTCCCCTTTGAAATGAATTGATTTATTGACTTTTAAATTGATTTGAATGTTTAGTCTGTTTACCCAGTGATCCCAAAAAAGGGTTTCCTCCTAAGAAAGTTTATAGTCACGAGGAAAAAAAGAAACCCAGTAAAACAACCGACCTCGGACTTGCAAAGTGCCAATAAATAAAATACAAAAATATACAAGAAAAACACACAACGAAACACATACAATGAAACGACGACATGTTAGAATCAAGCATTCGCTTGGGCGTTGAGGGGTGAGAACTAAATCTCTTGTATTATGGTAACCTATCATTTTAACGTTAGTCTTTGCGAACCGTTTAGTACCTGTAAAGAAAAGACATAACAAAACACACATAAATTTAGACCCTTTGATGCGGAAGCCTCATCGACTTTCTCAAACACCTCCGTGGACTAATAGAAAAGACGTAATAAAACACACATAAATTAGACCTTGTTGATGCGAGAAGCCTCATCGACTTTCAACACACCCCGGACTAATAGCAAATAAATAAAATCGATTCCAAAGGACATCCAACGTTAAAATGAGACATAACCTATACAACAGATTGAAGTGTCGTTGTCTGACGTTGCTATTCGTGAATCAAACATGCAAAATCATATCGCCGTTTCATTTAGAATTTTACATAAAAATACACCATGACAAAAACGTAAAATACAAGAGACACAACATAATATCGTCACCGTTTTGGTGCTAAAATGACATTGATAAACAAATCTGTTATATTCAGGAAGACCACATTTTATCTTTCTATTTCAAGGACTCATACCTCCTGAAAAGGAAACAAGACACACAAAAATGCATAAAAACAAATAAATAGATCAGGCGAGTAAATAAATGGCAGCAAGTAAATAATAGATCGAGCATGTAAATCAGTAGCAATAAAATAAATAGGTCAGAGCAAGTAAAATCAGTAGCATCAGAATAAATAGATAGTTTAGAGTCCAGGAAATATGAAATACAAAATGAGGCCAAACATATTATATAGCAGAGGCGTTATCGATCCGTAAAAAGACAGTCCTCGATAACAATTTAGAAAAGAAATCAAATTCGTCTGTACTTGTGTCCGTTCGCATTCCAAAACAATAAAATTTCAATTTAAATAAAATGATTAATGATCAAACAAGTCACAAGTGAAATTAATTTAGCATAAACAAGATTAAAATAAAAAAAGCAAATGTTCATTAAATTGACGATAATGACAAAGAAGTTAAAATTCACCAATAAAATGCAATCAAAGATATAATAAAATTATACCGTGTGATCGTTTAAATAGTTTCATGAATAAAATGTAAATAAAATTGTTGAGAGCAGAAAAAGTTGAAAATACAAAGAAAATGTGAACATGGTAAAATAAATTGTTAGAGAAATGTGCTTGATCAAAATAATAATAATAATAATAATAATAATCAAAAAGGCATGTGCTGATTCAAGATTTTCAATAAATAAATTTAAATAATTCAAATAAACAAAGACATTAAAAAATGAAACGTGTTGTAAAATGAATCATGCTTTCTGCAAAACGTGGCGTCATACAATTGGTGTAGGTAGCCTACCATCAAGGAGGGCCCCATTTGATTTTAATGAGATAAAATTAAAAGTCGAGCAGCACGTGTTAATTTACCAATTAAAATAGATAGCAATTGTAAACCTCTTTACACACAGAAATAATTATTAAAACGCTATGGGCATGGGCCCCATAACAAATTAAACAAAAGCCACGTGCGCCTCCTTACCATTGGCTTTTAAACAAATCATGTTTCAAACAATAAATAGACAGTAAAAGGTAAGAGCTAGTCTCTTGTAATATTGCTATAACAAATAAATAAGTAAAAATAAACTCACGTGCTATAAATAAACAAATAACAAAATGCGGGGAGAACTTTTAGATAATCAAAACAGCTGAGCTTACGACTCGTGTTCACTCTCTCGTTGTCAGCAATAAAGTGAAGTCTGAACGTCTGAACACTGAGGGTAGACTAATGACAATGCGTAGCACGTTTTTGGATACGTTGAGTGACTGACAAAAATGACGTTTCTGCTTTGAAAGCTTGAAAAGTGACAAGTGACATTTGAATTCATAGAACATAACTGAATAGGATCGACTCTTAAGTTTACAATTTTTAACATGCGCAGTTGTTATATGGTTTGGGTCCTTTCAGTATATATTGTTTTTTGTATTATGTGTAAATGTCGCACGTTTACAGGGTGTGTGCAGTAGACACAAGATACACAGTCAGTATGCATACACCAATCTGCTCGAATGTAGACACAACGAAACACAACTAAGGAGTGTATATATGGTGCTTTGTATTATGTGTATACGACGCATTTTTACATGGTGCGTACAGTAGGCACAAATAATATTTAAAGCATCACACATACATATGACTTATACGTTGTGGGTATCATGTACGGACGTCAAATTTCATCATTTAAATAGTTATTTTTTACGTCATATAAAAATGTTTTGAATCTTAATTGCATACAGTATACAATGATTAGACACTGTATCACATAATTATATCGATATAAAAATAGGTGTATCTCATTTGTGTATGTCATTACTAGATCAATAATTCGATCCACATTAACGTCTTTTGTTCCTCAAGTGTTTATCTTGTAGAGACGTAATTTTATTTGGACGTGCTGTGTATGGGTTGTTTCAAATTTCAAACTTCACTTTTTTCTACTTGATGCCTAGGTGTGACTAATAAATGTGCCAAAAATATGACATCCAGCTGTTCAAATACATAGACCTAGAATATAATGGACGAACCCTTGAGACTAAAATTTGTTGCCAACCAAAGTTAGGCAACCATATATCCCATTTCAGACGTTTTTGGATTCAAGTTGGCTGTGATATTTTTTCTTCAAGTTGGATACCCTGGACAGTCGATTTGAGCTAAAAAAGTTCAAATGACTTCCCACTTTACTCATATGCCATTAGGATTAATTTCTTACCTAATAAAAATATGTTTGACGTATGAAAACAATAATTCAATAATATACGATTGTTGTTATTTTTTAGTAAAAAATATTTAATTATTAGACGTTCAGTAACTTCATTCAAAAAGTTCTGTCAGATTTTCAGCATGTTATTTCATTCCTTTTAAAATTGAAAAGAACTTAAATCTCTTTTGAATACTACATTATTATATTATAATGCCAAAAGTAATTGAAATGTGTGGCACAGTGTCTACCGAAAACCAACACAAAGAGATCGTTATTTACACAAGAACTCCAATCAACACCCAGCCCAAAAACGAGCTCTATAATACAAACCCCGGTGAATCGTGCTTCCCGAATTTGTGAGACTCAGTCCTACCTCGAAGAAGATGAGCTCTACACCATGCATGAATGCTTTGCTTCAGGATGACCACGCCGTGTGCTACGAAAAGACGAAAATTTTGTATACTACGTCACACTATTGCGTCCATGCATATACTGTTTTATAATAAATTGAAATACAGAAAATATAAAGGTGGAGTAACCAATAACCATACTTAAATTAAACCGATTGGATTCAGAAAATTTATAGTTCTACCCAAATATAATTTTTATTCATATATGTATTTTAGGCAGCCTCAGTATCAAACGATAATAACGAGATAAGAATTTGTCATAACTCATCCTCAACAGAGTTAGCAAGACTTTCCTCAACTAGCAAAAAAATCCTCCAACTCCCTACATTAAATTGAAAATGAAGAAAAACTTATTGGCAACCTACAAAGATCATGAGGCTCATTCCATCTGCTTTCTTCAAAATTTGAATTAAATTAGTTGATAAAGGAATAAAGACTACCCCTACTTATTCTTCAAATGTTCTTGTGAAAATTAGGCATTTCAAGAGTCGGCGACATGACATATGATATAAATGTTCCTGAATTTCACCACATGACGCGAGAGAGAGAAGTCCAGCACTTTAAGTTATTTAAGACAATATAGAGAACAAATCAAAGATCATAAATGTAAATGTGATTGAGTTTTTTATTATATTATTATTAAATAACTTTTATTTTGAGTGCGGCGGTTTAGGTCACTGACTATAATTATTGAGCCGTTGACGCTGCCACCGTCTGGGTTCAAATCTCAGCTCGGCATGGTTATTTCTCGGTAATTTAACTAATGTATTTATAAATATAAAATTTGTGTCTGGCCAAATTAGCTAGTTCTGAGAGCCAAATTACTAGATTGGAATGACTAAGTCTTATCTACACGGTTAAGACCAATGCTCCCTCTTAAAAAAAAAACTTTGATATTGGAAAATTGAAGTCAGTTAAAAAAATTTGTTGAAATAGCCTTTTATAAATTTCCAGGGCATAATCTTTATCTTCGAATCTAAACCAACTCAATAAAATTTGAGAGTAAAATCAAGAAGTAATCGCGAGCAAAAAAATCCGAAATAATATTATGTAGATTTTTATAAATAATGTTGTAACCGCTAGCCTTTAAATTACTTCTCTGGATAACATTTCTTAATTTTCTAGTTGAATATTTCTTGTTCAATAACTATAAAAGCATTGTAGAAGTGTAGAACTGTAGAAGTGTAGAAATATAGCTTATTACCTTATAATATATGTGTCATATATAGTCTTATAATATAGAATACTTTTCAGTGTGCGCATGGGAATGTCTTGCGCACGAAGGGGAATAAAAAGGGAAGGAGAAGATTTTTATGTTATCAAGGTATTGTATTGCGGGCAGTTGAATTATATAGACAGTAATTATTTTCTGGCAATAAACATATTAAAATAATGAAGAGTTTTGTATTTAATCATGTGAATATACTACAGTGGCGACGAGATAAACGGCTTATAATGCAACGGATTGAGTTTTAGAGTAACCTCGTTAACAACAACGGCCCCGCACTCTCGTCCAAAATGGCGAATACTGATAATTTTATAGGGCACTTACGAGAATTTGACCCGGCAAATTCCGACTGGTCAATCTTCAAGAAACGTTTAGATAGTTATTTCGTGGCGAACAATATTTCGGATGACAAGCGAAAAGGTGCAATATTATTGAATGTGTTAAGTGAAGAAGCTTATAAATTAATAAATAATTTATGTTTACCACTCGAACCAGAGAGTAAAAAATATTCGGAACTGATACCGTTGCTAAATGAACATTTTAAACCGAGTCTTAGTGTTTTTGCCGAACGTTTTAAATTCTACAATGCGCGTAAATCGTTTAATGAGTCGGCCAGGGAATGGTCGGCCAGAATTCGTCAGCTGGCAGCGGTATGCGAATTTACAGCCGGGGAGTTAGAACTAGTGCTGCGAGATCAATTTGTTATCGGGTACGATAAAGGTACCGTGCAAGATCGACTGTTTGAGGAGAAGAAAACGGTAACCTTCAAAGAAGTAGTGGAAATTGCGGCGGCAAAATCTGCCGCTAGTGACCGAACCGTCACTGAATTTTCGGTGAAACGCGAGCAGGATATTTATTACAGCAGACCAGAGGCCGCCTGGAAGTCAAACGAAAGGACGTACAGCGGCCACCATCAGCCGGCGAGGAAGCAGAGCAACGTGATCGCCGGCGCCAGCGGCTCCAGTACAAGCACCAGCACCACTAGGGCCGGTACTCATAGTTGATTCTCAAACTCATACTTGAGGCGTTCTCCGCGAAGTAATACTCAGCTGAGTAAAGCGGCTGCTATGCCAGAGACAAACCTCAAGCAATACTTAGGCGAGTAACGGCTTGAGTATTAGTTTCTAGTAACTTTTATGGTTTTCAGGTTGCCACACTGAACGAAGGCTAAAATTCTGCTAAAATAAAATAAAAAAGAAGAACTAACGAGCTAACCTCCGTATTATTCGCATACATCATGGCAACCTTTTCACGCCAGACAACACAATAATAATAATTATTTAAAAAAATTATGTTTTCAATCCCTACTTTGTAGAATCTCCTCACACTGATTGATGATAAATAAAACACTAATGTTTTAAAAAATTCTACTGTATATTGATGAATAATATTATAATATTACTGTATATTTTCCATCAATATAGGTACAGTAGAATTTTTTAAAACATTAGCGTTTTATTTATCATCAATCAGCATAATAAGTATTGTTTAAAAAGGTTAATTAAATATTAAAATTCTTGTTAAAAGCCTTATTAACAAGAATCAAAAAGTTTATTAAATGTATATCGGCGACGAAATTATTGCCTCTCATCGTAAAATTCCAACCTGTTTTCTGCACTCTGTTATTTCATCAATTTCGTCTTCATTGAAAGCAATTTCAGCAAAATCGAGAAATTCCAAATTATCTTCCCGATCCATTTCTATAATGAAAGTACCGCGAGTTCATTCCTTCTTCCGTCCTAGCAATGTAGCCATAGAGATAGAATAGAGAGGAGACGACATGACGTGACACAAATGGGATCAGGTCCGCCATATTGATACCACTTTTATGTCAAACTTATGTTATGACATAAGTGAACGCTTTTTATTGAATTTCATTTGATTTAAGGACTGTCTTTAAGATATTTGGTGTTAAATTGAAAAGCCAAAGATGGTTTCTTGTGCAGTTCGTACCTGCTGTAGTAGAGACTGCACTGATAAAAAAAAAAACGTTCGGAATAACATTCCATAGGTAAGTATCAACAATATACAGGACCGTACCTACTTGCATAGTACACTAAAAATCTAAAATTGAAAATGACCATGATTATTTGCCGGATATTTTATATTCTTTTATTGACTTGAAAAACACAAAAGGTCTGCAATATCCATCTGAAGACGTGTTAAAAATATGTATGAAATGTGAGAAACATTTTTATTTATGAAAATTTTGCAAATAAAAATTAAGTCTGACCCTGTCGAGTCGCCATATTGTTACTCCTATAAGCTCCACCCACTGATGCCGTTTTTTAATGTACTATTAGGTGATCATAGCGGCTCCTCTCTATTCTATCTCTATGAATGTAGCAAACTAAAATAATAGAATAATGGAATGAAAATAGGTATAGGTAATACTGAAAACATGTTCACAGTCATCAGTGACCTCTATATTTTTATAATAATTATGTTTTAATGATCAAGTAATTATGTTTTAATGATATACTCGCTATGTTCTAATGATGTTTATGTTGTTTACAAACAGTACAGCTGACAGCTGTTCACACATAACCTCACAAGACAAGCCAAGTAATACTCAAGGTTGGTCAAACGGCTACTCGGTCAATACTCAGTTTGGCGGACGATCACGCGTGCGCCGAGTACTGCTTCATGTTGAGTATTGACCGTGAGATGAAATATCGATACTTGAGAAGTACTTCGCCCAAGTATTACTTAAGTATCGACTGTGAGTACCGGCCTAGGTTTGAAGCGGCATGTACAGTGTGTGGCAGGAAAAATCACCAGTCAGAGAGATGCTCCTTTCGGGAATGTTATTGTCACCTATGCGGTAAGAAGGGCCATTTAGCAACAATATGCAAGCAGAAACGTTCAAGAGAGTTAAACCGAAACAGGTCAGGTAATAATAGCGAAAATAAGACACAGAATTTTTTAGAGTCTGATGATAATGCTTTATATACATTGGAAGGTCAAATTAATCCAATAAAGGTAGAGTTAGTTATTGAGAAAAGACCTTTTAAATTTAATTTAGATACAGGCGCAAGCTATTCTGTTATTTCAGAAGACTATTACAAACAACATTTTACTAATATAAGGATGTCAAATTGTGATAAGACATTTAATTTGTACAATGGAGATAGGATCTCGGCTTTGGGGTGTTTAAATTGTGAGGTCATTTTCCAAAATAAAACTAAGAGGTTGGATATTTATGTGCTGAAAAATGCTCGAGGCCCGCCCCTGTTGGGACGCGATTTCTTTAATATGTTTCAGTTAACTATCGCTAATTTAAATTTTATAAGAGATAATAAGTGGCCAAATGATTTGCAATTTTTGATTGATAAATATAGATGCGTTTTTGAACCGGGTTTGGGTCTTTTCAATAAAGGTTGTATTCCAATTAAATTGAAATCGGAAACAGTGGAACCGAAATTTTTCAGAGCTCGCCCCTTGCCTTTTGCAATGCGGGAGAAGGTTGAGGCGGAGTTGGAAAGGTTAGAACAGCTGGGAGTAATCGAACCAGTGGATTATTCTCCGTGGGGCACACCAGTGGTCCCAGTCATTAAAAAAGATGGCTCAGTTAGACTTTGCGGCGATTTTAAGATTACATTAAACCCATATATTGAAGTTGACCAATATCCTCTTCCGAGAATCGAAGAGCTGTTTACTAGACTACAGGGGGGTACAAGTTATACGAAAATCGATCTTACAAGTGCATATACTCAGGTAGCTTTAGAGGAAAATAGCAAAACGTTGGTCACCATATCAACACACAAGGGGTTGTTCCGCTATAATAGGGCTCCTTTTGGAATCGCTAGTATTCCCGCGAAGTTTCAAAAAATCATGGACTCGCTACTTGGAGGGTTGGATGGAGTGGTTGTATTCTTGGACGATATTTTGATTACGGGACGTAATAGAAAAGAGCATTTGTCGAGATTAAGCAAAGTTTTGGAAATTTTGCAGGAAGCAGGGTTCAAATTGTCTCTTAATAAATGTGAGTTTTTCAGGGAGAAAATTTCGTATTTAGGCTTTTGTATAGATAAGCTAGGGCTGCATACTTCAGAAGAGAAAATTCAGGCCATTAAGTTCGCGCCGAAGCCAACAAATACTACACAACTGAAGTCTTTTTTAGGTCTGGTAAATTATTATGGCAAATTCATACATAATTTATCTACTGTTTTGTTTCCATTATATAATTTACTAAAAGTAAATACCCCCTGGAATTGGTCCACCGCATGTGATCGTGCATTTATAAAAATTAAACAGTTGCTAATGTCCACAGAGGTTTTGGTGCACTATAATCCAGAATGGCCAGTCAGATTATATTGTGATGCTTCAGACTACGGGGTAGCTGCGGTAATTACACACGTCATGCCAGACGGAAACGAAAAGCCCATTGCATACGCGTCCCGTACACTCGCCAAGGCAGAAAAAGGGTACTCCCAGATTGAAAAGGAAGGCTTAGGTATCATTTTTGGATTATGCAAGTTCAACCAATATCTATACGGTCGTAGTTTCACCCTAGTTACCGACAATAAACCTTTGACAGCTATTTTTCACCCCTCCAAAGGAATTCCCCAATTTTCGGCTAACCGATTACGTCGCTGGGCTGTTATTCTAAGCAACTACCGATATGAGATCGAATTTGTAAAGTCAGAGTCAAATTACGCGGATTCCTTGTCGCGACTACCTCTCGAAAACGAGGGGGGAAAGTGGGAAAACGTGGACATTAATTTTCTAAACTATTTTTCAAATAATACACATTTCCCAATAAATTTTGAACAGATCCGGAAAGAAACTAAAGGAGATCAAACGTTAGGAAAAGTAACGGAGTTTGTACGTACAGGTTGGCCTAGAAAAATAATTGAGGAAAGTTTACAAAGTTTTTATAGAATTAGACGGGAGATAAGTATTGAATCGGACTGTTTGCTGTGGAACTCTAGGGCCGGCACTCATAGTCGATTCTCAAACTCATACTTGAGGCGTTCTCCGCGAAGTAATACTCAGCTGAGTAAAGCGGCTGCTATGCCAGAGACAAACCTCAAGCAATACTCAGGCGAGTAACGCTTGAGTATTAGTTTCTAGTAACTTTTATGGTTTTCAGGTTGCCGCACTGAACGAAGGCTAAAATTCTGCTAAAATAAAATAAAAAAGAAGAACTAACGAGCTAACCTCCGTATTATTCGCATACATCACACGCCAGACAACACAATAATAATAATTATTTAAAAAAATTATGCTTTCAATCCCTACTTTGTAGAATCTCCTCACACTGATTGATGTAAATAAAACACTAATGTTTTAAAAAATTCTACTGTATATTGATGAATAATATTATATTACTGTATATTTTCCATCAATATACCGTGTGTCCCCGGATCGACTTTAAAAGAGGAAAAACTTTTTTGTTTTTGATTTCTCAGAAAATTTCACTCTTGATGATCTGGCCTGCTTGATTTCAAATCCCCAAAACAAAAGTTACTTTTTAGGTAACTCGAACGGTTCTTGAGATAATATAATTTTTCTTCAATAATTGCACTTAAATTTTTTTTCGTAATTTTTAGACGTATACTTATTGGTATGATGATTTCATTGAAAAACAACACTGACAGCAGTTGTCAAATCTAACAATTTAATTGAACTGCAAATTAATCTACTGTATGCTATAATGTTGACTTTACAACAAAGAATTTATCTACTTAATTCAATTTTACGGAACTGGGAAAGCTCGCATTGAAATCTGTGCAGAAAAAGGAGGAGCATTATTCGAATAGAAAATTAATAGTTGTCCTTTTTGAGAATTTCATTTCATGTTACGATTATTTGAATTTCTTCAGAAAAAATTAAATTACATATGAAAAAAATTTCAATTATTAAAGAAAAATTATATTATCTCAAGAACCGCTCGAGTTACCTAAAAAGTAACTTTTGTTTTGGGGATTTGAAATCAAGCAGGCCAGATCATGAAGAGTGTTCAATTTTCTGAGAAATCAAAAACAAAAAAGTTTTTCCTCTTTTAAAGTCGATCCGGGGACACACGGTACAGTAGAATTTTTTAAAACATTAGCGTTTTATTTATCATCAATCAGCATAATAATTATTGTTTAAAAAGGTTAATTAAATATTAAAATTCTTGTTAAAAGCCTTATTAACAAGAATCAAAAAGTTTATTAAATGTATATCGGCGACGAAATTATTGTCTCTCATCGTAAAATTCCAACGTGTTTTCTGCACTCTGTTATTTTTCATCAATTTCGTCTTCATTGAAAGCAATTTCAGCAAAATCGAGAAATTCCAAATTATCTTCCCGATCCATTTCTATAATGAAAGTACCGCGAGTTCATTCCTTCTTCCGTACTAGCAATGAAGCAAACTAAAATAATAGAATAATGGAATGAAAATAGGTATAGGTAATACGGAAAACATGTTCACAGTCATCAGTGACCTCTATATTTTTATAATAATTATGTTTTAATGATCAAGTAATTATGTTTTAATGATATACTCGTTATGTTCTAATGATGTTTATGTTGTTTACAAACAGTACAGCTGACAGCTGTTCACACATAACCTCACAAGACAAGCCAAGTAATACTCAAGGTTGGTCAAACGGCTACTCGATCAATACTCAGTTTGGCGGACGATCACGCGTGCGCCGAGTACTGCTTCATGTTGAGTATTGACCGTGAGATGAAATATCGATACTTGAGAAGTACTTCGCCCAAGTATTACTTAAGTATCGACTGTGAGTACCGGCCTATTATACCTAAGATTTTACGACAGGATATGCTCAAAAAGTTGCATGAGTCACACATGGGTGTAATCAAAATGAAAAGTTTAGCGAGATCATATTTCTGGTGGCCTGGCCTAGACAAAGACATTGAGGAGATATGCAAGTCTTGTGAAAGCTGTTTGTTAAACAAAAAAGCTCCAAATAAATCAGTAATACAAGCTTGGCCTTGGCCAGACGAAGTATGGTCACGCCTACATGTGGATTTCATGGGTCCATTTTTCGGTAAATATTGGCTGGTGGTGGTAGATGCGCATTCCAAGTGGCTGGAAGTTTTTCCTATGACTACAATTACTTCAAAATCAACTGTTGAAGTGTTGAGATCCATGTTTGCCAGGTTTGGGTTACCTCGTTTACTGGTGTCAGATAACGCCACTACTTTTTGCTCTGGAGAATTTCAAGAATTTTTGCATAGAAATAATATTAAGCATATTACCTCACCTCCGTATCAACCTGCTTCCAATGGCGCAGCTGAAAATTCAGTAAAGACGGTCAAAAACGCATTAATAAATGCTTTAGGCAAGAATCAAAATTTGGCAGATTTGAATGTAATTTTGAACAGGTTTTTGTTTGATTACCGGAACACGGTACACTGTACCACAGGGTACACACCAGCAAAATTAATGTTTGGACGTAAAATACGTACAAAATTTGATTGCTTATTACCCGAAAGGAAAGTAGAAAACTCAGAATTGAGAAGTCGTGTCCTGACGGAGCAGGGGAAGCAAAAAGTATATCATGGGGGGAAACGTTATGTTGAATTTGAAATAGGAGAGATTGTTCTCGCTAGAAATTATAAGATTGTTCAGAAACCTACTTGGGTGGAAGGTCGTATTGTTAGGAAGTTAGGGAGAACTGTTTATTTGGTCGAGATATTGAGTTTAAATTATGTAATTTGGAAACGTCATTTGAATCAGCTAAAAAAGTTTGTTTCTAAAGCGAGTTCAATTCCGTTGAGTCAGGAGACCTCCACTGATTCGGCGAATTTTTCTGATTCAGATGACGTCATCAGGAATAGTGATAGTAATAAGGAATTAGGGGGAAACCAGATTTGTGATGGCCAGTTAAGTAGTGAAGTGAAGTGCGTTGATGACGATGGACCGGTGCAATTATCTAGGCCAAAGCGTCTGGTTAAACCAATAGATAGACTTAAGTATGATTGATGTTACTTGAAACGGAAAATTATTGTCAGGGGGGAGATGTCATATATAGTCTTATAATATAGAATACTTTTCAGTGTGCGCATGGGAATGTCTTGCGCACGAAGGGGAATAAAAAGGGAAGGAGAAGATTTTTATGTTATCAAGGTATTGTATTGCGGGCAGTTGAATTATATAGACAGTAATTATTTTCTGGCAATAAACATATTAAAATAATGAAGAGTTTTGTATTTAATCATGTGAATATATTACAATATGAATCTTATTTTAACCGTTAAACAAGAAATTTTAATGACAATGAACATAAACTTGTATTTTTATCTTTTATTACTAAACTTAAAACAAACAATAAATTATGATAATTTTTATATTTCGTATTTTTTTGGATAAAAATTAAAGTTTTGAAATACAGAAAACATATTTAAAGGAATCGTTAATAATTTCACATATAGTTGAAAAAAATCGATCAAGAAATCCTCCTTGTCTGATTTTACACAAAAATAAATATTTCCCCGAATATTAGGATAAGTACCTACTTTAGATAATATATTCCTGTTTTGGCAACGCAGCGTAGGTGAAATTTAAAACAAAGTCAAATTTGATTAGAAACATCCATAACCTTAAAAAATTTAGCTTGTCAAAGGTAGTTCAAAACTCAGCTTTTGGAAAGGTACCTACCAACATAATTCGAATTTTCCATAGCCAACTCTGAATTCAAAAACGTCTGAAATGGGATATACATACAAGTAAGGGCAAAACGACGAATTCAATTCAACAAAACAAATTCAAACAAAGAATAATCAAAAATTCCGCATTCTTGGTGTTTTTTGAGCGATAGAACAATTAATGTTAATATTATTATCTGACATTAGTATAAATAAATAAATATTTATTATTGGCCTTGTAAGGAAATTGTAGGTGTATAACAAATTAATAGATCTGATTTTAATATCCATACTGGTTAAAAGCACATTTATATTTACTTTAAATATCTTCTCTGTCTATTTAAAATTTAATATTAATGATGGTCCAGTCTTGTGCAGCTTATAATTGTGTAAATCGTGTATCAAAATTAACAGATATAATTATCTTTTCATAGGTAAGTGAAACATTTCATCTCTAATTGTAATAAATAGTTATTCTATTATTCTATTAGAATTACCCTATAAAAACAAATAATAAAGTCGTGTTATTATAATTTTTATGCATTTCTTTTCTTAATCTTTAAAAATAACCATGTTCTTCGTACAAAATATGTGTAATAAAAACAAAAAATTTGAATTTCGTATTATTTCTCCATATTTAGTAGTTTTTGCCCTTACAAGAAATGTTGGTTGCCTACCTTACACTGGCAACAAACTTAGTACAGTAAAGCATTGACAACTATCAGTCCATTATATTCTAGGTCTATGTTCAAATATTATAACCGTGTTAAATTAAACGTCAACGAGTGAATGCGCTACCCTAGTAAGCGTTAGTGTCGGTAATGCAGGTTCCCTACATCACTGATCAACCTAACTCGACTCGAAGCTCGAACTCGAACTAGTGTTTAATCTACTCCCGCGTTCACGCCCCACCCCGCTGTCGCTGCTGTATGCTGAATGGTTGTTTCGGCGTTTCGCGATTGGTAAAGTAGTGAGCGTCACTGCGTAAGCGTCGTTGATGGAGATGGAATAAAACGAAATTGCAGAAAACTCCAAAACTCCCCAACAATACAGAAAATAGATCAAACATAGGTACATTCATTACAGTGTATCATTATCATTGTATATAAATGTAATAAAGTTACCGTTGTGAAGATACTGATAAGGAAAGGATATCGGTCGGTATTAGTGTTATCTCAGATACAAGGGAAATGAAAACTTACAGCAGAAAACGGGTCGAGGACCAGAAGGAAGTCATACTGGATTTAAATGAATTGTGCCGCCTTTGTATGACCAAAGAAGACGAATTGATTCCTATTTTCAACAACAGCGAAAATGAACCGATCCCGCTCACCCTTCGAATCATGGCTTGCGTTGCCTTAGAGGTAATAAAATACCTACATGGATTATTATTATTCATGATTTTTTACCTACCAATACCAATAATGTGTTTATTTATTACGTTAGGATTTAAATTTAGTTGCAAAATTCATGATCATTGACAGTATTTTATAGCTACTTACAGTTTGTAGGTATCTACCTCATAAAAGTAATTGGTAAGTTAGTAGTAAGTAGGTATCCACTTTTATAGTTTAGGTAGGAGGCGCTGGCGAAGATAACTTGAAATACAGGAAATTTTTCCTACAATCTACAACAGATAACAGATCCTAACCTAAAATGCCCACCAAAAACCGTAATTTTAACATCCAGCCGGTTTTTTTATTTTTATTTTTTATTGAAAATGCACATGCACGTGCAGGGAAATGAAATCCCTATGACGCTCTGGGAGAGGTGCGTGAGCGGAGATGTCGATTCACGTTGGCTGAATCTTTGCAGGTTGTATTTGTCAGGAAACAGAGCAGGCTCTTTGGAGTGCTATTCCAATCCAACCAAAGTGATGAGGTTCTAGGTTCTATACAGGGTGTCGCTAAAAGGTACCACTAACGGTCTACCAGTACCACAGATTCCCGAGTACAAAATATGGCGATTTAAACGAAATTATTTATTTCCAAAAAGGAATCCTTTTCAAGATACAGCCCTTAAAAGAGGATCAAACATAAACATGTTTTCCACTATTCCGGGATAAGTGAAAAACGAATTAACTTGGAAACTTCAAAATTGCACCGCCTACTAGTATTTTTAAAAGCAGTAAACTGGCCCAGTTTTACAAGTATTGACATACAGAGTGTTCCTGTTTTTGATGCCACGTCTCACCTTTTACCTCAGAACTTTTTTATCCGCACGTCACTGATTGATTCTGCATTTTTTATCCAAAGCTCAAAGTATTAGGGTAAATGCGCCAGTTTTCGGACAGTTAGTGTATTTTTGAATTTCAACTTCATATAATGCATTGAAAAAGTGATCATTTTTAAATTAAATTTTTACCAAACAGTTTTTAAGTATAGTAGGATTAACTTTAAAAAGTCAGATGTGACGTCACACTAACCGTCCGAATTAATATTTTTAATTTCACCAGAAAATGTCAAACAGTTAATTGTCAAGTTGTGAACGAGCGTAAATTTTTGAAGGAATCATTCAAACAATGAATTGAAGCGCTTACGTCAGTTTGAGAGCCACTGACATCTACAGAAAATTTATCCACGTAATGACACTCTATCCTCTGTGTTGTGCATTTAATTCTCATTCAAAACCAATGTTGACGTATACTTATTTATGCGGGATGGAGTGTTTAGACAAACTGGACGGTTACTATAAAAACCACGTATATGAAACAAAATAAATCGAACTATCAAAAGGATGTGTATTCTAAATCGATACGTATGACTTTTTAGACTTTATTGGACTATAGTGTCTGCTTTAATAAAGCTTGGTGTAATTTTCACTACGGACAGGTGTGCCTAAATCCGGACAGTAATGTACCAGTTTTCGGACGCAAAAATTTGAGTGTCCGAAAATATACCAATTTTCAGACAAAACAGTTTCCTATACAATTTCCGTAGATTAATTAAGTAGGTAGGTACCTAATTAAAATAAAATACCTAAAGGTATGATATACTCGTATTAAATATTTTTATGGTAATTATTTACATCCGCGGCTCCTAAGTTTCATCAATTTTTTCGGGACCGAGGAGCGAAATAGGGGTGCTGGGTGGGTAAGAAGCTAAAAACAGCCATTGCAAACTAATATTAAGGTCACAACTAAGGCCTCTTTGGCACTACAGTCGAATTTCTATTTTTCTCTTCACTTTCAGGGCAAGGAAAATCTTCGAATTTAAGAGTAGCACGATTTTTATTTTCAAATTTGCATTTATTTTGCATTAAATTGTAACATCAAATCCTGTGTTCTGTTCACGATATGAGAAAGCGGATATATTGGGAGTCCGCGTCTGTATACGTTTGGAAGCGGTTCCCATTGTTATAAGTGGTTTCATCCGTAGTTAGATCCGAGACTAGTGTGGTATTTCTCGGCGCTTGTGTCAGGACTGTACTTTCGTTGCACTCCCAAAATCAATTTTTAAAGTCGTTTTGTGGCCTTCCCTTTTATTTGCAAAGCTAATGAATACCTTCCTGGTGTTACTATAGGTATGTTTTCCACCCGTATATAGGTGCCATAGTGAAACTGTAGGAGCCGCGGATGTAAATAATGACCATTTTTATTTATAAAATTTTGAAAAACAAATAGGTAGGTAGGTACAATTCATTCACATAAAAATAAAACAATAATAAAATTCTCACAAAAAAATACCTAGGTAAAACATAAATTAAATATAAAATTCAAACATAACATAGGTAGGTAGATACCTATCAGAATTATTTTGTTAAACATACCTAGGTAGGTACAAAAACTTCAAAAAAAAATAAGTACTTAGGTCCTATTATAGGTAATAAAAGTCTAAGAGGTAGGTAGGTACCAGTGGCGGCTCGTCGGGTGAAGCAGGTGAAGCGCTGCTTCACCTGTTTTCTTAATGTCAGTTTTTTTTTTTTCATAAACATTTTGATTTGATTAAGAAAATTAATTATCCCATAACTGAATTGTAAATAAACGCATTGATTAAATAATTTGGTTTTTGTAATAATAATTAGGTATTATCGTAACACAGCGCCAACTAAATCTTCAAATTATCTATAAAATAAATTCTTCACACAGCAAAGTGAGCAATATAATAATAACACTCCTGAGTCCTGACGGCGATGACGACTGACTGTATTTTACGTTTACGTGTGTGTATATCCTATAATATACTTATAATACGCTTATACCTAAACTTGAAGCAGCATTTCGAAGTCACAGTTCTGCGTCTGGTTGTCATGACGACGGGTGCATTCTCCGTTTATGCTGTACAGCTGACTGCGAGTTTTTAAAAGCGGGAGGTGATCCAGAGATTTCATTCTGCTTCAATCAGAGTTATATGCGCGTGCAACACAACACACAACAGTTACAGCACAGAATCCACTCTCCACACAACACACCCTCTCATGCTAGGGAGCTAGGGAACGGAACGCCCGTCCGGTCATTCCGGTCAAGATATTTTAAATATTTGCAGTTTGCACCTTGTATTGCACCATTTATGATTTCACATCGAAGTAACAATTTGTTCTTCTGTACCCTGTACCACTTTTCTCTTATTTAGTCTTCCTTCAGTCACAGTTTATCGCTTTGCTGTAACTGGTCAGGTCTCAGGTCATAGGTAGGTACCTAACTTTGACCACTTTGTTGATGCATTCACCGTTCGTAGTCCTTTTCTTTATAACTACCTATAATAATTTTTTTTATCTATCTATCATGTTTCTAATATGACTATAAATTTCTATAGAAAAAGAACTTCTGAGTGAGCTAATAGGTATAATGGAAAACCCGTTTTATGATCAAATTATTGATCAAAAGTTTTCCAGTTTAGGACAGACGATAGACCTTAATATACCTATAAGCATTAGGCCATACCTACCCATGACCATTAGGTAGGACTCACAATAGAATGTAGAAAAAAAAATTCAATTAAATAATATTTTTTTAGGATTTCTTTTATTTTCAATGTTTATGAAAAATAAAAAGACTTGCTTCTTTTACGATTTCTTTAATTTTCAATTGTTCTTACTTACATTCGAGTAAGTAGTAGAAAATTGCTTGACCTTGAATATCGAAAAAAAAATTGCCTGCGGCGCTGTTGGTTGGGGGGGGGGGTGGGGTGGGCGAACCCCCTCTCTCCTTGGCACTTACTTCATTTTTTAAATCTGCTTCACTTACTTCGAAAATCACGAGCCGCCACTGGTAGGTACCTACCTAATTAATGCTTATTTACAAATATCACATTGATAATCCATTGTCGCAGCTTCTTCATAAGCCATATCACTGAGATTAGTACAATGAAGATGGAACCATCTTGGACAGGTATCACATCATTCACATCCAATACTTTTTTTCCGCCTTGCTGTCTAAATCATCTTCACAATTTGCACATTTTTCTTTTCTTCTGATTGATGTACCATTTTCTTTGTTTAAGCAATTTTTTTCGCCTTTAACTCTTTTTTTTTTGTTAGCATTCCTAGATTACCGTTCTTCTTTCTTTCTTTTTGCATTTTCAAGTTTTTCTGTTTTAGCATTTTCTTTCTTTTGATAAAAATCTCGCCATGCCTGTGAAGAAATTGCACTAGGCAGCTTCTCTTTGACAAATTTTCCTTTTTTTAGAAACTATTGGTTCGGGATACTTGAGATGGTTCAGAAAATTGTTTGTTCCGACTGGTTTTTTCACGTGTTCCAAGTCATCACCTCCTTTCTTATGTTCATCAGGTCTTTTATTTTGAGTATTTGTGCTATCGTTTTCTTTGTTTGCGCTATTCAACATTTGTTCTTGTATACTTTCCCCATTCTGATCTTCGCCGTTTTCATTGCTTTTGTCATTGGTATTATCTATGGATCTTTCTTTGTCCTCTTCAGTACAGTTTCCTAAATTACTATTTTTATGAACTTCTCCAGGCTCAGTTACTAAATTTTTGATTGTAATAATTTCTTCACACTCGTTCTTATGTTCCCTGATGATGTCTTCATTTTCAACAATTTTATTGTTCATAAAATAGTGAATTGTAGGTCAATGAGTATAAGCACATAGAGTGCAATTACTAGCCTGTTAGGTGGGTTCGGAGAATTCCTCCATCGCCCATAACAGTTGTCATGCTGGCAGTACCCGAAACTCCAACTAGAGAGTTTGCTTCCGCATCCAACAGTAGAGCCTTCCAGAGTACCAGAACAAGCACAGACACGTGTTTCGTTCTACTGGAACTCATCAGTGTGCTGCATCCGGAGTGGATGCGGAAGCAAACTCTCTAGTTGGAGTTTCGGGTACTGCCAGCATAACAACTGTTATGGGCGATGGAGGAATTCTCCGAACCCACCTAACAGGCTAGTAATTGCACTCTATGTGCTTATACTCATTGACCTACAATTCACTATTTTATGAATTGATCGTTGAGTATACTTGCCTTCTGTCTTTTTCAATTTTATTGTTGTCATCTTTGCTATCACTTTCAATGGTACTGATTAATTTCTCAAGGAAAACAACCTCGTTATTTGTTGAGTTTTCAAGGCAATTAAAATGGGTAGTAGATGGTAAAATTTCAGTCATCGAAGTTAGGTTCTCAGTTATGACATTGCCTGCATCCGATATAGTTTTAGGAGCGCAGTTAAAATCAGGAATAATATTAACAATCTCGTCATCAGGAATATGAATATCAGTCTCGTCACTCCCAAATCTGGGCTTGTCAGTTTCATTATTATCAGTCCAGCCGTTATCATGTAGAGGAATGTCAGTCTCATCATTAGGTATAGGCCTATCAGTCTCATCATTCTCAGGAATTGGGCTAGTAGTCAAGTCATTATCAGGCAAACGCTTATCAGTCTCATTATCGGAAAAGGGTTTAGTTTTATTGGTAGTTTCGGTGTTAAGTGTCTCTTCAAGAAAAGAAATTTCGTTTAAAATAACTTGCACACTTATACCATAGCTAGTTAGTGAAGGCTGTATTTCCTTTATGACTTTCTCTGCTGTTCTAAAGTCTTGACACGTCATTTTGTCCACTTTTTAAATTATCTTTAACACATTTTGTGTAGTCAACACTATCGGGATCAAATGGATAAACTCCACATTTTCGGAATCCATTTATTATGCATCTTTCCATATTGTCATTATGTACCTAATGCTTCGGCAAAAAAGTTGCAAAAATTTGTTTTGGTCACTGATTTGTTTAGGTTTTCAGGTTTCTTTTGCCATGTGGTTATTGTTTTCCGCCATTCTTGCTTTAAAGGCCTAAAAACACTTACATCTGCTGGTTGAAGGAGATGGGTTGTAATCGGGGGTAAAGCGTACAATATTATTTCATTATTGTTGCAAAATTCACTTATTAGTGCCATACTCATATTCATATGGCTTCTATGGCCATCAACTAATAACAGAATAGGTTTACTAATTCAATTTTCTTGCAGCCATCTATTGAAGTCATTTCCGATGTATTCATAAAACACATCAGACTTCATCCAACCACTGTCGGATTTTCCCAATACCCAATCTGTCGGCATGTTTTCCACAATAGCCCTAGGTGGCCTCACATAGGGAAAAATTACAAGTGGTGGACAAAACAGGTTTTCCATTTTTAAATCGGTGGGATTTACCAACATCTTTGGCAATTTTTGTTACCGTGTCCAAAAGCTCAGTTTTTGACACCGGGAATCCAGATTTAGCCATCTGAATGATCTACTTCTTGTGAGAGAATTGGTGATGGTCCGGGTTTAGTTTGTTCGTCTGACTTTTTTCCCTTTACCCTGTCATGGAGTGTACTTCTTGGAACCCTGAAAATTTCACTTGCTTTGCGTAGACTCATTTTATTTTCTCGTATTTCACAAAGGGCTTGCTTGAGATTATAATTACCATACGGAAATAATTTTTCTCTAGTTTTCTTAATTTTAACTTTGCTATTTTTATTTTTTATCGGTGCCATCTAAAATAAAGAATAAAATCATAATAAAACAGTGGAGTCTGTAAACTATATCTTAAAATATGATATTGATGTCCGAAAACTGGCCTCTCAATAATAAATAGCATTAGTTAGACAGAGAAAAGACAATTTTTCAACTTTGATCTCCTATAAATACAAGACAGAGAAAACTAATCCACATCTAAGCTACCTAGTTTTCGGACAAGTCTCTGAAAACTGGATTGTTTGTGTTTTTGTAACCCAATTGCCGGACACTGAATTTTTAATATTTGCAAAAGAACTCATAACGATTTCTCAGCAGAAAATTATTGTCTCAACATTCCAGTTATGAATACATTAAATAAAATAGGCATAGATATATAAATATAATTTATAGTTACCCTTCTTGTGTGCACACTATAAACTTCCTTAAAACCAGCAACTTACTTGTGGGCGTCAAACATCGTCATCTTTGACCACCTAAAATTCAAACGACTTGCGCATTTACGTGATGAAATTCATCGTTCCAGAGGATTGTCCGACGATAGGGTGTGTATCAGAATGCGATTATTTAGGTGCATTTTCTTATTTTTTGATAATATTTACCAAACTGTCCGAAAACAGGTGTCGTTCGGATAACTGGCGCACTTACCCTATGTCAATGTTTGTAAAATTATGTCAGTCTATTGCTTTTAACAATAGTCTGTAGTAGGCGGTGCCATTTTGAAGTTTCTCAGTTAATCCATTTTGGACTTATTCTGAAAAACGTGTTTTTAAAAGAAACGCCCTTTTAAAGAAGTCTGAAATAGGGTGGTAGGAGGTGTACCTAAGGAGCTGAACCCCTGATACAGACGAGCGTCTGCGGCTCGAGCCGTATTTCCGTCCGGTCTTGTTCTAGGTGGGATCAAGTGGGCTATGTATTTGTTGCCATTAAGATTGTGTTTATGAGTAGTTGGATTGGAATTAAATTTCAGTAGGCATCACAGCAAATTTTTGTGTTAAATTAATGATAATAATTTGAGAAATAGTCGCCTATGATGTGATGTGGGATACCTACTATACTTACTTGCTACTTGACTTGCTATGGTATGCTAAGCAGAACAGAACATGGTGCCTAACTGCCTAAGCAAAAAATATCATTCTACCAGGACTGGGAAGATTACAGAGATTGATCAATGAGTTGACCTTTTAGAGCCTATATGTGATACATATTTTTGTTCATGAACTAAAATTCTCAGAAGGAAGTAGGCTGTCGTAGATGTAAGAAGGTGTGAATGATTGGCTGAAAAAGTCACAAAAGGAGTTCAGCACCTGAGGCAAATCAGAAATATTAGAAAAATAATAAAATAATATGTGACTACTGACTACCAATCATCGTAAAATAAAAATTTGAATCGTAAAAGTTTGTAAGTTAGTTGTAAAACTAGTAACATCTACCTACCTCTTGCTAGACCCTGCTTAGTTACTTTTTTCATTTTCTGTACAGGGTGATTCATTCCCTGCGTTCAATGCAGGTATCAGTTTTCCGCTCCGTTACATGGATCGCTACGTATCGCTAGCGACAACGTTGAACGCTTCGTTCCGCCGATTCCGCTCCATTCATTTTGTTTTGACTTGACTTTGAAACATAACCTTATATTTTCATTTATGAAAAGCTTAAAGGTCTCTTTAAAAATTTTTAATTACATAAATTAAATTAATATTTTGTGTATAAAGCTGGGTCTATACCTATAGCTTTTTTAACCGTAAATTTAGGATTAAGCTGTTAAGGTTAAGTTAAAAAAATATAGCATTCCAGTAGGTATCAGCGTTTACACAAATTTAGCTTTAGTTTTTAGCCATTGCATTAAGATTCAGTGACCTTGAAAGTTCCCAACTTATTTCAACTTAGCCGTAATTTAGCTTTAATTTTAGTCTTAATGCCGAACTTCATACGTCATAATTATTATATTTTTTTGTTATTATATGAGATACAATAATTATGTGTAAATAATTAAATTAAAGTAATACTTATAGCCAATTATTCAAAATAGATGTTCAGAAGAATTTAACATGTGAGCACACCGGTGGCCGAGTGGTTCAGTAGGCGGTCTGCTGAATCACTGGACCCGGCGGGCTGATGAGTTCGATTCTGGGTGAAGCTCTGGGTGTATCTGTGTTGTCCTTCCTACTATTTAATGGTATATTTGAAGCTAGGTGTTGGCAAATTAGCTTAAACCCATATTTACCGGAGTGGAGCGACTTATTTGTCTTACCTATTATATAAGGGAAGACCGAAGCTCCCTCCTTTAAAAAAAAAGAATGAAACATAATATGTACCTACCTGAATTTATTATTATAATTATTATTTTTCATAAATGATACGGAAAATATGTCAACTTGTCAATTAAGAACATGCTGTATAAACCTTAATACGTATTTTCTATAAACACCTAAGTAATTAATGCTTAATGTAAAAATTAAATTGTTTTTAAAATTGCGGCTAAAACTACTGCAAAATTCAACTTGTATAAACCCAGATACCTAGCTTAAATGTTTTTGATTTGTGGCCGGAAAAATGCATAGACAGATTATTAGGGCAGGGCACTAATTCTGCAAGAGGTAACAAAGAGTGATGATGATGCACACCATCACTTCAAATTCGAACGATTGCCGCCTTAATTTTATAAAGTAGCGCTAGAGAGCGTTAAAATTCTCCGCTACCATATGATACGTAGCGATACGGAGCGCTTAGTGTCGTTGAACGGAAAATGATTGGTAGCGATACCAATCGCTCCGGATCGCTCCCTCCCGTTGAACGCACCTATTATAATGTCGCCCCCCTTTAACTTTGTTATTTCATGTGTCTCAAAAAAATTAAAAGTAGGGTTATGTAGGTGCTAAAAAATACTTTTTTATACGTATAACAAAAATTTTAAAATAGATCAGTATACAGGGAAAACCAAAAATTTAATTTTTTTTCAATGGGACACCCTATACAGGGTGTCCCGTATCGTTATGTTCAAATTTTGTGAGCATATAGTAGGCTTATTCCTAAGCCTAAAAAACCCAAAAGTGGCAGGTCTATCTGCATTCGTTACGAAGTTATAGGCCTAAGAAAATAATGTCTAGTAAATACCAGATTTAACTTTGAAAACCACATAAAGCTTATTTTATTGACCACATTCTTAGTTTATCATGTGTTAAAAATGTCCTATTCCTTGCTGAATACAAACTTGTGCTCGGAGGCTTATTGCAGAAGTAACAGTTCTAATTTCTTGTCTTTTTTCGCGACCGATCTCTTGACTAGCATGCTGAATACGATCCAATAATAATTGCTTTTTGGAATTTAGTTACAAACAACAATTCCGAAATATGCTGGTGTCCCATTTATTTGAATCGAAATGCCATTTTGTATGAGCAGGAGAACCTCTTCTAATGTTTATTTTGGTGACATTTACTCATGTCGCCACCATAACTATAAATTATTAGTCTAAACCACAACACATGTGGTTGTGAGGTCTTCAAAGTTGAATCTTTGTTATTTACTAGTCATAATTTTCTTAGGCCTGTAACTTCGTAACGAGTAAAGATAGACCTGCCACTTTTGGGTTTTTTTGGCTCAAAATTAAGCCTACTATATGCTCAAAAAATTTGAACATAACGATACGGGACACCCTGTATATGAATTTATTTTTCGATTCCTCGTAAAATTCTAAGCATAATTTATATAACATACCGTATACCTAAATTCAATAGTTTCTGAAATATTCGCATTTGAAACTATTTAAAAAACCGTGTGTATGGCTACCAAATTGAAAACCTCGATCATCTTAAAGATTTGATACGGATTAAAATTAATAATTTAAATTAAAATAACCCAGAATTCATAACAGATTCATTGGAGAAAATGCGAACAACCCTTATAAACCCTTATAAACCCTTATAAAATGTGTTGAAAAAAATGGAGGCCCAGTAGAGCATTTTATTGTTAGATTTCTTGATTTGCAACAGGTGTTTTATAAAATATTTGATGATGTTTCAAATGCGAATATTTCAGAAGCCTTTGAATTTAGGTATACGGTATGTTATATAAGTTATGCTTAGAATTTTACGAGGAATCGAAAAATAAATTCATATACATGATCCATTGAAAAAAAAAATTAAATTTTTGGTTTTCCCTGTATACTGATCTACTTTCAAATTTTTGTTACACGTATAAAAAAGTCTTTTTTAGCACCTACATAACCCCACTTTTAATTTTTTTGGGACACATGAAATAACAAAGTTAAAGGGGGGCGACATTATAATGAATCACCCTGTACTTATGCCAGTGAGGAATTATACCAGTCTACCGGTATAATTAATATACCTATACAGGTGATCAGTAATTCGCGCACTCGGAGCATGCAGCGGTAAACTTCACTTTTTAAGAGTGGTAAATTTTCTCACTGCAGTGTTGTAAGTTCTTTTCTTCCAAAGATATGACCATTTTTGTTAAAAAAAAGGTGGCAACACTGCACTGAACATGTGAATAAGTTCGGGTTAGATGGTATTGTTATTATTTTTATTTCTATAGCAACGAAGGCATTTGAATATTTTATATTCTAAGTTGAGTTTAGGCAGTTCAAAATTTCGTTCAGATTTAGGTATGGTATCAATTTCCAACATTCTCAATTCTTCTGTAAAGAGGTTTTGTGGGAAAAAAAATGGATGAATTATATGGTATCCGTTCCAGACATTACAGTAACCTGAATTTTTCATTAATTTTTATCACGGTTATTGAAAAAATTACCTTTAAACTCGGATGAGGGAAACTCTGTAACTTGAAAACCAATCGTTGGATTCAATTTTTTTTTGCAGAATACCTTAATTTTAATGGGTTCTACATCGCCCTGTATTCGGAGTGCGCGAGTTACTGATTACCCTGTATAGAGTGTTTTCTAATTGAATGTCAATATTTAAGGGGGCGATTTTTGGGTCCATTTTAAGAAGAAAACTTCATAAGAACGTATGTCCTAAAAGTCTTGATTTTTGAGATACAGGGTGGTAAAGTTTTATTAAAATAAATCATTTTTTTGTAATATCTGTAAATACCACTCTGGATATTTTAATAAAATTTCGTATACAGGTATTACGCATCAAGGGGTATTTAGTCATGTACCACGTTTCATGTTTATTCTACTAGTGATGATGGTGCACGATCGTGCAGAATTTTACCTGAATATTTTAGCAGACATTGATGGTACGCCACTGATTTCTGTTCAAATAGAAATCATTTTTGGAATCCCCATTAATTTCCAAGCAAATTTGATTACTTGTTTTTTTTTTCAGTCCGATGCACGGTTTTCGCGTAAAAAAATAAAATCTGTTTCTCTACATGGTCACAAGATTATCGTTAAAATGAAAATAAAAAATATAAAAATATGCAGGTGAAATTCTGCACGATCGTCACTAGTTTAGTTAGTTAGTTTAGTTATATAATGAGTGGGTCGATTAGTGACACCTCCACTGCGACCAAGCGGTCTATTGTGGCTCATACCTAAGTAATTTACATCCACTCTAGCAGGCCACTGCTTTTTAAAAAGCTAATGACCTTAGATGGTGTGAATGTATCCAGGTCTCTCGGAGAGAGAAGTACTTTTCCGAACGTTGAGTGCCTGGTTCTTCCCAAGGCGGGGCAGTTGCATAGTACATGCTCTGCTGTTTCTACATCCTCCAAACACAGGCGACATTCTGCGTTATCGGCTAGATTCATCCTGTGTAAGTGGTGGTTCACTTTGCAGTGTCCTGTGTATAGGCCTATTAGGGCCCTTAGGTCAGTCCTTTTGAGTTCCAGTAGCTTTTTAGCTCTGTTTCTCGAGGGTCCCTCAATGAAGGTCTTAGAGTGAGTTAATCCTGGTAGAGTTTGCCAGTACCGAAGTACCTTGTTTTCCGCCCAGGTGTCTATTGTTGTTTTGGCAGTATTTGAGGATATGCCAAGAGCAGGTTCCGGTCCTGTAAATTTGGATTCAGTTGCTCTTCTAGCCAGAGAGTCGGCTATTTCGTTCTCTCCAAGGCCGGAGTGACCTGGAATCCAGACCAGAGTCAAGTTATTGTTTTTAGCTACTTCATTGAGTGCTGCTTGACAGTTCCATACTAGTTTGGAATTGCAACGAATGGAGCAAAGGGCTTTTAGGGCCGCTTGGCTATCTGAGAAGATTTTAATTGTTTTCTGCGTGCAGTGCGTTTCAACCAGCATCTGCGCGCTGAGTACAATGGCATAAATTTCTGCCTGAAATATTGTTGCGTACTGACCCAGGTTTGCAAAGAATTCTCGTCTTGACCCAGCGTCGTACGCTCCGGATCCAACTCCCGTTGGAGTCTTTGAACCGTCGGTAAACCACGTGAGGTCTGCTTTGAGGAGGTCGTTTGAGTTACGCTCCCATTCGTCTCTGCTTGGAAAGAGGACGTTGTATGCAGTGCAGTGGTTTGTTGTGTATGGCATCATGTCTGAGGGCATACCCAGAAGACTGTGACTTTGAGTGTCGTCCAGTAGACTGGTCCGTTCCATGACACAAGCCATTTGTGTGCTTCGTGCTACCTGTAGTAGTCTGTAAGTTGTCCATCTGGCCTCTCTTTCCAAGTATATATGGAGTGGAGGAAGGTCCAGAAGTATTTCCATAGCCACCGACGGTGTGGTGCTCATTGCTCCACTGATTGCCAGGCATGCTTGTCTTTGCAGACTTGACAGCTTCATTTTGGCCAAGGCTTGTAAGCCTTTGGACCACCAAGCTACACAGCCATATGCGATCATTGGCCTAATGATCGTTACATATATCCAGTGTATTTGCTTGGGACCAGTGCCCCAAGTTCTTCCACAGATCTTTTTGCAACTCCATAGGGAGAGCTTTGCTCTGTGGATAATCTTTTCCAGATGGGAGTTCCATAGTAGCTTCCTATCAAGTGTGATACCTAGATATTTAGCCTCCTCCGCAAATGGTATAACTACTCCTTGAAGAGTAGGTGGTATAAGGTCTTCCAGCCTTTTTCGTCTAGTGAATGGTACTATAACAGTTTTGCGAGGATTTACAGACATCTGCTCCCTCTCGCACCACTGATACGTGACTTGAAGAACTTCCTGAAGGACATTGGATATTGTCCTCTCGGAGTTTCCTTTAATGCATTATTACAAGGTCATCCGCATATGCTTGAACCTCAACTCTCCATAGGGAGAGGATCGCCAGCAGGTCGTCTACAAGAAGGGTCCATAGTAGGGGGGAGAGTACTCCTCCCTGTGGGCACCCTCTCCCCGGCCTGAAACTGACTTCAACTCCTCCCATCGAGGTCGTTATCATCCTACTATCTAGCATATTACGGATCCAGCCGTTTATGACCGGTTCTATTCCTCTGGAAACTGCTGCTTCATACAGTGAGTTTGGTAATGCATTGTTAAATGCTCCTTCTATGTCGAGGAAGACTCCCACCATGATCTCTTTGTTGTCAAGAGACTTGGTGATCTTCCCCACGAGGTTATTAAGTGCCAAATCGGTTGATTTGCCAGCTTGATAGGCATACTGGTGCACATTCAGAGGGTGTGAAACTAAGACACTCCTCCTGATGTGTACATCCAGTATTCTCTCTAGACTTTTCAGTATAAAGGATGTAAGGCTAATGGGTCTGAATGACTTAGGGTGTGGCTCTGTACGGCCCACTTTGGGAACGTACACCACCCTTGTTGCCGCCCAGCTGGATGGAATGTAGTTCCATGCCAGACTAGCCCTGAATAATTTTATAAGAGAGGGCGTCAGTATCTTTATGCCCCTTTGTAATAGGGCAGGAAAGATGCCGTCCTCTCCAGGTGTCTGGAAAGGCTGAAAAGTTTTTACAGCGTTTTCAATTGCCTTGGCTGTAATGATCGAGCGGCAGACTTTCCATTCCGATTTTTGAGGTCGATTTATACGTCCTCCGGAATTCAGCTGCCACTGATTGTACAGAGGCGAGCTACCTGGGAAGTGATTTTCCTTTAGGAGTTCTAACGTTTCCTTTTCTGAGTCCGTAAATGAACCGTCTGGTCGTTTTATCGAGCCAAATGGCTGTGTCGGATCTCTTGAGAGAATCTTGTGAATTCTGGCGCTGCGAGGCAGATCATGGATGCTCTCGCAGAACCTTCTCCAGGACTCTCTTTTAGATCGTCTGATCTCTTTGTAGTACTCCGTTAGCTTAGTTCTGTATTCATCCCAGTTACCCATCTCTTTAGCTCGATTGAAGAGTCGTCGAACTTCTTTTCTTCTTTTCTCTAGGTCTTTGTTCCACCAGTCGACTTTCCTGTCGTTTCTCTTCGTTTTTGGTGGACAGTTTTCGTGATAGGCTGATATTATTGCGTTCCGGACTTGTTCCGCCGCAATTTCAATATCATCACGATTTTTTATTGTGGGGATAACGGTCTCAAGTCCAGTCTGGAGGGATTTTTCATATCCGCTCCAGTCTGTTCTTTTTGGATCACGATATTCCACAATAGGTCTATGACCTATTTCGATGTCGAACACTATTTGTCTATGGTCTGAACAGGAAGGTTCAGAGGATACCTGCCAGTTGGTTATCCTATTGCTTATAAAGTTTGAGCTGAATGTTATATCTAGTACCTCCTGTCTATTTTTTGTGACGAAGGTTGGTTTGGAGCCGATGTTATTCACAATAAGTTTTTCACCTATTATAAAGTTATAAAGCGACTCACCTCTTTCGTTGATGTCCGTGCTCCCCCAAGCTAGGTGGTGCGAGTTTGCGTCACATCCAACGATAAGTTGTAAGTTGTTCCCACGACAATAGGCGACCAGATTTCGCACTATTGTAGGAGGAGGTTGTTCGGCAGATCTATCTCCCGGGAAGTATGCTGAGCAGACGATTAATTCCGTTCTGCTGTTCCCCACCGGGAGAGTAACTTTGACTGTCGTAATGTCTCGGGCGCAGTAGTCTGAAAGGACATAGAAGTTTAAGTTGTTCTTCACCAAGATGCAGGCTCTCGGCGAATGCTCCGAGCCGACTGCTATCACCTTGGCAGATAAGTTTCCCAGGCCTCTTATTTTGCCAGACTTGTCCAGCCATGGTTCCTGGAGTAGCGCAATGTCAAATTGCTCTCTTATGAACCTCCTGCCAAGAACATAACTTGCTGCTGTGGCATGTTGGAGGTTGAGTTGTATACATTTTATGTGGGAATTGTGGAGGGGAAATTGGGTGGTAGATTGGGATGTTAGGCACATGAAGGGTATGGGGTGAGGGGGGAGGGGTTATTTCTTTTCTGGTGCAGGCCGGGCGGATTTGTCCTTCCCGGTAGCACCAGAGCTTTCTTTCTGTCTGGGGGGGCGGTTCATTTTTCCCTTCCCCCCCTTGTATTTGTGCCCTGACGGCCCAGGCCGAGGAGGGGCTGTCCCCCTACCAGGCGGTTTGCGGCCGCTCTGATCTGGGGCAACCCGCATCTCGGACGGCCCTGCCAAGGCAGCTTGATTTGGGTGCTCCCCTGCCAGAAGGGGCGGTTTTTCGCTCACCTTCGGGGGGGCCCGGTCTCTTATCAGACCTTCATTTGGAGGGGCTTTTTGGGCTATTCCCCCACCTCGGATCTTAGGGCGGAAAAGCACCCTCCCATTGAGACCGAAGTAGGGTCGGAACCCTAGCCCTTCAAGTCCTTTCATGGACGCTTCGTCGACGGCGAAGGTCCATGTTTGACCTGGTCCCGAATTTTCGCGGTGTAGAACAATCCACTCCCGCGTGTTCAGAACCGTGTTCATTTTCCTCAGCCTAGTGAGCACCCTATCCGGAGTGAGGCGATTTTCGTCATCATCCGGGATGAAGGCCACACAGATGTGAGGTTTGGGGATCTCATCACCTCTCACCGCTTTTAGGAGAGCGCCCTCCCACGGTTTAAGGTCATTAACTGAAGCCTCCAACCAGTTGGCGGCCCTCTCCCCGGCGCAGGTAATGAGTAGCCATCCAGGCCGTTTCGAGCAATGCTCGAATCTGACCTCTGGCCCGCCGTCTGGGATTTCCTCTACAGCGGTCAGGATTGACCTCTGCACAGTGCCCAGTTGCTCGTCACTCAGGGACGCCCTCGGATGGTCTGGGTGGATAATCCCAACCCGTACACCCGCGGCAGCGTCCCCATATGACAACTTATCAGCTCCTTCCTCGCAGGGCCTTTTTGGCCTCTGTTCAGTTGGAGTGCTTTCCTCCGACCTCCCGCGCTTCGCAGTGACGGATCGTTCTGGGGGGGTTGAGCCCCTCCCCATTGATCCGGCTGCGTCACGTTCGTCGAGGACTGTTTTCAAAGTGGTCTGGTAGTCAGTCCCGCTTTTTAACATACGACTAAGCCGTTTCCTTGCGGCTCCGGATAGTCGTGGTTTTCTTGTTGAAGAAGGGTCCGTCTTATCGGACCCCTCTTCAGTCAAGAGTTTTTCCTGACCCGTAGATTCGGGGATTGGGGACTTTAACGTCACCCTTTCCCGATCTTCCGGGGTCGGACTGTTATTTGGAGTCGGATTGGTACCAATCTCCATTAGTTCTTCCGTTTCCGGGAGATCGAGGGTATGGCTCCCCTCGTCGGAGCTAAAGTTCTTGTTAGGTTCCATGTGGTTCCCACGAGAAGCTAGGGAAAATGATGTTCCCCGAAACCAGAGCCCTGCATGGAATGGGGAGGCTATGTACAACGGGGTTTCGCCCGGTGCCCCGAGGTTAGGTCCAGTAGAGACTGGTCTCCTATCCAGCCACGCATCCTATCGGCCTGGACCTCCGCTTTAGGATTTAGGTTTTTGATGAGGTTGTCTCCTCTTGGTTCAGGCGGTTAAGCCAAAACCCCCACATCTCTCTGCTCGCGAGACATGTCCACGGCAGCAGAAAGATACGGTTTAACGGATAGTCAACAATTAGACGTTCTCCGGCGCCGTAAGAAACCCCTGTGCTAACCCTTTAGTCACGACACGACAACTAGGTTGGGGGAGGTGGTCCGCGGCAGGGCTTTAAGCTGCCAGTCTGGAGTTTTAAATCCGACGAGCTCTATCACCGCTGCTAACCTCACTCACTATCGATCACTGTGAGGCCGTTCCCTATCCGCCACCTGGGACGCGCCTGATGGGTACCTCAACCACACAGGATCGTCACTAGTGGAAATAAAACGAAATGTGGTACATGAAAAAAAACCTCTTGATGCGTAATACTGTCCATGAAATTTCATTAAAATATCTAGAACGGCATTATACAGATATTACGAAAAAATGATTCATTTTTAAAACTTTACCACCTTGTATCTCAAGACTTTTAGGACATACATTCTTATGAAGTTTTCTTCTTAAAATGGACCCAAAAATCACCACCTAAATATTGACATTCAATAATTAGAAAACACCTGTGTACCGACATTAATAAAATTTCAATAGTTGATTCTTAATATAATAGGTAGCTATGTGTTTGTATTTTGATGTTGCTATGACAACAGTTTACCCCGGCAGAGGGAAAGTGAAAAGTAAACCTCCGGCGGAGAAAAAGTGAAACTTCGCGGCCGGCTAATGAGTCGAGTAATGTCTGATTTACTGACGTTTGAAGAAAAAATATATTTCAAACAGAATAGCTGGTCATACACACAGAGGTTGATTTGCCAGTTTGGAACGGGGCGGTTGAAACTTACTGTTTAATCCTTGTGTTAGTGTGTAATTGCCGTGCCAGATTTAGTCTGTGCAGACTTGTCTGCCAGTTTGCACTGCGGATGAAAACTTCGGCCGTCAATTAACAGACAGTTCGTACACACATTTTTTTTAATCGTCAAAGTTTATTGAATATGTCTTCCGAAAGGGCTGTTCTCTTTTCCAACAAAACCCATACAAATTTACAAAGAGCATCCCGCTTTATGGAAAATTGAAAGCAAAGATTACACGAATAAAAATTCAAAAAAACAAAGCTTACGATGAACTTTATTAAGTACCTACTGCAAGTCATGATCAAAATTTTGTTAGTAAGAAAATACAAAATCTTAGATGGATGTTTTCGGGAAGAATCATTTCAGGATCATTTGCTCTTAGCTCTTATTAGTAGAATAAGTCGAGTTGCTTTTTCTTAAGCAAATAACTTTTAACTCATTTAGAACGTCTCTTTGTGACACCCCTATTTTCCATTATTGTTTGCATAAACTATTATTCCACAGCAAAGAACCCTTTTTTATTATGAAACATTTTGAGCATAATTATTACTCTTGCAGTTTATGACGCATGTCAAAACAAAACTTTCGTCAAACCGAAATTCCACACATTTAGTTTAATCCGCGGATAAATCTGTGGGTTTTGCCCACTAACAAGCGATTTGGCGTGTGACAGATCAACTGTGGAAGACTGATCTGTGTATTTTTGTTTTGCGTTAGTGGACCACGATGGTTTTGATCTGTGGCGTATTAAACCGACAGACTTATCTGCAGCGGTTAGAACAGACGGGTTACCCTCTGTATGTGTGGCCAGCTATTATTAATGTTTTCTAAGTCAATCGACTTATCGCAACACTCAAAACAGAGATTTTATTTTATTTTATTTTTTATAATAGTCAACGGGTAAATACCCTTTATACAATATGTAGTTTAAGTTTAATACATGAGTACACAGTTTGAATACAGTTGGTAATCATAACAAATGTCTAGATAAATCTATTTACAGCAAGTCTGGTTAGCCTCTTAAACAGTGACAGAGTATCAGACTGTGCCAGGCAACCATCCGAGCTAACAATTTTATTCCACTTTCGCTTTAAGCGGGGGATAGTGGAATAATGCACATAATTACGAGCCGAATTTTGCTCTGATAATTCCCTAGCCAATCTGAGAGGATAAGGCAAATCTATAACTTTAAAAATATCAGCGATTTCAATACAATTGATTAAATTAAGTTTCACTTTTTTAACAAAAAGCAGATCATGGTAAACATGTAGAGATTTTAATGACTCCAATTTGGTTGAATTAGCTAGGCTCGAATAATCATGATCACATACACTCATAGGTTGACCTTTTTTAACGGCCAAGTATTTGAAAAACTTGTGTTGCACTGATTCAAGCTTTTTTACATGTATTTCGTAAGTAGGAGACCAAATTGGCGAACAGTAAATTAGAATGGGTCGTACAAGAGTTTTATACAAATATATAATGGTATCAATATTTTTGAACTCTCTAGTCATTCTTTTAATAAAACCCAACTTTTGAAATGCCTTAGAGGTTACGGTGCTCAAATGAATGTTAAATTCAAACTTACTCTCATAGATTACCCCAAGATCCCTAATACTATCCACCAATTCGAGTGCAGTACCGTTCATGTGATAATTAAATCGAAGCTCATTTACCCTACTCCTAACAAAAGAGATAGTCTTACATTTATCACAATTTAGTTTCAATTGATTAGACTGTGACCAGTTATAGATACTCTCAAGATCCTTTTGCAAATCTCTTTGGTCATTCATACTACTTATTTGATAAAATATTTTTATATCATCTGCATAAATTAAGACAGACACTGTAACCAGCCCGTCTGTCACATCGTTAACAAACAATAAAAACAACAATGGACCCAACTGAGAGCCCTGAGGAACTCCTGATTTGGCTATAAAAGGATCAGAAAGATGACCTTTAATTCTAACTGATAACTCTCTATTTTCTAGATAAGAATTTATCCACTTTAAGGTCCCACCCTTCAAACCATACAAAGAAAGTTTATAAATTAGCAAGTCATGATTCACAGAATCGAATGCTCTTGCAAAATCAAGGTAGATAGAATCCACCTCATTATAGTCGTTCAACGCATCTCCAATATAAACTGCTCAACAAATGAAACGTTACATGACCAAATTTGCCCTAACTTTGGCACTGATAAAATTTAGATTGTTTCGAGCAATTCAATTTTTGTTTCGAGGGTTCACTAGTTCAATCCCTTGTTTATCAGTCCGCATGTTTGCAACAACTTGGTACTTCACACAAAGTTTATATAGGGTGGTAAATAAAACAGTTCAAAATCTCAGAAAGTTCGGCTTGCTCCCATTTGATCAAAGATTTTTCTTTCGTAATTTCAACACAAAAATCATGAAGATGGACCTCATATCTCGAAACGGTTTTCGAATTTTCCGATCATTTCTTTTATTTACAGGGTGATTTCAAAAAAACTACTTTTTGGTGTGGCAATGATAACTTTGTTATCCGTGACCCGATTTTCAAAATGTAGGGCTCATTTTAAAGCTTAAGCTTCAAACAAGAACAAGCAAGATTGATAATGGACTAAGGACAAAAATTGAAAATACAGGGTTGTATTAAAACTAACCCAAATCTGAATGGCTTCCGAAATCTGGTATTAAGGAAAATTTGAAATAAAGTTAATTTGCTTTCAAACGAACCATTCATTCTGAATACTTCAAGATGTTCTTCGCTTGCATGAGTTAAGAATTGTTGTCATAAGAACAAAATTACAACTTCGTGTTTTCGAATGAGATAGAAGCTTTGTTATTATTAGGCTTATTGTTTATCATATGGATGTCACTATTATTGATTGTTGTTTGACAGCTGATAAAACTGTTTTATTTATTGTAAGAATGAATTGACCACCCTTGTATCTTCGGATATAAATCCGATTGAGCATGTTTGGAGCAGAATGAAAAAAAAATCTGAAAGAAAGGGAAGGGCAAATTGATAATTTGGATGATTTGGCGATAGCCATACAGGAAGAATGGGAAGCTACTCCCCAGCAGTTTTGACATCACCTGGTGAAGGGAATGCCAAGAAGAGTTACGGCAGTTATAAAAGCCAGGGGACGTCCGACAAAATATTGGTATTTGGATACTCTCCTTTTGTTTTGGAATGCCACAGTTTTTTGTACATGAATAATAAAACATTTTAATGGACACCTCTTAACCTTTTTTTAACTGAACTTTCTTTACGATATGACAGGCTCAATTATTATTGCTGAGTGAATTAACAAGCTATCACGGTAAGTATTAACTATTAATGGAAGTCATGCAAAGAAATCTCAGCTCAACCGACAAAATAAAACAGTTTTATCAGCTGTCAAACAACAATCAATAATAGTGACATCCATATGATAAACAATAAGCCTAATAATAACAAAGCTTCTACCTCATTCGAAAACACGAAGTTGTAATTTTGTTCTTATGTCAACAATTCTTAACTCATGCAAGCGAAGAACATCTTGAAGTATTCAGAATAAATGGTTCGTTTGAAAGCAAATTAACTTTATTTCAAATTTTCCTTAATACCAGATTTCGGAAGCTATTCAGATTTGGGTTAGTTTCAATACAACCCTGTATTTTCAATTTTTGTCCTTAGTCCATTATCAATCTTGCGTGTTCTTGTTTGAAGTTTAAGCTTTAAAATGAGTCCTACATTTTGAAAATCGGGTCACGGATAACAAAGTTATCATTGCCACACCAAAAAGTAGTTTTTTTGAAATCACCCTGTAAATAAAAGAAATAATCGGAAAATTCGAAAACTGTTTTGAGATATGAGGTCCATCTTCATGATTTTTGTGTTTAAATTACGGAAGAAAAATCTTTGATCAAATGGGAGCAAGCCGAACTTTCTGAGATTTTGAACTGTTTTATTTACCACCCTATATAAACTTTGTGTGAAGTACCAAGTTGTTGCAAACATGCGGACTGATAAACAAGGGATTGAACTAGTGAACCCTCGAAACAAAAATTGAATTGCTCGAAACAATCCAAATTTTATCAGTGCCAAAGTTAGGGCAAATTTGGTCATGTAACGTTTCATTTGTTGAGCAGTTTAGTTATTATACAATAATAAATTAGTCAACGTTGAACGACCATGCACATAACCATGTTGACCACTCACAATCTGACAGATACACAGATCATTTATTTTATTAGCCATGATGGCATCAAAGACCTTTGAAACTGCTCCCAGTATAGCTATGGGTCTATAGTTAACTATGTTTTGTTTATCTCCAGATTTAAACACAGGAGTAATATATGTTTTCTTCCAAATTGCAGGCATGATTCCTAATACAAGAGACCGATTAAACAACATCTGCAAAGGCTTAGATATAGTACTGATGCATTGCTTTATAAAGAAGGTAGATAGGCCATCATGACCTATAGAGTTTTTATTTTTTAAGTTTTTTATTGCATTCTTGACATTATCCAAGCCAATTACAAAATCAAACTCATTATCAAAATGCAGTTGATGATGGAAAAGAGTCTCATGATTCAAGTAAACCAATTCAAAATTTCCAGCAAATAAATTACATATCTTATCACTATCTCTACCCACTCTGGATTTAAAATACATCTCATCTGGTACTTGATTGGTTTGAGCTAATGAGTCTACATAGTTCCAGAAAGCTTTAATATTTTTTGATGACTTGATCTCAACATCCTCAATAAATTTGGCTCTCTCTATTTTAGATTGTTTTAAACAAATAGCTCGAATTTTTTTAAATTCTATATAGTCCGTAAGACTGTTAAACATCAACCATTGCTTATGTAATTTTTTCTTTTTTATAATGTTTGAGATCAATTCAGTAGAGTACCATTGAGGGTACGTACTACAGGCGACTTTTTTTGTAGGAACAAATTCATCAATACAATAATTATTCAGAGCATTATAAAATTTATCAGTATCAACTTCAATACTGTCACCAGATAATAGGTCATCCCAATTTATTCCAGATAACACAGAATTAATACTTACATAGTCAGCACTTTGAAAGTTTAGCTTATGTGATACAGATTTAATAAAGTCATTAGATTTAAACTTAATATCAAATAAAACTTGATTGTGGTGAGGGTCCAGAGGCACAAGAGAATCGGGCGACGAAACACAGGACACACTTCCGTCATCTAGAGTGGAGAAAGCTAAATCCAACGTATAACCCTTACATGGATGAATTGGAATTGGATGATGTTGTTTTAACTAAAAACTCGGCTTGGAAAAACTACCTTGGGAATTGGGATAATTATTATCCTAAGTATACCTATTTTAATGAAGCCGAGTTTTTAGTGCCATATCTACAATTATTGTAGGTATGGATGGCAGAAATATCTGACGGTTTTGCACGTGTAATAACGTTTTTGCTGTAAAAGAAGCTTTTTCATTAAAAAAATAAGAAATTCAGCTTATTATGTTTATGTTATTATTTTATTATGTTGACATTCTTATTTACAAAACATATGTAGGGAATTAAGGTAGGGGAAATATAACTTTCAAATCTGCTTCATTTTTCTTTAAAAACTATTGGTTGAAATCTTGTTCCGAAATAAGTCAAGACATTATCATTGAGCGACTTTAGATGATCCGTTAAAAATCGGTTACATGTCGGAAGATCGGGTGGGATGTATCCATGAAGTGAAGTTAGGTGTGGGTGGGATGATTACCATGACACCCCAAGGTGCATTGGGGTATAATGGCTCGTCCTGCTGCAACAAAAATTAGAAGCTTAAAATTTACCCACTGCCCCATCTACATGAAAGGGAAAGGGAGAACAATTTCCTATTTATTATCATTTATCATTCAGCCATAAAACTTTCATCACCAACTTTTTCTATCCACTGCGTAGTTTTTTTTATATTTCAATGTCTTACATATATGTATATTTCAATATGAAGGCTGCGTTTTTGAACGCCACCGTGAGTTATTGTGAATAATTATTCCCACCTTGAATATTGTAGGTGTTTTGTTTTAGGAAAAATTCTGAGACAGGTCAATTTTTGTTTCTCATGGAACACTTTTTGATGTTGAAAATGTAGCAACGTAGCCCGTTAACTTCATAAGCCTTTATAATACCCGCTGTAAAACATTTTCATGTAACGCCCATGTCACCTACATTAACCGCCCCACCAAAACTGCCGCTGCCAGGACTGAGAATTAACTAAAAAGTTACTATATTGAATAGAAATAGCCTGCTTTCTCTCAGATCGCTACTGATTAGAAAGAGAAGAAAGATTAGCTTCCATACTCTTTATCATAATTTTATATCAAGGTACTCTACTTACACCTTAAAAGAAATACAGACCGTCAACATAGATGGTGTTTGAATTATTGTTAGGACGGATATTTATGACAAAATATTATCGGTCCGTATTTTTTTGAAGGCTGTTTTAAACAGAGACTTATTTTCATATTTGTTGAATTCTGTTTTATGACAAGATACTCTTTTATAAGATATTGCTTTAACCCTTTCACTGCTGAATAAGGGAAACAAAAGTCAGGGCTCTGTGCTGAATAAAAATAAGCAAAAACGTTCATATGCGGATAAAGCACTATTCAGTTTCCGTCGCGCGTATATTTACGGTTGCAGCGGTGGACAGTAAAAATTCTCGCACGTCTATACAGGGTGATCCCGAAATGGCGGACACGGTATACAGGGTGTTGTAGAGGATGTTCAGAAAGACTGTAAATTTAAAACAAAAATTGTTTCCTCGCCTTCGTTACCGAGATATAGGGTGTCCTTTTTCTAAACTTTAAATCAAAACGGCAGTCAAATTTAAACAACCTCCACTGGCAAAGCACATGATTTGACATAACTATTACGATAGCGTTTGCTTTTTATTTTTATTATTATCGGGAACGGAATTACAGGCATTCAAAGTTTACCTATTCCCTGAGTTCAACAAAATTTTTCAATGTGGCATCGTTGTTCAAATTCGAGCTCAACAATGCAACTAAAATAGATTTTGAATAATATTATCGGATATGTTTCCCCGCAACGATTATTATTTTGAACATTGTTGAACTTTCCATTTCATATGTTTCCATGATAATATCTATCTGGGTATTATATTATTGTAGACCTACACATTATTTTTTCCTTAAGAAGGGTAGTGCAGTGTTGTGACTTTTTTTTCCACAAAAGTAGTCATATCTTCTTAAGGGAGCCATACTGGAGAAAACAGTAAATAAAACTTAGAATCCTTAATCCACAATGGATGCTGTGGTGCTGTCCGTGTCCGCCATTTCGGGATCACCCTGTATACGTTTTTAGCGCTAGAGAGGGAATTAGTATTTTTATTTACAGTATTGGAACAAAGTTTATTATTATTTATAAGTTTATAAAATCAAAATCAAATCAACTTATTACATTATAAAAAATACATAACACATAACTAAAACAAAATTCAGTTCTTTCAAAATATTAAACTATTCCAATAAAATATAACACAATGAAATACGGTGATTATCTATGATATTCAAAAATTTTTTACAGTATGATAAATTTCAAAACATGGAGAAATACATAATCCAACATTACAATCTTTGCAATAATACCTAGAATCTTTTCTCTTTTTGGTTCCATTTTCAGAATGCTTACAAACATGGCACAACCTTTGGGAAGCCTTTTTTCCCCCTGGAACAGCAGGAATAATCGAAATAAAATGACGGCCAGTTAGCCTAATTAGGTTTTCCGCAAGAGAAGGCCGCCCTCTTTTGGTGGGCTTTTTACAGGTTTTGAGTATTTAGAAATCAACTGCCTTGTTAGCTCTAACTAAAATTTTACAGAGACATGTGTTTACCCGTTTTGATTTTATACAAAGAATGAGCATTTACAATCATTAGATCTACAAAGTGAAAGAATAATTTTTTGTACCACTTGGTTGATTTCCTGAGACACTCCACTGAACTAAGCAGCATATCTATTTTGTCCACTGCACCCATATTTTCATTGTAAGACTTCACACAAGATGGTTTCTTTTTCGGTTGTCCGGTTGCGTGATCATTTTTCCCTGTAAAAACTTGCTCATCTTTATGAAGTGTAGTCAAAACATGTACAATTCGTCTGTCTAACCATTTTGTGACCATTACTCTCTCTGTACATTTACTTTCAGAATCCCCTCTCTGTAACTTTTTCGAAAATTTCGGCATCCCTTTACGGTTCCCTCTTACAGTTCCACAGTAGTTCGTCTGGAGACTGTGAAGATGATCTGCTAGTGTTGGACTTGTATACCAATTATCGGTAAATAGTGTGTGTCCTTTTCGCAAATAAGGGTCCATCATTGTAGTAACAATTATTGATCCAGAAATTCCCAGTCTGTTATTCAGGTCAATTTTAGTAGTTTTCCCTGTATATATAATTGTGTCCAGAACATAGTCAGTTTCAACATCTACCAAAACAAACATTTTTATTCCAAAGCGGTGTCTTTTTGATTTTATATACTGTTTGAATGACAGTCTGCCTTTGAAAAGAATTAGTGACTCGTCAATACAGAGGTTTTGAAAAGGAATCAATGAGTTCTGAGATATTTCTTTGAAATGATCGCTAACCATTCGTATTTTATGAAGTCTATCATTGGGCTGTTGATTGTTGTTGTCACAAAAGTGTAGCATTCGCAAAATTACAAGGTACCTATCCCTGCTCATAATTTTATGGAAAATTGGAGTATTAGAATATCTGAAGACCAGCATTCGCTTATAGTCAATTTTTTATTTCTGGATACAAGCAAAGTCACAGCCACAAATAATAAAATTTCTTCTTTGTCAGTATCATGCCATTTGGAAAGCCTCGATTGACGCAGCAGATTTTGAGTTTCCGTAACAAAAACGAAGAACCTGTTTGTCTCTTCAGCTATTTTCCTAGCAAAATCATTTGAAAAAAGTAGGAAACATAGGTAAAGTCTTCTGTTTCAGCTATAATTTATAGTACATCCAGACTGGCTATTGTCAAACTCGTGCACGATAGGTACAAATTTTGAAGATTTCCAGTCTGAAAAATAATTTTCTGCACGAATTCTTTTTCTTTGAGGTTCATTATCTTCATTATCATTATCTGAACTAGAATTCTCGCTATCGGAATCCTGGTGATTGGCAATATTTTCACGTGATGTAGAAGCAAGTGCAGTTTCATCCTCCACAAGAATAACATCATTTACATCTTCTTCATTATTAGTCTGATTTTCATCATCAGTTGAGTCGTTCTCAAAATCTGATTCAACTGTGGACATAAGTTCCATATATTCACGAACTTCTTTATTACTCAGACCTACAAATCCAGACGACATTGTACGCAATTTTACACACAATAATAAAGTTCTTACACTTCCACATCTAAAACAGCAACTGGGATCATGTTTCAAACCAAATAAATAAATCACTGGTACTGGAAGGCACAGAGGAAAAAAATTTACACCTGCTTGTAGTAGAAGAATAACTCTATAAGACTGCGTAACTGCCATGCTCGTACGTATAAAGGCGGATACAGCGTGATTTAATGAAGTCCTGCCACGTATATATGCGGGAAAAGCATGTCCCGGGCGTAGAACTGAAAACGTATATATGCAGATAAAGCAGTGAAAGGGTTAAATTTATGATGATTATAAAAATAATAATAATGATAGTCTTTATGTAGGCATCTTTTGCCGAAAATAATTAACTTTTTTATTTTGTGAAAGGTTTTCGAAGGAGATGGCCTGCCAGATAAAATATGTCATCCTTGTAAATATCAACTGGAAAAATCATACAACTTTAGAAAAAAATGTGAAAATTCTGACATTAAACTGCGACAGCATTTAAAAAATCTCCAAATGATGAGAGATTCTGCAAATGAAAATCAGGGAGATTCGTTCGAAAGAGAAGATGAATGTTCATATAGAGACAAGTCTGAAGATGAAAGCAGTCAGCAAGAACCAAGCACTGAAGAAGATCTCGTCGGTGTAACTCAGGTGAGTCTTTTGTTATTTTTTATTTATTTATCAGGACCCATACCTCTAGATCAAAATTGATCATAGTAACTGATAGTATTAAAAAAAGGCACTTCGAAGAAGAGCATGCAGAAAGTCATGTTTTGAGGAAAATTTTCTTCTTTCCGCTACTCCGAAATTACTTTTTTGTCAGTTACTGGTACTGCCATCAATTTTAATCTGAGACTATGTATCGGGACTTTGATGGTGTTGTAATGTAACAATAAAACACTGATGAATTATTATTCTCAATAAGAACTGAATAGATTCACTAAGAAAAATAAGAACTGAAGTTAAATGTGAACAATAAATCTGATCAGGTTACGGAAATCAGCTGATGCTCTGTTGATTCTTCTTCCATTGCCCGTAAATTCTGAAATGCTAGTTCCGTAAATATGGAATTAGAAAATTGTATATATTGAACCAATTGCTGATGAAGTATATTATTATTTTGATTATTAGGTTTTAGATTCTGGCTTGATAATTATATGGAACTATGGAACATTCTGTATTAGGTAATTTTCTAGAGAATCTCGAATAACTTTAAAATGCACTGGGATTTTCGATCTGGACCAAACAGGGTGGCTGCCAATTCGCGATCTGGAACATTGTTACGGTCTTACACTTTATTAATTCCAAATTAAAAGTCTCAAAATTCTTTTTTCTTTAACACAGCACTGTAACGTACAACAATAATCTCCAAATCTAAATAATCAGCTGTTCTCTTTTATTTACACATATACACCGTTCACTTATTATAAAAGAATTGGGTTATGGTGTAGGGTGATAGAAATCACTGGGTATAACCGCTGTCAATCATTGGCTGGAGTTTGGTTATGTCTCTTTTTTATGAGGTTGAAGTTTTATGGCAAGGAACAGGACATAGTTGCCAGATGGATTTTTGATATTTTTGGTATTCTTATTATATTTATATTTGCATCTTTGGGGGCTTTTTATTTTGAATCATTTAGTCACATATTGCAATCTTTAACTAGAACGCAATGTCGCTGGATCTAAGATCTTAAAATCTTAAGCTTTTCATAAGAGTTTGAGAAAAAGGTTATCATGTAATTTTGCCAAGTTAGGAAAATACACAAATGTACTTTTTGAATATAAACTAAAAAACTTGAATCAATTATATTAATTTACTTTTAATAAATACATATAGCAGGTAATTAAAATATATCGGTGCGTTTATTAAAATATTAATATATAGGTATGTAAATGAAAAATATTTTTCGTCAATTCGTCGGTTATTCGGTATCGTAGTAGTGTGTCGGAAACCAGCCAAAGATTCTGGACTTCTGGCCCAAAATTATCCCCCATTATCAATAACCGCTACTGCATCCTGCTTAGAATCAGAATCAACTTCAGCACTCTGATTTTAATAAGATTTTCACCATGTCCATTTGTTTCGTCCAGTCCTCCGAAATAAGTTTTTCACAATGATTATATTAATTTTGTCACATGTCAGGTGTACCTACATTTTGAAAGCTCTTCAAGACATAGTAGCATTCTTTACTTTATCCTTAGAGGGAAGCTGCTAATTTACGTGCTTGTATAGTGAAGTTTACAATACCCCCATGTCATTTCGATTGGGTTGTATTGGAAATAGATTATTGCAAATCTTCCGGAAACACAAAAATTTCATAATCAGTGCCTGTTTTATGTGGGCTGCCCAAGGGTGTAATATCAAATTTGTCTTGTCTAATAATACTTGCTAATGCCACGGTCTGACTACTATAAGAGACAGTAATTACCAGCAATTTAGCAGACACAGATACACATACTCAATACTTACATTCTAAATATATTTCACCTTCTGAATGACTTAAATGTTTGCTCAAGTTTGGACTTTCTGGATCTTAATCATTGAAATGCTCTCTTAATGCGGATTTATTCATCTTTTAGAGATATTATTTTCGTCATTTTGCTCTTTTGAAATTTAAAATGTCAAAAATTTAATAATTTTATTTGTCAGTTTGAGAAAAATTGATCAGAGTAAAAAATCATCCTAGATAGATATCCTACTACTAAAACTTCAATTTGACAACATGGCTGTTAATCAGCTGAGACACTTTGAGTGATTTGACAAATGTCAGTCTATACTTAACCTTTAAATATCTCGATCAGCTGATATGTCAATCGAGATCTAGGGAGTTTTCATTTTTGCAAACCTAAAAACAAAAGTTCATGGCCACCTAGTTCTTTTTTAATATGTGAACGGTGTATACACAGACGCCACTAATGCTCTTTCACTTCACTTGTCACAAATCACTTTATGCCTTCCTTCTGTCTTCCACTTCCGATTACAGCTGACTACTCTCCAACCACGGCGGTTCTTATAATAGTTCCCTGAGGTGCCATCAAAATCTCTGGCTTATCTCTAGACACAACCACGACACCGTGAGTTATACTGGCCTGGCAATATGTCATTCCTGCATGTCAGCCGAGAACCGTCTCGAATCAAATTGCCAAATCATAACCACAATTGCAGAAAGTAAACAAAAACAAATACGAATTAAGAATCCAGAATAATTCTAGTGCTCCTCGTTCTTTCGTTATAATATCATTCTAAAAGTCACCTATTTTATCTTCTTAGGATGCCGATCCGTTACGAATGTTGGCCAGGTCCTGTGCTTTTTGAGGGGCTGGGGGCTTGAAATTCGTGAAGCTTCATTTTTTATCTCTACGTTCCACTCAGAAGTTTTTTTCAACATTTGAAGACTCCCCAAAGAAACCGAAGACATGCGGATTTCTGATCTCTCCTGTCATATCATAACTCCGTTACTGAACATAATCGGATCCCCAAGATAAGTTGACTACCTACCTAAATTATAACAAATTTTCGCGATCGTCATTTTCAATATTTTATTTTAATTTGAATTTCAGTCACTGTCGTTTTGGTGTAATTATTGCAAAAATGTAAAATAATTGTAACCAAGAGCAACAGCTTAGGCCCAGTTTTTCAATCGACGGTAAAACTTCAGGTTAAAACAAGTTGTGGAGAATGAGGCACTGTAAAATCTTGATCGCTTTTTAATCCAATTTCTGAGTTTTTTACTTTTATATTCACCTCCATTGTCTCATCTGAATTTGTGAACTTTTTTATCAAACTTGGCTTCAACCATATTTACATATTCTTTGATCAAATTAGCCACTTCATTTTTATGTTCTATTAGATATATCATGCGAAAATTACTGTAATCATCTAAGAATGTTACAAAATATCGTTTTCCATCCCAAATTTCAACATCTATTATTGGTCCGCACACATCAGAGTGTATTATTTCTAGAGGTCTTGTAGCTCGAACTCGAATTGTGTTGAATGCTTTTCTGGTTTGTTTTGCTTCGGAACAGATTTCACAAAATTCGTCCGACATTCTTACATCATTTCTACTTAGCTTAGACATACCTTTGGACATGTGTTGTAATTTTATCATGTTTTGTACTCCCAGATGACCAAGTCGTCTATGCCATACTCTTTCTTCTGGTTTTTCTGCGACTGCGGTAAATGCAGTTTCATCATTTCTATTTGAATTTTCATATTTCATTGTTTTTATATATTTCAATCGATTTTTTTGTAAATCTTATTTCTCCTCCTTTCTCAGTTATAGTATTCACCGACAATAGATTCTTTGACAGTTCTGGAACGTATTTAACACTACTGAGTGTACATTCTGAGGATTCAATTTTTCCTACACTTTTTATGCTCATACTACTGTTTCGTTTAGCTAGTTTTATTTCAGACTGACTTTCTTCTTGTCCTATTTACTTTATAATACTTTTGTCATTTGTTAGATGTGAGTACTTCCTGAATCAACAATCCATTCACTTGCTCACTTTTTGAGATATTTTATAAATTATAATCATTAATTGCCAAAAATGTTGCTTCACTGCCTCTATTTTTACTTTTGTCATTACTTCGGTTTGAATGATCGTAATCAGTACTTGGACCGGGCCTGGCATCATTTCTTCTTCTGATGAAACAATCCTTATCATTATGATTGGTCTTTTTACAGATGCTGTATGCTTTTACTTTGTAGTTGTTATAATTTTTACCTTTATTTTTGCACTGAAACTTTAAATGCCCGACTTTATTACATACAAAACACCTTCCCTCTGCTGACACAAATGCAACTTCTTTTTCTTCACTTGATTCTTTCATCCGATCTTCTTCACGAAGAAGTCTCGAAAATAGATTAGTTAGTGTTTTGTCTTATTTACTGGTTGCTTCCCATGCACTGGTAAAATATCTGTATTTTTCTGGAAGAGCAGATAGAACAACTCCTGTATCAACTTGCATTTTAGTTGCTCGGAATCACCTTCATAAATTTTCTTCAGTTTTTCATACATTTCTTTACTTGATGTACAATCTAAAAGATGAGTTAGACACGTAGCTGATATTGTTGAAGTAATTATTCTTTGTACCTTTGCGTCATTTTGTATTTCGACTTCATTATGGTCATTCCATCTTCTACAATTTCGAATAACACATAAGCTTTTAATGTGATATTCACTTGAAATTTCCATAACTTGTAGTTTTCTTTGTTTGTTAATTTTGTTATCTGATTTAATTCTTCGAAGCTGGTTTTAGTTGACATTTTAGTTTTTACTTTTTAAATTTTTTTTAAACAGGTACTGGATTAGAGTTACCTGGGTAAGCTTAACTGATAGATTTTTACTTTTATTTGGAATACTGTACCTATCCCGAGTTTTAACTGGGGTGTAAACTTGCAAGTTGTTGGTTTTGATTGGGGTGGCATTGACCTGAAGTAGCATAGCTCTTTCTGATATGGGAACAAAGTTCATAATGCAGTTCTCGTAGAATGCGGAACCATTCTGGTATTTAGTACAACTGGTCACATTGGCCGCAATATGTCATTCCTGTCATATAACTAGAATTGTCGCGTTATTTCTCGTTATAATATATTTGTGTTTACTAAAACACATTGGGATACAACTTTTTACTACATACTAAACATCAATAATCTATAATGATAATAAGTATACCCCGACTGAGCAATGAGTGTTACCTATAACGCTTGAATTGTAATATGCTCGCCGACTGAGAGATGGATGCTACTTATAAAAATAAAAAAAGTATGTTACCAGCTACCAGAGCATACAACTTTGCAACTTTTCTCTAATTTAACCGACTCTGAATCTCCTATGGCCTAGGAGATCCCAATGATGAGCCAGTTGAAAGTGACCAACCTGTATACAGGGTGTTTATTATTGTATGTGGACTATATTTTTATTGAAATGTTGTACAATGCTTTCTTCAATGTTAGATGTTAAACAAGATAGATTATATAATCAGTTTTAGTTTTTATTTTAACATTGTGCGATCTTTCCATTAACTTAGATCAAGCAAGTAAGATTTACACGATTAATTTTTGATATATTTTATTTTAAACAATTAAGTAAACACATGGGCAGGAAAGAGAAAGCGAAAGTAGGAAACAGCTATAGAGACGAAGTTACCCGGTCCATGGTCTCGAGCAGAAGATACGGTGCGGTATTTCGTAGGTATCTGGATACCTACCTGCTTCCAGATGTTTTGAAGTTGACCGGGCCTTTGTTCCCTGAAGGATACATAGTTGCCATATTATTTCCTTTGTCGTTCTGTACAAACATTGAACATCAAAATATGCAAACAATTTGACAATAATTTTTTTTTTCAACCTCCGCCGTTTCTCCTGTTGTTCTGTTTATCAATTTTTCACCTTTGTCACGGAGTCGGCGCAGACACAGGGTATTAATTAAGTACGGGGCCAAACTTCAGGAAGTGATTATAAGACAAAAAGTTCGTATAAATATGATCCGGGAAAGCATATTTTATGTTTTCCAAATTACAAGGTGTTTATTTGGAATGCTCTTATTAAAAAAATCGTCATTTTCGAAAATTTCTTAAATATACTTTACCCAATGTTATTGAAATTTTGGCAATTTCATTTGTTGTAGTAAGGGGCTTATTTAGCCCTAACTGAATTAAAATTATTAAGTCCAGGTGTTCGCCTCAACAAATATTATTTGGAACAATGCAAAAAAAAGTATGCTACTGTCTTTTTTTAATTTTGACATTTTTTCACAAACATTTTTTTGTGTATTCAATTCTTATCATATCCCGTTTCGTTTAAAAAAAAAAAAAACAATAATTTACTTAACTGCATATCCTTGGACCACGCAAGAACATGGTGAAAAAAATTTGCATCCCAGACCTTTGTTTGTATGTGAACTTTTCGTATTATAATCACCAAAGAATTACCCCCTGAAGTTTGGCCCCATACTTAATTAAATTAAATAATAATAATAATAATCATAAATTTAAATAATAATACTTAATTAACACCCTATATAGAATCGCAGCCTGTGCAGGGAAATCAGTACAATTTGCAAAAGTAAAACTAGAAGAGTTATGTTTAGTACAAAGTGAAAGATAATATTGTAATACAAATAATAATTATTTTTGTGAGGATTTAAGTACCTAAATTGAGTAAATCAGTTTCACAATTCAGTGGTTTTTCTATTTACTTACTTGTTTAGTTTTCTTACACTAAGCTTTTTAAAGGTTGCCTACATTCAACCGGATCACGAGCCTGATGAAGATCCAGAAAGTATAACTTTACCTGTTGAAGAAGAATTAATAAATAAAGATGCCTGTACTCTTAAAACTAATGAGCTTAAAAATGAAATAATCGATGTAGACGCTAATAACGAAAATGGACGAGAAGCTAATCAGATGACAAGAAGCGGGTTTGTTTTAGAGGAAAACAATACAGAATTGTCTCAGGAAAATGTTATCGAAACGATGGATGATGAAAATTTTGACGTTATAGCTGAAGCTGTTAAAGCAACTCTTGCCTCTCAACCAGGTAAGTGACAAAGGCTGCTATCATTTTCCATTTTTTTTTTTTTAATTGCTACAGAATTACAACTCAAAATATTCTCTATACATCCTACTAATGCATTACATTTAACTTAAATTTTACTTATGTTCAAATATACACACTGCAAGGAGGTATTAGTAATACCTGTATACGCAGTAGTGGCCCGAGAACTATTACTATAATCCCAACCCTAACCCCAGCCCCACCCCCCTCCCCAATCAGAATATTTCACTGTCTGCTTAGTCTCAACCAACCTGATAGCTTTTTCTTTATACTGTGATAACTTTCATTTCTCATTGTTTTTAACCCTTAGTTGGTAACATCCGACTCTGAGGCGGATGCCAAGTTTTGATGCTGCGCTGAATCCAAACGAATGAATGTACAAAAATTTCGTATTAGGTATGTTCTAGTTGGTTGCCAAAAAGTCCATAGCCACCTTTGCGAAAATACGTCTGTGAGACGGGTGTTACTCAGAACGATATATTTCAGTCCATCTCTCAGTCGGCTGTTGGTCGAAAGTATGATGAATGAAAAGGTATAATATATAAAAAAATGTATAAAAACGAAATAAATCTTGTTTTAATAAAATATATTTGTGTTTACTAGAATACATTCGAATAAATATGTAATTATACATACCTATTATTATAATACCTATTCCGACTGAGCGACGGATGTTACCTATAATGCTGGAACTGTAATATGATCACCGACTGAGAGACGGATGTTACTTATAAAGTGAAAAAAAGTATGTTACCAACTAAGGGTTAAGTCAGGAGGTAACCATTGAATACCTTGATTGCCACATATGTACGAGTATGTTTTCTCATGCCACTGTTTAGTTTGCTCACTGGAAAAGGGATGGACCTATTTCTAGTCACACTCTTGCTTCTTTGATATACAGGGTGTCCCGTAAGTAATGGTCCGTGGTGAAATGGGAGATTCTTGGTTTAAAAATATTACGATCTGACACTACTTGCTCTAACAAAATCTTGATAATAAAAAAGATACAGGGTGGCAAAGTTGAGATTTAAAAATTTGTTTTTCAAAATATCTCGAAAAATTGTATAGGTACGAACGTGAAAACTTGAGGATAGATGTTTTACGGTATGAGAAATCATAATTTGATATCCGTGTCGATGTATTTTATAGAGGGCGCCACTTAGGTCATGTTGACGACGTAAATGAACACATAACTTTTTTATCCTTCAGGATATCGCGCATTTTATTGTGAAATATTAAAATCACATCATTGATGAGAAAAAAAGGTATACCGATTGTCAGTCTCAAAAGTTAGTGGTTTTCGAGATAATCACGTTTTAATAATCTCCTGCATTATTTCTATTTCTTTTTATTATCAGAAATCTTAATGCAGTAGGTTGAGATAATAACCAACATTTTGGCAATTAAACATTTTTCACTTTGACGTATTAAAAAAGCAAACAAATGATCCATATTCACCTAAATTCCTATACAGATTCTGAAATAGTCGATTACCAGGTTGCAGTCTGTTTGGATATCGTGACACGTTTTCTCGTTTCGCAGCTTGCCCATTGAAGTTTTGTTTGCAATAAATAGAAATCATATCTCTCTTATCTAAATTTGAAAAATTATTATGTCTCGGCATTTTTTAATTTTATAACTACTAGCAGTAAGCAAGAAATTCTAAACAGTACCTAGTAGAGAAAATTATTAACTGTCAATTATCTCGAAAACCACTAACTTTTGAGACTGATAATCAGTATATCTTTTTTTCTCAAGAATGATGTAGTTTTAATATTTCACAATAAAATACGCGAAAGCCTGAAGGCTAAAAAAGTTATGTGTTCATTTTACGTCGTCAACATGACGTAAGTGAACACTCTATAAAATACATCGTCACGGATATCAAATTATGATTTCTCATCCCGTAAAACACCTATCACCAAGTTTTCACGTTCGTACCTTTACAATTTTTCGAGATATTTTGAAAAGAAAATTTTTAAATCTCAACTTTGCCACCCTGTATCTTTTTAATTATCAAGATTTTGTTAGAGCAAGTAGTGTCAGATCGTAATATTTTTAAACCAAGAATCTCCCATTTCACCACGGACCACTACTTACGGGACATCCTGTATATCACTTAGTTTACAATATGAAAACATCAATGCTTCAAGCTCAAAGTTTTGACTTATAGTCACAGATCTTTTATATAGGTACCCATTTCCCAACTTTTGCCTCCCAAATATAACTTTCGATATTCTTCTCTGAACAGAATCGAGCATTTCAATTATATTCCCATAAGCACTTCCCCAAGCTATGATCCCATAAGTAGAAATGCTATTAAATAATGCATAGTATATTAGCATATTCCCGGGAAACATGTATCAGTAATTAAAAATGTTGGTAATTATTTACATCCGCGGCTCCTAAGTTTCATCAATTTTTTCGGGACCGAGGAGCGAAATAGGGGTGCTGGGTGGGTAAGAAGCTAAAAACAGCCATTGCAAACTAATATCAAGGTCTCTAACTAAAACTAAGGCCTCTTTGGCACTACGGTCGAATTTCTATTTTTTTCACTTTCAGGGCAAGGAATATCTTCGAGATTAACAATAGCACAGTTTTTCTTTTGAATTTTGCATTTATATTCCAAAATACGTGACATAGCTCGCTATTATGGTCCGACTACGTTTGAATGCCGTTCGTATGTTGCGTATGTTACCAGACCGGCCCTGGTGTTGATATTACGAGTTTCCGGCGGTTTTAATATTTATTCCGTCCACTCGACACTCTGACCTTGCATGTTTATTGTGATTTTCGCTGTTCTAAACAGGCCCGCACTCAGGAAGACCTTCTTTTGATGCCCTTTTGTTCGCTTATCTTTCATTTGCAAAGCAAATTAATACCTTCCTGGTGTTACTATAGGTATGTCCTCCACCCCTATACACCGTGTTTTATATTAAGTCGGCACTATTGCTAACTTCGTTATTATCTAACCTAGAAAGTCGGTTAAATTAGCAAACTAGTAGTATTTTTGCCGCTGAATAAAATAGCGAAAGCAGAAAAACAATTGAACATCGCGTTTTCGAGATATTTAAAAAAATGTAATTTTTTTAATGGAACACCCTGTATATTTTTAGATGGATCGGTTGCAATTTTTTTTAAAGGGAAAAGTCTTTATACACTATGATCCTAAAATAATAAATTCATTAATTATTCATTATTTTATTACTCCCAAAGTAGGGTGCGACAATTATTGTAATTTAGTGTACCTACGTAATGTAAGGTAAAAAAATTATTCGTCCTCAATAGTGTATTTTTCAATAAAAAAAATACACAAAAATAAGAGTTGTTACCTTGAAAAGGATTTAATTTTACATAAACAAATAACAGAACTTGTTTGTGTGTAAAATTTTATTATTTTAGGATCATGATGCATAGAGACTTTTTCCTTTAAAAAAAATTTTGCAACCGATCCATCTAAAAATATACAGGGTGTTCCATAAAAAATATCCATTTTTTTTTTAATATATCGAAAACGCGATGTTCAATTGTTTTCCTGTTTTCATCGTTTTATTCGGGAGAAAAAATACTACTAGTTTGCTAATTTAACCGACTTTCTAGCTCAAATAATAACGAAGTTAGCAATAGTGCCGACTTAATATAAAACACGGTGTATAGGTGCCATAGTGAAACTGTAAGAGCCGCGGATGTAAATAATGACCAAAATGTTTGTTTTGACGGTAACAAATAGTTATTTACATTACAAGCTACGAAAGTTCACTTTTAGGTGTGAGGTGTGTTTAAATACCCGAGGCGAAGCGTAGCGTAGCCGAGGGTATTTAAAAACTCCGAGCACCTGAAAGAGCTTTCGTAGCGTGTAATGTATTAAACTTTTCATTCTCCCCTTGCCATATTGAACCACGGATTAAGAAGAAATGAGTAAAATAACACGATTCAGTGATAACAATGGAATTATTATAAGGTGCCATGTTTTTAACATTACCATAGTAACGATAGTTTTAAATTATTAATTTATGACACTGTCGGGGGTAATTACACGAGAGCTTATTTTTTATCCGGATAAAGATGCAGTTTTAACGAAAATTTGTTTTTTATTGGCAATTTAACGAGTCGTTTTATCTGACAATTTGACGAGTTGAATTACCAAAGAAAAAACAAATTTGAGTTTAAAAGTGCATCTTTATCCGGATAAAAAATATAAGCTCGTGTGTAATTTAGGGAGATAATTTAACGAATAACAAAATTTATTTAATAAATGACGTTTATTAATTTGTCAATTAATATCACCTTGGTAACTACTTACTTGATTTTGCGTCTAAAAAGCTAGCTTACATTTTATCCAGATGCAAAGTTAGGGCTAACTTTATCCGATGTCAAAGTGACAAAAACACTATTCCTTATGTCATTTTTAATACATGAGTTAAATTATCAAGTTTAAAACTCTGTACCGCTATAATTTTAGAATCTTTGATCGTAGTTTACTTCAAAATGAATTTCATTCAAGAAGCTGCAAATTCCAGTAAATCTTTCTGGAACATACAATAATAATTATTTGTATGTTCCAGAAAGATTTACTGGAATTTTTTATTGTAGTTTTACATTTAATTTTCCATCTAAATAAACGTTAATCAAACTGACATTTCTACTTTTTTGTCCAGGCCACGAAAGTTTTTCATAGCTAGCAACCACCTAGCAACCTATCACCTAGGATGTTTTACTTTCGCTTTCGGTTGTCTTATCAAAACAGAAAGTTACACTTTCGTAAAGGGGAGAATGAAATAGTTATTTACATTACAAGCTACGAAAGTTCACTTTTAGGTGTGAGGTGTATTTGAATACCCGAGGCGAAGCGTAGCGTAGCCGAGGGTATTTAAAACTCCGAGCACCTGAAAGAGCTTTCGTAGCGTGTAATGTATTAAACTTTTCATTCTCCCCTTGCCATATTGAACCACGGATTAAGAAGAAATGAGTAAAATAATACGATTTAGTGATAACAATGGAATTATTATAAGGTGCCATGTTTTTAACATTACCATAGTAACGATAGTTTTAAGTTATTAATTTATGACACTGTCAAGTTTAAAACTCTGTACCGCTATAATTTCAGAATCTTTGATCGTAGTTTAGTTCAAAATGAATTTCATTCAAGAAGCTGCAAATTCCAGTAAATCTTTCTGGAACATACAATAATAATTATTTGTATGTTCCAGAAAGATTTACTGGAATTTTTATTGTAGTTTTACATTTAATTTTCCATCTAAATAAACGTTAATCAAACTGACATTTCTACTTTTTTGTCCAGGCCACGAAAGTTTTTCATAGCTAGCAACCACCTAGCAACCTATCACCTAGGATGTTTTACTTTCGCTTTCGGTCGTCTTATCAAGACAGAAAGTTACACTTTCGTAAAGGGGAGAATGAAAATTATTCGAACTAGGCATATCATGGTCGCTCACACTATTAATTTTGAAAATGTTTAAGTTATTCTGTCATCATAAAGAAACTGTTAATTAAGTATTTGGTATCAGCATGTTCGGAAAATAATTATCTTTCGATAGACACCATTACCGTTCTTGTAGATAAAAGTGGTGAGAAATAAACTGCAAATATGTGATTTCCAATGCTATTCGCTTATGTTCTGCTTTGAAACTTGTCACTCGGTATATGTTATAGCATTAACCCTTAGTTGGTAACATCCGACTCTGAGGCGGATGCCAAGTTTTGATGCTGCGCTGAATCCAAACGAATGAATGTACAAAAATTTCGTATTAGATATGTTCTAGTTGGTTGCCAAAAAGTCCATAGCCGCCTTCGCGAAAATACGTCTGTGAGACGGGTGTTACTCAGAACGATATATTTCAGTCCATCTCTCAGTCGGCTGTTGGTCGAAAGTATGGTGAATGAAAAGGTATAATATATAAAAAAAATGTATAAAAATGAAATAAGTCTTGTTTTAATAAAATATATTTGTGTTTACTAGAATACATTCGAATAAATATGTAATTATACATATTATTATAATACCTATTCCGACTGAGCGACGGATGTTACCTATAATGCTGGAACTGTAATATGATCACCGACTGAGAGACGGATGTTACTTATAAAGTGAAAAAAAGTATGTTACCAACTAAGGGTTAATATAATTTGAAATTTATGGTATAGTGCCCTAAAGCGGGTTAGGTGGAGGGGCGATTTTCGCTCTCTTTCTAGAGCCTCTCACTCCTTAAACAACTGCAAACATATTCCTGTTGACCTGTAGTGTTAAATAAGTTTTAATGTTTATTTTTTGTTTTGAAATTTATTGTTTATTTTAAAATTTAATGTCACGTATTTCATTGTTGGTGAGAACATCTTCAGACATATAATTTCAATAAAAATAAAAATAAAACTCTTAATAAAATAAATAAACTAATAAAAAAAAAAAAAAAAAGTTCGTATATATTATACAGGGTGTAACTAAATAAGTGTAAAACATTTAAGGGGGTGATTCCTGATCGAAAAAAAGATAGGATCTTTCATATAAAGAATAAACTTCATTGGAGCATCCCTTGTTAAGATACAGCCCCTTAAAGGGGGTACATAAAATTTGTTTAGCAATTTTTTTCACAAGCACTGAAAAAGTTACAATATTGAAACTAACCTGACATTTTCTACTACCAAAAAGACACTTAGCCAGTAATTTATTTGGTTTGCCCCATGGTTGTAAGGGGTGGAAAACGCAACCCCTAAAATTTATTTCCATGCAACTTTTTGTCTTATTATTTGTTTACTATTTAAAAATTTATTTCCGATGGCCTATTTCATTCTAAACAAAAAATGTCTCTTGAATTTATGGCACAAAATAAACCAGTTCGCAGCAAAAAATTATTTTCTTTTTTTCGATGAGGAATCACCCCCTTAAATGTTTTACACTTATTTAGTTACACCCTGTATATTTTACAGTTTTTCTGAAAAACATGAAAACTTATAAAATTAATTTTTCTACAGGTTTAAATGTATCTGGCAATCTCCAACTGAAAGTAAACCAAACTGCTGGAAAATCCACTCAAGTCGAGGTTACTACTGAAGATGGATCAGTGATTGTAATGGAACTTTCAACCGAAGATGACGATGCCATTACAATGGAAGCAAATTCGATTCTACCCAAACCCATTAAATCGGAACCCACCAGCGACTCGGAGATGAAAGTATTTCTATGTCCTAACTGTCCCAAGTCCTTCTCTCGTCGTATTCAACTTCGCCGTCATGCGTCTGTGCATCAGCAGCAACGTGGTTACAGCTGCGGTATCTGTGAGAAGTGGTTTCCTACACGCTCAGCTCTAGTTCGCCACGAACGTATCCATACCGGCGAACGACCATTCCAGTGCGAGGTCTGTCAAAAAAGTTTTGCCCAGAAAGAGATCCTCTTCCGTCATCTTATGACTCATTCTGGACGAAAACCTTACAACTGCCCACATTGCACTAAGGGATTCACTCAGAAGGAGCCGCTGAGGGTGCACATGAGGTCACATATTTCAGTGAATCCCTCGGATATCATACTGCATTATTGCACTTTGTGTCCAAAGGTATTTTGTCATGCTTCCGGATTGAGTCGGCACTTGGTCACACATACAGGAAAAACATTCAAGTGTAGGGATTGTGATAAATCATTCACGGATAAGTCATCATTAAGAAGACATCACAGGCAGACTCTGCATCAACCATGAAGTGGTTAATTATTATTTAAAGAGAAGTGTTTGGTTGGAAGATGTAAATTCAAATTGTGGAGCTCGCGAGCAAAATCCGATAAATCTAAAAATGTAAGTTTATGGGAAATCACAGAAACTGATACTAATGATAATAATATTATTTGGATTTTGTTCGTTCTGACATCTTTTTTCATTTCAAGTCATTAGCATAATACCTATTTTCAGCTCCATTCTATTGCTTTGCAAGAAGTGTTTCTTTTTGAGCTTATTGGATTGTGTTTTAAAAATAAAAATTAATGTTGCAAAAAAAAAAGCACTGGGAAAACTTGCGTTTTTAGGAATTATTATAAACCCTTTAAGTGGTTTGGAATCTCAGTGCACCTTGCTCACACTATGGTCACCATATTTCAAGCTCTAAAATCTGCATATATCTGCAGTGTCATGGGAATATCTCATCAATAGATGACAGCACTAAACTTATAAGCTAATTTTTGTTTTAATACCAAGGAAAGAAAAACATCAACCTCTCAATAAAAACCTGTCGCTTGTTAGATGACTGATTATTAAGAGGTTAATATTTTGTCAACTTCCAAATGTGGCCATAAGAATAACATTGTAAAGGACGTTTTTTTAGAATTTCTGCTAATAAAATTTATATTAAATTGAACCTGAAATAATTCTTAATCAATTGGTATTTAAAAATATTTATTCAAGTGATTATTTTTTGATCAAACGATTATTTTTAATTTGAAAAAATATTTATAAAAAAAAAATTGTCAATCACTTCTTCTTAATCCACTTCTGTCGCTTACAAGCATAGGTACCCTCAGCACTAATTAAACAACTAAAGCTCTTCTCTTATAATACTCTAGACTCCACTGACTACTCTAACTTGACTGTCTCTGATAACATCCCAAAGTAGATTGACTCTACACTGACTCACTTAATGCCTATCTCTTGCTCGTGTCATTTCCACTAACTGACTGACTTTCACTGGCGCATCCTTATATTATGTCACGGCACATTTTAGAGTCTGTCTAGCAGGTAGTAACAGAGTAGAAAAACAACCGACGAAAATCCCATACTACCGCATTGTAGATTCTAACAGAGCCAGGATATACGACGGTGGAATCAGAACAAGATGTTTCATAACGTCAGTTCACAAATCTAATGTTGCCATTTCAAAGGGGGCAACTGCCAAAACTAGCTTTCATAGATATCGACAAGACAGCAAATAATTTTTTTGAGTTTCCAACTACAATAATTGAAGTCATTGCTGTAATAGTACAGGGAAATTGGGCAAAAAGGTCGAAATCCAGACAGCAATTTTATGTAACATTTTGTTGGGGACCCTTAAAGGAGCCCGGAGCCACTTTTTCAGCGCCCCCACCCTTGAGCATTTTGAGGAAGGGGGTTGTCTAACCTTTAAGGGTCCCCTAACGAAATGCTACATAAAATTGCTGCCCTGATTTTTTTTTTAGTTCAAACTCTAATTTTCTGTGGGTGCTATAAGGGTTTGCATGAAAAAAAACTTATGTTTTTAGAAACCGAATGAATAATTTGAATGTATTTAAAAAAAGGAGCAAGTGTCCAGAATTAATGTATTTAGAAAAGGTGTCCAGGATTATTATTATTATTATTGTATTTATTTATTTTGTGTTACTGTTCATTCAGTTTTCAATAAAATTAATAAAAACTCACTCTTTGTTGTTTCAAATATTTTTATTCAAAAATGATCTTCCATCAAACTTGAAGCTTCTTAATCCATTTTATACAGGGTGTCCCAGCTCATTTGAAGTGGTCTCTGTGGGCCAAACGATGGATTTTTTTTTTAATTTTGAAAATTCAAGTACAGGATCACTGGTCATTATCTAAAATTATTTTTGACTATACAGTGTCCCATATTAGAGTGGCATATCAAAGTTATGTTTTTTTTTTTAATGGAATGCTCCTATGTTTAATGATTGGTGCTCCTATGCTCCTAAGATTGGCTTTTACAGTTGGTGTTTAAATTCAGAAGTTTGTGAGTTATAAACAAGTGAAAATCGTCCTTTTTGAAGTTCAAGGCCCTGTACAACGAAAACGGCTCAAGATAGAGAAAAATGGCTTACATGTCCCTATTTTAACTTTTCGTGTACTATCCTATGATGTAGATAAAATGTTTATACAGGGTGATAAAAAAATTGAAAAAATCTAAGATTTCTCTACGCTTCGCCAAAGAAATTACAAATATTTCTATACCATAGGATAGTACATAAAGAGTAAAATAGGGACATGTAAGCCGTTTTTCTCTATCTTGAGCCGTTTCTTTGTACAGGGCCTTGAACTTCAAAAATGACGATTAATTTTCACTTGCTTATAACTAACAAACTTCTGAATTTAAACAACTGTAAAAGCCAATCTTATTTTTTCTTCTCAGACAATCTAGAAATGCAATAACATATAGGAGCATTCCGTTTAAAAAAGCATAACTTTGATATACCACTGTCATGTGGGACACTCTGTATACTCCAAAATAATTTTAAATTATGGCCATTGTGATTCTGTACTTGAATTTTCAAAAAGTTTTTTGAAAAAGTCCATCGTTTGGCCTACAGAGACCGCTTTGAATGGGCTAGGACACTCTGTATGTATAAAGGGTGTTCCAATTTGTACCTATGTCGTTTTCATAACTCTGGCAAAAGGTAGAACACTTAAAAATAATGTACTTTTTTCTATAAAACACTTTATTTTCGAGATACACAGGGTGTTGAACTTGTAAAAAAAAAATCAATTTTTATTAGATATCTTCTAAACTATTGAAGATATTTTTCTCAATTTTGGTGTCCAGGGTATGACATTAAGTACAGTAGAAGCTCGATTATCTGGAATCCGCTTTATCTGGAACAAAATTGATTTTTAAAACCACCGCTTTATAGGGAATGATCGTGGTGATCGTGGTCCTCCGTGTTATCCAAAACGCGCGCCTTCAAATACTCCGCATTATCCGAAATTGTTATATGTACCCATGTGTACTGTTCATACAATGATATAGGCATGCATTTTCTCAGGAATAATAAAATATTTTTCACTGACAAGTTGCTAGAACTTCGCAGAACTTGCCCATTAAAAAGCTGGTTTGTTTCCTACCTGCTTCACTTCCAATAAGAATAATATTTCCACTTAAGTAGAAGGGTACTGTTCCCTTTATGATTTTCATTTTCAGTTCCTAGTAAGCAATCGTCTTGAGGGAAGTAAACATATTACCTATATGGTCTATTAGTTTTAAAAAAGCGTAAAAAAAAGATGGTCAATGAATGATTAATTAAAAGCAATTGAGAGTATTTATTGCTATGTTAAGTTGTGTTTAAACAATAAAAAAATCATGAAACTTATAGGTATCTACATTATCTTATATATTTGTTAAAAACTCTATATTATCAGAACTTTCACTTATCCGAAATGGTTTCGGTCCACATTACTTCGAATAATCGTCTACTGTATGTACAATAAATTTACCAGCAGATTATTTGAGCGATTTTAAAATTAAAAGTTCATATGAACATGGGTCCGCAAATGCTTTGTTTTCAAGATACAGGGTGTTAAACTTAAAAAAAAGACTTTTTGTAAATATCTCAAACATTCTTTTGCCGATATTGTTGAAATTTGGCAAAATATTTCTAGTAATATTTATATTTGTAGTAATAACGACCTTCTTTAACGCCCTCACCAATATTATTGCAAAGAAAAATGTATGCCACTGGATTTTTATATTTTTTGTATATTTTTTGTCAGAATAATCAACTAATAATACAATAAACTGTAACGGTGCTTAGTGATTGATCCCTGCAGATTGTGTTAAATATCCCTGTGATTCCCTGATTTCTGTAGTTGGCCTCTTAGTCCGGAACGATGGAGAAATTTTGTATGGGAGGAGATACGATACCAATGAGACAAAATAATTTTACTTAGCCCTCATTTATTTGAAGAGTTACATTGTCTAGCAAGGTGTTGGCCATATTATCAGTTCTATACATTTACATCAAGTTGGTATTACTTATTTTTATTTATTTTTTTTTATTTTATTTTTTTTATACAGGGTGGTCCAACTTAAAACGTCAGGACTTTACCCAACGATAGATAACGTTAAAATAATGCCAGTTTCTCTAATACACTTATAGCCGGGAAAGCTTCCTTTTCAAGATACGTTGAAAGTTTTGGGAAAAAAATAATGTTTTGCGAATATTGTCAAAACGGCTGCTTTAAAAAAATTGAAATATGGCACGCAGCATGAGCTAAGTATCTTTCATGATTTACGGCTTATGGTGATAAATTGCGAAAACCAGCGGCGGAGATATGGGTGTGCCATCGCCCCTTTTCAAAAAAAAAAAATTGACGCCACTGACTCTATGGCAAATTTAATAATACTATTCAATGCCCCATGCTTTTTAGAACAAAAAAGTACTCCCTAATTGTTTCGTCCCCTCGTGTTAATACTGTACCACATTTAAACCAAAACCTCATACCTCCTCTCCCTATACCAAAACTACCTTCCCTTCCCAGAAACATTAGCAGACTAATAGCATACACTCGGAGTCGGCAGCCCTCGGTAGGACAAAGGGAAGCATGGACCGTCCCAACCTCGTGGGCCAAGAAATACCTACCTACACATTCATTTTATTCACATTCGATCGTTGACCATTGCTGGAGTCATATCGTTGACTCTTCGTTTCGTACTGTCGTCGTCATCGAAGCTAAGCAGAAGTGGCCGTACCTACCTACACCAACACCAGTGAAGTGCAGTGCCAAGGGCCGATATCGCACCATCCTGTCGGGACGTCGCCCATTAACAGTGATAAGTTATTGTAAGTCTGTCTAATCCTTCCATAATTATTGTCTTCCCTTCTAATATTCGAATTATTGTCCTTGTTGCAGTATTAACGCCCATAAGCAGCAATAACGAAGAATCGCCATAACAAACTCACACATACAGTCCACATTTTTTACACCATTTAATAAATTCAATTTATGTTACTTGTCCTTTTTTATAATAATTTTTTGTACACTCAAACATTTGGTCCTTCGGTGCCACATGAAGAAAAGCTCTGTGGATTTTCTTTCGATTTCGTTATTGCTGCTTTAATTTTTTTTCGTAGGTATTATTACTTAGTATTCGGTTCTGCCAATTAGTAATTAGATTCATTTTATTTCCATTTTAATTTATCACATTGGTATAGACACTGCCTTTACCAAATTATTGATTTTATTTGTTATTGTTTCGTTATTGTTCCGTCATTTAGTGAATTGTAAAATGAGTACCTATCGTCGTGGCTGCTTTTAACGGTTGCTTTCTCGTTTGGCGTCTTTTATTGTAATAGTTATTATTATACCTAATTGTTCTTCTATAAAGTTTTCGATTTTGTCGTGCAAATATTTGCAATTACATTTAGGTACTTACTTGTCGCTTATCGTTCCATCGTTCGCATCTTTTACATATCGCTGCTTTTATTGTCGTTTGAATTATCGCAATTTTAGAACATTCGTCGCATTCCTTTTATCTTTGCCTATCGCTCTCTTCTCAACGCTAAATAATTGACTATTTGTAAATTTTCGTAACATGGCTAATGAATGCAAACGTGCTCGCTGCTTACGCCACATCGCGGTCGACCGAATCACAGAACTCTCCGATCTCGCAGAGGTAGCGGAAAGGCAGGTTGCTATGAGAGCTCTTTTGGAAGTGCGCTATGCACATGTCGAGCAAATCAAAGGGGAATTCGAACAACATCATTCGGTTATCGTTTCATATATTTGTACTCAACCGACTCCTGAACTTGAACCCGAGAATAATATTAGAAAAGAATTTGATCGAAAATACTATCAAGTGAAGGCGACATATCTTTCGTTGCACCCAGTCACCGATGGCGGTCCTTCGTCTCAGTCTCCGCCCTCTAATTGTTCAATCCGCTTACCGAAGATAAATTTGAAAACGTTCAGCGGTGATTTCGGTGAATGGACTACATTTATACAATGTTTTGACACTGCCATTCATAAAAACTCGAGTTTGGCCCCCATAGACAAATTTCAATATCTTCTGAATTCGTTGTCAGGTGAACCACTTAAACTAATAAAAACGTTGAAATTAACCGATTCAAACTATCCTATTGCTTATCAGGCTTTAACCACTCGATATAATGACCAACGGAAACTTGCATCGGAATATTGGAGCAACATAAAAAATCTCGCTAAATTGAATAGGGAGTCCGTCAAGGATTTGCGATTTTTGATTTCTACGTTTAAGGAAAATATGGAGGCACTCAAGGCGCTAGAGCTAGCGGAAAATCTCGAAGATTTTTTGTTTTTTAATATTTTATTTGACAAGTTAGACCCTGAGACTCGTAAAGTGTTTGAGGCGGAAAATCGGTCCCTAAAGGACAATATACCAACTTTCGAATTACTAGAAGAATTCTTAACATCACAGTGTCGGGTATTGGATTCAGTTCCCCAATCCACTCTCGCAAAACCGACTTATAGTCATCCTTCTAGACCCAAAGTTGCTCAGCCAAATTGGCGAAACCCCTCTACACATACGAGCATGGTAGCAAAAACTTCTCCTTGTTCGAACTTTCAAACTTATTCAAACACTTGTGATTTATGTTCGGGTTCACATTTTATTAGTTCGTGTCCAGAATTCCTTAAGCATTCGGTTAATGAACGTTTTAACGTGGTCAAGCGCTTAAATTTGTGCAACAATTGTTTAAACTCGGGTCACCTTCTCAGCAATTGTAACTCTCGTTTCTCGTGTCAACAATGCCAAAAGCGTCATCACACCTTGGTCCATTTTCCTATCGCTTCCAACACGTCGTCTAACACTCCGCAACACCAGCAGTCGCCAAACATAGCAACAGGTAGCCACATGCCATCACCCGGTCATTCTAATCGGTCGCCCCCCGTTACCTCCGCGGCAGGAGTCCTCCATTCTCACCGTGCTCATGTGCTTTTGGCTACAGTTGTCCTCGAGATTCAGGATCGCTTTGGAAATTTTCATAAGGCTCGAGCACTTATTGATAGTGGCTCACAAGCTTCCTTTATCGTTGGTTCACTTGCAGCCCGCCTATCATTATCTCGTTCGCGCACTTCTATACCTATCGTGGGTCTCGGTCAAATCTCGTCGGAATCTCAGGGCACATCTGTCGCTACTATTCGTTCTTGCTATTCACCAAATCATTCACTCGAAGCAGAATTCGTCGTGATTCCCCGAATATGTGGGAGTTTACCCGGAGTACCCGTTGATCCGGACTCTGTTCGGCATATTTCAGAGACTCCTCTAGCTGACCCAGAGTGGTACCGTCCTCGTCCTATTGATTTGCTGCTCGGCGCAGATTTGTACCCATCTATTTTGGTTAGAGATGCGTCAGGTAATGACCGTGGTCAGCCCGCAGTTATTCAAACAATTTTTGGCTATATTAGGGTCCTATTAGGTCCTATTGATATTCCGCCATCGGCTATTCGTTCGTTTTTTGTTTCCACTTCACCATCATCTATTGAGTCGTCTCTTCATCGATTTTGGGAAATTGAAGAGCCTCCTATGAGACCTCCAGATAAGTCTCATGAGGATAACATCGCCGAAGAATCGTTCAAGAAGGGAGTTTTTCGCTTACCCGAAGGTCGTTTTGGGGTCAGTCTTCCCTTTAAGGAGTCACAGCCGTCTTTCGAAGGCTCGAGAGCCATTGCCGATCGACGACTACTTGCTCTAGAGCGCCGTCTTTCTCGCGACACGGCGTTGCGCGATTTATACATGGACTTCATGACAGATTACTTACAATCTAAGCATATGACACCATTATCGATAGATGTCGAGAATCATCACGACGCTTACTATATTCCCCATCACGGTATATTCAAGACTGACTCCCCTAGTTCGAAGATACGAGTCGTCTTTGATGCTTCCGCGAAGGATCGAAATGATCTTTCACTTAACGATACTCTTCTTATTGGACCTAAGTTGCAATCGAATCTCACCGTGCTATTGCTTAATTTTCGTTCCAAACCCATTGCATTTTCTTGTGATATTCGTCAGATGTATCGCCAAATATTGGTTAGCCCGGAGCATCGTAAGTTTCAGCTGATTCGCTTTCGTTTCTCCCCATCTCAACCAATTCAAACCTTCCAATTGAATACTATCACGTACGGGGTCTCCTCGGCACCCTTTCTTGCGATTCGTACCTTGTTGCATCTTGCGGACCTTCATGAAGCTCAGTTCCCCATTGCAGCCGAGCTAATTAGAAATTCCCTATATGTCGATGATTTTGTTTGTGGTGCTACCTCATTAACCGAGGCTGAACTCATGAAGTCCCAATTGGTAGCATTACTTAGGAAGGGATGCTTGGAATTGCGAAAATGGGCCAGCAATACCCCAAGTTTGCTGGATGATATACCCCCAGACCATCGTCAATCGAACAATTTAACTTTTGCCGACGAATCTGACTCAGCGCTGAAGATACTTGGTTTGCAATGGCAATTTAGTTCGGACAATTTTTCGTTCCAGGTTCGCTCGAAAGATGCTCCCTGCACCAAAAGATCGATATTATCGGAAGTCGCTCGAATTTACGATCCTCTTGGTTTTCTTTGTCCGATCACCTTTTTTGCCAAACATTTGATACAGCATCTTTGGATTCTGGGTCTCGAATGGGATGCAACTCCTCCTAGCGACGTTAGCGCCAAATGGTTGAGATATAAGAACGAGTTGACGCTCCTCGAATCGATTAGAATTCCTCGCTTGTTGTTCCCTAGAAATCTTGTTTCATGCCAGCTACACGCCTTTTGTGATGCTTCTGAGTTAGGCTATGCAGGCGTAATTTACTTTAGATGCGTTACATCACGTAATGAAATATCCACCCATTTTGTTATCGCCAAATCCAAAGTCGCACCAGTTAAAAGGCTTTCTATTCCGCGCTTAGAATTATGCGCGGCTGTATTGCTCTCTAAGCTGACTAAATTTGTATTGGAGACGTTCAGCGGAAGGGTCCCAATAGAACGAGTCGTTGCATGGAGCGACTCTACAGTAGCTCTTTCATGGATACGGTCTTACCCACACAAATGGAAGACCTTCGTTGCAAACCGTGTGTCGCAAATTCAAGACAACATTCCTCCCGACAGTTGGCACCATGTTCGTTCCGCTGACAATCCCGCTGACCTGGGCTCACGTGGTATGCTCCCGAGTGAGATTCTTTCATCGTCGCTTTGGTGGGCGGGACCTGTCTGGCTCTCGAAACCTACCTCCGATTGGCTAACTTCTGGAATTCCTTCCATTTCCCCCGAATGTGATCTCGAGGAAAGAAGGAATGTTTTTGTCGCTCAAGTTGATCAGCAATTTCCGTTGAGACTATTGGATAGATTTTCCTCCTTTAGTAAGATCCAGGTCGTTATAGCCTTTGTTCGTAGATTCGTATTCAATTGTCGAAGGGGTCAACGGAGCTCAGGACCGCTGTCTGCAATGGAACTTCATCAAGCGTTATTAGTTCTAGTAAAACTTGTTCAACGAGAGGTGTTCTCGCAAGAAATTCATCGGTTAGCTTCTAATAAGCGCTGTGCCAAATGGCTTTCAAAATTGTCGCCTTTCCTTGATTCGGAAGGAATTTTGAGAGTGGGAGGACGGCTTGAGCATAGCGATCTACCGTTTGCTACCAAACACCCAGCCCTGTTGCCGCGCAATCATCGGTTGACTGAACTGATTATCCGCCAAGTTCACGACAAAAATTTGCATCCGGGAGTTAATACCACTATTTATTTACTCCAACAGAATTTTTGGGTGTTATCCAGTCGCCGTGCAGTACGGCATTATCTATCGAATTGTTATCGTTGCTTTCGAACCAATCCTCGTCCCCTGGAGCCTCAAATGGGTGATTTACCCTCCGTTCGTGTCAACAATGTCAAACATTACGCTGGCCCAGACGGCATATGCCGAGTCGCCTCTGTAAAGACCGTCCAAGGAGAGATCAAACGCCCCCTTATTAAACTACATCCTTTGCCATCGCAAAATAATTAGTTTGCCGTGGCAAGGTGCTTAGACTAGGTTAATTTTAATTTACTTCTTTATTTTGTTTATTTTGTTTCATCTTTCTTTTTTTATTTTCCTTTTAATTTTGTATTTGTATTGTTCCGTTTATTCGTTAATCCACTATCCATTATTTGGAAGTAATTGGCAGAACCTTAGATTCTTGTGTTAACATGCTAAAATACCTATTGTCATAGTCATTTTGGTGGGCGGTATGTTTCGTCCCCTCGTGTTAATACTGTACCACATTTAAACCAAAACCTCATACCTCCTCTCCCTATACCAAAACTACCTTCCCTTCCCAGAAACATTAGCAGACTAATAGCATACACTCGGAGTCGGCAGCCCTCGGTAGGACAAAGGGAAGCATGGACCGTCCCAACCTCGTGGGCCAAGAAATACCTACCTACACATTCATTTTATTCACATTCGATCGTTGACCATTGCTGGAGTCATATCGTTGACTCTTCGTTTCGTACTGTCGTCGTCATCGAAGCTAAGCAGAAGTGGCCGTACCTACCTACACCAACACCAGTGAAGTGCAGTGCCAAGGGCCGATATCGCACCATCCTGTCGGGACGTCGCCCATTAACAGTGATAAGTTATTGTAAGTCTGTCTAATCCTTCCATAATTATTGTCTTCCCTTCTAATATTCGAATTATTGTCCTTGTTGCAGTATTAACGCCCATAAGCAGCAATAACGAAGAATCGCCATAACAAACTCACACATACAGTCCACATTTTTTACACCATTTAATAAATTCAATTTATGTTACTTGTCCTTTTTTATAATAATTTTTTGTACACTCAAACACTAATTTTTTTCACAAGGTGCACCGTTTTCGAGATAATTCAGGTTTTCTTAGATAATATCCGTAGCCATTTTAAGAATAACAGACAAATTCTAATCAAATAACTTTTACTTAAATAATTAAATAACAGAAATAAACAACACCTAACTAATGTAACAATAGTCAGTAACCATATATAGAGCTCGCCATAGAGTCAGTGGCATCAATTTTTTTTTTAAAGGGGCGATGACACACCCATATCTCCGCCGCTGGTTTTCGCAATTTATCACCATAAGCCGTAAATCATGAAAAATACTTAGCTCATGCTGCGTGCCAAATTTCAATTTTTTTAAAGCAGCCGTTTTGACAATATTCGCAAAACATTATTTTTTTCCCAAAACTTCAACTTTTCAAAAGTATCTTGAAAAGGAAGCTTTCCCGGCTATAAGTGTATTAGAGAAACTGGCCTTATTTTAACGTTATCTATCGTTTGGTAAAGTCCTGACGTTTTAAGTTGGACCATCCTGTATACAGGGTGTCTGCCTAAGGCTGGCCACCGGCTATATCTAGGAAACTAATGGGCCTATAACCTCAAAATAAAAAATTTTCAGACATAAGTGATCACGAGAAATTCTATGAAAATATTTCCAAGATGGCCGCACTTCCGGAAATACTGGAAGTTGACACCTACTTCGTTATTTTAACGGAAACACCCTGTAAAATGTTATATTTTTTAAATGTCTGAAGAAATCGAATACAGGTGGTTTTCACCATTGGAATTTAGATTGAGCGGTTTATAAGTTATAAACAAGTGAAAATCAACAATTTTCAACTTCAAAGCAGTCTAGAACTAGAACGGATCAAGATATCTAAAAACGGTTTACATGTCCCTATCTTAACTTTTGACATAGTACTCTTCTATGTGGTTTAAATTTTAATACAGGGTGATGAAAAATCGGATAATTTTCATCACCCTGTATTAAAATTTACTCCACATACTGGGATAAAACGTGAAAAGTTAGGATAGGGACAATATGTAAACCGTTTTTGGATATCTTGAGCCGTTCTAGTTCTAGACTGCTTTGAAGTTGAAAATTTTCGATTTTCACTTGTTTATAACTCATAAACCGCTCAATCTAAATTCCAATGGTGAAAACCACATGTATTCGATTTTTTCAGACATTTCAAAAATATAATAATATACAGGCTGTTCCTGTTAAAATAACGAAGTAGGTGTCAACTTCCGGTATTTCCGGAAGTGCGGCCATCTTGAAAATATTTTCATTGAATTTCTCGTGATCACTTATGTCTGGAAATTTTTTATTTTGAGGTTCTAGGCCCATTAGTGGCCGAGATATAACCGGTGGCCAGCCTTAAGCAGACACCCTGTAGATATACAGGGTGTTTCTTAATAACATGCGAATATTTAAGGAGGTTATTCTTGGGTCAATTTTGAGAAAAAAACTTTATATGAACGTATGTCCTAAAAGTCTTAACTTTTGAACTACAGGGTGCTAAAATTTAAAGAAAAAAAATTGTTTTTTATTATAACTGTGATATTAGCCTAGATATTTTTTTGAAATTTGGTACACGCCTTCTATGCATCAACATGCATTTCATGAGGCGAAAACAATTTTAGTACTTTTACCAGTGGCATCTGTACGGCTTTTGAATTAAATGTTTTTGAAGAAAAATATGTTACGCCACTGCTTTTTCTTAAAGTAAAAATTATTTTTGAAGTCTCCCCATCCATTTCCAAGCAAATGTGGTCTCTTGATTTTTTTCCGTTTGACGTACTGTTTTTGCATAAAAAAATAAAACTCAATCATTAACACCGCGGTAGACCACTTATAAGAACAATAACTTTGAACAGTTTATTTAAGAAAATAATTTTTAAACTGTAAAATTATGAAAAAAAAGTAATCTACATACATTTTGGAATAGTAACAGAAAATTGATAACTAAACGCACAACGAAACAAACTAAATCAGGTGTTGGAAATGTCCACCTCCTGCAAGTATGCATGCCTCAGCTCTTCTTTTCATCGACTCGCGTACTCTTCGGAAAATACCTGGAGTGTTTCTAATAATTTCGCAACAAACTATGATGCGGTTTCTCAACTGCTCTTCAGTATGAATTGATGTGTTATAAACCAATGTTTTAAGATGACCCCACAGGAAATAATCTAAACTATTGAGGTCCGGGGACCTAGGTGGCCATGCCTGTGGTCCGCCGCGACCGATCCAGCGATTATAGTAATTTTGGTTTAAATATTCGCGCTCCAGAGCACTGAAGTGGGCTGGTGCCCCGTCGTGCATAAACCATAGTCGATTTCGTACTAAAATGGGAACATCCTCCATCAACGCTGGCAATTCTTCTTCGAGAAACTGTCGGTAATTATGCCCATTCAACCTCTCACGAAGAAAATAAGGTCCAATTAAATAATCACCGCATATTCCAACCCACACGTTAACGGAAAATCGCTCCTGGTGATGGAATTCCAAGATTGAATGTGGGTTTTCTTCACCCCAAAAATGATTATTGTGGAAGTTTTGGATGGCGTTTCTGGAAAAATTGGCCTCATCGGTGAATAAAATTTCAGTGTCAAATAAGGGATTTTCATTCACTTTTTGAAGAAACCATCGGCAAAAGTTCATTCGTAATGGAAAGTCGCGAGGCAGTAGGGCCTGAACCCGTTGGAAATGGTAAGGATATAATAAAAAGTCATGGAGAATTTTCCAAACAAGAATATGTGAGATATTCAAATTGTTCCCAATTTTTCGTGTACTTAATCCTAGATCTTCCTCAACTGCATTCAAAATTGCTACCTCAATTTCCGGAGTCCTTACAGTACGTTGAACTCCTTTTAGATGATTATCTAGTTCAAAACTTCCCTTTTCACACAACCTTCTATGAATGTTTAAAAATGTTCGTTCATCCGGAATATTTCTATTTGGAAAGCGGTCTTCATACAACCGCCTGGCTTGCAGTGCGTTACCATCAGCAAGCCCATACATGTAATGTATGTCTGCAAGTTCTGAATTCGTAAATTGGACCATGTTTTATTAATAATGTGTTGTTAATTTTAATGACTTAAATACGTGACAACTAAACTAGGTAGAAAACTGGCAAAACTTTTATGTTTACAAAACAAAATCTGCTTCTTACCAAATACCTAGATCGTTTTTAATACTTGTTAATGATTGAGTTTTATTTTTTTATGCAAAAACTATACGTCAAACGGAAAAAAATCAAGAGACCACATTTGCTTGGAAAGGGATGGGGACTTCAAAAATAGTTTTTACTTTAAGAAAAAGCAGTGGCGTAACATATTTTTCTTCAAAAACATTTAATTCAAAACCCGTACAGACGCCACTGGTAAAAGTACTAAAATTGTTTTCGCCTCATGAAATGCATGTTGATGCATAGAAGGCGTGTACCAAATTTCAAAAAAATATCTAGGCTAATATCACAGTTATAATAAAAAACAAGTTTTTTTCTTTAAATTTTAGCACCCTGTAGTTCAAAAGTTAAGACTTTTAGGACATACGTTCATATAAAGTTTTTTTCTCAAAATTGACCCAAGAATAACCTTAAATATTCGCATGTTATTAACCCTTTCCTTCTCAGTGATGCCATATGGAGTCATGTCAATAAAACAGGTAACTGTAAATTTGTGGTTCAGTATAAATGCTGAAAAATTGATGACAGCTTCTCATCATTGTTTATAGATGGCATTCTATACCATAGATAAAACAGTTTTCATATTATTTAGTAAATTCAGTTGGTGAGGCAAATTAAACTAAATGACAGTGTTTTAGTGCAAAATTAAGTACTCATATGCCCGTATTCACAAACGATAATTTCCTAAATAATTACGTAATCAATTATCCCCATCTCATTCTATTGCCAAAAAACTGCATATCTCCATCTCACTCATTTGAATAATTACGTAATTATTTAGGAAATTATCGTTTGTGAATACGGGCAATAATGTCGGTAAGTAACCAATTTTCAACTTTATAATTTTCACAGGCATCACTGTCTTGCTTTTATATTGTATGAATGTAGGCTGACATAATAAATTATGATTTCAAAACCTATAATCTTGATTTACATGTGCGATGCCATTTGGAGTCAGTGGGAATATCAATTGCAACAGTCTCCATTATTATTATTTATCATAATAATTTAAATTATTGATAAAATAACCAGGCTGCAATTAAAAAAATGATGTTTAAAATTTTGTTTTTTGTTTTAGTGCCATGTTGGCCTTACTGAACAAGAAGCACAGCGATATTTATATCTTCTCGAAGGGGATGATTCTGATATAGAGCTCCCAAATGAAGACGATGGATGGGATGAAGATGATATAGTTTTGCCAGACGTAAATAACCAGCATACAAATGAGGGTGGTATTTTTGCCAATGACGAAACATTTCCGAATGTACAGTGCCGACTCTCTCTAGAAGCTGAATTAATAAACGAATTAAAATATGATTCAGTTTATGACTACGAAGATGAATTACCTTTGGCCCAATGGCTTGTACACCAAAGGGAGGTAGGAGAGAAAAAGAAGGCAAAGCAACAAAAGCAAGCCACTCACAAATTGAACTGGATTAAAACAGATATAAAGGAAATTGATTCATCTTGCGAAATTTCATTTACTAAACCTGATGAAGTTTTCACTCCCATGGAATATTTCAAACGTTTCTTTGATGACGGCATCATTGATAATTTAGTAGAACAAACTAATCTTTATTCTACCCAAAAAAATGGCCACTGCGTAAATACAACCCGTAATGAAATTTGTAATTTTTTGGGGATTCATGTAATTAGCGGAATCGTGAAAATGCCAAGCTATCGTATGTACTGGGCTCAAGAAACAAGATACCCAGCAATAGCAGACATAATGTCTAGAAATAGATTTGAATCGATCAAATCGTGCCTGCATATCAATGATAATACATTTTTGAAAACTCGAGATGACCCACAGTACGATAAACTGTTCAAAGTGCGACCACTTATTGATGCACTGAAAGAAAATTTCCGAAAAATTGAACAGGAAGAACATAATTCCGTGGACGAAATTATGATTCCCTTCAAAGGACATAGTTCCTTGAAGCAATACATCAAGAATAAACCTCATAAGTGGGGCATTAAAGTCTTTGCACGAGCAGGTGTGAGTGGAATTCTTTATGACTTTGATGTTTATGTTGGGAAAGGTACCACAGTGGTTGAAACGGAACTCGGCATCAGTGGTGACATTGTCATGAAATTAACCCAAGACTTACCAAAAAACAGGAATTTTAAAATTTATTGTGATAATTTTTTCACTTCTTTCAAATTATTTACACGTCTAAAGGAGATTGGGATAATGGCTACGGGCACAGTTCGTATGAACCGACTCAAAGGGTTCAAGCCAAAAGAAGACTGTGACTTGAAACGAGAAGGAAGGGGCTCATTCGATTATTTCTCTGAAAAGTCCAACAACATTGTCGGTGTGAAGTGGTATGACAATAAAGCAGTCAATTTAATTTCTACTTATGTTGGTGTTCATCCTGTAGAAGCTGTAAAAAGGTGGTCTGTTGCAGATAAAAAGTACATAGACGTTGACAGGCCGCAAATTGTAAAGGTGTATAACACTTACATGGGCGGAGTCGACCTAAATGACATGCTGGTAGCGTTGTATAGAACCTCTATCGGAGTAAAGCGATATTACTTCAAAATTCTCTTTCATTTTTTGGATGTTTGTATAGTAAATGCCTGGTTACTATATCGGCGTGATTGTAAACTACATAACATAAAATTTAAAAGACTTGTTGTATTCCGCAGTGAAATTGGATATGTTCTCCTTAAGAGTCAAGGCACACTGAACCGAAAAAGGGGTAGACCCTCCTCCTCTAAGGAAAACATTTCTTCAAATGCATCGTTTATTCCTCTGAAAAGACCAGTTACCGCCATGCCGATTGCTGACATTAGGTATGATGATAAAGATCACTGGCCAGTACACAGAGAACCAAAAATGAGGTGCCGTAATTGTCGTGCATATTCAAGAATGGCATGTGAAAAGTGTAACGTTCCCTTATGTTTAACGAAAGACCGGAATTGTTACAAAATTTTTCATACAAAATGATTTTTATAATATACTTTTAATATGAGTAAACCTTTGTGTTCATTTTCCCGTTGATGCCATATGGAGTCATTAAATTTTTTTGACAAAAAAAACAGATTTTTTTCTTTTTACATTTTTTATGTTATGCTGGGTGACATTTATCATCAATTTGAAAAAAATAAGATTAATTTTTATTTTTTTTATTAAATTGGGAAAGAAAGGGTTGAAACACCCTGTATACAGGATGTCCCAATATTCCATGGACATGGAGCAACCACAGACTACTGAGGTAAAAAAAAAAATCGTTCGGACCAAACTTATCTCTATACCAAAATGCTTCGTTTGTCCGTTAGAGGGCTTCAAAGTCTTTTGAAAATTTTAGTTTTTTTGAAATAGCTCAAAGTCGGCTGATTCAAATTCGATGAAATTTAGTAGGTAAATTTCTTATTAAAAGTACTAATTTCTGATGTACATGATAATTTGACGGAAACCCGGGAAGGGGTGAAACTACCCCTACCCTCCATCAAAATCGATCGTAATTCTTGATAGGATAGCAGGAACGCTGTTCATGTTTTTTTGTTTGAAAGATACATTGTTTTAGCCCATTTTTGGTCCCCTACAAAAATCTGTATCTTTCCGAGGTGCTATGTGATAAAATAAATTAGTCGATGATAACTAAATTTTTATTTCATTCTTTTAATTTGAAATCAAATTTTCAATTGTCAGGTGATTATTTTATCTAATCTCATAAAAGATGCTCGATGTGGGCGCCGGTTTGGACCCTAGAAAGTTCCATCCTGCGCAAAAAAATGATTTTAACTTTTCTTGGAACCTCGTCGTTTTGCAAACTGTTTACTGCGTTTGAAAAAAACCGTTTGCAAACACCTGAAAAAAAAACCGAACCATACTAAACATCTATGAGATTAGATCAAATAAACACCTGACAATTGAAAATTTGATTTCAAATTAAAACAATGAAATAAAATTTCGGTAGGTACCATCGACTAATTTATTTTATCACATAGCACCTCGGAAAGATACAGATTTTATTAAGAGACCAAAAATGGGCTAAAACGATGTATCTTTCAAACAAAAAACCATGAGCAGCTTTCCTGCTATGCTATCAACAATTACGATCGATTTTAATGGAGGGTAGGGGTAGTTTCACCCCTTCCCGGGTTTTCGTCAAATTATCGTGTACATCAGAAATTAGTACTTTTAATAAGAAATTTACCTACTAAATTTCATCGAATTTGAATCAGCCGACTTTGAGCTATTTCAAAAAAACTAAAATTTTCAAAAGACTTTGAAGCCCTCTAACGGACAAACGAAGCATTTTGGTATAGAGATAAGTTTGGTCCGAACGATTTTTTTTTACCTCAGTAATCTGTGGTTGCTCCATGTCCATGGAATATTGGGACACCCTGTATACACTCAGTCCTCGAAAGAAGTCCACTCCCCAGTCGACCTGTCGGAGCTTCCCGTCCTGAGTTTCTAATGGAGTAAGTTCTTCTGGTGTTTTTTTTTTAAACTTAGCAGGTACGGAAGGGGATTAAATTGCATGCATTATAGTTACCTATTGGTTCGTGATCGGGAGTTCTAGATAATGTATAGACATTCGGATGTGGTTTCCCGATGATTTTAAACGGTCCAGAATATAACAAGGCCAGCTTCTGGCTGAAGCTGTCATACGATCTTGACTGCTGAGGGGTTCGTAAAAGGACAAGTTCTTCTATGTGGTATTGAACATGTTTTTGTTTATTCTTTGACTTTCCTTTCTCCCTCTTTAATTAGTCGCTCACATACTATTTCCTGTATTTGGCGTTTCTCTTGATTGATTTCCGGTGGTAGATAAGGTCTCAACAACTGATGAAACGTAAATTTTGGTGCTTGACCAAAAACACTTGGAATTGGAGGAAACCCTGTACTGGAGTGGGGAAGCGCGTTGAGGCAATCTTGTATTTCGGGCAGACACTGAGGCCACGTCGTGTGTCTTCGATGGCAATAGGTGCGTAACAATCTAACTAGCTCCTTCATATAACGTTCGGCAGGGTTCGATTGAGGATGTCTGATCGAGGAATATGTTGGTTTGATGTCTTGCTGTTGTAGACCGTCCTTCCATATATGGGCAGTAAACTGCGACCCATGATCACTTAAGATGACTCTTGGTCGCAATGTCTGTATGACATGATTGTTGACGAATCTCAATGCAGCTTTACTTGTCGCTCGCTTCATGGCTGTTATCAGTACGTATTTGGAGAACACGTCCACTGCCAAGAACACATATTTCATCCCTCCTCTGCGTTGGTAGTGGGCCGTAAAAATCTACAGCAACTAATTCTCCAACAGATCGTGATATTATGGGGTTAGTCGGACCTTGGCCGATAAAATTTGGATGTTTAGCTTTTTGGCATAGTTCACAAGAAGCACATTGTCGACAGATTTCTTTTCTCATTCCTTTCCAATACGCTACTTGTCCGATTATCCACTGTACCTTATATCCGCCGGCATGCCCTAACTCTAAATGATAATAATCCACCAGGCGTTTACGCATTTTACACGGAATAAATACCCTAGAGCTACTGATAATAAACGTCCTTGTGGGCCTTCTCTTTGTAGTCGCTCTAGGTCATTTAATTGTCCCTTTAAATCTCGAGGCACCGGCACCTTCATTAATGCCATAAGTGGTTGTTGATTTGGGGGCTTATCGTGATAGTCGCTTGGGTACCTGGAGAGCAAATCAGCCACTCTGTTTCTACTGCCAGGTCAGTAACTGTTGCAGGAATAAAAGCCAACGGGTCATTCGTTCGTTTAAAAAGCGGCACTGTTTGATAAAAGTAAGTGCATGGTGATCCGTCGTAATTAGAAAAGAAACGCCCGTTAAATACAAACTTAGTTTGGACACGGCGTATACTACAGCTAACAATTCTTTTTCTGTGGTGGTGTAGTTTAATTCGACGGCACGTAAACTACGACTTAGAAAACTAACAACTCCTGGCCGACCTCCTGCCTGATTCTGGTAAAGCACAGCACCAATTCCGTAATGCGAACTATCTGTTTCGAGGATGTATTGTCCTTTTGGGTCTGGGTGAATCAATTCAATCTTCCGCAAGAATTCTTTTTTTATTGCCAGGAAGCAGTCTTCTTCTTCTTGTCCCCACTTCCACTTGGACTTATTTTTTAATAAGGGTCGCAGGGGGTGTGTAGCTGAACTAAATGAAGGGAAGAAAGCCCGGTAGTAGTTTATCAAACCATGGAAACCACGAAATTCCCTGCTGGTACTTTTGATAAGTCTTTTCTTATGCCATTAGGGGTTAATATGTGCCCCAAGAATGGAATTTCTGTCTATAAATTTACATTTCGCTAAATTGAGCGTACAGCCGGCCTCATGCAGTCGAGTTAGGATTTTGTCTAAATGTCCCAAATGTTCCTCAAAGCTTACTGAGGCTATCAAAATATCGTCGATGTAGTTGGTCGTGAAATGCCTTAACTCTGACCCTAATACTGTGTCTAGGCAGCGTGAAAAACTGGCCACGGTCGTTTTCAACCCAAAAGCCAGCACGAGGTATACATAACTTCTGCCGTTATAGGAGAACGCTGCATATTGCCGGCTGTCTGGATGCAAAGGGACTTGCCAATAGGATTCCGTTAGGTCGAGGCTAGTAAGACACCGGGCTCCATGGAAGCGCTGTAACAACTCCATTGTACTGGGCAGGCACTCCTGGTCGCTGATCATATTCTCATTTAATTGCCGGGCGTCCAAAAAATCCGGACACTTCCATCCTTCTTTCTTACTACCGCCATAGGACTTGAGTACGGAGAAGCGGTTCTGGCAATGATTCCATTTTCTTCCATGGAGGCTAGTTTTTCGTCCACAGCAGGTCGCAATGCAAATGGTACCGGGTATGATCTCTTACTGAATGGCACATGAGGCTTCATTTTGATTTCATGATAATAGTTTCTTATCCGACCAGGTATCTTACTAAAGACCTCTTTGTGCTTCAGCAATAAGTTCTTGAAAGTCTCTCACTCCTCTGTCCCTAGCTGTTTTGGCAATGCAGACTCGATATAGGTCAATATGTTTTCGGGAACTTCTTTGTCAACTTTTGAGTTCATGAACTGGGCACAACTGTTGCTGACCTCAAAATCATCACACTCCTCTATCGGATGTAGCTCCGGTGGCTTGATGTTTAACTTGATGAAGGGAATTTCTAACGGGGAAGTCGATATTCCTATTATCAACATGGCCCGTTCCAAATCTAATCTGCACAGGTGACGTGCCAACCAATCATATCCCAGAATAACGGGTTTGATCAACTGGGGCACAATTAGACAACCAGCGTGGAATTCTTTGTCGTACAGGTGGAACGTGATGTAGGCCTGTCGTGTAATCCTTTTGCTGCGACCAAAGGCTCCCAAAATTTGAACGGCTTGTAAGGGGAGCTGGGGTTTCGGCCGGTATATGTTTACTTGAAGTTTCCAAAGTTCTTCAGAAATGGCTGAAATTTCACTTCCTGTGTCCAATAGGGCTTCAACCGTTTGGCCATACAATTCCAGTGGTATTTGTGGTGTCGTTAGTGATACATTCTGTTGCTTGATGGTGTTCAGGTAAAGTGGAAACGTAATGATAGGTTGGCTGTGGGATGTTCGTCTAGTCTCGGTCGCATCGCTTACAGCCATGGTGCAACCGGGGTCCGTTTCCCGACGTATGCCTGTTAGCACCTGGAACGGAAGCAGATCGATTTGAATTGGGGGTTATGGTATCTTTTTTAGGTGGTGGTGCTGGAAGTACTCGTGGTGGTGTTGGAAGTGCTCGTGGCATCTGGTGACCTCCACGTGCAGCGTGCCACACATACGACCCACGTTTCTTTTGCCGTTGATCCGGTCCCCTATATGACCACTGTCTACCCTTTTGAACATAAGGTCTTGGTCTATGTTCCTTTCTCCACGGGGTTGCCTCCACGAACTTGACCTTGCTCCTCGCCTGAGGCTAAATTGGTTCTGTCTAATTTGATAATCGTTTCGACCAAATTGGGGGGCAACAGTCGGAGTTGTCTCCTGAGAATAAAGGTTGTCAATGTCATATAAATCCAGGGGGATCGATTTCCCTGGCTGACAAGACGACTCACCTCGCGCAGTGCTTTGTATTTGCAGGTACGCTTGTCTGATAATTCTAGGCTTCGGCGAATATGACGGTTTCTCTACCTGATGTATTAGAGAGGGATATATCATGTCTTGTGCACGCAGGAATCGCAATGCTTCTGGTAATGTCTGCTGTTCTTTTGTTGTCCACAAAGCTCGTACCTGCCGTGGGAAGTGCTCCATAATTTCATCAATAAGGAGCTCGTCAGGTGTTGACCTGACCTGAACTGAGTTTGGTCCTAAGTTGTCGTTGGTGCTTAGCCGACCAATACTCATCGAGGAACTTCTTCCTAAATTGCTGGTAGTCGCCATTTGTATCTGCGAATATTGCCCACCAATTTCGGGCTGGTCCTTGCAAACACTCCGACAGTAATGACATCAATTCATTTTCGGCCAAGCCCCTGCGCGTTCCATACGCCTCCAGATCCTGTAGGAATCTAACAGGATTCGTCTCGTTTGGCTTAAATAACGGTGGCGACGGAGCATTGCGTACATAGATCGCTGACTGCTGATTGGTTGACTCTGGTCGTTTACTGATTTCCCGGAGCAGGCGCATTATAGCATCCTGTTGTGTGTCGAGTCCCATACCAACTTGAGTTGCAGCTGAACTGGGACCTGGAGCGCCCATTCCTAGGGATTCTTCAGAGGGGATATCTCGCGGAATTTGTATTCTTCCACTGGCTTCGCCTCGCTGGTTGCTAGCAGATGGATTTACTTCAACAGCGGTTGCCACCAACGATGGGTTCGTAATTGTCGCAGCCTCATTGGGTGTTACAAATTCCGCCATGGCCGTGAATTGCTGCTTTAGATCAGCGATGTTATGTAGTATCTCATGCAATGCCGTTGGTTCTGGCGCTGAAGCTACCTCTGATGGGCTGAGGTTACCTGTTAAAAGATTCTTCTCCGGTGAGGCTGCCGTCGAGTTGGACGCCTCCGTTTTTCTAATGGGTTGTCCTGCCGTTGAGTTGGCCGCCTCCGTTTTACAAGTCGGGTGGCCTGATCTCGTTTTCTTTTTCTGAACCTTTACAAAATTTCTCCATCGTTCCGGACTAAGAGACCAACTACAGAAATCAGGGAATCACAGGGATATTTAACACAATCTGCAGGGACCCAGGTAAGCACCGTTACAATACATACTAATATTTAACAATTTTTACCCTTTTCCTACTCACTCCACTGATGGCTTGTTATCTAATTAAAAAATTGCATTTTTTATACCAACTTCAAGTTTGAAAATGTTCTTCTAACCCTGTTTATTTGGTTTCAAAGTTTTTTTATCCATCTTGCTCATACAGCGGCTCAAAATAAAATAGTCATTTTTCCGACAATTAAAATGGCCGCATTTTGAAACGGCTCCACCGATTGTGCTCTAATACAATACCAGCCCACTCCTTATGGATATCTTACTCTCACAAAAATTTTAGTCTCCTAGGTTGAAAACTACGACCTGAAATGAGGTGACAAGAACCGGTTTTTTCTAATTTTATCGTGGAAGTGTTTTTAACGAAAAAAAAATTGCTACGACGACGACGCACCAATAATAAAAAAATAATAATAATAAACCAGTAACCGACCTTTATTAATTATAGTATTAACCCTCTTCCTGGCAACGTAATCCTGTAACGCTGTTTCCTAGCTGCATTCCGGGACTGCGGTGCGTGCGATGCGGTACGTGCGTTGCGGTGAACGATTGAAATAAAACATATGAGAAGTAATGGGACTGTCCACAGTAGACGCGTTGCCCGCAAAAGTCGTACGATAAAACGACACCACAACGCACGCATTGTTTTAAATTAATAGCTATTTATAATATTAGTGTTAAAAGTGAAGTTTTATTTTGTGAGTGAAAAGGTTTCACGAATAATTATTAATTTCACGCATAATTAGTCCCGTCTCTCGAAAGTATTTCAGTATGAGTTCGTTCATGGTTGCGCTTGCGACCATGACCACTCTGTTACCACCAAACCGCCAGCCCACTGATGTCTTGGCTGTCCACATGACGCTGATGCGGTGTTCTGGTGGGAACGATCTTAGGGGCCTTGTTGTCAGCCAGTCTTCGCCCCTCCACACTGGCTGAAGTTAGTTTTCCTGCTGCGGACGAAGATCTTCCCGTTCTCGATAGATACCTCTATCTCTGGTTCTGCTCCTTTCCCTGCCTGATCTTCGTTCCAGGGATCCACTGCTATGAGTCTCACCAACCTTACAATTGCGCATGAAATGAAAACTGAAACCGCAACACTGCTTCCTTTTCGTCCCTTCTAGGAGTCCAACCTCTTTTTCCATCATTTAACTGCTCGGAAATCTTATCCATCATCTTATTTAACTTTCCCAATATGTCAGTCAAATTTTCTTCTTTATCTTTATTAACAGTTACTGCTCGCACATTCGAAAATGTCCTACCGCTAATGTCTATTTCAAGCGCTCTATCTAACGCTTCCCTAGATTTCGTCAAATGTGACATGCGTATCTTCTGTATTTCAACGTCTCGTATTCTATTAACAAAGGTTTGCGAGGCTAGTTGTGCCTTGAAATTCTGCGGCGAGTCTGGGTAGGCTTGATGGACAATCCTGTTGACATCGGCTTCGAACTCCTGTAGCGACTCGTTCGGCTTCTGCATGCACTCTGCTCATTAACTGATTTTGGAAAACCTGCTCCATATGGCGATTGCCGAATCGAAGTTCTAATGTTGCACTCAATTGGTCGTAATTCGAGTGCAGTTCTACCGGTAGTGTTTGGAAAATGTCCACAGCTTGCCCCCGAAGGGCAAGAACCAGTGTCGTTGCCTTCTCTGGGTCGTTCCATCCGTTGGCCATGCATGCTGCCTGAAACTGTATCTTGTACGCAGTCCAGGGAGTCGTACGCCGCTGGTTTCACTTTCGCGCCAAAACTGCTAGCCGGTGCGGCACACGGAGAATGATTCACTCATCAGAACTTTCCAGAGTTTTGAGTTTTGTCTCGAAGTCGTTCTGTAATGTACATTTTGTACTTACTGGCTAAATGCCAGCGACCCGTAGACAACCGCGTTGCGCGCGTCGCATAAGTGAGTGATGGTGGCTTTTAGTTCGGTGAGTCGACGGCGGTGCAAACGCACCCGGCTGGAGCCCTCGAGTTTCGTCAACCTCGATTGTCGAATTTCGATCCTGTACGCCGATACCTGAGATCCTACTTTTAATTGTCGCTTTCTTTTCTCTCCTGGAATCGCGAAAGGAAGACCGTCTCCGGCAAACACCTGTCGCGAATAACTCACCTGTAATGGCGTCTTGAATTTACCGTTCAAATATCAGAAACATCATCCACGTTTTTGGCTTGGTGAGTGACTTAAAGTGGTTTCTTTATTTTTGCTTGAATTATACAGATCATATTTCCTTTTAATACAATATGCTATTTTAATTAGAGCATTCAATCCGATCGAGTTTCGCTCAATGGCTACCCGCATGTACAATTTGTTGATCACATTTTGATCTTAATTCTCTGGAGGATGGGACGTAATTTTGTGTACCCTTGGTAGGCCAGACTCGATCGGACCGTGAATACAATCTAGAGTGTGTCTGATACGTACTGAACTTTCAGCTTTTTCCGACCAGCAAGATTTTTTCCGACCCGTCATTGTTTTTCCGACCGTCATTGTTTTTCCGACCAGCCAAGCTTATTTTCGACCAGCCAGATTTTTCCGACCAGCCAAGACTGAAGCACATTAGTTTTTTTTTCATTTGAAACATCATCACCTTACCATGTTTGTTTCCTGTTATACGGTTCCAGTGTGCTCTATGTTGGGTTCTTACCCACTGAGCCACCGCCCCGCGTACAGTGTTCCTTGGGATGCCAAACACTGGTTCGGGCCCAGTGTAGTTCATCCCAGCGCCTTTCTTGGCTAGTTGATCTGCAGCCTCATTACCAGGCGTCCCACGGTGACCCGGAACCCAAACCAGTGCCACCACGTTGCACCTGGCTAAGTCAATGAGGTCTTGCAGGCATTCCCAGACCAGTTTTGATCTGATTTCGTAAGCTGCAAGGGCTTTCAGGCTAGCCTGACTGTCGGAGAGGATGTAGATTTCCCTACCTCGATAGTTCCTTCTGGTATTCTCTCCAACGCATAGCCTAATTGCATTTATATCAGCCTGGAAGATGCTGGCATGAGTCCCCAGTGGCACGTAAATATTGCATCCGGGGACCATCCCATGCACTCCAGCTCCGGTACCTGTCTCTGTCTTTGAGCCGTCTGTGTACCAGACCAGCCCTTTTTTCAGGCACAGGTGTTCCATTTGTTTCCATTCTTTCCAGTCCATTAGAACCTTGAATGGTTTTACAAATGATATCGTAGTACTCATATTTCATTTCCAGGATATTCTATTCTATTCTATTCTATTCTATTCCTTTATTCGCCATTTTAAAGAACACACAACATATTTACATGGCTCGTCGTTAGTGAGTACAGTACATACAATAACAAAAACAGTAAATTGACACTACTGTGACGATTGTTCGCGTTCTGAGGATCCGGTTTCGTGGTTTGACGGTACTCACCTTCGGATGTCTCGGGCGCCAGATTTTTGGAAGGGTTTACTCCCCCGGGGAATCTCTCGCTGAATTCCCTGTCGAACTTGTTCACACAATTGACACCGTTGTGGTGCCCTTGTCCCTAAGGTAGCTCACTGGAGACGGAATTAGCCCAGGGGTCGGTTGGTTGGACGCAAAAATCAATAAAATAAAATCGTGCGTGGCCACGTGGTCTTTAGGCACGGAGCCACGAGCGCTGGGCAATTCACGGAGCGAAGATGTGGGCGAGAAGGCGGTTGTAATTGGTAACAATACACACACAAAATAAAACTCACAGATAAATGAAAACAAGCTTTATTTGTACCCCTTATTAAACTAATTTTATTGCAAGTTCGGCGGTCGATCTGAGCGAGTCGACTGGTCGGTAAAATAATATAATACGGGTTAAATAAAATAAAATGTACGGGCAACGGTTCTTGTTCGCAAAAAAAAATTAACAATACGACGGACGGCGGAGTATTTCGGCCGTGCGCGGGGATAAAAATGTAACGAGAGGTATGGTGCGGTGTAACCCTGCTAATAGTTGCTGAAGACGATAATTTTGTAGAGATACACAGTTTCGCACGGAGACACTCCTGAGGTGCGGCATCCGGCCGGGCTTAACACCGCATGGAAAGACACCTACGCCTCGGGGTGAATCCCTATATGGCCGCGTAACTACTTCGGCGTTAACCCCTGACTCGCCGGGCCATACACCGCATGGAAAGTCAGGTATCACGCGTCCGTAGGTACACACACCGCCTAGTGCACTCCTAGTAAGGGCCAAATAATTCTCTACGCTACGACAGGGTTGCTGGCACCTAATGAGCCTAATCTATCGGGTACGTCGCTAATCTCGGTGAGGGACGGGAATAAATGGAATCACGACAACCGGGCACGATTAAATTCGACTCAATATTTGATGGTACCTACCTTATTATTTTGCGGGAAAACTCTGTTGACGGTCGCGGCTTTGCTAAAACGGTTGCGTAGGTACTCACAATTACTAACACCGGTCACTATTCCCGGAACGGGTCGGAATCAACAATTTTCAAAACACTTCGGGGACAGTACTAAGTTGAACGGAATTCAGAAGAGCAGAGAGCAACACCGGTCACTATTCCCAGACGGGGCGGAAACAATAATGCTTAACACTTTAATTGCAGACAGTAGTAAATCGGATGAAACCAAGAAAAGCAGAGAGCGAGATTCTTCGCGTTCCGGCCTTATATGCCCGTATCCCTACCGCGGTCGCAATCTAAAAATTTTTATTAAATTTGTAAAAGAATCGAAGCCACGCTAGCGATAAACATTGTTTTTCTCTTGGATTAATCAATTTACCTGCGATTGCGGCCGTTATCGCGTAGCGTTATCTCCTCGGCGATTGGAGTCTTCAGCTTCGGTGTATGAATTCGACGATTTAAAAATGTTATTTTTACGGCTTATGTATAAAAAACCAAGTAGGTAGGTATATTAATAATAAATTTAAATATCGGGAAACTAACCGGGACTCGACTTTGCTTCATGATTCAATTAATTTAATTAATTCAAAAATAATAAAAGACAATGAAAAACGTAAATGACTGGGAATCTCTGGCACAACCCCTGACACTAAGACAAAAACGAAGGCCGGATTTCCGGACTTCGTTACACTACGAAATTACAAAAAAAAAGTATTGCACGTCTTAACACAGCTATAGACTATAGACGACATCCGCAGGGCTCCGTGCTCACATCGCTAAGCTAAAGCTCCAGAAAATTCACCAAATTCTATATAGGCATGATATTCGTCTAATGTATAAAAGATATTCGAGGACAGTATAGTCTTTATAGTATTCTTAAACTGATTTCTGCGTAAGCTCCTAATATTTGCGGGAAGAGCGTTGTAAAGGGAGCAGCCAGCATATACCGGAGATTTCTTATAATTGAGATGTTTAATCTTGGGCATATGAATCAAGTTATTCGCTCTAGTCGAATAGCCATGAACTTCATTTCGTTTTACAAAACTCTGCAAGTTGTCATACGTGGACATTAATATTTTATAAACGTACAATGAAACAACTGTCATGATTTTATGCCTACTGAAAACATTTCTGCATGTTTCCATCTGTGTCAACCCAAACATTACACGAAGAACACGCTTCTGACAGACAAACACTCTTTTCACGTCAGCTGCCTGACCCCAACAAATGATGTTATAAGATATGACTGGATAAATTAATCCGTAATATAACTGTATCAGACGGTTACAGTCAAATATTTTCTTTAACTTCAGCATAGCATAAGAGAGAGAATTCAGCCTTGCGCATACACCGTTAAGGTGGTCAACCCAATTAAGTTTTGAGTCAATAATTGTCCCCAAAAACTTGATTACACCTACTTGCGCAATTTTTATGCCGTCAAGCACAACATCAAAGTTGACCGGTTCCCTATAAATACCTGTAAATTGCACATATTTCGTCTTAGAGTGATTCAGAACCAAGTTATTAACCTCACACCACTTACCAAACTGTACCAGTACATCATTTACCTCCAGGGCAGCCAAATCACTATCTCTGTGGGAGATGACAATCGATGTATCATCGGCATACATAAAAATCCTTCCCTTGTTAATATGATCCGGCAGATCATTCACGTACAGCAGAAAGAGCAACGGGCCCAACACACTACCCTGAGGAGTTCCCATCCTCACATCGTATTCATCGGATACAGCCTCACCCATAGCCACGACCATCCTCCGCCCTAACACAAACGAGGTCAAAAACTCATTTATACGGCCCCTAATGCCGATTCGGTTCAGTTTGTTTGCTATAAAGTTAGGATTAAGGGTATCAAAGGCACGAGACAAATCAAAGAACACACCCACGACACACTCACTATCATCTATTTTCTCGCTGATGTACTGAGTGAGTCCCCTGGTGGCTGTTTCAGTAGACAAAAGTGTTCTAAATCCATGTTGACTTTCTGTCAAAATGCTAAATTTCTGCAAAAAATCAATTAGTCGGTTATAAACGGCCTTCTCTATTATTTTTGAGAATGGACTAACCAACCAGATAGCACCGAGTGTCCTATGGACGTCCGTTGAGTATCCATTATACGTCCATTGGTCCATGGACAATAAATGGACGTCCTACGGACTTCTCCGCACGGACTTCCTATGTACGTCCACAAAAGTACGTCCATTGGACGTCCATCGAGTTATTTTTGACTATTGCGCATGACGTGCTGTCGCAGCCAGGAAGAGAATAGCAGTACCAGTGCGCACGCACGCGCTAACCACCCCATCTTCCATTCTTCCACTTTATACATTAATTCGTCCCAAGGAAAGACTTCCGCCATTCCCATCAAACTCAAGACTACTAGCGTGAAGATGAAGACATCTGCATTATACAGTGAACAAAAGAAAGAAATTCGATGAATCTTTAATTTTTAGAGTTTGTGAAAAATCCAAAAACGAATATTTTCATTAAGTTTATCAATATTATCATAAACTAATATAATTGACAACTTTTCAATGAAAATTACCAGATTTTACGTAAAACTTAATGATAGAAACACGTAAGTAGGTGAGTACCTAGTAGTTTTCCTGTATCTTTAGCCGTTATCAACGTTGTTTTCAAAACAGAAAATTACCGTATATACCCTATATACCTATATATCACTACATTTATTGGATTTTTCAAAACTCTAAATTTCAAGACTTATCTAATATTTTCTGTCTTTTGTTTCTCACTAAGATATTTATCAGCAAATGATTTGTGGACATCCGATAACGGACTCTCTATGGACATCCTATAACGGACTCCCTAAGGACGTCCGATAACGGACATCCTATGGACGTCCGGTAACGGACATCCTGTGGATGTCCAAAGTTGTGACAAATGGACACTGAGTGGACGTCCCATGGACGTCCATAGGACAAAAACGGACGTCCTATGGACGTCCGTTGGTACATAGAGGGATGTCCATTGGACGTCCATAGGACTACTTTGTGCTGTTTGGATATGAGATAGGTCTATAATTTTTAGTTAAGTGTCGATCTCCTTTTTTAAATACTGGTATGGTTTTAGTTAATTTCAGCACGTCAGGAAACTCACCCACCCCAACAGCTATGTTTATAAGTTTTGCCATGTATTCCGATATATCCCGGGAGCATGCCTTTAAAAGCGTCACAGGCGCCTCCTCAATACCCGCCAAAGCATTCTTCAAGTTTGCTATTATAATCGCTACCTCGTCGGCAGTGACTGGACGGAAGAACATCGAGGCAGACTGTAGCCGGCCAACTGTGCATGGAGCACCAGGGACCGAAAAACGCGACGCAATCCCGACTGTCGCGAAGAACCTGCCAAACTCATTCACTATACCCACGTGATCCTCAACTTTACCCAACTCAGTTTTGAGAGTGATGGGAATGTTATGTCTGGACTTACCAAGCTTATTATTAACTATCTTCCAGAATGCTCTAGGTTTATTACCTGAATTGTCTATCACAGACATATAATAATCACTTCTAAATGTGTCAAGTTTTTTATTAAACTGCCCTCTAAAGCTCTGATACAGATCACCTAACCATTGGTCACCTAGGATCTTTTTCACCCAGTTTAAGAATTTTAAGTTATGATGACATTTTTTTAGTTCATCTGAATATCGAATTGTCATTCGATCATATTTACCAACTTTCACACACCTTTTAGGAAAAGCCACCTCAAAACACCACATAAAATGAGACCAAAATTTACCGAAAACATGGTCGACATGTGAATATTTACCATTATCAATATCTATCTCTGTCTTATTGAATAAATATCTAAATTCTGATATTGCTCCCTCTGTAATCATCCTTTTGTATACAAACTCACTGTCATTATTATCACCTTTGCTACCGTTCCCATCCTGCACCTTCCACCAGATTCTCTGAGCCAGATGATCAGAGATGCCTAGTTCCATTACTTTACATGGTAAATCTTCCCGGAAGTTAGTTACGATATAATCTAACTGTGATCCCTTCCCATTAGTATACCTGGTGGGTTCCCTGACATGGTTCCTAAGTCCATATGACTGGAACACGTCAAACAACTGCTTGGTGTGTCTGTCATCCGCGTCCTCGCCGTGAATGTTCAGATCGCCACAGAGAACTATGAATTGATATTTATTTATTATGCGAGTAATTAATGTTTCAAGCCTTTTAAAAAACAAGTCATACTCACGACTACCAGATGATCTGTAAATTGTTACTATGCAAGCTACTCCCCTGTATACAACACCCACACACTCGAAGTGTATTTCCTTCGACATCTCAGCAATCCATCCCATAGGAGAACAGAACCCTGCAGTGTCATCCCTAACCAGAAGTGCCACCCCGTCGTGCTCTCGCTCGACTCGGTAGTACTGCTCCATCATTGTGTAACCTTGAATTTGGATATCACTTTTTTCTTGCGTAATCCATGTTTCACTCAGGCAGAGAAACTGGGGACGATCTCTCTCTAGTTGCACCTCCAATAAATCAGACTTGTTAAATAAACTTTGTATATTAAAGTGAACAAGGGAACATGTGTTTTCTGTACCACAGTCTATCAAGACCTCTCGCTCATCTTCTCCGGGGTAAAACCCGAGTCTCTCCGCCAGAAATATCTGCGAACCGCCGCCCTAACTGGCCACAGTTAATTGTCGTACACTTTATTTACATACTGAATCGGGTATGTAAGCCTGAATGACGCAGAATATTCGCTCTTTTTCAGAGTCTCGCATTTGAACTCGATGTCTGGAGCTGTCTTTCCCAAGAAATTAACAACGTTCGCTTCATCAGTATCAGGATGCATCCTGTATAAATGTAAATAGCCATTCCTTGGCACAGTCTTAACCTCACTATTGACAGTATTATTTGATCCAATTATAGTAGGTCTGGATCGCCTTTTATCGCTATCTACTCGTCCCTTATCAGTAGACCGCTGGTTCACTGCTGTCTTGTTACCATCATCGTCGAGTAGGCCTAAATCTCTCTTATTGCGGCTCTGAACTACTTTAGCTGTAGCGAGCGCATAATTCAGTCCTCTGCCACTGCTGTCGCCTCCGTCAACATTAGTAGATCTTGCCTCTTTCTCCACGCTAGTTTGTATTCGGTCGCACAGTTTGTTGCTGTTCAAGGCCGTTGGATTTACCTCTTGATTTGTACGCCTTATCACAATTTCAGGCTTTTTCAGCTTATCTACCTTGATGGTCCGCCTCTCCATACGATCGTCATTCGCTGATTTCTTATTTCTTAACAAATCTATTATGCATTGTTGATCTCTCAATCTTGATTCGAGACAATCGTTTAATTTACCTAGCAAATCTACCTCCCTTTTCAAGGAATGAACCTTCATAGTTATCTCAATGACTGTACGCTCATCTTTACCAGCTGTACTGTGAGAACATGAATCGCCGTCTGTCGCTGTTGGGTTGCTGTCTAATTTTTCTCCATGATTAAATAACTTGCTGAGAAAAAATCTTTCACTATTTCACTGTTTAAGTCTTTGGGTACACTCTGGGTTAAAATAATATCTATTAAAGTATTTTTATTTAGCTTATTCAGCTCCTTATTAAGGAGCTGTCGTTCGCGTGTACTTAAAGCGGCGGCCATCCTTTGCTCTGGGATAGGATCTGCGATGATATCAGTTATTCTGGAATTCTCTGTTTTTCCAGGGTTATCCCAGTTTTGGTTTTGTTTTAGTCTGTAGGCGCCCAAACGTGCCCCGCTCTTAATATGAATGTCAAGAGGAGGTAGGTCAAGTATGGCCTCCAGTGCTGACGTTGATGTAGTGTTCCCCATGACCAGTATGACTATGTCATCCGCATAGCCTTGGGTATAATAACCTTTGTTGTTTAGCTTGTTGATTAGGTCGTCCACCACCATGTCCCACAGCAACGGAGATATGACTCCGCCCTGTGGGCATCCTTTGGTAACGGTGACCCTCATTGTCTCGCCAAACAGAGTTGCTTGGACTCTTCTGCCTTCCAACATAAGCGTTCAGCCACCTAGTTGTGGTGTCATCGACGCCATGTCTTCTAGCGGCCGATACCATGCAGCTAAAGGAGGTGTTGTCAAACGCCCCCTCTATGTCTATAAAAGCCCCGAGGGCTATTTCTTTGTTGTCTAGTGATTTTTCTATTCTCATCACTAGCTGGTGCAAAGCTGATTCGCAGGATTTACCTGGTTGAAAAGCATGTTGCCTCTGGCTTAATGGCCTCTCTGTAAGAAAGGTTTGCCTGAGATGTTTCTCAACCAGTTTTTCCATCTCTTTTAATAGAAAGGATGTCAAACTAATCGGTGTATAGATGCCTTGGCCTCGTCGTAGTCATTACGACGGTAATTTCATTTCGTCATGTCATGTCATGTCATTTCGGTATAAAGATCTCTTTTATTTCTCTCCAGGACAGTGGAATATAACCAAGTGCCAAACTGGCTCTGAATATCCTACAAAGCACCGGCGTGAGATCTTCACTCGCCTGCTCTATAACAGAACAGGATAGATTCCGTCCGGGACAGGTGACTTGTAAGGCTCAAATGAGCTTATGGCCGATTTAACTTTTTCATATGTAATTATGTGTCTTGATGTCCTCCAGTCCTCTCTGGTGACCCTGTGATTCAGGTTTTCCAGGGTGTTGTGTAGGCCATCTTCCACTTCAATTACACTGCAATCCGGAAAGTGTGCTCTGAGGAGTACCTTAAGAGTTTCCCTCCCGGTTTCGGTGTAATTACCATTGCTATTTTTTAAGGTACCAATGGGGTTCAGGGGATCTTTTGCCATGAGTTTGTAGAGTCTTGCTCCTTCGGATGTCGTTTCCACATCCTGACAGAGCTTCCTCCACGCAGCTTTTCTTGCAAATCTGATCTCCTTGTTGTATTCAGTAATGGTGGTCTTATATTAGTCCCACTTTCCTGTTTTCTTGGCTTTGTTAAAAAGCTTACGTGCTTCCTGTCTCAATTCCGCCAGTTTGGGGTTCCACCAACTGACATCCTCACCTTTCCGACGGGGTGTCTGAGTACAGTTGTTGTGATATGAGGTTGTAATGGCTACTTGGAGTTGTTCTGTAGCTACCTCGATATCGTATATGCATGCAATGTTGCTTTTGACATTGGTTAGATTTGCCCTCAACTCCGCCCTGTACCTCGTCCAGTCAGTCTTTCGTGGATTGTGATACAGCTCTGCTGTCTTATCAACGGAGTTGATTTCCAGCTGAATGTATCTGTGATCTGAGTGAGACGGTTCATCAGATACACGCCACTTGACTACCCGGGCGCCGATACGAGGGGAAGCTAAGGTGATGTCAATTATTTCTTTCCGTCTCGATGTTACAAAGGTGGGTTCCCTGCCCCTATTTAGAAGTTCCAGTTTCCTGGATACCATAAACTGTAACAGTGACTCACCTCTATTGTTTAGGCGCAGTGTGCTGCCCCACACTGCGTGATGGGAGTTTGCATCGACACCAGTAATGACCTGGAGGTTATGGTCCTCGCAGTACTTAACCAGCAGTTCCATTTCCTGTGACGGAGGAGGGCTGGTGGAGTCATATGGTAGGTATAATGAAGCTACTACAAGCTTTTTGGCTGCCCCATCCATATGATATTTCAGTATTACTGTGATCAAGTCCCTGAAACATAATTGTGTTATAACCAGGACTTTTAGTTCGTCTTTCACGTAAATGCATGTTCTGCTGTTACCGTTGGCCCTATTGTAAATGATCTTACCTCTGGCTGCTCCTAAACCTGCTACGCGGCCGGCTACCAGCCAGGGTTCTTGAATTAGGGCTACGTCTACATCTCCGGCAGGTAGAAGTCTGCACAGAGATGCGGAGGCAGCTTTGCTATGCTGCAGGTTGATATGGAGAGCCCGCAGCAATGCAGGGTGTGTTCTTTCCTCCCATCACTCTGAAGGTTACCTCACCAAAACCGAGGTACGCTTTGTACCCCCTTCCGGCGAGAGCCTTCAGAGACTCTTCATCGATCCACAGTACAAATGTGGTACCCTTACCGTCCCTCTCCCTGTGCTGTGTGATGATGGACCATTCGTCTGTTCTAATGCCCAGATTCTGGTTTTCCAACAGACGAAAGGCTTTTGTTGGTTCCTCGAGGTGTGATAGATCGATAAATATCGATCATCAGTCGAAAATAATTTCTTTCATTTTCTTGATAATATTGGAATGAAAAGAATGAATAAATGGAAGGATATAGTAATTTGAGTTAAAGCGAGCGTTTGGCTGAAACAAAGGCGGGAGTCAGACGTGAAAATATGCATTAAGTAGATGGGAATAACTAATAATACGAGCTCACACGGTCGTTAGGAAGTTGAGTCGTCATTATTTTAACAAAACGCGATATCAGGTTGTTACTGCAACAATGTTGCTCTTTATTCACCGCCGCCACGAGTGAGAAACTGTAGAACGGGAGTCATAAAATAATAGTGGGGAACAGGAGGTTTAATATAAAAAAATCGTGAACGTGAGGTGCAAGCAGAAGGCACGCGGAAAGAAATTAAGAGGGGGAAGCGAGGTATTAAATAGAGGAAAAAGGGAAGTAAGCGTCACTTTTTAGTCGGTCGGTCACTTTTTAACTTCACTTCGACTTCGACTTCGACTTCACTTTTTAGTCGGTCGGTCACTTTTGAACTCACTTTTTACTACTAGGGTAACTAGCGTAAGTCTCGGAGTCTCGGAGTCAGTTTCTTAGTCAGGGAGTTCACGGTTCGCGGTTCGGAGTTAGTGGGGGCAGTTTTTTAAGAGTTATTTTGGAGTTCCGTTGGGCGGTACCGTGGAGTTAGTTTTTAGTAGAGTTTTAGTTTATTTTAGAGTTCTGTTCGAATTTCTGGCGTTGAGTTTTAGTTGTGGGACCGAGTTTTTAGAATTTAGAGAACTGAGTAAATACATGTATAGGTACCGAGAGCGGGTGGTGAAGGGTTGGAGTCCCTGAAATATAATTGGTGAAGGGTTAGAGTCCCTGAAATATAATTGGTGAAGGGTTAGAGTCCCCTAAATATAATTGGTGAAGAGTTAGAGTCCCTCGGGATATAATTGAATTTTGAAAATTAAGTCAAGTTAGGTAGTCGGATCTTTGTTCCGAGAAAATAATTGATTGGGTAGTAGAATTCGAATTAGGATTCGTACCGTGAGCGCGCGAAAATGTGCTGAACTTTAGTGAGTGCCATTTAAGGGATTACTTGAAGAAATCAACCCTCCAACTTTCTAATGTAAGTGTTAGGATGTAAGAGTAGAATGGTAGAATACTAACTGACAAAGACGTGGTCACTTGGCCACTGGAAGTACTCAAATTTGGAATTTATGAAGTAATAGATATTGAAAGTGTCAGAATGTAAAAATCATAAATAAGCCTTTAATTGAGTAGAAATGTGGAAATAATAGATATAAGTCCCAAACTTGAGTGCTGCTTAAGAGGATATTTTAGTTTCAGAATGTATCAATATTTTATTTGAATTATTTTCCTGGTTTGGTAACAATCAAATTATAAAACCATTTGAAGTAAATAAGAGAGGAGAAAGAATGATGATTAACGATTAACTATCTGAACGATTAAACCTGACATGAAGGTAGAATGTCTGTTGATATCTCTAGTAGCGTCCCTTATAATTTGTGGGTTATCTGCCGTCTGCCCTCTATTTTTCATTTTAATGTTATGCATACGGAATAAATAAATTGTAACAAAGAACTTTAATTCTGACCAAATTGCTCAATCATCAGTCTATCTCCCTTTACGAAAATTTATATTAATAATTTAATAACGATAATTATTTTGTATTTTGCAAGTGACTAAAAATCAAGATATCAGTTAGGGTAAATCAAATTTTTTTGTAATTCATGTATCAAAATGTTTTATTTTATCAATAATAAATTTGTTAAATTTTACTTCTCTTTCATTCAAGTAAAATCATACTAGAACCCAACCAGTATTAAAAAATAAATCAGTTTTGTGAGACTCAAGATTTTGAAAATAAGTTGAAAACATTTAAAAAGAGTCAGTGGAATTTTAGAGTCAAATAGAAAGAAATAAAATAACAAGAGTCACTTTTGCTGATCTTTCTAATGATTGAAATTTGAAGTGAAATTAGTGAGCCTCAAGGTTATAGTAATTTTAAAAAAATAAGCAAAATAAAAGGAATCCAGAAAATGAAAAATAAGTGCTAAAATTGCTGAGATGTCAATACCCTAAATACTGAATGAGAATCAATTTGAATTAATAAGTACAATATATAAGTAAGTATTCAACCAGGCGAAAAGAAATTGGAATAATCAAAGGTGGCAGTTTTTCTGAAATTTCACAAAAGGAAAAGGTAAGTGCAGATTTTTGAGTTTCTTGGATCGTTTTACTAGAGCCGCTGTGCATTAAATTGTACAGTGTGGTCCCTAACCTATTCATTTCTTTCGAAGTCTTTAACTGACAAACCGCTCGGCCAGCCAAAGGACTAATGTGACAGGAAAGAATGGAAAGAGTAGTAGGTAGATAAATAAATGAAGAAATTTGTTTGTTTGTTTACGTACGTGCGGCGACGACGACTTGCAACCGCGCGAGCTCTCCCCTTTCTCTCCCCGCCGGTTACAGAGGCCTGGTGTGTCTGCAGGAATGAAGACCACGACCTTAGTGGCTTTCACCACTTCTCTGGACGGGCCCACACGTAGTGCGGCTCCATCCCAAGGCCGTAGCTTCGGTACAAAGTCCATCACCCACCTCTTGGATTTTTCATTGGCGCAGGTGACGAAGACCACGCCCTTCTCAAACCTGGTGCCCTTGAACTGTGGCCCCAGTCCAGGCACGCCCCCCATCACCTGCTCCATGATGGATTGTTGGACCAGTTTTGCCTGGGTGTTGATCCAGTCGCTCTTCGGGGTAACTTTCCATTACCACCGCCATTTTGAAAGCTGTCAGGGCTTGACTGTAGCTTACTCCGGAGCCAGAAGCACCCTGTGAGGATGCGCCAGGCTCGGAGGTCACAGTCTCCCCTTCGTGCTTTGGTTTTTTGGCCAAGGCTTTGGTTGCACGCACTCATCGCTGGGGATGGGATACCTCTGACCTTAGCCTTTTTACAGATGGGGTGGCAGTTCCCTGTGTTGCAGAGTTTGAGCTCTGCTGGGTCCCGCCTCTCCATCAGGGTTTTTTCGCTGGCGGTTTGTCCGCGGCCTTCTGGGTTTGGTTGGTACCCCAGCGGCTTTCGCGGATTCAACTGCCAGCTTGATATTGATATTGATATTGAGGGTGTCAGATGCGCTGCGACCTATTAAGATCTATTGTGCCCCCTCTTCTCTGCTTCTTTGGAGTATATTCCCTTCATTGAAGCAGCCTCTCCAACTCCGTTTCCCTTAGGAATTTCAGGATTTGAAGAGGATCAAGGCCGGGCAAAGCCCCCCCGTTGAGCTGGTGTTGGCCCAGAACATCGTTTCTTTCACGTTCTAGGGCTTCGGAGTTCATCAATAGGTGACGAGGCGTCTCGTTTTCTTCCCTGCAGAGTCTGCAAACGCCATCATTTTCTATACCAAGTTTCCTCAGGTGTTCATTGAGCTTGCAATGACCTGTTAGGAATCCTGTTAGCGTTCTGAGACTTCCTTTGTTGAGGGTCAGGAGTTTCCTTGACCTTTCTCGGTTTAAGTTCCCGAGGAGCTCCTTGGATTGTCTCAATCCTGAGAGGTTATTCCAATGGATTTCTCTCAGTTTTTCTTCTTCCTTCCGAAGTTCTGCCTTGAAAAACGCGTCTTCAAGGCTACAGAATTGTTCTGGTCCTATAAAGGGCGTTGATGCTCCTTTTCTTGCCAATGAGTGGGCACGTTCGTTTCCCTCAATCCCAGTGTGTCGTGGTATCCATTTGAGGTGAATTTTGTTCTCTCTGCCTAGTTTATTGAGTTTTTGTAGGCAGTTCCATGCCATTTTTGAGCTGATGATAGGAGAGCTC